>OX467316.1:1885000-2510000 GCA_950108535.1 Agriphila straminella | reverse complement strand
GCCGACTTTGGAGGGAGCGTGGTGCGTGAGGTTCACTCTCATCTGCTTAATTAGAAAAGCTTGTTTTATCTTCTTCAATTTCTGGTTTTCTTGTATTTGCTTCTTGTGTTGTTTCTTATTTTGTTGTTGATGTATATACCTGATGTCTTATGTAACATTTTTTTATTGTCACAGGGTTTCCTTCTAGGACTATCAGTGATGCGTATAATGTCTTTTCTCGGTGGACTATGCTCAATCCTGATTAAACGTCGTAAAACCAAAACTTTGGAGCCTGCCCATAAGGTCCACCAGGACCAAGGACACAAGCCCCACCAGAAGAAGTTGAAATTTAACTGCTATCAACATCGAATCCGGTTTTATCGAAGATTTTAATGATTAATTAAATATTATAATGTACATACATGTCGTTTTTTCCGTTTATTCTTATAAAGACAGATTCTAAAAAGACAGATTCTCATAAGGAGAGATTTTCAAAAGGACCGGAGTACACGTAAGCAGATAAAGAGAATAATATGGAGAATGTTAAATTTTCTATTATTTCTTAAAGTTTCTTAAAGTTACCTGTAGGTAGAACATGAACAGGTTTTGTAGTATTAAATGTGATGGGTAAGTAGCCGCACCGCACGTTGGTGCCATGAGAAATCATGAGGAGTCATGAGAAATGTCACCAAATTAAAAAAAAAACAAACACATACCTATCCCCTCGGCCGTTATAATCTTATGCAATTATACCAAAAATAACTTTTAGTTTTTCACAGTAATATTTTTTTTGTACTTATAGTAAATTTTTATAACTGATAGAGAGACAGTGTTTTCTGTCCACTCCAATTTGTGTATGACAACAGTCATAATCCGGGCTGTCTAGATAAGCTATATTGTTATGTTGGACACGGATAATCAATAAAGTATTCTGGATGGCTCAGAGGTTAGACCATTTGCTTGGATTGCGAAGGATACGGGTTCGATGCTTGTGTGAGTTATTTTTATAATTCGCTCCATAGACTAATTATATAATACTGATTTACTCTTCAACAAACTTCCACACAGCTCACACCTTAACTACCTAACTCTCATAATTTGAAATGAATAGGTACCTACACCATGTTGGGGGCACTGGGGACCTGCAATACGGGTTTTTTTAAAACCTATCTCGGGCATCAGTCCTCAAATAATGACTTTCTTTATTTTGTTAGTAAGTTAAGTTCTTTGCCAACCATTGTGTGATGGAAAATAAATTCCTTTTTTATTATTGTTATTATTATTATTATATGAAATTTAACCAATGATCATCATCATATCAGCCGCACGACACCCACTGCTGGGTTTAGGCTCCCCTAAGGAACTCCACGACGATCGGTCCTGCATTGCCTGCATCCAGCGGCTTCCCGCGACCTTCACCAGATCGTCGGTCCACCTTGTCGGGGCCTACCCACGGAGCGTCGTCCATAACCTTTCCGCCCCAACGGCCATCGGTTCTTCTCGCTATGTGTCCAGCCCACTGCCACTTCAGCTGAGCGTCACTTCAACCAATAAACTGACTAAACTAATATAAGTAGAATTGTAGAGAAGCGGGAGGTGCGCTGTTCTTTGGCGAGATTAACTGATTTTCTTTATCTGTAGCGGGTAAGACAGTTTTGCCACGATTACGTTTCACGTGCACCTACTACCCGACGGTATTTCATATGCACCTGAGTTCGAGAAATTCGACCTGATATAATGGCCATTATTTATAAAGCAGGCCCAATTGAGGTATACAAGCTGAGGTAGGTCCTAGTTAGCCCTAATACCTGTTTTTAGTGAAATTTTTAGCTTTATGTAATTATTGTAACGTGTGGTCTTTGAGTTAATAAAAAATATCTCTTTCTCTCTCAATTTGAAGCTTGAATTTAATCGACATCATCATCGTACCAGCCTATCATAAGCTCACTGCAGGACGCAGTTTTCTTCTGTGAGAAATTATTTCCATAATGGGTACACGCTTGGCTGGCAGGCTGGAGATTGCAGTGCTGCAATGCAACGTTTTTATTGGAAAACGCAGCAGCGTTATCTAGTCTCTTACTTACATATTTGTTGACCTGTAAATGGGCTACTGCCCATTTACAGGTCAACAAAGATGTAGAGATAAGATTTTTTTTATTTGATTAAGAGTATTAGGGACACAAAAGCATACAACCATAAAAACTATAACAGTGGCTATATGTAGAGCTGTAGACCTCGCGTTTGACATTTTTGAAAATTTGTCACTTACAATTTTTTTCCACCCATTTCATCCACTGTCCAATAAACATAAGTAGTTAAATTATATGGTCAATAAACAAGCAAAATACAACAGGTTGTAAATTATACAAGCCCCAATATCGGCTATCATTTGATCGGTTTACGGATCCCGTAAGTGCCATGTAGTGCTGATGCTTCAATATGGCACACGTTTTGTTTATCGAGAAGCAAGTGCACAAGTAAAAAGTGTGAAGTGACTAGTTGGAGATTACCATGACAACTAATGAAAAGGTATTTTTCACTCCTCTTGCTCAAAAAGTGCGTCATTGTAACGTACAAGAGCCGAGATAAAATAGCATAATAACCCCTATGGGTTTATTCTTTTTTAATGTTTGTCTATTACTAATGAGCCTACTAAAACGAAAAAGTCTTTATTCATAATCACGAATAAAAACTCGCTCGACTTAATACTGGGGGTCTATTACGAAAAGTTTAATGCGATACACCGTGCTTCGTTCTGATTGATTCCTATTACAAAGCACTTGCGTATGCGATATTGCAAAGTGATTGCGTAAATTTGTTAGTTTCTCTCTAGTGGATCCGTCATTATTCGTTCAATAGACTATGGACTACGATAGCTACATTGAAAATATTTGTATTAACTACTACCGACGAACTGCGGACGACTATCGTGACCAAGTGACTGCCTTACGCAGGTACGTACGTTATTTTCGTAATAGGCCCCCAGCTTCTCATTCTTCTTTTTGAAAATGGAACTAAAAGCATCTTCGGTGAAATAATAGACTTATTTATACTCTGTGCACAGAGTGAATCGTAGAAAGCGTGTTTGTGTTGCTTAGCTGCTACAGCAGAAATTAAAAAAAATACCATGGCGCGAAATCTTTAGAATTTTTCTATTATTACAAACTGATTGAATTGTGTTACTGTAATAGGAAAGAAATAATTTTAATCTTTTGCCGTCAAGCACAAATCATTTATTTAAATATTGTACAAAAAGTTTATGAAGTGGAGGATAGAAAAACGAGTGGATTCGTTTACGATTTAATACTTATTGTATTTTATTTTCTCGCAATCGTAGTGAAAAGTATAGTGTAACACACGACGCTAAAACCCATTGTAACTCGGTTTCTATTTATTCCCTCGCTAAAGCTCGGGAATAAAACTACCTCGTATGCAATGGGTCATTTTAGCGTCTTGTATAACTATCTACTATTTTTCCAAAAATAAATAAACAACTAACTGGTATAAGACCTAATAACTAATGAAATGACAGCCTTTCCTAATATAATTTATAAGTAGTTAAAAGTTATTTTTACATTGACAAAAAATAAACATTTCACTGCAATAAAATTAGAAACATTCGTACAAAACACAAAAATAAATAGTTTTTAGCAACACACAGATGGGTAATTTAAAAGATAGATACTGATATGAAATAATCAATAGTGCATTAGTTTGTACTGACAAAGTTATATTTAGTTCATTTCCCTAGGTGGAAGAACCAATTGCTACCTTTAAGGAGAAATGCGTGAGCTGCATCAAAGGTCCAAATCTGCTGAAGACTATCGTGGTCCTCGTGTGCTTCGTACTTGTAGTGCAACAAGTAAGTAAATATAATCACAAAAAATTGTTTAAAAAACAAAAAAACCGACTTCAAAAAACCTGCCTCTAAAAAGCAAGAAATAATATACAAATCATTAGATACGCATTATCAAGTGTAAGTACCTTCTGTATTAGGTAGTTATTTAGTAGTTTAGGCTCAGCCAAACGTGAGATAATCGCGGAGAAACATACATACATACAAACTGAATACCTCCTTTTTTTGAAGTCGGTTAAAAAGACTACACAAAGGTATCCCTTCCCCAACAAAAAAAATCATCTAATTCGGTTCATAAATAACAAAATTGTCAAGTTAGTTGATTTAATATCATAGTATTTTCAGGATTACTTGTAAACTACTGAACCGATTTGAAAAAAAATTTAATGGGACCATCTCGCAAGAAAACAAAATCGAACAAAAAAAGAATCATCTAAATCGGTCCATAAATGTCGAAGATACGCGCGAACAACGATAAAAAAAAAACAAACATACAATCGAATTGAGAACCTCCTCCTTTTGATGAAGTCGGTTAAAAAAATCTGGAAAAGGTATGAGAAGTCCATAGTGTGAAACTTTAAGGAAATCTTCTGGGTCCTAACACTACTTTGCTTGATTGAATTCAAGTCTTTAAACTTAATAATAAAAAAACAATATTTTTTATTATTAAGTTATCAATGATCTATCAGTTCAGTAAGATGATGATCGAAGAACTGAAGAAGCTTAATCATCATAATTATTGCAGAGTATTGTTTAAGATGGCAACAGAAAATAAAGATGTATTTTTTACAGATTTCAGCATGTGTAAGGAAATTGGTCCAAAAACCAATCACGACGTACACCCACTTCGACTTCAACAGGACCATAGCGTACCCCAGCGTTACCTTCTGCAGAGAGCCGCCCTACAAGTTTGATAAAATGCTGGTAAATGTCATCTCATCACCAACCCACTTTGGTCCATTTAGGGTACCGCTAGTCGCTATTTCCATTCATAAGGTCATTAAAACATTGGGGACATTAAAATGGCTGATGATGTTATTGATGGAAGTGCATTAGTGGTGTGGGTTTATAGCCCATCCCCCTTAAAATTAAGCATCCGTAAATGAGGCCTGTTTAAAATTATCGAAAGTAAATCCAGGGTAATGTAAAACACACTACTGTCATAGATTCATATTGTTCTAGCATCTATCATAAAATATAATTGTATTGTAATTGTAAGAAGATTGTAGCGTATTAAGGCTGAGTTGCACCATCTTGACTTAACCATAACTTGAGCAGATACAAACATATCTGACTCGAAGACAGCGTTGCTGTCGTCTATGGCGTAACCTAAGTAGCAATATGTAATAAATAACACCTTAGATCCACTTTTGATCACTGGCTCAGATAAGTTTTTATCTATTAAGGTTAAGTCAAGATGGTGCAACTCAGCCTTAATAATGTAATGTTAATTAAGTAATTCTGTTAATATTCACCAAAAATTACAGAATTTATTTAAACATAAATAATTTAATTAATCAAAATTAAAGTGAAACAGATCCTAAATATGTATTTCTCTCTTCAGGATTATGGTCTATTTGCGCACCCAGATTTCACGTCGGCTTGGAACCGGTACAATTTCTCGATTCCACTGGACCAGCTGTGGCAGGATATTACTTACAACTCCACCGAGTTCTTCGCTCAATATGGCCTGGAAGGTTCGATGGATAGTAAGTATATTAGTTTTTCCATAAAAAAATATTTTGCAAAACAGTAGAGCTGATCTGTTAGATCATTTGTTAGATCAGATGTTAGATCATCATTGAAACTAAGCGTGTTACGCTTAGTTTCAAAAGCCAGCTACTTTCACAACAAAAATACCAAAATAAATTTGATCCTAGGCAATTTGGTAAGTAATATATTTTTATGTAACCCCTTCCACCATTCTGTCCACCTGCTACGATTCTTTCTTACTACTTCTTTCCAGTCATCTAACCTCATCCCAGTCCTCATTATATTCCAACTGATTATGGGCACTCTTGACCCATTCCATTTTGTTAACATTCAAAAGAAAGTATTGATATGATTAAATCTCTTAACAGACGTGGAAGTAAAAACCTTCATCGGCTTCATCCACGGTCGCTGCTACACGCTGTCTCCCAAGATCCAGAGCACCAGAGCTTCTAGAAGTAGCGGCTACTCCATCACCTTGCAGCACAGCGCCGCTGACATCGCCACCAGTGCCAGTATCTACCCTCCAGGGTACCACGTCTATATACACTACACCATGGAACCTTTTACTGGTGAGGAATTCTTTGACACCATTATTGTCTAGCGGACATAGGTTTCTGAAAAGGTGTTCATATCCTTATATTTAACACCTTATCGAAATGGCTTAACTTTCGAACCTAGCTTCGGCGAAGCCAAAAACCAAAATTCAAACATAGAGAACTTGCATAAATCTTTTCAACTAGGTACTGTACTTTGCCAGGGCATGGATGAAATCAATGGCCAGCGTTAAATCAGCAATTGCAGACTTAGTAACTTCAGACCGCTTTCTGAATATAAAAATGTTAAATCAAATAAATTAATTAAAGATAATTCTTTATGTAATTACTTTCTTATTATTCGTATAGAAGTACCGGTACACAATGGTGGTCTAGTGGACTACCTGTACTCCAAAGTAGGGGAGACAATTGACGTGAAGCTCTCAGTGAACCAGTACTTGATGATCAGCAGGGAAGATGGTCCTTGCATCAATGACGACGGCTACAGTGCTAACAATGTACGTAGCATCCATTTTGATGAAACAAAATACGATTCGTTGACATCATCTGAAACATATCCGTAGCCAACTTACAAAACTGGCCCCAAATTGTCAGTTCATCAGAATCTTACAATAAAGAAACAATAATTTCTCATATCATGGGACTTAGAGTCTGTGCGGACTGCGGAAAGAGAACCGACTTGGGATTTGTGCTCGATCACCGTTGTTGTCGGCACTGTTATACGTAATTATAGTGCGACTATCTTGACTTGATGGATATCAAGATTTTACAGTCGCACTAAAACATTACAGTGCCGTCAACATGACAAAATTGGTAATCAAGCACAAATCCCAAGTCAGCTCTCTTTCCGCACAGACTCTAATAGGATAATTGGGATGATCAATATTCAAATGAGAAATGTTCAATTTCAGTGCACCACTCGGTATGTTTGGGACTATGTTGGACAATCTGCTGGATGCTCCGGACCTTGGATGCTGGACAGCAATCTTCCACCTTGCAGTGACTATGATTCAATGAGTCGATTAATGAGTACCTATCTCGAGTAAGTATGGGTGATGATTTTAATTCAATAGCCACGCGGCCGCAATGCCGCATGCGGCCGAATAACAATAGAAAATCTATTGTGTCTTATTTTCCGGACGTTGAAGTGGTAAAAAATATTTGACTAACTAGTGTGTGTGTGTGTGAAGGTTGAGATTCAAATACAATTTAGAATTGTACGGAGAAGTTTTTTAAAGGGCAATCAACGTTTTTTATTTTGCGACCACTTTGATACACAGAAAAGCAACCTTGTCATAGCAAAATCCAACTGAAATTCTGAGTGACAAAGTTCATTAAACGCGGGTCATAAATTAACGTTTTTGCCTCTCATTTATAATTACCTATGCAAAATCTTACATCAATGCATTTATATTTGCTTTCTACTTCGCAGCTATATAACACAACAGTACAACAGCAGTGCGTGCCTTCGGTTCTGCCGCTCCTATTTCTACAAGGGATTTGTGAACGATCGCCACAACTTCGCTTGGGACTCTGCAACGCAAACGTGGGCGGCTAAAATAGGCGACGCTGCGTTGCAGACTCAGGTAAGTGATCTCACTCGCCTGAATGAAAGCCCCACTTTTTCATTAAGCCCCCCCCTTATGAAAAGTATTAAAGAGTTCATTAGGTTAGGCTCCTCCTCCTTCTCGTATGGTGTTCCTTATTACTGAGGGTCATGATTCGCCCGATGGGAAGGTATTTTATCTTTGATGATACCCCTCCATCGATGTATGTCCTTGGCGTCATGGAGTGCATCGTGTAGCTTGGTCCAGCGTTGAGCGGATTTGGTCAGACCACCTCCTTGGACTTCGAACTCTCGAGCGTTTGCCATCGACCTTGCCAGTGACCATCAGTAGTTCAAGCTTGTGTCCATTTTTTTGGGCGATGCGACCGAAGAATTCCAGAATATTTTGGAGACAGGAAGTGGTTTTAATGTTAGGCTCTCGAATGGTAGACTCGTTTGTTCGGAATGCAGTCCACGGTATTCGTAACATCCTCCTCCAGCACCACATCTCAAAAGCGTCGATGCTATCTCGGTCAGCCTTCTTCCACGTCCACGTTTCCGAGCCAAAGCTGAAGATGGAAAATACTAGAGAGTTACCTAACCAATTAGAAGAGCCGAGGGAGTGGGGCGAGCATGCCGCGGCAGCGGCCTGCGAAACGCCAGAAATGACGTTTTTGTAAAATGTACTATTAACATAGGTCTTTAACCACACTTTAACTAAAACTTTCTGAAGTCTTCGCCATTTCGCTCGTATCATTAAAAGTAACAGAGAAATATGTATGGACTTTTCAGTTATACATCTACTTCAACACTATGATGGTGTCAGTTTACGAAGAACGCTATAATTACGATTGGAACCTATTTGTATCAGACCTTGGAGGAAGTGTGGTGAGTACCTATGTATTGAAACTGAACTGACTATACTGATAAGTTGCTTTTTACTTCCCCCTACTTCAAGATCAAATTAATTATATAATTCTGTCACAGGGTTTCCTTCTGGGGCTATCAGTGATCAGCATCATGTCGATCCTTGGAAAGTTCTGGTCTATCTTCGTTAAGCCCACCAGCAAGACATCAAAGGAAGAAGAAGTGAAGACTTCTCCTGATGAGAAAAAATATCAAAATGGCGTCAATTGCAATGAGAAGTACACGCTGAAATTCAATTAATACTAGATTTTAAATATTTTAAACCTTTAACTTTCAACCTTTATTTTGTTTATTATTATTAGGGAAACATACAATGTTTTATAAGACTTAAATAAACTTAACTTAAATTTTAACGCATATATCAGCAAAGTTTCCACTGTTACATAACACACAAAGTACCTAAATTTATCTAATAACGGGCGCAAAATGAGAAAATTAAAACAATTGAGCTAAAATAATAAAAAAAAAATGTTAAATTTTTTCCATCCATCCATCAGCCATTTTTTGATGTCCCCACTGCTGGGGCACAGGCCTTCCTTACGGGTGGTAAGAAGGATGGGCCATAACCCACCACGCGGGCCCAATGCGGATTGGTGGGTTTTAACGACTGCAAATGCAGCCGGGACCAACGGCTTAACGTGCCTTCTGAAGCACGGAGGAGCTCAAGATAATAAATTTTTGGTCAGTCATCCCATGACCGACCCTTGTGAACGTTGCTTAACTTCAGCAATCGCTGAGCCAGGCGCTAAACCACTGCGCCACCGAGCTCCTCAATTTTTTTAAAATGATATAATTATTTATAAACTACCTACCCACCACTATTATTATTATCGCTGCTAATCAGCTCATGGATGTTTTTTAACTTTTAACTTCTTATACGAGTATCTACAGTACAATAGACCATTATTTCATTTCTAATTTTCAATTAGCATTGCAAATAGCAAGTTTATCAATTATTGAGGCTTGTGGATACAGTTGTTTCCACTTTCGTCCAATTTTGAAATGAAGATTTAAGCGCTCTATGTAATTTAAAAGTGTATCCAAAAGTTCAGAGGTTTAAAAGCGAAGATCCAGTTAAGTTTATCTGATATTTTTGTTGTTTGATAGCTTAAAATAAAGTACTGTGTTCCTCATTTATTTGTGTTGTATATATTGGAAACGGGCATTGCAGGAGCGATCATCGTGGAGATCCTTGGGGTGGTCTATTAAATTGGCGTTTTTTTCTCACAAATAGAGAACTTCGTCACTTATACGAGTATGATTCAAAGTATTAATCAATTGTTTGATATTATCGAATAATGACCAATATGCCCATCATAGTAAAAAACTGCTATATACCATCAATAGTAAAAAAATCTTATAGTTTTATATTAAAACATACAAAAAAGTACATAACAAAAATGACTTCTTTATTTATGAAATAAAACACTTAACGGATACTAGCGCGGTTTTATTGAAAGTAATTTGATAATTAGTTGGTATTTGGTTTGGTTTTTGATTTTTCCCGACGTTTCGGCACCTTTGCAGCTGCCGTGGTCGTCCGTGGTCTGCCGTGGTTCTTTATTTATTTTAACTTAGCCAAAATTTATTTTTTTCACTTAACCTAAGTGGCATAATAAGTTATCGCATAAAAGTTTAAAAACATTAGCGTTCATTGTTGTTTAATAAATTAAGAAAATGTTAGTATGTAAAATGCAACTTCTTTAAAATTCTCCATTCAAAACGCCGATTTTATAGGTTAGGGGACTAATATTACTTATGTTTATCAAAACATTATGTTATGCACGCCGAAATCTATGTGACATAAGGTACTATGTATCAAACAATCACCGCGTATCAAAATGATACACGTACCTATTCTGTTCCTACGAAGAATACATTTTAACTATTATTTCTTGCCCGAAATCTACCATTGATCGTCAGAATTTTCGACATAGGTTTTGCGTCAGAGCTGTCTATTAGGAATTCGGTTTTGTTACGGAAGCCAAATTCTTACATATTGTTGTATACACTTATATAATTCAAAGTAGTATATTTTGCAAGGTCTTATCAAGGCTCAGAAAAGTATATTAAATTCATACATACTTACATACATATATACATACATATACTCACGCCTGTTTCCCATAGGGGTAGGCAGAGACTATGGATCGCCACCTGCTACGATCCTTGCACACTTCTTTCGCTTCATTAACATCCATCAATCTTTTCATACATACATATTAAATATCTTTTCATACATACATATTATATTAAATATTATACATATATATTAATTTCACACTTTACAAACCCGAATGTGAAAAACAAAACTCTAAATTCAATTCAATTCAATTTTTATTTCGAAAAACAAAGACTCATAATGGTTAGTAACAATTGAACTTAAAAGCTAGGTTAGTACATAATATTATTTAATTAAATATTCATTATTTAACATTATTAAAATAATTAAATTAATATATTTATTATTATACAAATATTCATTATTATTAATAAATTACCTAATAATAATTTAAAGCAATGTAACATCCGTCCGCTCAAGGGGTGGCTATAGGTGGAAGCATGCAGGTGAACCCAGTGGCGCAAGAAAGGCGAGTCCCAGTGGTCGGCGATGGTGCTCAGGATGGAGTTGCGTAAAACACTATAAGAATGACAAATATACCTATTATATAATACATCGACCGGATCAGTAGTTAAGACCGTGAAAGATATATAAAGGACCATATATCCAAGCGTGATTAAAAAAACAAATATGCAAATCTTGAACAGTTTTTATTAAGAGTCATGGGAAATGGACATATTGGGAAGTGGTTCTTTTAGGAAGTGGCCAATGTGGGAGATGGTCAATCTGAGAAAGCAGTCATTACGGGAAGTGGACGATCTGGGAATGGTCATTCTGGGATTTGGTCCTTTTGGGAAGTGGTCATTTTAAGAAGTGGACATTATGGTCCTAAAGGATCCCGTCGTGTGCCATAATTTGCACTAAGTAATAAAAGCAAAGTAGAGACTTAAATGTGTTCATTATCGATATAAATATTTATCTATTTATGCGCAACCATTGCACCTCTTGGCAATTGAGCGATTGCATTGCATCTGATTCTGACGCATAATCATAAAGTAGGGTTTACTTTAACAAGCAGAGCGATAAACTGAAGCGTTAAAAGGTTGATAAGAATTAAGTGATTGTTGTAATCGCAGATAAAAGAGAAGTTGACAAATTGTAATAGTGCGATGTGACTTTTTGACCGCAAGGAAAACAAAAACGTGCAGTCAACGGCTCATATAACATTTTCCAAATCGCTCTCGCTCCTCCTATACAATGTGGTGATGGTTGATTTATTAGTCATCCACGAGCCATGTCGATAACCTGAATTAGCGACAGCTCATTTGTACAGCGGGAATGATCTATCTGTGATCGAGAACTTACAGCAACATTGTATAATTGTTGGCACTAATTAATTTTAATTATTAAATTTGAGATTTTTGCATTCACAATGCTATTTTTACACAATACTAAATAATATACTAGAAAAAATACGACTCGCACCAGATCAATACTCAGACGGGAATCGAACCCGCGACCTTTGGATATCCGGTCCAATGCTCTGACCGCTGAGCTCCCGAGTCACTAGTGACATTGTCGAATTTCTTCTAGTATATCCTACTCTTACGCTGCAAGCCAGCGTTATTTCATCTATGTGAGGAATTACCTCGACATTCAATTGAAATATTATTCCAGATATTTGGCAATCGATTAAGATGAAATAGCTATATAATTTTTAAATTTGAGATTTTTGCATTTACAATGGACATCGACTCGACTATAATGTATGGAACAGCTGATTTCGCGATTTCGTGGTTGGCCCCATAGTAAAAGTTGTTCATTCACGTGGTCTGAAATCCCCTTTTCATTTTAAGATATACTTAAAGTATGTATTTACTACCTATCCCAAACATAAGATTTTTAAATTTCAATATTCGGTCACCTAGAAATGTTTTTGTTCAAAATAGCTTTTTCGGCGCAAGCGCATATATTCTGACAATCGGTGCAATTGCGTTAACCGCCGGGAGGGACTTTAAATAGCGCGCCGGGGAGCTACCACCTGATTCATGGAACGGCTTCGACATCGTTCGGGTGTGTTAGAACAATTGACTGAAAATTAGTGAAACTATAAATTTTACTGCCACTTAGCTGGTGTAGAAGCAAACGGTTCGTCTGATGGGAAACATTTGTCTTGTTATACAAGTTTACTTCATTCGAAAGAAAATTTTAATCCTTTTTTGTCAAAAGGAAAGAAAGTTGTATTTTCTTTCCACGTTTAAATTATTTCGTATTCACTCACGGCTATTAACTGAAAAAAGAACTACTATCTCTACCTACTGCTATCTATATCTACTATCTAAAACTGAAAATTCTCGCGTTGCATTTTATTACATTAAGAACACAGGTATTAGACGCGTTTAAACTAAACAAAGGTGTTTAACATCTACCTTTCGTTTTAGTTTCTTGTTCTTTTAGTTTCGACCGAGTTGCATCGACCGAGGTGTTAAACACATAATAAAATGTTTAGTTTTAATACCTGTGTTCTTAATGTATCAAAGCAACTGTGTTGCATTTTTTAAGTTCAAACCTTTAAACCGAATAATAAATGTTTTATTGAAATTGTAAAAAATCAATGAACATTTTATTGCAACGTAAGCAGTTCATGAAGTTCAACAAGAATACTGCAAACAACTTAGATACCGGCCAGTAATAAACCAAAGAATAGACGGACTCATTTAAAAATAGCTACCAGACTATTTTAGAAAGAGCATTATATCTCTGTCATCGCGTCACTGAACGAGGGAGATGGAAGACACTCGCCTATTTCTCGTATCCGGGCAAAGCACACCCACCAATCTTTTGTCCTTCCCACTTCGCTAAATATAGGTCACTCACTGGACAGAATTGGGCAAGTATGCGCAAGAGTTTGTCATGCTACGGGCGATGGCTGAGGGAATTTGACGTCACTGATTTCAAATTTAGAAAAGCCGTTGTAATCTAGACGTACGTAGTTTTTAGAGTTCAACGTATAAATTACTATACTCTAGACCAGAAGAACATAAAATTTATGACTAGGCAGGTATGATATCTGGTCTAAGTCTGTTCCTCTACGGAATGAGAAAAAAAAATCATTATGTTTAGACTTAAATAATTAATATTTATCCTTTCCTGTATACTTGTAGTCCAAAGGGGATCTCAATTTAAGTACGTTATTTGTAGGAAATCTGAAAAATGTATTACAATTTATCCTCAGAGTAAAAAGCTCTCAAGACAACCGCACAGCTTGCAGTCTCTCTGTCAACTGAGCTATGGCAAGAAATAGACCTTCAAATATATAGCATTTTCTTAACTACGTCATCATGAAATGAATCATTGAAATTCTATTCATAGTTTATTTTTACATTCTATTGGATTGCAAGCTATAAATTATGAAGTGACTTTCGACCAAAAGTTTTTAAGCATTGCTAAGTGTGTGAGGGAGGCTAACAAATATATTCTTATATAAAGAATAGGTATAAATATGAAGAAAAGAAAATGAGATATTATGCCAATCAGTCAGTAGCTGAGCGATATTTACCAAAAAAATATTTTGCTCACCTGTCGTGCAGATGCTTTTTTTTAGTTAAGGTTTAGAACAATAAACACGTTGTTTAGACGGGATTTGTAGTTATTTATGCAACTGTACTATAATGAGGGGTATTAAGACACGTATGTGATAATAGTATCACATGATAATTACTTATATAGGTACAGTTGCATACAAGACGTTGTCTACATCCGTGATAATTTATCCTCTATAAAGGGTTTTTGACTTTGACTTTCCTTCTCCTCCTACTCGTCATTATATCATTCGATCAAGTGTTATAATATTGCGACATCCATTCGCTCGGATATAGTAAGCTAACCGTTTCAGAACCTTTTATAGAAGATTTAAATCACGGGTGGAGATAAAAAATAATGGAATGATGAGCCATAGTTCACTTCACTCTAGGTCATAAATATAAACTCCTCGGAACTCGCTCGTAAAATCGTACCAGAATCGTAGCGAGGGTCTGCTACGACTTGCTTGTAAAATCATAGCAGAATCAAAGCGAGGGTCTGCTACGACAAGCTTGTAAATCGTAGCAGAATCGTAGTGAGGTTCTGCTATGACTTGCTTGTAAAATCGTAGCAGAATCGAAGCGAGGGTCTGCTACGACATGCTTGTAAAATCGTAGCAGAATCGAAGCGAGGGTCTGCTACGACTTGCTTGTAAAAACGTAGCAGAAACGTAGTGAGGTTCTGCTACGACTTGCTTGTAAAATCGTAGCAGAATTGTAGCAAGCGAGGGTATGCTACTAAATTTATTCTCGTAGCAAATCCTTGGATCGAAAGTATTCGATACTGTTCAGTGCAACTTCAAAGAAAAGTTATAAATATTGAATAGTGCTAGAATTTCTGTTCCGAATTCAAGTCTAGGATACAAACTTGCTATTCTTGATTAATAGGCATTTTAATGTTTGGACAATTTTGTACCTTATTGTAATGAAATAAAGATCAAATTGTTTCAGTATTTATCTACATAGACAGATGTATTTTATCAATATGGTCTGCGTTACTTTCCGTCTGATATTTATAGTTCATCTGTGATATATTTTATCAACGGTTTGCCAAAAAATATTGAAAGCGAGAAGTTGTTGAACTGTTATTCGCAGTATTTTATAGAAGTGCGATGATTTATTTTCAATAAACAAATACTTGTTACTGTGTATGATATAGTATTTCTAGGCCTCAGTAGTGGCCTTGTGTTGTTGGAAAACTGAGATTTCAGATCTTTTCCAACAGCTAAATACTTTTCATGAGTAGTTTGCTATTTCGTTTATGTAGAGCAGTCGGATTTGGTTACTTGTTCACCATCATCATCAATATCATCCGTAACGTCCTATAAAAATGTCTTAAATTTCAATAGAATCTAAAAAAAAAATTACAATAAAAAAAGGCAAATTGTTTTTGTAGTAAGTATGTACTAATACAAAGTTAAAACAAAAAATATTTACACGCCAACAAGCAGCATTAATATTGAAAGAGCGTCTAGAAAAATAAAAAAAATATTTATCTATCTTTTTACTTTCAGTGTGTGTCATTTACCAGGTATCCTTATTTGTGTCACTTTGACTAGATACCATCTGTGCTTGGCGAGCAGCCACTCTTAGTTGTAACTGATAATACTAAATATTTTTACAGTCAGTAATATATCTGTTACATAGCTGTTTCTAAGGTGTAACAACTTTCATTTGGTTGTTCTCTGAAAGTCTAGGCACCACCTCGCAATGAGTCCGCTCTTGTATATATGACACCGTATAATTGTAAAAACCTTTAGATTATAATCTATCCCGCGAGATTCTGCTTGCTCATATCCAATCCATAGCATCTCCTCAAAGTTGGAAACGTAAACAGTGATTTTTGATATTCTTCGCTTCCTGTTTTTCTTTCTTTGTCCATCAGCCCTTTTTAATGTCCCCACTGCTGGGGCACAGGCCTTCCTTATGGGTGGATAAGGAAGACGGGCCATAACCCACCACGCGGGCCCAATGCGGATTGGTGGGTGTTAACGACTGCAGATGCAGCTGGGACCAACGGCTTAACGTAACGGCCTTCCGAAGCACGGAGGAGCTCGAGATAATAAGTTTTTGGTCACCCATCCCGTGATCGAACGTTGCTTAACATCCGCAATCGCTGGGCCAGGCGCTAAACCCTGCGTCACCGAGCTCCTCTTTCTTTAATAGGCTCTTATTCACAAACAACACAAATCAGGAATAAATGGGAGTTCGGGATTAGTTCCCACCTGGTTCCCACAATCCCTTTACATATAAATTTACTACTTATGTTGTATATTTAGCTTTGTGACTGTGTCGGTGCCCCGCCAGCTGGAGACTCTCCAGATGTGCTTACCTCAGCCCAGTCATTCATAAACAATGCTAAGGCATGTGAGGAATGACATTTTAAGTTGGTTTAAGCACTTTGATATAAGAATTTATATTAAACTTTTTTTTTATGTTATAACACTACGCTAACTAATGCCACAATAAGTCGCGGCTACGTTACAATTTTTGCTAACAAAAAAGGAGTTAGGTACTTTCTTTATAAGAGTTTTTCTAGTTGACCATTATGATCATATTTCGAAATAATACTAAGCAAAACAAGATCTTTTAAATCATATAAGTTATGGGGTTCTCTGCGTGTGAGACATGACCAAGTAGTCAATATATATATTAGCTTTGGGGTGGATTTGGGCTCAAATGGTAGAATATACTGTTTAGCTTCTTCGTTATTTACTATAACTATATATAGATATAACTATAACTATAGTAAGCTTATTAATTTAAGAATGTCAACATAATTTATTATTTGAGGTTTGAACTCCGAAAGAGCTTAACCGATTCGCAGAAACCTACAGCAAATCCGAATTAGGGCATCCTAAAAAAGATGCCTTAAAGTCAGTTAAGTACCTATATTCAGATGTAACTAAAAATCTGCCTTAAAAAATAATCTATCCTAAAGCCAGAAACCTTTGCGATTAATATCTAGAGTAAGATCGCCGTAGTTAGCTGACCTGTCAAACGGGTGACTCACTGGGCCGGGCGACGTCAGGAACCAAATCCACCTCACATCTCGCCTTGCCAAATCTATTCTTGATAACGCCTGTCCACAGCCAACCCATATTCAACCTAATTCCAACCCACCAAGATTCATTCCCAAAATCTTGCCCAAATTTCAAACCTGCAAGCGATTTTATGTTTTGCCGCAAGGAGTTTAGACTTTTATTTCTGTAGCTAATGGGAAAACATGTTTAAATTCAGCTAACTATCGCCAAACGTCACTTTATCGGATGTAATCGAATGTCACAGTGCCTGGAACGTTCTGGTTTACCTGAGAATATACCTGGCTGGTGACAACCTTGGAACAACATATCAACCGTATACCGAAACCAACATCATCCATTATAATACCGTTCAGCTTTGTCCACACTTGTATCATTTTGGCGTATCAGATCACCGTATCTTTGTCATACATCGTCTCTCTGATACAGTATTACTCCAACGTACCACCAACCAAACTAGCGATGTATGCTAAAGATACGGTGATCTGATATGCCAAAATGATACAAGTGTGGACAAAGCTTTAGGTATTGCTAGCGCACAGAACTTCCTTACGGTTGGATAAGGAGGATGGGATGATGTCAGAGGATTCGGCATTCAATACAAACGTTCATTGGTCTGTACTGCCCCTCTGCTCAAATGGCCACTTTTCTATTCGTTCGCTAACTTAAAAAACAAATATACAGACGAACATAGAACCTCCTCCTTTTTTTTGAAGTCGGTTAAAAATAAGCAATCAACTCTATATTTACGTGTCGTAGGCTTGTCAATTCCATACAATACAACAATGTCTGTAATTTACATAAACTTGCGACGTGTGACTCGATCGTTTAATTGCTTATTTTTAACCGACTTCATCAAAAGGAGGAGGTTCTCAATTCGATTGTGTTTTTTTTTTTTTTTTTTTTTTTTTTTTATCGTTGTTCGCGCGTATCTTCGACATTTATGGACCGATTTAGATAATTCTTTTTTTTGTTCGATTGAGTTTTCTTGCGAGATGGTCCCATTTAATTTTTTTTCAAATCGGTTCAGTAGTTTACAAGTAATCCTGAAAATACTATGAAATTAAATCAACTAACTTGACAATTTTGTTATTTATGAACCGAATTAGATGTTTTTTTTTGTTGGGGAAGGGATACCTTTGTGTAGTCTTTTTAACCGACTTCAAAAAAAGGAGGTATTCAGTTTGTATGTATGTATGTTTCTCCGCGATTATCTCACGTTTGGCTGAGCCGATTTTTCTACCTAAATAATATACCTACACTACCTAATACAGAAGGTACTTACACTAAAAATAAAAAAATGAAAAAATTGTTTAAAAAACAAAAAACCGACTTCAAAAAACCTGCCTCTAAAAAGCAAGAAATAATATTCAAATCATTAGATACGCATTATCATTGTTATAATAAAACACGTCTATTGAAGTCGGGTGGGGCTTTTAGAATAAAAAAAGGAATAATATGTACTCCAGCCCCACCCGACTTTAATAGACGTGTTTTATTATAACAATGATAATGCGTATCTAATGATTTGAATATTATTTCTTGCTTTTTAGAGGCAGGTTTTTTGAAGTCGGTTTTTTTGTTTTTTAAACAATTTTTAAGCTTTAAGTTAGCGAACGAATAGAAAAGTGGCCATTTGAGTAAAGGGGCTGTAGTTCATTCGGTGAGAATTATTAAAGGGTTTTTTATGGGATCTGTTATTTAGTTGGTAAAAAGGTTTTCGAAATCATGTTCGGGACTCAGTTATTATTCCTAGTTACATTGTACAACTGCCACCAACGCTAGCAACACAACATGTAATAAATAAATGTTACAAATAAAATAATATGTTTACAGATATTTTTTTTACAATTTTCACAACTAACTGTTATAAAGGAAATGACCACTTAATGTAAAATAAAACCTATAAAAGTGACCGCTTTTGATTTAACTAAACCATTGGCGGTTCTGTTTGGCGCATGCCTTACTAAAGTGACACAACTTCTTCAATAAGCTTTGGCTTTGATTTGATTTAACATAAAATAGCAAACGCAATAGACAACAGGGGGTCTATTACGAAAAGTTTCATGCGATACACGCAGCTGCGTCCGTGCTTCGTTATGATTGTCTCCGTATCCTAGCGTATCCGACAGCATTCGTTCAATAGTCTTTAGGCTACGATAGCCAAATTGAAAATGTGTTTAATAGCCACAACCGACGAACTGCGGATACGATTATCGTGAACAAGGCGTATGTTATTTTCGTAATAGGTCCCAGCACAATGAGTTTATTCTATTTAAGAGGCTGTTAAAATTATAGACTACAAATAACTAATGAAAAATTTTGATATTGAAAAATAGATCATCACAATAATCAACTGTGTTTTTATTATGCAAGCATGAGATGCATTTTCATCGTCTACATCAGCTCTTGAAGTCCAAGGTTCCTTTGATGAACCATTGATGCATACCACTAGAAGGGGTCGCATCAGATTGTTTTAAACCTTGGATAGCACATATTTATTTTTCTATAATAGAAAATAAAACTATACATCTTGCAACGGTTGTAACGGTACGAACTATAAAAGACGTGATTATTTTCATCTTCAGCATCAGCTCCCGAAGTCCAGGGTTCTAAAACACAAAACCTTTGATGCATACAAGGGGTTACATCAATTTGTTTTTAAACCTTGGATACCACATATCTCTTTTATAGTAATATAAATAATAATGTTGCAGCTACAAACAAACTATAAAAAATTTGGTGATGTATTTTCATCTTCTGCATCAGCTCTCGAAGTCCAAGGTCTTACAAAAACAAAACCTTTGATGCACACGGCTAGAAAGGGTTACAACGGATTGTTTTTTAACCTTGGTTTCCAAATATATTCCATAAACTGATATAAAAATAATCTTATTCCAACTGCAAAAGCTGCAAAAAATATTGTGCGAGTGCAACTAATCTGTTTGTAGGTAAAAATACCATTTTATTATTGTCTGTGTATTTGAAGGTTGAAAAATATTGTGATGTTTGTTAAAAAGATGTCAATTTTTAGAAATTTACCTACACTAAGGGTCGAAATTGTGTTTAAGTGGTACATAAACAATATTTAATTTATGGCGCAAGTCCCCCGCTCTAAACCTCTGTTACTTTAAAACTGTACATAAAACATAAAATCTTGTAATACCCATGTTTATGGACCAATAAATGAATTGAATTGAATTTATGGAGTGAAATAGTTAAGCTGGATACTACTCAGTCGACGTCGAACGCTTGTATCGCCAACCAGTAATTTAGTGTAAAATATATGATGTATTTTACAGTAAATTATTGTAAACAACTTCAGTCCATCTTATCGAATGAGGAATAGGGTCATCAGTCCATGCATCGGGCATTAAGGTTATATTTAACAACAACGAGAAATAAATTTCCAAATTGGTTATACTAGTACAATTGTAGTTACGAGATTATAAATAAAAAATTTCAACAGTCACAGAGTAAATTAAAGCAAAGTATGATACACCAAAATTAAAAAAATCTCTAGGGTCTCTAGGTCTTTCAGATTTGACTGAAACTCAATGAAACTGACAGCTTCAAAATTAAGGAGACCTTAACTAAAGATATTAGCTAAGAAGCCTTTAAGTATTCGCCATAATACTAACGAACGCCAGTCTTAAGCGAACTTTTTTCAGGATTTTTGACCGACTGTTTGACATGCGCGTGCGCCGTATGCGTCACTCGCGGAAGGTACGAACTTTATTGAGGCCACGCATTTTTCACCAAGTCCACTCCTGTCTGCTGCTAAAATAGAGCAGATAGGTTCTATTCAGAGACGTGAAATAAATCTGATAAAAGCAATAAATATCGAAATGTGACCATTTGTCGGTACCAAGCTATACTTTACTTAAATACTAATTTGGAATATTCAATTAACAAACAACACTCTTTTTTTTAAAATCAAATGAATGAAGGACTACTCATATTTTGAATACACGTTGTCAGGGGTACAGAGATGGACATAGGGTACCTTTTATCCCGAAAAAAGGAGTGTCCCCGAGGGATAGCAAAAAACTCTCCACGCATAGACGAAGTCGCGGGCGACCTCTAGTCCTACTATAATACTTATTATAAATGTGAAAGTATGTTTGTTCCTCAATCACGCAAAAACTACTGAACGGATTTTATTGTTTGGCACACAGATAGTAGATAGCCTAGATTAAAACATAGGATACTTTTTATCCCGATATTCCCACGGGAACGGGAACCACGCGGGTGAAACCGCGCTAGAACTGAATCTACTGGAGCCCCCATCAATATGGGTGTGCCACAGGGATCAATATTGGGCCCATTGCTGTTTCTAATTTATATAAATGACCTTCCCAACTACGCGAATAATTTATGTGAGACAGTACTATTTGCGGATGATACTTCTTTAGTTTTCAAAGTAAACAGAGGTAATAACTGTTCGGACGAAGTAAATAGTGCCCTCTCTAAAGTTTCACACTGGTTTAATAGTAATAATTTAGCACTAAACCCCAAAAAAACCAAATGTGTAAAATTTTCATTACCTAATGTTGAGCAGACAAAATTAAATATTAATTTGAATGACGATGAGGTAGACTTTACTGAGAGTACAAAATTTCTTGGTATTACACTAGATTCTCGTTTGCAATGGGATCCACATATTGAAGCCTTGTCAAGTAGACTTAGTTCTGCGGCATTCGCTGTTAAGAAAATAAGGCTTTTAACTGATATTGAAACGGCAAGGTTAGTATACTTTAGTTATTTTCATAGTGTAATGTCTTATGGACTGCTATTGTGGGGCTCAGCTGCCAGTTTTGAAAATATTTTTGTACTCCAAAAAAGAGCTGTTCGCGCCATATACAATCTACGGCGGAGAGATACCTTGAGAGAATTGTTCAAAGAAATAAATATTTTAACTTTGGCAGGCCAATATATTTATGAAAATTTAGTTTATGTAAGGAAACACTATGATTCATTTGATAAGAACAGCAACATTCACCAGTTTAATACAAGAAATAAAGATAAACTTGCCGTTCCAAGATTTAGGCTTGCAAAAACGAGAGGTTCATTTATGGGGAAAGGCATAGCCTTTATTAATAAAGTTCCACAACAAGTGATTGATCTTCCTTTGCATGAATTTAAAAACCATGTTAAAAAAACGCTCATGGGTAAAGGTTATTATAAAGTTGACGATTATCTTAAAGATCAAAATGCGTGGAAATGATGTAACACATAACTTGCTAATATAAGAACTTTGTTGAAGTAATATAATAAGTCTATGTTGTTGCCAATAATCCTGTCACCCTGTTGTAATATCTGGTAACGATATATTCAAGTTTGTAAATATCGTTACTTATGGCTGTTACAGCTGATAAGTTTCTTGCGCCCGTTCTTCTTGTCAGCTAAAAAAGTCTGGAACGGGTGGTAGGAAAATATAGACGATTCAAAAGTACTTAATAATTAAGTTTATTTGAATAAAGCTTATTTCACTTTCACACTTTCACTTTCACTAGTTAAAGCTAATTGAAATGCCTATTATTTGTATAAAGTAAATTATTTGATTTTGCATAATATAACTATATTTTCTTCAGATTGCTGGTTATTATCTCTAATTTGACTAAGGTTAAAAAATAGCTTGTTTTAATTTCAATTATACAATATTTATTGAAAGTAATTACATGAAACATTCCTGTCAGCGGCGTTATTAGTGTACGTTTGATTTCCTGCCAAAACTATTCTGATATCTATATATCCTAATAATCTTTGCTCAGAATCAAAAGAAACACGGCAATAAAAAGAATATAAATTTCGTTTTCCTGAACTTGTGTAGAAATATTAAAAATATTACGAAGGCAGAAAATCTCGCAATAGTTATATTACCTTCTTGTTAAAAAACTTGACGACTTTATTTACTATCGCAAGTAAGTGTCCATAATGCAATTATTTATATAAAACATAAAGCAATACTTTGTTGAAAAATATTGACTCGCCACCAGATGCTTTTCAGACGAGACTCGAACCTGCAACCTTTAGGAGTCCGGGCAAATGCTCTATCCAATTAAGCTACCGAGTCACAGAAAATTATATGAATGAGGAGTGCTAAAAATATCAAGTTTACTATTAATAATATCTCTAAAAAGCAAGAAATAATATTCGTAATAATAAAAATAAATACGTCTATTGAAGTCGGGTGGGGCTTTTAGAATAAAAAAAGGAATCTGTAGTCCAGCCCCACCCGACTTCAATAGACGTATTTTTATTATTACGAATATTATTTCTTGCTTTTTAGAGGTAGGTTTTTTGAAGTCGGTTTTTTTTAAACTATTTTTTATCAAAATGAAATAACATCTTTTCGAAATTGTTAAAAAAAGTAGATATCTACAATGTTTCATACAACAAACGCGAGAATCTTGCGACCTTTTATAATATTAGACACCTGCATATGAAAAAGAGTTCATTAGCCCAATTTATACAGTCATAAACTATTACAGCATTTCTGTCTCACAGCTCACTGCTCAAGTCTGCCTCTATCTTTCATCTGACTACATTGTTGTTACTTATATTTCCTTATTCTGTTTATAATCTATGCATCTATCTTTAACACCATAAAATATGTTATTCAATCCTATATTTTTTTAACAATTTACAATTCTTGAATTTTTAGATTTTAGCATTCACAATGCTATTTTTATATATTAAGTTACTTAATACTGAGCTGCTACGGGTGAGTCGATTTTTTCTAGTATTTTTTCAATTATATTAAGTAATTTACAATTAATTTCACAGGTGCAGCAAAAACGCATTCCAAAGCAGAGTACGCCATTTATTCTGTGACAGAAGTAATTTGGTGCTGCTCAATTCATTAAAAGAAAACAAAAGTACCAAGGACTTTCCAAGGACGGACGTAGTGTCAATCAAGTTGACCTACACTGTTTTCTACAAAAAAAGTTAGAAACTACATTACGCAAACACATGTGGACACAAAAGCAAAAGGAATCTCGACCCACATCGGGCGGCCGATGGTGCGGTAAAAATAGACGACGAAATAGTCGGCAGGGCGGCGACAGAATTAGACCGTTTGTTCGCAACGATTGTCGTGGCGGCGCTTGTCAGCTCTTGATAAGACTGTAATGGAACACCGTCGCTTGGCAGTTTTGTTACCGTTTTTTTATGCACGACGTGATAGTGTTGGGCCTTCACCTCACCTGATAAGTGGCGATAAGGCCGAAGGTGGAAGCGCTCTACACCCGGAATCCTCATCGCTGAGGAACTGGCTAACTTACCTCTAACTGCCGGAACACAACAATTTTTAAATTGTTGTTAAGGCTTAGGTAAGATGGTGGTAGCTAGCCAGACGGAACAAAACGCTTGGAAAAATCTAACATCTTGTTAATTCCTAGATTTTAGTCCCTTTCTGGGACTGTATGCAGACTACAAAATTATGCTCTGTTAGTTGAAAACCAAAGAGAATGTTAAAAAACTTGCGTTTTATTGAAACCATTCAAACTGTTAATAAAATATGAGATCGTTGGCCAATGATAAAGAAACCAAGATTAATCTATCTAAACGAAAAGTCCTTTTTGTACAAACCATAGCTCCTCCAACTTCAAAAGTTCGGTCTCGTAGCTACAATAGACTCAAAGCTTATGTCTCTGTATTTGAGCATGATGATGTACCTGCTCAATAATCAGTTTTAATTATCGTCAACCTAGTCTACTAAGATCGTAGACGTAAGTATTCCCTAGAAAATTTGTTAAATATCTCTGAGGCATAGCATTCCGAGTAGTTACTGCAGAAACGACGTCATCTACTTTCAGCAATAATAAACAAGGCAGCATTCTTGTAGTTGCATTTTAGACGAATTCCGATAGAGTCGCGATCAACCAAGAAAAAGATCTAAAAGAACTTACGAAGTTGTATAGCTGCTTCGCTTGGCAAGCCCCCTTAGATAAAGTCATATTTGCAAATCTTCACTATCGCTTCGCTTTCGAAACATGCGGATTTGATGTTTTAAAAAAATTGTTTAAAAAAACAAAGAACCGACTTCAAAAAACCTACCTCTAAAAAGCAAGAAATAATATTCGTAATAATAAAAATACGTCTATTGAAGTCGGGTGGGGCTGGAGTACAGATTCCTTTTTTTATTAAAAGCCCCACCCGACTTCAATAGATTTATTTTTATTATTACGAATATCATTTCTTGCTTTTTAGAGATAGGTTTTTTGAAGTTGGTTATTTGTTTTTTTTTAAACATTTTTTTAACTTGAGTGTAGGTACCTTGTAGATTTATCCTACACTCCATGTCTCATGAAAGCAGAAATACTTCTGCTTTCATGCAACCTTAAGTCAAGAGTTCTGATAGAATGCAGTGGAGGGGCCTCCTACCGGGCCGCCGTATAGCCGGATAACCTTCAGTAAACCGGCACCGTCATCCTAGGAAACCCCTTTTTTATGCCGAGGACAAACGCATTTACGCGCTTCCCCTCCCGTTGGTGAGCGAGAGGGGGGCATGTGGGACTCGCCGAGGGGACCGCAACTTCGGTGTTGCAGCTTCCTCCACGACTGCCTCGTGGTTCGGTGGGATCTCGGGAGAAGGGAATAATCCTAGGAAACCCTAGCTTATGTCAATGCGCTTGAAGTGGCAAGGCAGGGGCCTTTTAAGAGTTCCTTACCCGAAGGGGCTCTATTGCTGTAAGTAAACCAAGGCATGAAAAGCTGCCAAAGTCAGCTTTATTTCTAAAATTTTGTTCTGGAAGTACTTTTTGTGTAACTTAATTGCATCCACAATCGCTTTCAATAATGATTGCTGGCTTAAACAGACAGTCATCAAAGTACCTATAATTTTGGTGTAGCATCATTGACCAGATATACAGTAGTCAGACGAACTGATTGCGAAAAATTTTGTTTTAGAAGAACACGCTGTTTAGAGGCAAAATAATTATACAACGTGTTACAAAATAACCCCTATGCCGGATATGGTAGATAGGGACCATCAAACTGAACAACTTTTACTATGGGACCAACTCTGAGATAGCGAAAAAAAAAATCATTAATTTTTATTCATTATTAATTTTTGTATGAAACAAATGTTTTTTTTTGCAATTTCAGAGTTGTCCATAGTAAAAGTTGTTCAGTTTGATGGTCCCTATCTTCCATATCCAGCATTAGGGATTATTTTGTAACACTTTGTCTATATGTCGACTTGTGGAAACCGTTAGTATTGCCAAGAAGTAGTCTAAGGGGTGTGTATTTGTCAATTATAATTGTACACCACAACTCATCACCACGTGCATCCAATCACTTCGAATATTCGAGCGATCCCACAGATGCAAATATGCAGATGTATCTCACCTCACGAGCTTGAGGTGGTGACTAACAGTTCCATATTTAGCAAAATCTGATGACATAAATAGTCGCACTAATCTGTGTGTTATCACAACTCGATGCCAATATTAAAATGTTTTTGAATATAAAAATAATAAACTATAGGTACTATAGGTACCTAACTCGAACCTATCATTCGAGAATAATGATCTGGTTGCTTCTCCGCCTAGTATTGGCATGACATAGCAGCAACTAGCTGAAGCGAAAATTTTCTCTTTATTGAAAAATCAATAACAGTCACATTTTGAGAACATGTGTGTAATAATACAACGTTCAAAAAAAACACTAATGCCGATTATGGTAGATAGGGACTTTTACTATGGGACCAACTCTGAATTAACTTTGGCAGGCCAATATATTTATGAAAATTTAGTTTATGTAAGGAAACACTATGATTCATTTGATAAGAACAGCAACATTCACCAGTTTAATACAAGAAATAAAGATAAACTTGCCGTTCCAAGATTTAGGCTTGCAAAAACGAGAGGTTCATTTATGGGGAAAGGCATAGCCTTTATTAATAAAGTTCCACAACAAGTGATTGATCTTCCTTTGCATGAATTTAAAAACCATGTTAAAAAAACGCTCATGGGTAAAGGTTATTATAAAGTTGACGATTATCTTAAAGATCAAAATGCGTGGAAATGATGTAGGTAACACATAACTTGCTAATATAAGTACTTTATTAGTCTTAAGTCTATGTTGTTGCCAATAATTCTGTCACCCTTTTGTAATTATGTTACCCTGGTAACGATATATTCAAGTTTGTAAATATCGTTACTTATGGCTGTTACAGCTGATAAGTTTCTTGCGCCCGTTCTTCTTGTCAGCTAAAAAAGTCTGGAACGGGTGGTAGGAAAATATAGACGATTCAAAAGTACTTAACAATTAAGTTTATTTGAATAAAGCTTATTTCACTTTCACTTTCACTTTCAATTAGCCAAAAATCAGCTGTTTCTAACAAAAAACAATATGAAAATGTATGAAACAGCTGATTTTTTTCAAGATTTCAGATTTGGTCCAATAGTAAAAGTTGTTCAGTTTGATTGTCCACCATATTCGGCATTAGGGGATTTTTGTAACATGTTGTATGGTTAGTTACTTAAACATAAAAAACCGACTTTAAAAACCTACCTCTAAAAAGTAAGAAATAATATTCGTAATAATAAAAATACGTCTATTGAAGTCGGGTGGGGCTGGAGTAAAAATTCCTTTTTTTTATTCTAAAAGCCCCACCCGACTTCAATAGACGTATTTTTATTATTACGAATATTATTTCTTGCTTTTTAGTTGAAGTCGGTTTTTTGTTTTTTTTAACAATTTTTATTTTTTTTTATTTTTAGTGTAGGTACCTTGTAGGTAAGGTATATTATATATGTAGAAAAATCGGCTCAGCCAAACGTAAGATAATCGCGGAGAAACATACTTAAATACGGGTCAAACTGAGAACCTCCTTTTTTAAGTCGGTTAAAAAACTACACTTAGGATATCCCTCTTCCAACAAAAAAATAATTATCTTATTCAGTTCATAAACAAAGAAGTAATACGACCAATCATCGAGGTAATTCACACAAAATCATACTATTTTCGTGCTTTTTTCTAAATTACTTGAAAAGTACTGAACCGATTTCCAAATTTTAAAAAATCGGACCAACTTGGGAGTGTACCTAATGTAATAAGCTTTGAATCATTTCAATCGGTCCAGCCGTCTTCGAGTAATCGGTGGACATACACAAAAAAAAGACAAATATACAGACGAACATAGAACCTCCTCCTTTTTTGGAAGTCGGTTAAAAATAAGGATTTCCTCAAAAGTGTTGGAATATGTTACAAACATTGTCGAAATCTAGAAACATAAAGTCAGGATAAAGTCGAACGAACACAAAACGTTGAATTTGTAATTTATAATGCGAAATCTAAGTAATACTTAAAAAGGGTCACTATGCTTTTGAAGATAAAAATAATAAGAATTTAAGAGCATCAAAAATAGCTAAACAGTTATAAATTTTTCAATTACCACAACCTTTGATGTGACAATTGATAATTTTTCAAAGTGTTTCGCAACAATTACAAAACAACAAGTCCCTTCAAATTAGTATACAGACAGACTTCAATTTATAAATTGTAAATAAAAATCTGTTTTTAGTCGATAAAATGACCAGTCAATATTATTCTGTGGTCCAGGAATAGCCCGGTCGAGGTAAACTCGACAATCGGGCATTCTTGGCAGCGTACAGATCGGGATTTTTGCATTATGCCCGAGGCTCAGCCACTGCTAGATAAACTGTAATAAAATAACAGTGAGAAAACATTTACGAATTTGATGATTTTTCTGGGAGCTTGTTTTGTTTATGTTTGCATTTTATGACTTAGCAACTGCTTGCAGCGATATTAGTTGGAACAAATAATAAATAAATCGAACAAAACTTTCCAAGCAGTATTTGTTAAAAAGGCCAAAACCAAAGACTACCGCAATAACCAACACCCAAAACTTCAACATTCGCGAGGACAAGCTTTTGTGCTTCTCGACATTCATACCTAAGTGCTTGTAGTGCTCAATAAAAAATACGGCGATTGGTTTTTTGTTGTTGAAACTGAACGTTGAAACAGAAATCAACAAAAAAATTGTTGTATCAAAATCATTAAAAAGAGAATTAATAGTAATTGGGTGACTGGAAATAATTAAAGGCGACTGTTATTGGGATACATAAATACTAAACCTGGCAGTGGTTAATTTTTTGGGCGACATAATAAATAAACGGGCGACAAACTGTAAATTACAAAAAATAAGCGTAAAACGGGCGACTACATGTGGAAGATAAATAATTTAAGTTAGCAGTGAAAATTATAATTGAGTGACCAAAATACTGAGTGGGCAACTATTATACCAAGTAAGTAACTAAATAACTGATTTAAGCTGCCCAACGTGGTATTTTTTTCATCTCGATTAAGATAATAGTCATCTTTTTTTAAATAAAATATATGCCAAATTTTAAATGTTTTATGTGCCCTTAGGTTGTGTACGCAGTGACATAAACCGCAGGGCATGTATGAAAAGATTGATGGATGTTAATGAAGCGAAAAAAGTGTGCAAGGATCGTAGCAGGTAACGATCCATAGTCTCATATCCCCGTGGGAAACAGGCGTGAGTATATGTATGTATGTTTGTAAGGTTGTCGCCCAAATAGTAATTTGGTCGCCATTCTGAATAACTGGGTACTCAATTTGTATTTTAAAGTCACCCATTTTCAACATTTGTAGTCGCCCTCAATCCGTCGCCCACTTAGTATTTCGTACGCTATGTTCAGTATTTTTGATACCCAAAGTGGCAATTTATTGTTACCAGATTAAATACTACCCTTATTAAAAAGCTTCCACTGAAAACTTGAAGATTTTTGTCTTAATCCAAAATATCTTGTTAGTGAAACAATTTATATTTAAGAATCTCCCAGAAAGCTGAGAATAGATTGTGAACGGAAACACCAATCTTCACAAATCCATCACTCATGTTTTCTTTTTTTTAATGCATTTCGGATCATTTTTTTTCAATCATCATTGCCAGCCTCGAGACACCTACTGCTGAACATAGACCTTACTTAGTCAGTGGCGGATTTGCCCTAAGGCACAGTAGGCCCGATAAGTAACTAACAGCCGTACTCAGAGACGTCAATTAAGTTTAATGCTTCATTAAAATTGGTGCGATCTCTTTCTTTTCCATAAGATGACACGATATTTAATGAAGCATTAAACTTAATTGACGTCTCTGAGTACGGCAGTAAGTAACTTAGTTAATTGTAAATAAGACTACTTAAATAAAATAATGGTCTATCTTCATAGAGTCGCTTTAACAGTCAATTCAACTTGCGTCAGGTGCATGCGCTATTGTCTCCAAACCTTCGCTTTCAACTTTCTGCCAGGTACAATTTTGACGATTTCAATATTACTTCCAAAACATGCGCTATTCCTTTCAACTTTCTGATTTATAAATTTGCCTTTTTTTGAGAAATTAGGGCATGCGCTATTGAATGCAATGAGGCATGCCTCTGTTGGAACGGTAAAGCGAACAGCGAAAATAAAGAAAAAAAAAATCTGCGGTTTGCACTGCAAAACTGTCATAGGAACTTGACTCGAGTTTAGCTGGTGTAGTCAGCTTGACTTCCATTGAATTCGTTAAGACTTTTCATCGAATAATTACGGAGCTGCTACTTCTTTCAATGGAAAACACAGAATCAAACTCAAACTCAAATCTCTGCGTGAGTATGGTTGCTATTCATCGCATATAGCGCTATCCCTTTCTGACTGTACTCAAGTAGAGATTGAGTTTGAGTTTGATTCTATAATACGAGCCTAACGACATAGGTACGTACCACCTGAAATGGTTTATTGTGCCCAATCTACACAATCAAATGATCCCATTCAGTATTCGGTTCACCTTTCCAAAAATAACGTTTATATTTTAAAAAGATATGATCAATGAAACTACGTGTATGTAATGTAACCATCAATTTAATCGTTTACGCAATTTCACATATTAACGCTCCAGTAAACATCAGAAGCTGAATCTTCATGGGTAATATAGCAATTACTGGGTCTACAGTGATTAATATCTTTTGCGAATGATTCTCCATCAGCCCTGAAAACATATCAATTGGCGCTACCTGCAGCGGCCATTAATGAAGGTATGTTGGCCAACTGCCAGCTCTCTGACGTGTCATCTCTTGAGCAGATAACTGTTAAAACAGAATCGACAGGTAGGTACAAATAGGACATGGTAAAACTTACTCACATTGAAAATAAAAATATATTTTTTACCGTCAGCTCGATATTTTTCGACATTTTTAATTTTAGTGTAGGTCATCAAGATTTTATTGTTAACACTGACTTGCCAACAATCTGAAAAGTACGTGATTTTTGCTTTTATACCACGGGTTGATTGTAAATTGTAACTTGAAAAGATAAATAAATTGTAAAGTGCAATGAATGTTACATGTCATGTAATTTTTTCATTTTGCTTGATGTAGAGACTCACAAAAAGATGAGTTTTTTAATTCGACCATTTAAGATTTTTTCATTTGACTTCGTGTTGTCTTCGTCCGATTGATATGGAGCTGCCGCAAATGGGTTAATTTGGAGATCTCATTGTCCCTTCTCTTATGCCTTATTATTTAGGTAGAGTAAGGGAATACAATTTAGGTATAATATGACGTATTAACCACTCTGCGGGCGGCAATCGTCTATGGCAGTACGTCGGAAAGCATATTTCTTTGGTTCACGTCGACGCGATAACTAGCCGGATTCAGAATCCATCTGATGTGGACATTAACACCAATTACGCGGCATTAGAAATGGCACTTACAGGGCTTGTGGCTTGTCAAGCAATTCCAACGGATATTATTTTGTTAATATCTTCATGTAAGTAGTATTAAATTGGGAAGGCTGGCAAAGAAGTGAAAACGACTGAACTGGCGCGCCTCTCACTAGGCGCTGTTTCAGCGTTTTCACTTTCCAAAAACATGAGTACTCAGGCACTCATGTCTCTGAGGTCTTCATCTCTCAGAGTCTCCAGATCCATTCCCAGGGAACCGTGCGCCAGCCTTCCCAATTTAATACTACTCATGTAGTTCGAGATCGCTATTGTATATAAGTAATGTTCATTTAGTTAGGTTTTGCAAAAATTTGCGTGTGGTATTCTTGTCCTAGTATTGTAAGTTACGAGTACCGAAAAAGGATAGAGCTTTTGAGAAATCCGGAGGAACGTGATCTTATATCGTTTGATATAAAAATATCATTGATATTTTAGTCATGGCGTTAGTACGCTATGACAGAACTTACCGACCACTAGGTCGATTGACGAGTGCTATGACAAAATCAAGAATATTTGAAACCCTTTCACACAAAAGCTGTCGAACAAAGTTATTTTTAATTTTTTATCCTCCTCAATGAAATTTGGTCCTGACACTATTTCAGGAGAGAAAATATTTGTCTCAGTGAGTCAGTTCATTAATAATAGCTTGGAAGTCTTGGAAGCTTCAGTGCTTGTTTACTTCAGTGATGCACTTGTTAGGTCATCTGGTTTATGTGCGATTTCTTTTTCCGTAATGTTTGCGACGTTCGTCGTTGATACTAAAATTGGAAAATATCTCCTGTTCTTTGTTTCTTTACATGTTATTTTTCACTTTCAGAAAATAATAACTTATAGCGAGGGTCGAACGTATCTTCAAAGTCTACAGAAACCATAATTAGCTTCGTAGATTCAATGATTTTTCTTGAATTCGATAACGTAACTAATTAGTAGTAGAACTTTGATATTTTCGAATTACTGTCGAAAGCAATTTAAGCAATTTATGGGGATTGGCGTTCATTCAAGAAGTATTTTAGATACCTAGATAGATAGGTATAATACCTATAACACTAGTACGATAGTTACAGTTTGATGACATAATATTATACTGCAACAACAGCAGAAGAATTTGTTTACCCTGTGCTGCAACTTTGCATACATTGCATTGCAAAAGTATACTACTGTTTATTGGGTAGATAACTGTCCCAAAGATCAAATCTTTTTTTAATATTTGTTTATTACACAAAACAGATTACAATTATTACAAATTACTTTTATCTGAAGTTCTTAACCAGATTGCAATTAAGATAAATGTGTAAGTATACCTACAATAAAAATTACAATGCTTATTAGTTTAGTGTAACATCGAACTGTGCAATGCCGTTGCTTACAAATAAAACATTAGTGAAAGTGAAAGTGAAAGTGAAAAAATTTATTCAGCTTAAAGGCATTTGTTACAAAAAATCAACACAATTTAAAAGAAAATTAGCCAAAATGGTCTCCAACCTCAGCTATTGCATATATATTAGAACTAATTCTGATTGTTTCTCCCACATTTGATGAGAAGGATAATGAATAGAAACCTGCTAATTAAGACAATATTAGTGAGTGCAGGTTCGGTAATTATTTAGATTTTTTTGTCGATTCCTTTTTTTGATATTTTGCAAAATGGCGGAGATACCTATGTTAGAACTAGGTCTACAGCTCACAGAGCCACTAAGTCTTTAAAAGATACCCAATTGAAAAATTAAAGCAATGTCTTTACACTAGGTATAAAACCTTATAGTACAAATTTCGTTCGCGAATCTCAAGATATCGTTGGCATGACTCATGTTTATTTTGCTCCAGTGCTATAATTATCGCAATATTACGAGTACCATGCCACTGGAGTAATAGCACTCGCGCGCTCAATATTAAGTAACGATTCACCAATGCGTACGTATTGAATACCAAATATCTCGATTCAAAACAATTTGTTGATGTTAATCAATACGAATCATGATATTATCGCGATAAAAACTTATGTTAAAAATTAAGATAAAGCCATTCACAACATTTTCTTAACACTGGATCACAAACCGTATCCATTAAATAATGGGTATTTTTTTTTTGCTATTTTCTTGTCAAAACAGTACCAAAAACCGCGTTTCATCAAAATCGGCCAACAAACAACAAAGTTGGCCACCGTTGCTGCTTTCTTATCAATTTTTTTTTTCAATAATATTTCCAAAAATCCTTTCTTAGGGAAACTTACACTGTATTGAGCTGTGTGTTGATAATATCAGTCACTCAGTCTGAACTTTGAATTTATATACAGGGTACTGAACATATGGCGTAAGTATTACTATTACGTCAAATCATATTTTTTGTTAGATAACTTTTTCTCGAAAAGTTAATAGTTTTTGAGTTAATTCAAATCTAGTACTTTTTTACCACAAGTGCGTTTTCAGGCATAAAAAAATAAAATAAAAGGGAACTACTCATTCGATTCCTGTTTTTTATTATTTTGGGATAGAAAACTTTCTGAGTGTTGGTAATGAATAAAAAAAAAGACAAAAACAACAGGTGTTTACAAAAAATTCAATCCCTAAATGCATAATATTTTTTTATTATTCCTGATTTTTTCAAAATAGCAGCAAATATCTTAATAAAACCTAGTAACTAAGTGTGCAAAATATTTTAAAAACATCTCCATCTATTCAGCTTTCAGTATAAAACACAATACTTATTTAATAACTTCAATCTTCTTAAGCTTCGGAGGTGGCCGTCAGCGCTCAAAGTTGGAAATGTTTGTCACACGAAATGGGATTTATCACAGAACATAGAAGTAGTGAAGTAGTTCTGGGGGGGAAATTTTTTTCTTTGTGCTGTTGGATTTATCGTTCACTGAAAGCTGATAGCTGTTTTTAGAATATTTTGCTTTAGTTACTTAAAATGATTTTTTAAAGATATTTGCTATTATTTCCACATAATATGTAAAAATAAAAAATAAAATGCATTAAAGGATTGGTTGGTTTGTAAACGTGTGTTGTGTAGTTTTGTAAATTATTTTTTATAACTAATCAACATTTAGAAAGTTTTCTATCCCATAATAATAATAAAAAATAGAATTGAATGGGTTCTCTTTTACTTTAATTTTTTGGGCCTGAAAGCGTACTTTTGGTAGAAATATAATTAATTTCAATTTTATCAAAAAATATTTATATCTTTTTGAGAAAAGTTAACAAAAAAAATGTTTCGACATCATCTACATATAACCCCTTAGCAGGAATACGTCATTTTCAGTAAATATCGGTATATGGATTGTTTAAGACTTCACCAACGCAACGCAACATCAGTATACTTAATTCACCTGGGTGAATTTAGGTGAACCAATTAGTATACTTATTCCAAAGAGCTGATTTTGCTAACGTGAATTAAGTCTACGACAGGAACATGACATGATAACGATATATTCAAGTTTGTAAATATCGTTACTTATGGCTTAACAGCCATGTAACACTAACGTGTTACAGCTTATAAGTTTCTTCTTCTTCTTGTCAGCTAAAAAAGTCTGGAACGGGTGGTAGGAAAATATAGACGATTCAAAAGTACTTAATAATTAAGTTTATTTGAATAAAGCTTATTTCACTTTCACTTTGATATCAAGACAGCCCCTAGCATGACCACCGAAACTCGATATAAGTACTAACTTAATATCATAGCTATTAATAAAATTGCTTTTAACTCTCCGTAAGACAATGGATTTTGAGTTTTTAGATTCGAAATACATTAGTATAAGGATGTGTTGTCTTCACAGCTCAACGAGCCGTAGACAATAAAAACAGTCTGACAGACAGACAAATGGATATCTAACATTTGATATTGAAAGAATCAGTAAGTAGGTACTACATATATTTTAAAGTCTAAATGAAATTTCAACTTTCAAGTTCAATAAATAAATATAACAATGTATAAGTAGTATAAGCACAGAATAGTATAAGTATGTTTTTATTTAATGCTAAGTAAAGAAGTAGGTCACAATAACACAAAAGATTGTACGTTAGGCTAATGTCAAAAATATTTTGTTACATATAAGTAGGTACCTACTGAAAACCTATAAACTAACATTACATCCGCAACTGTCAAATTTCGTTTGGATAAACATTAGTAGATGATCTTATTGCCAAGAAGACCTCGTAACAGCAATGGTTTCAACAGAAATCATATTTCTATGGTATTTGACATGTTTTGACATTTACTAAGCAAGGTGACTTAATTTAAATTATTAAATAAACGCTCTGAATTTTCCGCGAAATATTAAAGTGCCTAGAGTGAAAAACTATGCAATTCCCGTAACATTTATTTGACATTCTGACGCTGCAAGATTGTAAGAGCACCTCTGTGGAAAATCCAAGAGAAATGTGATTTTACCACTGTAAATTAATTTGCAATATCAAAATTATAACAAGTCGTAAATTAAATCTAACCTCTTTACCAAAAATATAAATTACTCGGAGAACTTTAATTAAAATGACATCAAATAAACAAGCTTCCTTTATACTCTTGCATAAGTACCTATTTGACGAAAAACAAATTTCATTCATCCAAAATATCAGTCTTCAATTTATGTTCAACGAAATTTATTTCTAGCAATAGTTTCATGTTTACCTACGTTTCAATCAATCCATTTATTTAGACTAATAAAACTGGAAACGATCTATTTTATTTCGCTCAAGATCCAAGAGCAGGCATACCGTTTTCATTAGTTACTGTTATGTTTGATCAGCCTATATAATCATTAATGCATCGATAGAGGCTCGTCTGCAAGCTGGATTTCCTGATAAACATGCGCTGGAAGCATCGGTAGACTGCGGGATTGCTGCTGCCGACCGGCGCTTTTAAACTTTACGCCGCGCCGGTGCCGTTCGGAAACCCACAGCGCACTGCCGCCACTGAAGTGAAAGCTAAGCTTGTCTGAAAGAGTAACTGTGGCCCAGGCTGGCATCCGCCTAAAATGGGGTGATCACGCGTACTGGTGTCGTGTTGCGCGTATAAAAAGCATCGGCACTCCCCGCCTCCGGTCAGAACGGCTTCAAACGTGAGTACCTCCGCACGTATGCGTGCGCTCAGTGCAGTGCGTCAATACTTTCCGCGAGTGCATATACCTTCAATATTGAAAGTGACGTCGAAGGACGAGTCAGCTGATTTATCGGATTGGATTTGATTTGTGCAAGTGGTCGAGAAGTGAAACGCTTCGTGGTGGTGGTTCATGGTTTACGCATTTTCGAAAAGGAAGCACCGGATTTTTGGTGATTTATTAATAACTGGATTTCACTTGCTGATCGATAGTTGTATAGAAATCAATAATTTATTTAAAGAGGATTGTGTTTTACAATAGTACTTTTCTCTTTCTGGTACAATAGTACCTACCTTCTTATAACAAAGTTTAAATAAGAATAACTAAGTTTAAAGTTAGTTAGAAATAATTAACATTTAGGGTAAAGCACTTCAGGTAAGTTAGAATACTATAAACCTGAAAATACAATAGGAGCAATAAATAATTTTCAATAAATAATTAAATGATTGTAATAGGAATCCGAAGTAACCACAGTGGAGTAAAACAAACTGATCCATTGACCATCACCATAAAAGACAATAAACAATAATCCATCAGATAAATCGGTTGGCACGCTTCCAACTCGCATTCCTTGTGACGTAACATCCGCGTAGGGCCTTTGGGGGAAGCTAATAAAAAGCGCCCGCGCATAAAACACGGTATTACGCAAACTGTGCGCTGGCACCGCTCCCAAAGCAGCTCTCCTCGGGTTACAGCCACAAATAGACGCACGCACTCGGCCGCGGCTCCTTCAACCCGAATACTCGGCTGACCGACTATTAACAGTGTGTGTGTGTTTCGCAGGAAGGCTGCAGGGCTGTGTTTTGTGTCTCGACTAGCCCAAAAGTCTCGAAAGCCCTCCAAACATGCCGAAGCCAGTCGCTCAAGTGGGCGACGACCCCGACCCGACCCCATACCTGTTCGTTTCTCTCGAGCAGAAGCGTATCGACCAGAGCAAGCCCTACGATGGCAAGAAAGCGTGTTGGGTTCCGGATGAGAAGGATGGCTTCGTGCAGGGCGAGATCAAAGCCACCAAGGGTGAGCTGGTGACCGTCAACCTTCCCGGCGGCGAGGTAATACATCCTGCTATCTATTAATAACGGCTACGGGATGAACCCAGGGATTCCCCAGTAAACCTGCTGCATAATTGCAAAGTGCACTTTGTTTGTTTATGTAAATGACTCTCTCAAGTTAGGAGTTAAACTTGACAATTTGACATTATTGTTACATCATTTTTATTAAAATTTCAATAGGTTGCTACCGAAGCGGAGGAAACAAGCATTTGTGTTTGAAATTGATACTATTTGACAAATTTTGTACACTATGTAAAATTAAGTACTTATGTGATTGTAGTTATCGTATCGAAAGATAAAAAGATATAATTTTTCTTATGAAATACCTACCCTTAAATGTTTTTCATAGTAAATTGCATGATTAAACACGTATCACATGAGATAGATTCTGATAGATATTATGTAGAATTATTACTTTTATTTCTAACAAGTCATACAAGATATACTCGTACATAAATAACTCTAAGTTGGAACAATTATTTAACTTAATTTCATTTAGTTCAAAGTCAATATTTGTTTACATTTTATGTAACACATGCATTCAATGAGCAGGAAAAGACACTGAGAAAAGAACTCATCGGTCAAGTAAATCCACCAAAATTCGAGAAAGTCGAGGACATGGCCGACTTGACATACCTTAATGAAGCAGCTGTTCTTCACAACCTGCGACAACGATATTATGCGAAACTTATCTACGTAAGTCGGCGCGAAAAGCGCCTTTACCATTTCTATAATACTAATATTACAATTTCTCCCACAGACCAAAGACTTCAAGAAGGATCTCGTAGGTCAAGTCAACCCACCTAAGTACGAGAAATGCGAGGATATGTCCAACTTGACATACCTCAACGACGCTTCAGTTTTATATAACTTGAAGCAGAGATATTACCATAAGCTAATCTACGTAAGTCAGGAGCCAGGCCAGGAGTTGCAGCCTTGCAGTGTGCATGTATCTCACCTCCCTGATCTTTCAACGCTGTAGACACATTTCTATTTGGATAGCAACCAAGTTTTAAAGTGCATTAATCGCCTTTGTACGACACCATTCGTCTTGGATTGATGTTTTGTTTTTAATTTTAATTATAGTACGATCTATTTGCCGGCTGAATCTATTTCGGTCGAATTTGAAATGCTATTTTTGTCATGTTCGAGAAATTTTCTCAGACATCGAACGCTTTGTAATGTTCCAATTAATATGAAAGTAGTTGATACAAATAGAATAAAAAAAATACTTTTAGGAAAAAATATGAAGAAATATCTTTAAATGTGTCTACACGTTTCCCAGTTTCCAACTATGACTAATCCAAGGCCCTTCCTCAGCCGTACTTGAACCCTAGTGACCCAGGACAAGTCGGTGGTGAATGGTGCTCCTGGAGGATTCTTCTTTGGGTTTCTGCAAACTAGAATAGTGTCTATAAGATAAAGTAGTTTTTATTGTGTTTAGAATAGTTTTAAGTGTCGTGCTATTCATTTGTTTTCTTTCTACCGTAAAGAAAATAAAAGATTTCTTTTTCTTACTCGCTAGGGCAGAAAGGTATCAATACAGTACCCCTGCCTTATAACTAAACGTTTCCATTTTGAATGAAATTATTGACGTTTCTTTGTTCACAGCAACTGATTTGTTTTTATAAATTAACAGAATTATCCCCGTTTTTACGCATAAAAACTTGTACTTTTCAAATTTACCGATATACTGGGGAGAATTCTGTTAATAAGTACGGGGAAATAAAGTATCAATACAATACTGTCCCCGTACTTGTGTGTTTTAGTGGTGATTTTAGCATAAAGTTATACCTTATAGTTTTTACTTCTATAGCAAAAAAAGACTGTTATATTCCTCAATATTATGTCCTTTAACTCCCTAATATTTGGTTTTTCTTTACAGCAAAATGCTGTCATATTCGTCAATCATATCCCTTCAGTTATAAAACAGGCAAAATTAATATCCCCATTTTCATTCTCAATACCTTAACAGCTCTGTTCCTAATCGTCGTTAAAATCAGCCCCAAACTCCTCAGCTATATTACCTTTACCATTACTTCTAACCTGTTTATCATCACGCAGACGTACTCGGGGCTCTTCTGTGTGGCTATCAACCCTTACAAGAGATACCCCGTGTACACGTTCCGATGCGCCAAGCTGTACCGAGGCAAGCGTCGTTCGGAGGTGCCGCCCCACATTTTCGCCATTTCCGACGGCGCTTATGTCAACATGTTAACCAACCACGAGAATCAATCTATGTTGATTACGTAAGTTTGTCATTTTTTCTCTATCAAAGTATTAAATATTACAAACTTGAGATAAGTCCAATAACATTGCCTACCTAATATTTTTTCTCGAGTTTATTATAAAAAGTTAAAATCTCTTTCGAATCTTGCAAACAACCAGGAATGTAATTATTGAATTGTCCTAATATATTGGCACAGCGTAAAATAAATTCACGGTCTCGAACTTAAACTAAAATCCTACTTAATTCTACAGCGGTGAGTCTGGTGCCGGAAAGACTGAAAACACGAAGAAGGTAATTGCGTACTTCGCCACCGTGGGTGCCTCCCAGAAGAAGGACCCCAACGCGGAGAAGAAGGGCTCCCTGGAAGACCAGGTCGTCCAAACTAACCCTGTACTTGAAGCCTTCGGTAACGCCAAGACTGTGCGTAACGACAACTCCTCCCGTTTCGTAAGTATCCACTTTACCGTTACTAAAATTCTCTAGGTCCATTACTTACAGTTACTATAAATCACTCATCTCTCTTCCCCAGGGTAAATTCATCCGTATCCACTTCGGCCCATCTGGCAAACTGGCTGGTGCTGACATTGAGACCTGTAAGTTGCGTTTCTTCTGCTCGGCATAATTTATAATTCTTTTTCATAAGATGTACTTATATTTTTTCTTTTCTCTTCAGACCTGCTCGAGAAGGCCCGTGTCATCTCCCAACAGGCTCTTGAGCGTTCTTACCACATCTTCTACCAGATGATGTCTGGATCCGTCCAAGGACTTAAGGGTGCGTACACATACACAGCAAACCAACTCCATAAAATAAACAGTTTAAATTGCAATTATTTTAATATCAGATAATAAATTTTGCAAATGTTTTATATATAAAGAATATAATATAAAAGACTAGATGATTTAATTTTAAGGTTAAATATGTAGACAGTATTTTTTGTTGTAATTACAAATTTATAATTTTTACTTTTGATGATGTCAGCTTATGTCGATGAATTTGATCTTTGTTTTTTAATATAAGTAATTCTGTGAAGCATAGACATCAGCTATCATCTCAAAAATTATTTTACATTTACAAGCAAACACTAGTCACAAGAAGAAATCAACACTACACAGACATGCAGAAAAACTGTGACTAATTTGATATTTAAGTATTTTTCATATTTAGAGATGTGTTTGCTGTCAAACGACGTCTATGACTATTACATCGTATCGCAAGGAAAAACCACAATCCCAAACGTAGATGATGGCGAAGAATGTACTTTGACCGACGTAAGTCCAGCCTTCATTGAGCCGAAGGCATCTGTCGGAAGTTTCCCAGTGTTTCTGACCCTTAAGCCTATCCGCATGAAACCGGGGGACTGTAGGGAATCCGCCATGGAACTGGCATGTGATTTACACCCAAATTATATAGAATTTGATTTCCTTCAAACCTTTCTCTTAGCATGTTTAGATTTAGATCAATCGCACCAATTATCCTATGTGACTGTAATTGGTGTTGTTTTATAGAAATATGCTTTTTATCGAACGACATTATGGACTACCACATCGTATCGCAAGGCAAAACCACCATTCCTAGTGTCGATGACGCCGAAGAAATGGGAATCACAGATGTGAGTCCAGAAATATGACTACTGGTTCATTCTCATCTCTATGTTGTTTCATCTTCTGTTATTTCAATAGCTTGCTGCTTCGCTTGCGGCTGAACTGTAATTCAGTCACGCATGTGTATGTCAGATCGTAATTGGTGTTCACAGAAATGTTGATGCTAAGCAACCGGATGTCGGACTATCCCCTCATAAGTCAGGGCAAGACGCGTATACCTGGAGTCAACGACAATGAAGAGTTCGATCTGACGGTCGTAAGTCACGAACTGCGCACGGAGCGTGAAGTTGATTCAGATATACGCGAATTGGCCTGATTATGCTCAAAATTTCTGACATACACATGTCCGCTCCCTGCCAGAGTTCAAAAAGTTTTATGCACAGGTTTTTATCACGGATATATTCCCTGCTCAACCTAGCACAGCACCCCTACATCAACTAAAATGTGTTGACACAACACAACATGGACACACAAACATAAGACTACATTAGGAGGATGTTTCTGTTTTTCTTTTAGAATGTTGTATTAAATTGAGCGATTTGGTTTAATCTACAGATATGTGTCTGTTGTCCAGCGACATTCACGATTACTATAACGTCGCCCAGGGTAAGATAACCATCCCCAATGTAGACGACGGCGAGGAATGTTTGTTGACCGACGTAAGTGAAGTTAGATGGTCTTGATTAGTGAAACCACCAAAAGTGCCACGAGAGGCAATTTTTATCCTAAATAGTGAATAAAAGAATCAAAACCATCGTGAATGGTGGAAATAGCGTTTTTCCAAATTTTTTAGAAAAAAACTATGTAAGTAAATGTGGGTGTGCTCACATTTACATAGCTTAGACGTTGAGAAAAACATCACTTTCATTCTCAATCGGGTATCGAGTAGTTTTGTCCCTATCCTGTGCACATTTTCGAAAAGCTAGCAACTAATCAGCTAACGCAGTTTAGAAAATCTTACTAATACTATTAACTTATTTGTCTAAGATAAGGTTGTAATTAATAGTCATTTTACAAAATAATTTAAAGATTAGTAATACTTTTATCAGTTTTTAATTTTTTATCCTACATTAAAAATAATTTCAAATCAAATGTTTTTATGTATAGAAAGTTTACTGATTGCATTTTTGTGGTAAAGGAACCAGTACACCCGTGACTATTTTCAATAACATTTCCTGGCAAATATAAACCTTTCCCTAATGTGTTTTACATATTGTAGCAAGCCTTCGATATTTTGGGCTTCACCCAAGAAGAGAAGGACAACGTATACAAGATCACCGCCGCCGTCATGCACATGGGTGGTATGAAGTTCAAGCAGAGGGGTCGTGAGGAGCAGGCTGAGGCCGACGGCACTGAGGCAAGTATCCTTTATCTAGGGTTATTTGTAAAACACCAACAACCTCGCAGGAGTAGATTACTAACATAATAAACTTTGTAAACTGTGTAAATAAATGTGTAAATGTAAAATGTTCTACGACTTTTCCAAAACTATAAAACGATTTTCTATACAGACACCCGAACAGCTGATCGAGCTTTGTATAAAAAGTTGTTTTTTTGGGTTTTTTTCGGAAAGTCTTTGAACAAACGTGGTTTTTTATGATGTTAGTAATCCACTCCTGCGAGCTTGTTGATGTTTTACAAATTATGTATAGTGTATAGCTTCAGTTAATAGGTAAAATTAAGATATAGAAAACACACTCATTTAACGTATTGCGTACTCTAATAACGGTAACATATTCAATATAAAGATAATACCGTAATATTATTGCCACAACCAAAAATATTTAATTATAGAACATTAGATTTCTTTTTGAAATTCACACAGACATGGTTACAAATACTCTACTTTCTAATATATGTTTACAGGAAGGTGAGAGAGTCGCCAAGCTTCTCGGTTGCGACTGCCAGGACTTGTACAAGAGCTTGTTGAAGCCCCGCATCAAGGTCGGAAACGAGTTCGTCACCCAGGGTCGTAACAAGGACCAGGTCACCAACTCCGTCGGTGCTCTTTGCAAGGGCATGTTCGATCGTCTCTTCAAGTGGCTCGTGAAGAAGTGTAACGAGACCCTAGACACCAAACAAAAGAGACATCACTTCATTGGTGTACTGGATATTGCTGGTTTCGAAATCTTCGACGTGAGTATCGGAACTGAAATTCTAAAAAACAAAATTATTTACAAATGTTATTTAGAATTTCATTCAATATGACAAAAAATAAAATTAGACATAAGTAATTGTAGAAATACCTCTTTAGAATAGCATCTAAGTTACGAAATCTATGATATTAATGATTATTATTTTATTAGTACAATGGGTTTGAGCAACTTTGCATTAACTTCACAAATGAGAAACTCCAACAATTCTTCAACCACCACATGTTTGTGTTGGAACAAGAGGAATACACCAGGGAAGGCATTCATTGGGAGTTCATTGACTTTGGGATGGATTTATTGGCCTGCATAGATCTTATTGAAAAGGTACACCGAGAGAAATCTCGGCATCCTCGGTTGAAAAAAACATCTAGAGCCCCCTAGTTCCATCCAATAGATAGAAGTCATAGTTTATAGCCCCTGCTGACTAATAATTGAATATAGATTAGACATATGCTAACAGTGTTTACCTGTGATTTATTTTGGGTTTCCTATGTTCCTATTATTATAAAAGTTCAACGGTTTCGAGCAACTCTGCATTAACTTCACCAATGAGAAGCTGCAGCAGTTCTTTAACCACCACATGTTCGTACTTGAGCAAGAGGAGTACAAGAAAGAGGGTATCAACTGGGCTTTCATCGATTTCGGAATGGACTTGCTCGCTTGTATCGATTTGATCGAGAAGGTAATAGTCGGCAGGGTATTCGACTTGTACCCGTCGCCGCTGGGGCTCCTGTGACGGGATAACTCAACTTCAAACTTTCCGCCATGCGAGTAGAGACTGGCATTGGCTATATCACTTGTAGGTTTCGGCTAGGAACCTTAACTACGGAACGCAATCCGTAGCCATTATACCTACCCTTGACTTAACCTTCCACATTACTTATATCCCTGCAGTTTAATGGTTTTGAGCAACTCTGCATTAACTTCACAAACGAGAAACTGCAGCAGTTCTTTAACCATCACATGTTCGTATTGGAGCAAGAAGAGTACCACCGCGAAGGCATCGAATGGACTTTCATTGATTTCGGCATGGATCTCCAAAATTGCATTGACCTTATTGAAAAGGTAGATGGCGGCAACGCAACAATGAACGCTTGCAACTCGCCATTGAACCTCTCGAACAATGTTGTCAAATTCTAATTGATCACTTTAGGCCAAAATTTTATAATTTGCATACGTTATAAACATTATTCGAGTGGCTTCATCAATGCTACATGCTCGTTGTGGTTTTCGTGTGATTCCTTTCTTTCTGTCTCTTTTTTAATCTTTCTCACACTACACTGTTTAAAGTTCCAAAATTTTTAATCTTTTGATAACACTTTTATTCGTTTTTTTTCATGTTTACTACCATACAGATGAATGGATTTAATCAGCTCTGTGTTAACTTTACCAACGAAAAATTACAACAATACTTTAATCATTTTATGTTCGTGCTAGAACAAGAGGAATATGAGAGAGAGGGGGTCCAATGGACCTTTATAGATTTTGGTATGGATCTCCAAGCAACAATAGATTTGATAGAAAAGGTATTAGACGTATATCGTATACAGCTTACAGGCATCGGGCCGAGATTAGAGGAAGCTTCGGGCTGGACAAATAAAAGTAAACGCCTATAAATGCAAATTATTGCTGGCTGTCGACCCCTGCTCCGCGGAATTCCCTGTAAAAATAAACATTGAGAATTGCTTTGCACACGCAATGTTGAAATAAGTAAGCAGAGCATTGCATACATTACAATAAAGTAGGATATAAGTCTCTAAATAGACTTCGCAATACACGCACGTATACGAATGCACACAAAATGCAATAAATCTATTAGAAATTATATCAAAACAAACTAATTTGTTTTAAACTTTAGTTGTAATACAGTTGTTATTAACAGCTTCAACACTTTTTTGTATGTAACAGTAGTAATAAATTTGTAGGATTATGAATTTAATAATGCGCACACTCAAAACGCCTAAATTAATAAACTATACACTATTTCGCACTTTTATCTCTATTTGCATGACTGCTTTCATTTTTTCTTACTTACACTATTAGCTATTAAGAATTAATGTTGTTTAAATATTTATTTTAATAACTTTGTTTTACACATTAGTATTTCAATCCCAATAAAAATCAATACCATTGTAATGTTTTGTTTTTCAAACTGAAGTTATAAGATTAATATAATAATGGGGACCTAAAATCGTTACACTTAGTTTCAGTAGTAAAAACGATAGTTACATATTTTCGTACTGTTTAAAACAAAATATAGCTTCAGATATTCATACATCAATAAAGCTAAAGGGTAACTTGTTAGCTTCACAAACACAAACGCGGCTTTCGTGTTCTAATCTCACCGGACCGATTTCAGCCTATGGGTATCCTCTCCATCCTTGAGGAAGAGTCTATGTTCCCCAAAGCCACCGATCTGACTTTCGTTGAGAAGTTGAACAACAACCACTTGGGCAAGTCTGCTCCTTACCTGAAGCCCAAGCCCCCCAAGCCTGGTTGCCAAGCAGCCCACTTTGCCATTGGTCACTACGCCGGTAACGTAAGTATCAGAACAAAACTCTGGCATTCAACATGCTACTAGAATTTTTACGGATTCTGAAACTTGCACATTTCTTGTGAAACAGGTCGGCTACAACATCACTGGATGGCTTGAGAAGAACAAGGACCCTCTTAACGACACCGTCGTTGACCAGTTCAAGAAGAGTCAGAACAAACTGTTGATTGAGATCTTCGCTGACCACCCTGGCCAGTCTGGTGATGGTGGTGCTGCTGCTGGTGGCAAGGGTGCGTTTCGTATCTTTATAAAGCATTTAATTAAGACAACACCATTTCATTAATTTTGTTCAAATATAATTGAGGTTAAATTTAAAATTAGAATTCGTTTTATACACCGTTAATTTTTAAGTATATCTAAAAATGAAAAGGGGTTTTCAGACCACGTGAATGAACAACTTTTACTATGGGGTCAGCCAGGGAATCGCGAAAAAAAAATTAGCCGTTCCATAATTATAGTCGAGTCGATGTTGTACTTGTCTATGGAACAGCTGATTTTTTTGCGAGATTCCGTGGTTCCGTGAACTTTTACTATGGGGCCTCATAGTAAAAGTTGTTCATTCACGTGGTCTGAAACCCCCATTTCATTTTTAGATATACTTAAAAATTAACGGTGTATTTTAATAGTCCAGGAATTATGGATACGGAGATAAAACAACAGGTATCACGAACTGAAAATATGTACTTCTGTGAAGATACACTTTCCACATTCCATCAAAAACTCTCATCATTACTATTATACCATTACTTATTTATATTTATTTATATCATTTTTACCGAGTAACCTGAATTAAGAACAAAATACTTTACTTGCTCTCTTGTTCATCATTTAATTATACACCCTCTACAATGATACCAACCTTTGGAGGCAGACTGTCATTATTTGCTCTCACCTATCTCAGTCGTTATTATAATAATGCCTTATATTCTGATGCATTTTTGAATAAATTAGGCGCTGGTGGTAAGCGTGCCAAGGGTTCTGCCTTCCAGACTGTATCATCACTCTACAAGGTGAATTGGAATACATGACCAAAGTTAGCTTCTGCGCCTTCCAAGTCGCTTCATTGTCGTCTGTCTTCGCGCTTGAGACTGGTTCCTACAAAGATACATCTATTAACATTAACGACATCAGTATTATCATTGTTTACTATCCTACTAGGGGCCAGTCTTCCATGCACTCACATTTTATCTGTCTACGTCAGTGTATGTTTTACAGTTCAGTTCGTGTCGACATAAGTGCTGCAAATTGCAGGTTGATTGGAGATGTCTCAGTAGTGCCATGTGCCGTTATTGTGTTCGTCTTTACTAATTTTGTGCCTGTTAATGTATATCCATAGGCGGCCGCGGTAAGAAGGGCGGTGGTTTCGCTACTGTCTCCTCCGCTTACAAGGTTATTGGTATAAATTTTATACGGTAGATTTTTTTATGTTCACCTTGTCGATGTAGACCCCTACTTGGATGTAGATCTGTGTCGACACATTTGATACCAAATATTTAATCCTAGAACTTGATTAAATGTCTTGAAGTCATTAATACCTTCTTAATATATTTATTAAGATTATTGTTAATGCACCTTATTGTCCTTTAGACGCACTTAAGTTACATGTGTGTCGAATGTTACTAGCCCTACACAAAAGTAGATCATGAAATTCGGTATAATATAGTTTACCGTTACTTTCGCTGCTGGATTGCTAACCATTAAAATGTTTTAGTGTGTTTTTTTAACCTTACTTAGTTTGGTGTGTTTAATCTAAATCCTCACATTTCATCAAAATACTTATTTGTGTTCATCTCATCAAAAATGATTTTATTACCTTTATATTCTCCTACAACAGTAAACTATAAATTATTTCTTAAAAACAGAAATAATTCTATGTTATTTACTGTGCTGTACCTACTTCAAAACCAAAATTATGTTTTGTGTGAAAGTGATTGCTAAAAATGCCTTTCGAAACTACTACATTATTATTCCATACTAACTACATTGTATTCACAGGAACAACTTAACAACTTGATGCAAACGCTGAGGTCTACCCAGCCTCACTTCGTGCGTTGTATCATTCCCAACGAGTTGAAGCAGGCTGGTAAGTACTTCAAACTTTTTTTTATCGACTTCTGCAATATCTATTTTCTAGTAAGTTCTTAGGCTTCAACACATTTTTGTTTGTATCCTAGGTCTCATCGACTCTCACCTTGTAATGCACCAGCTGACATGTAACGGTGTGCTGGAAGGCATCCGTATTTGCCGTAAAGGTTTCCCCAACAGGATGGTTTACCCTGACTTCAAGCTCCGGTAAGAATCCAGTTCGAAATTAGCTTCGACTATTTTCATGTTTGAAATAATCTTGAAGAAAATTTACGAGGTCGCTATTCATATAAAATGTTTATTTGAGTTTCTCTGCAAAGGATTAGAACTAATTTTGACAAGGCTACGTTTTCAGTTGCTGAGTCAAAACAAAATTCTTTTGATTCTGGAATATCTGGATACATTTTATTTTTAGTATTGCAGCTGACTCAACTGACGTCAGCGGGCCTTATGTCCGTGTTATGACTAACGTTTTCTAAATTTGTTTTGATGTACTCCAACTGGAGTTCGCACCTCAGTATACTTAGCAAATAGATTAAGAAATTTTGCAGCTAAAAATAGTTTTCAGATTACAAAATATTCGATAAATAATTAAATATTCCATAAACAGTTACATGATTCTTGCACCTGCCATCATGACTTCCGAAAAAGATCCCAAAGAAGCAGCTAGGAAGTGTCTGGAGTCTGTTGAACTTGACCCCGAAAGCTATCGTATCGGTCATACTAAGGCAAGAAGTGAAACTGATACCATCCTAGAATGGTGTTAGCATGATAGAAAATAGTTTAATTTTACAACAATCTCTAAAGAAATAGAGATGTTTTACCCCTCCATACATTGTATACCCATGTAGGTTATCTATGTATTTTTCATTTTTGATTTGCATCCACAGTCCATCATTCCACAGTAGTTATTAAGTAGAAATGTTATTTCGAATGCAACCTATACAGTTGAACATTTATCTATACAGACGTGCAAACACTTGTAATGGAATACTTAAGTAGTTTGTTTTACACCTTTCTTTCCTTATATTTTTACCCTTTGAACCATAATATTTAAGGTACCCGAAGAGACGTATCTGTTTTAGCGTTAGTTTCATTGTGTGCCATACTTTTGATAATGTAGCTACAAGATCCTGGCCCCTCAAGCTGTGGACAAGGAATCCGATCCTAAGAAAATCGCTCAAGTGATCCTGGAGGCCACGGGCTTGGATGTCGAGTCCTATCGTCTCGGTCACACCAAGGCATGTCTTGAACCCCTCGGTAGTTACAGTTGAAATGACGAGCAATCCCACACACCTCGCGGATTGTGACTCAGCCAAACGCTTAGTTGAATTATTATTACAGCACCATATAAGACTGGTGATATAATTCGACAGTAGGACCTTTACGCTGCTTACCCCTAGAGCCTTAATACGCAGGCTCGTGTTTGTACTCCTTTACCCATTTTTTTCCTTACAACACATACATCAAACACTTTTGTTTTCATATTTTGTGTACTCCCAAACGCAGATACAAAATTCTGTGCCCGAACCTGATCAAAGAACCAATTACACCAGAGAAAGCTACCGAGAAAATTCTCGAACAAACCGGCTTGGATGCCGAGTCTTTCAGGCTTGGAAAGACTAAGGTAGAATACAGCATGCCAACACACAAACACTTAACTTCTGTTTTGAAACTCTTATGCATGGTAGTATAAAATTAATGCTTATCCACTTCAACTGAAAAGTTTTATAATGTGATGTGTTGTTTTTGTATATATTAGATATTTTATTATACATGCACATAATAACTGAAAACTCTATTTACTACGAAGGTACTCGTAATTGTATCACTCCTTTACTTTATAAACATTAATTACAATGCACTGAACCGTGATTAATTAATATAGTATGTAAGTAAATATTTTTATTATATTCATTATACTTTCTTTAATCTACTAGTTGCATCTTGAACAATTTTTATTATTTTATTTTGTATTCACTCTTCCGTTTTCAAAAAAGTTAATGGCTTTTATTAGGTAATATCTATTATATACTTACCGATAACTTGGGCGAGCAGGTGTTCTTCCGCGCTGGTGTCCTGGGTCAGATGGAGGAGTTGCGTGACGACAGACTGTCCAAGATCGTGTCCTGGATGCAGGCCTACATCCGTGGTTACTTGTCCCGCAAGGAGTACAAGAAGTTGCAGGAACAGAGGTTAATAACAAAGCAAACAATTATACACATTCAGGAACTATTGTTATTTTCAGATTCTATAATTTTATTTTCTTTAAAGGGTGGCCCTCCAAGTTGTCCAGCGCAACTTGCGCAAGTACTTGCAGCTCCGCACCTGGCCCTGGTGGAAGTTGTGGCAGAAGGTCAAGCCTCTCCTCAACGTCAGCCGTATCGAGGATGAGATGGCGGTAAGCATCTTTCACTACGAGCTACCTGATTAATATGATAAAGCACTCTGACCCAATCTGCAGGAATATGGAACGCGTGAATCAGTGTAACGCAAATAGATCTGACCGCGCCCACCTGTCGGTTACGTGACACCGCAGCACCTGCGAAGCCATTTCTGGATTCCACGCCCCTCCCGCGCCCGTGCGCTTTTTCCTTACGCTATGTTCCTGCGGGGGCGCGCGCGCCTCGCTGGAAAACTCCAGCCACACTCAGTTGCTAAACGGTCGGCGGCGCGCGCACCCCTTCCAGCACTCACGAACGAATCGAATTGCATTCCTTAGTGTTCTTATTTACTTGATGGTTTAACACTTAACAATAATGGCGACGACAGTTCATGTGTCCGAGTGGGATGAAACAGTGGATAAAGAAAGTGACATTTTACAGAAACTGGAGGAGAAGGCACAGAAGGCCCAGGAAGCCTTCGAGAAGGAAGAGAAACTCCGCAAAGAGTTGGAGGTCCTTAACGCCAAGCTCCTTGAGGAGAAGACCAACCTGCTGGCCAACCTCGCCGGTGAGAAGGGCTCCCTCTCTGAAATCCAGGAGCGTGCCGCCAAGCTCCAGGCGCAAAAGGCCGACCTCGACACACAACTCAGGGTAAGTCGTACAATAAATCACTCATTACAATTAGTTCAGTCATTAGTTAGACACTAACTTATTACCTACCGGTACGGTAATAGGCAATTTCAACTAATCACGAGTATCGAAACCTAAATAGGACAGCTATTCAGGTCTTGAATAAGTCTATAGTTGTATACAGAAGTGAAATTTCTAGCTAATTAATAAAACAGGTTGTCATAACACCATTAATTAGAGCAATTTGGCACCACTTCGCGTTATAAAAACATTCACTATCTTCTTAAATTACAAGCCAAACGAGTATTTAGAAATATACATAGTTGCGAAATATATTATGGTTGCTCGGCGTGATTCTTTGAATAAACATAAAGTTTGTTTATACGGGAAATAGTTTGAGAGTTAAAAATACACGTCTGCAAGTTGCACGATTTTATTGCAAATCATTAATGACTACGATGTACAGAGCGATAGAAAGCAGGTGTACCAATACCAGATGTTACCGAAGTACTCGTTTTGAATGCGTTATTGTTACTGTTGTGTATTCATTATTCTATGCTAGAGTTAACATAATCATATTATGATTTTTTTAGGACACCCAAGACCGCCTCACTCAGGAAGAGGATGCCCGCAACCAGCTGTTCCAGGCTAAGAAGAAGTTGGAACAGGAAGTGTCCGGACTGAAGAAGGACGTCGAAGACCTCGAACTGTCCGTTCAGAAGTCAGAACAGGACAAGGCGACCAAGGATCACCAAATCCGCAACTTGAACGATGAGATCGCCCACCAGGATGAGCTCATCAACAAGTTGAACAAGGAAAAGAAAATGCAGGGTGAGAGCACCCAGAAGACTTCTGAAGAGCTTCAGGCTGCCGAGGACAAGGTCAACCACCTCAACAAGGTCAAGCAGAAGCTCGAACAGACCCTCGACGAGCTTGAGGACTCCTTGGAGCGCGAGAAGAAGCTGCGTGGTGACGTTGAGAAGCAGAGAAGGAAGGTTGAGGGTGACCTCAAGCTTACTCAGGAGGCCGTCGCTGACCTGGAACGCAACAAGAAGGAGCTGGAACAGACCATCCAGCGTAAGGACAAGGAAATCTCATCCCTCACCGCCAAGTTGGAGGACGAGCAGTCCCTTGTCAGCAAGCTGCAGAAACAGATCAAGGAACTGCAAGCCCGCATCGAAGAGCTCGAGGAAGAGGTTGAATCTGAACGCCAAGCTCGTGCCAAGGCCGAGAAACAGCGTGCTGACCTCGCCCGTGAGCTCGAGGAGCTGGGTGAGCGTCTTGAGGAAGCCGGTGGTGCCACCTCCGCTCAGATCGAGCTGAACAAGAAGCGCGAGGCTGAGTTGAGCAAACTCCGCCGCGACCTCGAGGAGGCCAACATCCAGCACGAGTCCACCCTCGCCAACCTCCGCAAGAAGCACAACGATGCTGTCGCTGAGATGGGCGAGCAGCTCGACCAGCTCAACAAGCTCAAGGCCAAGTGAGTATCTCAATATTCTAACTTTAATATTATTTTATTAGAAATTTTCCGTGTACCGTGTCTAAAGATAGTGCAACTCTGCTCTTAATTTTCTACAACAACATTGTTATGAATGAGAGTGTTAATGAGGAATTGTTTACGAGACAAAAATAGCATCAAAGTAAAGAATGTATTATTGAACTACAATGCTAACGCAGGGCTGAGCATGACCGTGCGTCTTGCTACAACGAGCTTAACAACACGCGCGCGGCTGTCGATCAAGTCGCAAGGGAGAAGGTAACATGTCATCCGAGAGGCATGTCTACTGCCTGGGGTGAACCTTGCATGGAACCTTTTAGAACCTCCCTGATGTTTTACAAACACACATCAAACTGTACACGACAACCTGACTTTATCCTCCCAAAAAGGACCACCCACCATTTTCGTGGAATCGAGACAGTGTATTAAATTGTTTTGTGGTATTTTATCCATTCAGGGCTGAGAAAGAGCGCTCTCAATACTTTAGCGAAGTCAATGACCTACGTGCCGGTGTCGACCACTTATCCAACGAAAAGGTACAAAAACAAATAATGTGGAAATGTGCTGGCACCATTTTAGGATGAATATAGCTTCGAAGCTTTCGCAAATTAGTGGAGAATACCTAACTTAATAAATAAACACAAAAAACATCAAACAAAATAACTCATTCCTCCATTAACAATTAATGACGTATTATTAATTAACCCAAACAATACATTTTGGCATGATAGCGACGACGCTTACAAAAAATAATTTACTTAACCTTGATTATTATTAAAGGCATGCAATTATCAATTAAACCTGGGGCCCTACCGCCCAAGTGTCGTCGGCTTCATTTGACAGATGGATGAAATACATTGCTACTTCTTTTTGGTACAAATAAAAACTTACCAAAGAAAAGTATCAATGTATTACAACCATCTGTCAAATGAAGCCGACGGCGAAGTCGACGACACTTGGGCGGTAGATCCAGGGTTTTTTTTATTGTTACTTAATCTTGTCACAAATAAACAAAAAGTAATATTAACAAAAGTAATTATTTTTATAAATAACAATATCATATTAAACTATTAAAAAATATCTAAAACCTTGACACGTTAGATGCATGCCAACAAGGTCTCAAAAAGTTTATTTACATGACTTTTCCTAATAGGCTGCCCAAGAGAAGATCGTCAAGCAACTACAGCACCAGCTCAACGAGGTTCAGAACAAGTCCGATGAGGCCAACCGCACCCTCAACGACCTGGACGCCGCCAAGAAGAAGCTGTCCATTGAGAACTCCGACCTGCTCCGCCAACTGGAGGAGGCCGAGTCCCAAGTGTCGCAGCTGTCGAAGATCAAGGTGTCCCTCACCACCCAACTGGAGGACACCAAGAGGCTCGCCGACGAAGAGGCTAGGGTAAGTAAAATATAACAGCAAAATTTGGGCAAGTTGCCCCAATAGACCAAAATGTGGGAGCCCATTTTGATATTTTTAAAACTTTAATCATCTTTTTCCACAGGAACGCGCCACACTTCTTGGCAAGTTCCGCAACCTCGAGCACGACCTGGACAACATCCGCGAACAGGTTGAGGAGGAAGCCGAAGGCAAGGCTGACCTGCAACGCCAACTGTCCAAGGCTAATGCCGAATCCCAGCTGTGGCGCTCCAAGTACGAGTCTGAGGGCGTCGCCCGCTCTGAGGAGCTCGAGGAGGCCAAGCGCAAGCTTCAGGCCCGCCTCGCCGAAGCCGAAGAGACTATCGAGTCTCTCAACCAGAAGGTTGTTGCCCTCGAGAAGACCAAACAGCGCCTTGCCACCGAGGTCGAGGACCTGCAACTCGAGGTCGACCGTGCCACCGCTATTGCCAACGCTGCCGAAAAGAAGCAGAAGGCATTCGACAAAATCATTGGAGAATGGAAACTCAAGGTCGACGACCTCGCTGCCGAGCTTGATGCCAGCCAGAAGGAATGCCGCAACTACTCCACCGAATTGTTCCGCCTCAAGGGTGCCTACGAAGAAGGTCAGGAGCAGCTCGAGGCTGTCCGCCGCGAAAACAAGAACCTCGCCGACGAAGTCAAGGACTTGCTCGACCAGATCGGTGAAGGTGGCCGCAACATCCACGAAATCGAGAAGGCCAGGAAGCGCCTCGAGGCCGAGAAGGACGAGCTCCAAGCCGCTCTTGAGGAGGCTGAGTCCGCCCTCGAACAGGAGGAGAACAAGGTCCTCCGTGCTCAGCTTGAGCTGTCCCAGGTCAGACAGGAGATCGACAGGCGTATCCAGGAGAAGGAAGAGGAATTCGAGAACACACGCAAGAACCACCAGCGCGCTCTCGACTCTATGCAAGCTTCCCTCGAAGCCGAAGCTAAGGGCAAGGCTGAAGCCCTGCGCATGAAGAAGAAGCTTGAGGCTGACATCAACGAACTTGAGATCGCCCTTGACCATGCCAACAAGGCCAATGCTGAAGCCCAGAAGAACATCAAGCGTTACCAGGCACAGATCAAGGACCTCCAGACCGCTCTTGAAGAGGAACAGCGTGCACGTGATGATGCCCGCGAACAGCTTGGCATCTCTGAACGCCGTGCCAACGCTCTCCAGAACGAGCTCGAAGAGTCTCGTACTCTCCTGGAACAGGCCGACCGTGCCCGCCGCCAGGCTGAACAGGAACTTGGTGATGCTCACGAACAGCTCAACGAACTGTCCGCCCAGAACGGTTCCCTGTCCGCAGCCAAGAGGAAACTGGAATCCGAGCTGCAGACCCTGCATTCCGACCTCGACGAGCTCCTCAATGAGGCCAAGAACTCTGAAGAGAAGGCAAAGAAGGCTATGGTTGATGCCGCCCGCCTGGCTGACGAGCTCCGCGCCGAGCAGGACCATGCACAGACCCAGGAGAAACTGCGCAAGGCACTTGAACAACAGATCAAGGAACTGCAGGTCAGGTTAGACGAGGCCGAGGCTAACGCGCTCAAGGGAGGCAAAAAGGCTATCCAGAAACTCGAACAAAGAGTCAGAGAACTCGAAAACGAGCTTGACGGTGAACAGAGAAGGCACGCTGACGCACAGAAGAACTTGCGTAAGGCCGAGAGGCGCATCAAGGAGCTGTCCTTCCAGGCCGAAGAGGACCGCAAGAACCACGAACGCATGCAGGACCTCGTCGACAAACTGCAACAGAAGATCAAGACCTACAAGAGGCAGATCGAAGAAGCAGAAGAGATCGCCGCCCTCAACTTGGCTAAGTTCCGTAAGGCACAGCAAGAGTTGGAGGAGGCTGAAGAAAGAGCAGACCTCGCCGAGCAGGCTATCAGCAAATTCCGTGGCAAGGGACGTGCAGGATCCGCCGCGAGAGGAGTCAGTCCGGCGGTAAGTTGAACGCCTTCACCTCTACATTATAATTCTTAGAAAATTCAACATACTAAATTGCAATTCTTTCATTCAGGCGTCCATTAAAGGGCGTGTCTAAGTCAGCATTGGAATAATATGTAAGTTGGCAACTCTTCGTTGCACGCCCCCCACAGCACAAGGAACAGTGCTGATCCTTTGATGTGCTCCTATCATAGTTTTAGTCAGATTTAGCACCTTTACTATTCAGCCATTATAAAACTAAATCTCCGGCATGTACCCTGCATGTCACAAAAGTGAGCTAACCTGGTGAGGAGTGGAATGTAATACGCGTGTTCTGTTTCAGCCCCAGCGCCAGCGCCCTAACCTGTCGGACATGTTCGGCACCTTCCCACCAAGGTTCGACCTGGCGCCCGAAAGCGATTTCTAAACGTTCCACTACACAAAAAACGGACTGTACAGATTTTTCGTTTATATGTAACTCATTTTTTTTATACATAGCAGTTGAATAAGTGTTACGAAAGCGTGAAAACGAGAAACTGTAAAAATGTTTTGTAAACCACAAAAAAATATACACTTAGTGATCTAATCTTTTTACGAAAGGCTTATTTTGTAACTTGTTGATATTTATTTATATAATTTATTACCGTGAAGTATGTATCGAGAGGGAGTGCGGGGTCCTGCGCGCGCGCCGCTTGCCCTTCAGAGACACGCCCCCCAGCCCCCCACCGGCGCTACGCCCGCGGAACCCCGCACATCCTTTGATTTGATATCTAATAAAGCGATATCGTTGTCATAAAATACTTAAAACTGCTGTTTTATTTTGTTGTACCAAAAACTTAGTTAAATGTGCATTAAAGCACTCTTGTAAAATTACGATTCATAGAAAGTCAAAGGAAGTGTTTGATTTGTGTATGTCTTTAAACATACAAATAGTCCTACTGATACTGTATTACTTACCGCATTTTGTTTTACTAAATCTTCAGAGCAGACTTCTATTTCTATCTTTGCACAAACATGAAATCTAAACACAACGTAAAAAAAATTTTTCACCACAGTCATAGTTTTAACCTTCTTAATTTCCGGATAATGTTGACCCTCCACCGCATAAGGTGTTAATATAAATTTGACGTGTTATATTTGTCTGACTGTCTGTGGTAACGTAGTTCCCAAACGAATGGACGCATTTGAAAGCAGAGGGCGTATTACAAAAAAGCATCGCGATAAGCGTACGATGTTCGTCCGTGGTTTGTCCAACTGCGTGGCACTATTGACTCAAGAATAAGGTTCAATATCAAGTAAATTGAAGGACGAATTGCGTCCGACTATCGATCGTGATTCTTTTTTGTAATAGGGCTTCTGATGTTAGAGTTAAAAGAAAAAATAGTAGATTGTTATACGAGGGTCAAAAGGAAGCAATTCCCATTCGAGATATTTAGACGCCTGAGCATAGCGAGGGCGGCTATAGTTCGAGAATGGAATTGATGACTTTTACGCGTGTTAAACACTCTACTTTTCATTTCGAATTTCAGGAAAGTAAAAAAAGTCTTAGTTACTCCAAAATGTTTATTAATAAAAACATGTACCTACTTAGTAACTACATTGGTAGGAGGAGGTTGGAGATATTCTTTGGTCTTTGATAAGACGGTAAGTCCATGGCAGAGACTCTCCTGAAGTAGTTGTTTCCTGTAGGCGAATTACAGCGTAGTTTTATGGTTTCTTTTATTTTATTTGAACTTTTTGTTTTAGTTTTAAACTCATTTTTAGTAAATACAAAATCAACACAAAACTTTAATACGGCACACACAGCTCAAAGTCACAGAGTTAGGTAAGTCTCCCTTCAATATTTTATAGATTTTCTTATTTTAAATTTGGAACACGTCGCGACGCCGGCCGCTCCGCCCAATGTTTTTAATTTTGGCACTGGCTGTTTATACCATGTTTTGTTGTTTTTCGTGAATGCGCCCTACAAGGCTGCAACTTTTTTTAAACCGTTTGTTTTTAACTATTGTAAACTTTTTCATTGCCAAATTCAGTTCTATTTTTAAATTACTTTTCCACCCTAGGGTGGAACGAAGAGTTTTGGACCCGCTGCTCAGTTCAAATATACATCACTTTCCGAATATGAGAAATGAAAAATATAGTACTTATCTAGTGTCGGTTTAGAGAATGGGCCAAAAATAACCCACCACGCAGGCCCAATGCGAACTGGTGGGTATTAACGACTGACTTAACGTGCCTTCCGAAGCACGGAGGAACTCGAGATAATAAATTTTCGGTCACCCATCCCATGACCGACCCTTGCGAAAGTTGCTTAAAAATTATTGTATTCCGGCAGTTGCTCAGTGGTGATGATTCCGTGTGTAGTGCGCTTACACTGTTGGCCTTATCATCACTTAACATCAGTGAGCACTATCCCGTTTTAGATCAAAAAAAACTTAAATGATTTAACCTGATAAAAACCATTTAAAGAGCAGCAAAATACTGATGAGATGAGATGACAAACAATAACAAGCGGCTAAAGTACTCCCATCTCATTTAACAACATAACTTTAAAATAACAACATTGTTTATAGTATGCATTGATTTAATTTATAAACGTAAACCCGATTAAAGCATGTGACGAAATCATACCTGATGAAAAGTGCATTTCGCTTAAGGCAATTCTTTATTATCAAAAAGTTCTCATTTATACCTCTTCTTTTGATTTTCTTGGTTATGTTATTTCAAAACATCGGAAACAATAAATTAGACATTTTATAGTTAACCTGAAAATTTGCTGTTTTAAACAAAACGATGAAATGTTACTAAACTGCTATTGTCAATTTTGGGACATAAAAAACCTCAATATCTTGACCAATCATTAAATATTGAAACTTTTAACTGCACATACTCGATTAGAATAGGGAAGAGATACACTAATTTAAATTTTAAAAATTAACCGTGTATATAGGTATATATCGATTGTTGAGTGAAGTATATGGTAGCGGATTCAATTCCTTCTAGAGGCAAATATTTATTTGTATCGTATCTGAATCATAGTTGTACACGGTCAAATATCGTATATATAGCTACGAGGGTGGGTCAAAAAGTTCGCGGAATGGAGGGGAAAAATTAAGAAATTAAACACAAAATTATTTTTCCTTTTCAATATATTCTCCCTTAACTCTAATACATTTATCAGATCGGTGAATTAATTTATTAATACCCTCGAAAAAAAATGTTTTATCTTTGTCGTCAAAATAGGCCTGCCTGCCCTGCCTGCCCCTGTCCCTGCCTTGCTTGAAGAGGTTGTGCCACTTGTAAATCATGGTTTTACCAGGACAAGCATCCCCATAAACAGAAAACATCTCATTCCAAATGGTTTGAGGAGGTTTTCCTTGCTTGGTAAGGAACTTTATGACTGCACGAAATTCAATTTTTTCCATGTTTTAAATTTTCTTCCGGATTGACTTGTTGATTGACGTGTATCTCAGTGAATAATGACCTGTTTTTAATAAAAAAATATATTTATACCCTTAATGAGTGGCACAACTAGTGCAGGTAAAAAAAAAGGTGAATTAATTTATTAATACCCTCGAAAAAAAATGTTTTATCTTTGTCGTCAAAATAGGCCTGCCTGCCCTGCCTGCCCCTGTCCCTGCCTTGCTTGAAGAGGTTGTGCCACTTGTAAATCATGGTTTTACCAGGACAAGCATCCCCATAAACAGAAAACATCTCATTCCAAATGGTTTGAGGAGGTTTTCCTTGCTTGGTAAGGAACTTTATGACTGCACGAAATTCAATTTTTTCCATGTTTTAAATTTTCTTCCGGATTGACTTGTTGATTGACGTGTATCTCAGTGAATAATGACCTGTTTTTAATAAAAAAATATATTTATACCCTTAATGAGTGGCACAACTAGTGCAGGTAAAAAAAAGTGACCTTTTCCCCCTCCATACTCCCCATTCCGCGAACTTTTTGACCGTATAATGGTAAATTATCAATATTTTAAAATTATTGACTGAATTGAAGCAAAGAAGATCACTGAAAAGAATTCAGTCACAGACCATACAACAATTACTTAGTCTGAGGATTTGGTTTAATAAAAAAACCTGAAAACAAAAACAGCTTCAAAATTAAATACCTCTAAGTAGCAAGAAATAATACTCGTTACACATATATCAATATTAATAAAACACGTCTATTGAAGTCGGGTGGGGCTGGAGGACAACTTCATTTTTTTTTCAAAAGCCCCACCTGACTTCATTAGACGTGTTTTGAATATTGATATGTGTACGTAACGAATGATTCGAATATTATTTCTTGCTTTTTAGAGGTATTTAATTTTGAAGCTGTTTTCATGTTTTTTGATGAAGGTTTTTCTTTAAAAAAATATATTATTTTTTTTCAACTTTTAAGGTATGTAAGCGCAGCTTGTAAATATTTTTTAACTTTATATTATAATATTTTCAATGGTAAAATGCCCAGAACTCAATTTTCAAATTTACGCTGTTTGTTTTTGTGGAGTTCCTTTGTGTCTTCGCAGTATAAGTCATGATCTTTGAGATGAAAAAAGAATTGTATAAATCGGTTAACAACTGACGAAGTTATGTTAAAACATACATAAAAAAACCGTCGACTTGAGAACCTCTTCCTTTTTTTGAAGTCGGTTAAAAATCAAATCAAATGCTCCAATTCATTATTTTTTCGAAATTCACCTAAAAAGAAGAGACGATCTCTACATTATACTCGTTGGCAGCATGTAAACAATATGCTGGGTGTTAGGTAGGAGTCAATCAGTGCACGTTTGACTGCGGTCAAGAGCAGTCATGTTAGCGCGGTGTGTCGTGTTCTTCTCGTGTATATTCTACGTGTTGGGTCGGTCTTGCTACTGGAATACTAAGTGCAGTTACACCTACTTTGGCAGTAAAACTGTGTATGATGACGTCAGAGGGGACATTAGAGACGCAGCTGAGTTGGAAGGTCGGTTAACTGATAAGAGGATTTTTGTCTTTCGTTAATAAATTATTTAGAATATTCAATGAAAGTTAGTATCACAATTTTACTTTCAAAATTATTTTGATAGGTTCTATCGTTTTGGAAAATTTATGTTTTGATGGTAAATCAGTAGGTAAATTATAGGAATTTACACTTGATAATTGATTTTTGGATAAGCAACCAAAATAATATCTAGGTCTTACTTAGAAAAAAATGGGTTCAGTCTTAAATTTAAATCCTTCAAAATCTCTGCACTCTCGTTCAAAACTAACAAACCTAATGAATATTCAATACTCATACTGTTGAAAACTAAACAAAGCTTTTCAGTTAGAAAACCAAACTACAAAAAATACATAAAACGATAATAACTATGACCCATGATTCGAGTAAAGTTGTTAATATTATGTTCATCGCATTACCTACGCCATTTATATAGGGGAGTGGACGGTATTTTAGCTTTATTTTTTTTTTTTAAATTTGAGAGAAACTCAGGATAGGGTGTTGCGTCACAAGCGGTATAATAACTTTCGCAAGGGTCGGTCATAGGATGGGTGACCAAAAATTTGATATGGTCGATATCGAGGGCTCGACTACTATATTTTTAAAACAATATAAAATAAAGTAGGCAAAGCCACTGTATTTTTTCAAGATAAGACCAAAGCAGCAGAAAAAGACGAAACCAACCACTAACCCTCAACCATTATATGAGGGAACCACTGTGACGGATCTTATATACCTATATGTTTTTGAACTTTTCACTATCTACTATATTTTTTAATTAATAATCATGAAAATGCTATAGGTATTTGATGCAATAAAAATTGGCAACCCTAACCGTGACCGTCCCAATGAATTGATAATGATAATCGCAGTTGTTGTCCGACTTTTTAATTAGTACGGATTTGTTCATAAGAGTTTTTTTCGGTGAATAACGCTGCTAAGTGGCGCCATAGATAATTTAACACGTTGGCGCCTTATCGGTTTAAGGCGCGGTGGTAGTGAAACTAGCGCCGCCACTACATTTATTTTTATTACTCGTAAAACAAGTCAATATTTTAAAAAAGCTCATGTAATAATCTCTTATGGCTGGTTTACATTACATTATACTTTAGTAGAGTGCTTTAGTTGAAACATGTAAACGGTCGTCTTATGACTAAAGAGAGTAACGTTTTAGTAGCCTTTCAAGTGGAATCATCGCTTTCCAGTAGCACCCCTTTAGTAGCGTATTTAGTAGAGTGCTTTAGTCAAATGACACTCTACTGGAAGCATGTAAACGCTCACTGGAAAGGCACCAAAACTACTAAAGCACTCGAATCTACTCGCACGCTACTAAAGCACTCTACTAAAGACTGAGATAATGTAAACCAGTCTTTGAATTGTCTCTAATATTTTTGAATACCTAACTCTTCAACAGTTATCATTCATTCTGTAAGTTTAAAAATCCATAATTTCCAAAAATGGCCACTTAGAGCTAAAATGGCTTATAAAACTTACAGAAACAATGAAAACTTTTGAAGAGTTATTAAAAAAATTAGAGACAATTTAAGAAATTATTACATGAGCTTTTTTTAAATATTGACTTGGTTTACGAGTAATAAAAATAAATGTAGTGACGGCGCTAGTTTCACTACCTACAGTGCCTTAAAAAAAACTCCAGTTTACATAAAGCAAGTTGGTAAGAGCTAAAATATAGTTCATTTTGTTATAGGTAAGTAGATTGTGAAAATGCTAAATGTGATTACTTTGTGCCCTTTTGCTACTGTGAAACTTTTTACAAAGTTTTACACTTACGCCCGGTCACTGTAATATTATTACCGTGGCCCGGTCTTTTATCGAGGCTTTTAAAATTTCGATTTGGTAAAATACGCGGCTAATTATACAAATTTTTATCCAACTACTATTGTTGCTAAATCACGCATAAAAGCGGCTGAACTGATTTGGCAACATTTAGTAAACCGGGATTAAAAGATGCTACTTTTTATCCTGGCTAAGGGTTCCCTATGATTTTTTAAATTTCCACGCAGGCAAAGTCGCGGGTGATGGCTAGTTACGTATAGCTAGTAATCCGCGGCAACTTCACTAACGATCGCGAATGAATGGCAAAGAGTTAATTTTTCAGCTGAAGTTGGTTCTGTTGTACCGTTTTGTATAAATGAAATCGTGTAGTTTATTTTAAAAGATATAAGAAGTGAACATCAGAAAAAACTGCAGTAATTACTGTTTCCTATAATTCCTTTATCCAATATGCTAAACACAACAGTAGAAATAATAAATTGATTTTGGTCTCATTAAGTAATTAAGTCTTTGCTATCTAGACGAACACACTCATTGTTGCGATGTTCCCACAGATAACATTAATGTGCACTGATATGAGAGGTCGTCGATTATTAAATTGTCCAGTAATCTACTTCATAAAAAAATATTATGTTGGTTAAAAATAGTAAACGATGTTTTTATTTATTATACCCTACCTAGATTGTTATGTTAAAATTAATCTGTAGAATATATTCAGCGTCTAAAGTAATAGATAAAAAACTTGCACTACCTACTAACACACAGACCAGAGATAGACCTAAATTGACCCAGCCCGAAATCGAACCGGGACCTCAGAGTTGGTGACACTTCAAACCGATGTACAAGCCACTTGACCACAGAGGTCGTCACTTCAGTAAGCCAAAGGAAAGTCCCAATTTCGTCGTCGGAGGAATGAATGAATGAATGAATAATTGAAAGAATGAATAAAAATTTATTTGGAGTAAAAACACCGATTACTAGCATATTTTAGGAAAATTCATAATTATCAAGGCAATAGGAAAAGGGTAACATACAATCATCCGTATCATTTGAAATACGAAAACGTAAAAAAAAACCCGTAAAATTTCGTTTTCTAATGAGGGCTTTTCACAATGACAAAAAACTGTATACCTATAGACAGTATGATAGATGGCGTTGATAAAAATGTGTGTCAATTTGATTTTTTACTAAGTTTCGAAGAGTATCAACACCATCTAGTGAGGCAAATAGTTGCTATTTTTAATTTTTTAATGTCACTTTGAAAAGCCCTCAAAACTGCAAAGTGAGACAATAAAACAGCAAAACTCAGGATCCAGGGTTACCACTATACAAATTATCATAAAAAAACAATATTTTTCGACAAAGGGGCGGGTTATGATAGGGTTTATAATAAAATAATTTTCCGGGGTTGTATGTACCCTATCTACCATATTCGGATTTAGGGAATTTATGTAACATGTTGTATATTTTATGAAGTGTGCTCTAATTTTATTATCTACATAAATCACGCAAAACCTAATAATACTTGAAGGCTTTCAAAACCTTTTTATGACCCAATTTTTTCGCTTATCAACAACTTGAGGTAGGTTCCCCAGAGAAAAACTAAGTAACTCAAAAATCATTGACTTATAATAACACGAGTGTACGTACAGTTCATTACTTTAAAACTTTATAATAGGAAAGGGTTTTGAACGGTTAGTTTATGCAAATGAAACCGCCATTAGTTGAGTAGTTTGTGCCTGTATATTATTAACGCAATCAATATAAGACTACAAAAAACCGCTAATACACCTAATATCGTCAAACGTTTTGTAATTTTTTTATACGTTTATCATATTCGGAAAATGGTAAATTATAATGTTCGATTTGACCAAATTTCAGGATGCAAACCCGTCGGTGTTTGGGCCCTAGTGAGGCATGGGACACGGCACCCTACAGGGTCCAACGTGGCCACTATGAAGAATGCTGCTAAGCTGAAAGACAGTATTGTCACCAACAACCTTTTAGAAGGCAATGGGGAGCTGTGTGCGCAGGTAAAGTACTAAGAAATAAGTTATTGATGTAGGTAATAACATGTAAAAGCAAAGTACTATGCGAGCCAAATAAGAAAGATTGGAAAATATTTCCAATGTTTAACATTGTTGACTAATTTATTTAAACCTGTAATTATTTATGTATCAATAATATTCTGAGCACTAGCAGGCAACCTTGAAAATAGTAAATTAAGTATTTTACTCAAAAATGCTTGTAATTATGGTCATTATTTTGACAACCTTCTTTGAACAAAGTCGAGGTTGCCGGTGTCCTCCGATGGTGACGCAACAAAGTTGTATGGGATTTCATTATTTTCGAGTTTTAGCCACCAGCAATTTCCTTTGAGAATTCATATTTGTCGAGTTTTGTTTCAAACATAGTTAGGTGAAAAAAGTACATTGTACAACTCGCGCAGAAGAAGAATGGTATTAAAAATGGCGTCGTTCATATTCACCTCTCGCTCGCACATTAAACGCCACACCTATCGCTCTCTCAGTCACACTCGTTGTGGTAAGCGCGGTGAGCCGCCATTTTCAATCCCATTCTGTAAATCAAATCAAATCATAATTTTATTTGCCAGAACATTAGTTTGCAATTAATTTATTTGCGCGGGTGTTGTATTGTTGTAGATGATGTTTTTGTACTTACTCTTTTTTACTTTTTTTCCTTTTTTTCCTTTTTGTCATTTCTGATATTTTTGACTTTTTTACTTTTTTTGTCATTTCTGATATTTTTGACTTTTTTACTTTTTTTTTCATTTTTGTCATTTTAATCATTTTTAATTTTTTTTGTAATTTTGGTCAATTTGGTAATTTTGTCATTTTTGACATTTTTGTCATTTTTGACATTTTTGACATTTTTGTTATTTTTGACATTTTTGGACTTATTGTCATTTTTGACATTTTTGAGTAAAGCACTATACATGCTTTGGTCCACAATGACTGCACTGCTGGCCATGAAATGATGGCCTCGAGCTAAGCTTAACTACGCTCTCGGCCTTCAAGCTTGGTCATCATTGCAGACCTTGCTGTCCGCGCTATAAAGGCCTCGACCTCCGGTCTCGGCCTTTGTTGCAGCTTGTCCATCAAGGGCTGCAATGCTGACCGCGCTGTGACGGCCTGGACCTGCGCTAAGCTCCGCTCTCGGCCATCATCATCGCTGCCAGCAACACAGTCATTATTGACCGCGGCAGTAATCTGTAAAAGGACTATTATAGGTCTGTAACTTTTTAGGAGTCATTTAATACCGTTTATTATAGAAACGTCAATAGGACAGTTTTTCCGCCTATGGTGAAACGTGCGATTCGTCAAAATAGCATTTTTGTCAAAGGTGCCTTTGGTCAAGTTTGGTCGTAGTGATTACTTCCTCTATGCCCATGACATGGTAATGTCCTTAGAGTAAGACGGGCTTCTGTCCGTCGCTGCTTGAAGGTTATGTCCATCCGCAGACCATATAACAAGTAGTGTGTCCATCGCTTAATTACATCAGCTGGGACCACAGTAGTGTTATGTTAAATGGCTTGTGGCAGGGACACGTTTACTTATCGATGGTACGTGTTTGATGTGGTGTTATTCGATGTGATGACCCGGGTATTAACAATAAGTATTATTATTGGTCATTGACCGAAAATACACAAACAAAAATAACGAATTAAAACACTTATCTTAACTAGAAGATCAGTAATAGTCTCAATAAATTACTTGAAAGCAATTAAATTATTCTCAATAACTTATTTTCAGGACATCAACAACCTCCAAACCTGGACTTGGGATGACACCATAGACTCAACCCCAGGATACCTGACCGCCAATGGGTACAAAGAGATCTACGACCTGGGATACAGGTTCCACCAGAAATACTTCTCCCTGCTGCATGACCTTGGGCGGTACCAGTTCAGACCAACCTTGGAGCAGAGAACTATAAGGAGTGCGGAGGCTTTCGTCGAGGGGCTGAATCAACAGCAATGGATGTTTAAGAATACCAATGCTACGGATAGAGATGATGTTTTAAGGGTAATGCCTCGTTCATACGGGGTCAGTAACATGGCAATACCTACACGTAACCCAGTCCAGCGCTGACTTGCTACTGGGCTCGTGTAGACACTAGTTTCAACCCAGTCCAATGCTGACTTCTCGCTCGCAAGTCAGTGCAGCTGACTAGCCAGCACCCGTTCTATTTTCGGGCACACTACTACTTACCGCTAATTCTGTCTTCATGTACCCAGACCCAGTAACTGGGTTCGAAATTCCGAGACACTGACCCCGTATAAACCAGCCCCCTTTTTGTATCAAGAAGGAGAATGTATTTAGGCATACCAAACGGCATGTTGGACTCGGTCACACTTGGGGCATGTCCCTCGCCGCACCCGGCCCTCCCGCCAAGCCTAGTAGACTTCGCGTCAGGGCCGGGCGGTTCTCACTCACCCCTATCCCGCGTATAAACCAGCCCTAAGTTCAATAACTGTTTACACCCAGTACCTATATAACCAAAAAGGTTGTTTAAGAATACACATTGAGACAACCTTAGAGCATTCAAATTGGTTAAATGCTCTAAGGAGACGACAAACGTATTAGGGAGTACTGCCTGTCGATTCTGTAACCAAACTCACATCTCACTTCGAACCTCACTTCACTTTGCGTGAATTTGTTATTAGAAATTAACTGAATATAAGCAATTTTACCGATTGCAAAAGGTTTTAGGTAGGTACTATAGCTATCTAAAATCTTTTGTGATTAAAAAACAGCTTATCATTATCTCATTTAAGATTTAAAATTCCCGTGAAGTGAAGTGAGGTTCGAAGTGAGATGCGAGTTTCTTACAGAATCAGAATATTACTTAATCCCAACCATAGACAAAATTATTAAATTACCTACATAAAAAAATTTCAATAATTTTCATATTAAAATTCTGTGATAATATAAGTAGTATTTTGTTTAATTAAGTGTACTTATTTGTTTCATTTGATGAAAAACAAAACTCTGTTTTTCCATTATTTGGGTATAGATATAGTCAAAAGAAGATAGGTCATTGGGATTGAAATTAGCTTTTTTTATAATAATTATATTACGCTCTTAAGAATATTAGTGTTATAATTGTTGGACCATATCCAAAGGCATGTTTGCAGGCAATAAAACACTATAATCTTATGTGAAAATTATGTAAATAATCATTCGATTTCTTTGTAAAAACTTTAGCTATATTTAAATATTCATACGGTTACGTGTGATTATATGGAATTTATCGAACAATTTAACTACCTACTTAGCCATGCGAAGATTCGATTCGATTTTGTTTTTTTTTTCTAAATTTTTCACTATTTTTTAGCCTTACTACTACTGTACCAGACATAGCATCGAGGTCTATTACGGGCAAAGATCAACTGATGAAATGAACAACTATTCCCAATCCAAGGAATTTAAGGAGGTAAGGACCTAAGTAATAGGGATGTTGACTAATGAATAAAATAACGAAATACTAATAAAAATCGTAAACATATTAAACTTTTAGAGTAGCTTGTATACCTCTTGGTTTTATATATTGCATATTATTTGTTTTATGACCCTTCAAAGTTGGGTGGACAAGTCCATTTAAAAAGTATACAATTTATTAAAATAAATGATACCTTTAATTAGTCCGTAAAATGTATAGCAAATTTGTCGAAGAAACCATTTTGATAAACACAATATTTAATATAGCTGCTGAACAAATTTCCTATGCGTTGCATACAAACTAGCACGGCGTGACGTCATAACGTGCAAGCCATTAGTATGGAGCGTTTTTGATCGAGTCCATTTGTGTGCATTTCACACTGTGATATCTCGGGCAGTTTTCATGCTAGCGGATTAATTCTTTTACCAATGTTTCTTTTTTTGAGAGGTAATTTATGTAACATAAAATAAAAAAAATAGTCAACATCCCTATTATAAGATTAAGTACCTAATGGGCGACAAAAATTGGACATCCTTTAGGGCTCTTTTAATTGATCGGTTGGTGCCGGCTTACTGCCGCACGGCGGCAGGCAGTGATGTGTGCAATATTAACAGCAACTTGTACTACTACGTATTCTGTGACCTAATCAAAATCGCGTGCCAATTCGCGGCGAATTCGCCACCTTTTGGACAATTTCTTACTGCACACTGGGCGTCTTTGTTTTTTCATAATAGACGATTCAAAAATACTTTATAATTAAGTTTATTTGAATAAAGCTTATTTTGACTTGACTTGACTTAACATACAAAGAAGTTCAGCGCACGCACACATTAGAGAGCTACCGGCCTGGGGGCATAAGAATAATCTTATGCTGGGGCACAGAATATAATAATTATATATTCTGGGGGCCAAGTCTAATATTTTAACGTCATAATCAATAGTCAATTGTCTTTCAGTTTTGGGTTTAAGAAAGGGTAAGATGGCACTAGTCCACTTGCTACGGTTCCTGGGCCCAGTAGCAAGTAAACCAGTAGCCAATTAACCCTTAAGAAACAAGAACTATGTCCAAAAGCATTACAATTGAAACACGATTATGACGTTAACAATAGCAGACTTGGGCCCATGCTGTCGTGCGCCAGCAGTCCGTCTCAAACCGTTTAAATTGAAAGAGCCTTCATAAATATGTATTTAAAATTCGACAGACAGTACAAATTTCAACAAAACCAAAACGAAAAGATATTTTCCGTCGTCATGTGACGCATTTACCTCATCGTAAGCGTAAATCACTTCAGAAATATGAGGACAAAACATACCGCAAGACCAGCGAATATATTCAGGTTGACTTTAAAATGACTAAGCAACATGACTAATACGCTGTTCAGAATTTAAAGTCACTAAAACATTAATACACTTCTGAAATAAGTATTTGCAAAATATTACGTAGCAATACTTAAATAACAAAAAATTAGGAATTCGTAATCGTCATCGTATAGATAGATAGCTATTGCAGTTGTATATCATCCTAGTTGAAGTATTATTAATAATTGAAACAATTAACACATGTTAATAGTAAAACTACTGTTACACCTCTCAATAACAACTTAGTTAATAATAATAGATAGGTAAGTGGAAAAATGTTGATTATATAGAATAAGGTTCATGATAGGACTGACATATCTCTTATCTAAGACAAAAGTCCTTAAATTAAATAAAGAAAAAAACCTCTCAATAATAATTTTTATCCTTTAAAATACTGGGCCTGTTTCGCAAGTTTCGGCTAATTTCAAAACAGAACATTTTGTTTGAAAGTACTGTCAGTTATTATGATATATCAGTCCGAGACATGTCCTAAACCTGAGAACCTGGCATTAAAAATAATATTTAAAGTGAAATACTAATATATAATTCATTTAATATAAATTCATATACTTTTAATGAAAGTACACCAAATGTCGTCGAAACTCAAATACGTTTAGGTACTACACATACCCTTCTATACTTTCAGATGTTAAGTAGGGTCCAAAAACGTTCAGGCTTGAAAGACCCCCTGACCTCAACAAACGTGACGGGCCTCTACGATCTGTGCCGCTATGGCAGAGCCTGCTCCTCAACCAGGACCTCGCCATGGTGCGCCCTCTTCACAGACCAAGATCTGGTCATCTTGGAGTACCAGAATGACATTCGACACTACTTCAGGTAGGTATATCAACATTAATAAAGTCAAAGACAAAACATATCATAGAAACTATGCCTCATAATTTCAATGATTATTGTCGAATTTCAAGCACCGAGTGTTCACTAGTAAAAATAAATAACATTGTTTTGTATGAGCAAAATTTAACTGTGATTATTGAAATCTCACAAACATGATCGCTTGCATTGCAACGCAAATGTTTTAAAACAAATCCAAACAAACCTAAAAACGATATTGACTTAGAAAAAGTAAGTCGAAGACGTTAATGAGCATCTGCCAAACATCTAAATTAAGATGTGTTTAACAAAAGACGTGAGACTTTGATTTAATTTTATTGCTTTCAGAAATGGATATGGGTCTTCCATCAACCCTAAGCTAGGTGGTCCTGCTCTCAAGGATCTGTTCGAGAACTTCCTTTCTATCGCGTCTGGAGGAAACACCAGCTTCACTGGCTACTTCACCCACGACAGCCTCATCCAGATGTTCTACACGGCACTGCACCTTTATAAGGACTATCCAGGAATATCAGGGTTTGAAAGAATAGAGACCAGAAAATGGAGGACCAGTTTCATGACTCCCTTTGCTGGCAACTTTGCGGCTGTTTTGCACAAGTAAGATTGTTTGACAAACATAGATAATATGACAACATTTGACTTGTTTTTAACCGACTTCATCAAAAGGAGGAGGTTCTCAATTCGATTGTATGTTTTTTTTTTTTTTTTTTTTTTTTTTTTTTTTATCGTTGTTCGCGCGTATCTTCGACATTTATGGACCGATTTAGATAATTCTTTTTTTGTTCGATTGAGTTTTCTTGCGAGATGGTCCCATTTAATTTTTTTTCAAATCGGTTCAGTAGTTTACAAGTAATCCTGAAAATACTATGATATTAAATCAACTAACTTGACAATTTTGTTATTTTTGAACCGAATTAGATGATTTTTTTTGTTGGGGAAGGGATACCTTTGTGTAGTCTTTTTAACCGACTTCAAAAAAAGGAGGTATTCAGTTTGTATGTATGTTTCTCCGCGATTATCTCACGTTTGGCTGAGCCGATTTTTCTACCTAAATAATATATTTACACTACCTAATACAGAAGGTACTTACACTAAAAATAAAAAAATAAAAAAATTGTTTAAAAAACAAAAAAACCGACTTCAAAAAACCTGCCTCTAAAAAAAGCAAGAAATAATATACAAATCATTAGATACGCATTATCATTGTTATAATAAAACACGTCAATTGAAGTCGGGTGGGGATTTTAGAATAAAAAAGAGGAAGATGTAGGTACTCCAGCCCCACCCGACTTTAATAGACGTGTTTTATTATAACAATGATAATGCGTATCTAATGATTTGTATATTATTTCTTGCTTTTTTTAGAGGCAGGTTTTTTGAAGTCGGTTTTTTTGTTTTTTAAACAATTTTTTAGTTTACACTTGTAGGCAATTTTCTTACTTAAACACGTAAAGGAGAAACAAGTTTGTTTGACGACACTATTCATTAACCGACTTCAAAAAAGGAGGAGGTTTTCAAGTCGACGGCTTTTTTTATGTATGTTTTAACATAACTTCGTCAGTTGTTAACCGATACAATTATTTTTTCATCTCAAAGAACATGATTCATGTGTGGTCCCATAAATTTTTTACAAAGATCAGGCTAGTAGTTTTTTCATAATCCTGAAAAATATCAATTATTTAGCTTGTCATCGCACGAGTTTTTACGGAATTTCGGACATAACATCTTTGTTTATGAACCGATTTAGATCTTTTTGTTTGAAAGGGTATACTTCAAGAGTGTTCACATTTTTTTTTGTACTATTCGAAATCCATTTTATGATCTAATCCCATAATCAAAAACCTAAAATGAAACTTTATTACTATCAATTTGTTCTTTAAAATCTATAGAGTCGTTTCAAGGAGATTAAAGGCGATTTAGGTGAACTTATTACCACAGAGTCCCTTAGATGTCAATGTATTTTTAATTTCTCATTACAGATGCCCTTTGAGGAAAGAATGGGACCGTCACCAAGTGCAGTTCTTCATTAATGAGCAAGAGTTCCACCTCTGCAACGCCAGGACATGTAGTTGGGACCAGTTCAATGAAAAATTTGCGCCGTTCATCGAATCCAACTTAGATATATGCAATATTGACAAAATTCCAACAGTAAATCATGATGACAAAACTAATACGTGAACTGATGGAATGGAGCCTCTAATGAGAACATCATCAATGCAAATAATAAGACTGTTAAATTAAGAATAAGTATTTTTTGTTGGTTACCTAAGTGCTAATTATGTCAGAAGTTTTTAAGATTTGAGCTAGGTCTAGTCAACAAACTTATGAGCTAAACACCTTAAGGTTCATTTTTAGATTCAGTCGTCCGTTTTGTATTTCTATTGTTTTGCATTTGTCAACCAATGGTGTGTAAGATGGGCAGTTCCAATCCAACACAAATGATTTTTGTTTCAAAGTTTTTTCACCAAAAACTCATTGTGATTTTATCTACCTGCTTCCGAACACTTCTTTATGAAAAAAGGGTCTTGTTTTCGACACTTTGTAGTAAGTTTAACTCTTTCCTTAAAGTTAAAGATTTTAGCAAAGCCTTTGACCATTAGGCATTGTTATGTTATCGTCAATTCAATCTGCGTTACATTTGTTTACGTAATAAAACATATCACATATTATGCCGAACAAACTTTTATTCAACAGATAAAGTTTCGTGTTATAATTTGATATTTAATCAAAATCAAATATCATCAAAATAAAATCATTTAAATAAACTGTCGGGTCAGGTCACATAAAAAAAATATTATTTTCTACACCTTACTATTGAATAATTTAACAAATTAAAATCTAATGCAAAATATTACACTAATGACATAAAACTACACACTTAATATCAAGTTAGAGCCTCGCCAGCATCTATTACTGCGTCACATCTACTTCGCATTGATTTTACATGTGTCTCGCAAAGATCTGACCCTCGGAATGATTCCCACACCTGGTCAACATGTGCCACCAACGCTTCTTTTGTTCACAATGCTTGAAAGTTACGCAATGCCGGAGTTGCAACTGAATTTATGAATGATTACAAAAACTACGGTTAGTTGAGTGGTGCCCAAAAGTCATAAAACAAAACATCCGTCTTTAGAAAAAAAATACGCTGTTTGTCTTTGCACGGTCATTGGGCGAATAAAACAATGGGGACCCACCCCCAGCGAACTCCTAGTCTCATCCTTGCAAACGAAAAATTTTAGAATTGTTCAGCTGATAACTTTGCTGACTGTACCTCAGTACCGCAATGAAATGACGTCTGCAGTTGAACTGTGAAAGGGGGTCTGATGCTCAGAAGGCCTATTACAAAAAATAATTACGATAGTACGGACGATTTTCGTTCGTTAATCGATGATTTTGAACCTTAACATGAATTAATAATGTCACGGTGAGAGACGAGGCTTATCGCGATCCTTTTTACCCGACTGCAAGAGGGTCATTTGTAAAAGGCCCTCAGATACCTATCTGACAGATAAACACATGTTCGATTGTTCAATCCAATATTTGTTAGCAGCAGGTTCTTTTTTCCAAATTTTTACTTTTAAGTTAATTACAAAATTTTCTGTCGCCAAACTGCAATGACAGGCGTTTCTTCATCATAGTTTCTTGCAGACTCATCATGAAAGAAGCATTACCTATAATTTGACCATAAATAAATACTAATAATTAATAAATTATTTCATTATTTATTTTATAATAGTAAATTTTTAGCAAGCTATGAACTACACAGTATTGCTGTTTTTTACATGTTCAAGTTTATTGCTCGATGACCGTAACCCATCAATGTTGATTTGCTTCTGGTGTAGGACTTTGACCTCCTGTCGCAAGATAAAATATTCTACTTACTAAAAAATTGTTCATATATACACTTAAAGCAAATCTTTTTGATTAGGACAGACAAATATTTACTTAGCAAGCAAAAAAGCATTATTCAGAATTTAATGTGTAATTAATCTATTGATAAACATAGGTGCGACACAAATATTTTAATAGTACATTATGAGACAAGTTAGCTTAGGTTGCTCATTGCACACAAGGCTGTGGGTTGCAGCCCGAGCCGCAGGCGAGGGCGTAACTCAGCCGAGTGTGCAATAAGCAAGAGCTCACGAGTTTCATACGACGTTTTTCAACACATTTGCGAGGAAAAAACAAAGTAATTTATCACACAGCAACAAATACGACACAAACAAAATATGATAATTATGGGAAAAGGCGCGCATGTTTTTTTTTGTTTTTTTTTTCACACGCCCAACGCAAGAATATTTTGCGAACAAAGGGGTGAGGAGCATACAGCCTACTTCAAAATTATAATTTTAAGTGACAAAATGCAAATATTTAAATATTTTACAACAAAATATTTATACATATATATTTTGTGATAGGCCCTCAGATCTGACGAGACAGGCAAAAGTTACATGAGAAGCAAAAACAACATTTTATCGAGCATTATCATTATAATCTATTGGTTTAAAATTTACGGACGTTATCATATTAATCTATAGCGTTATTGACAAACTTTTTTTTTATTTAACAGCGAAAGCTATAATAAGACTAGCAATAACAACAATACTGAAGCCCGACCGCTCTGCAGCGGCGCCCGGTAGCCGCGCCTCCAATTCACAGAAGTCAAGGTTGGAGGTGAGAAAGCTCTCGAACTTGTCCCTGAAGGTCTGCCACTCGCAACCTTCCAAGGGGCACAGCTCTGTGGGCTTCTCATTCACGAACAACTGGACTCGGAATGTCTGGTTACCTGATGATTCGCAACTGAAAAAAAACAACAAATGAGTTCTTTCATAATCATGATTGAATTAATTAAAGTAACCAATATGGCTGGAAGGATTGTTCGGCTGAAAAGGAAGGCTCCGGCTGCACAGCCCACAGAACACAGGCCGAATCGGCGATATGAATGGAGAATTGTCAACAAGTTGCATTTTTCATTCTAGCGTTTTCTTAATTTATTACACAACCATAAACGCGAATGTTACAGAAATTTTATGTACATGTTTGAACACTAAGCTAACTTATTCCATTTTGGCTAAGTTACTACAACAAATAAAGTGGTCATTTTTGCTTACAAAAAAACCGGCCAAGTGCGTGTCAGGCCACGCGCCGTAGGGTTCCGTAGTTACCTTATACCATACCATATTTAAATATGGTACCACTATAATTTTTCTTCTGTAAAAATATCTTTGTTTTTCACAGTGTTGGTATGAATAACAAATTTATATTTGCGGTTTTGGAAAATATGATATATCTCAAAAACTTATTACTATATCTCGTTCAAATCAATTTTCGTTTAAAGTTTTTATTAAGATCTATAGCATTTATTTTTTTAGATTTTTCACTTTCTTATTTTAAAAGTTTTACTACTTTGACAGTGTTTATCTTTCAAACGGTTGACATTGAGAAAAAAATGTCTCAGAAACCTCAATGTAATTTTAAAAGATCTATCTATCGACACCCCGCACGTATTGGTATACGTGCGGGGTATACCCTATAATCTTTATTTTTTTTATTTTTGTGTTAAAATCTTTAAGCGGTTAACATAATACATACATCTACCTACTAAGTTTCAACTGTGTAAGCCTAATACTTTCGGAATACAATGGCTGTGACATACGGACGGACAGACAGACAGACAGACATGACGAATCTATAAGGGTTCCGTTTTTTGCCATTTTGGCTAAGGAACCCTAAAGAAGGAGTCACCTTCAAGCAATTTTTTTGATGTTATGAAAAATAAAATATGGATCTTCTAATTACTGATAGGTAGTTGTGAATCATTGTCTTTGTTCGATATAATATTAAGCAATTTATGAATATTTTAAGTTATGAGGTTCTCTGTTTGTAAAAAAATATCGGCAATTTCATAAGGATTTCATAAGATAGACTGATGGACAGCCAGACAAGCGGGTGATGCCAGCACACTTAGATTATCAATAATGTTAGTCTCTTTAAAGCTTTTTTTTATAATAAAATTTTATTACGGAAATACCTACTCAAAATTAGATATTATTAGTAAAGTAAAGTACTTATCAGCTTGTCAAATATTGTAGACAGCTAACTAAAAGATAAGATCATTGAGAGGACATCTCTATCGGATTTAAAAAATATATTTGGACGTTAATGTTCGAAGTAAAATTTTTAGACCTTTTATTTTGGGTTAGGAAAATCATTACATTGTGGTGTAATAATAGTTACTTTTATCTTTGTATACGAGTGTAAGTATGTCGAATACGAGGATTCCAATCGTCCGGATGTAAATACACACAACAACGATAACTTGAAACAAAGTAGTTATAATAATAATACTTATATTGAACAATGAATTGCCAATGAGCAGTTAGAATACCGAGTTGTACGTACTGTTGTAATAATAATAAGTCTAAGGACACAAGTTCATTGCGCTATAAATAATAATAATGAAACAATATTAGAGCAGAATGATTTTGATGTTTCAAGCTAATCATATTTCATGTCCCTGATGTTCAATCGAATTACTACGCAGATTTTTTAAGTTTTACTAAACACTTGGTTTTGTCTTTGTAAGAACCTAGAAATTGATGAACCTATTTGTATCCAATGATATTAAATGTAAAGATAGGTTACCCGCGCTTCACAATGGCAAGACAAAAGTCAGGTAATTGCCCGACTTTCAATTAGTCAGGCACAGTCTCGCGACACGGTAACACACGCGGCTCTCGTCAATCAGACGCAATAAAATTGTGAAATACCATAAAAAAATGTCTACTTGCGTCTTTAGACGATGTACAAATTATACAGCAACGGTCAGAGATCGGAAAAATGCTTTATTTCACACGTAAGTACTGTATTTAATAAAAATATGTATTTTCTATTACTTTATTCGGCCATATTGTACAAAGAGCGAGCCGTCTGCTTTGCGTGTGGGAGTGAAGGAGACAGCTGACGCGCTGTCAATTGGCAGCCAATGCGCATGCAGCGGCCAATGTGTGTATCTATAGTACCTTTACGCTGTTTTAAATAGCAATGATGTTGGCGCATAACCTATCTTTACATTTAATACCATTGTTTGTATCTAGTGTTTTTTTCAATTTTAGCGTATTTTTTTTAATGGAAGACTAGATTGTAGACTCGATCAATAGAACGATTATCCGAGTAACTACAACAGCTTTTATTTCTCTTTACAATGATTCATCAGACGCCACAGCTCGATACGCGTAAGGATATCCACGACTAGGTATTATTGGTGTTGGTATTGGTGATGGGCTCTTTTCTCCGCATTTAGACTCCCATTCGGTCCGTTATGCGTAGGTACACCGTAGTAGGTATATTTATTGAAAAATAAATTTCAAGACAAATACTTAGGTACCTGTTAAGCACCACGAGGATATTCGAGGAGAAGCTCGCAATAAAACTCGTTCGCCACCAACGACTCGGGTTCCTAGCAGCACCATGGAGCTGGTAGTCATCCTTAAACAAGCCCATAGCACAGAGGGCCATCTCGACCATGGTGTCATGGGTGAAGTACGCGACGACGTTCTTCCCTCTACCCTGGGTGGCAGCTTCCATGGATTGGTAGAGGTCTTTTACTGCTAATCCTCCTAGGTTTACGTTGACCTAGAAGTGTTGAAGATAACTTAAACTAATATATTGATAATTAGGAAGGATTGTTCCGTTTTTGTTTAGCAATCATGTGTTTTTGTAGCCTAGTAATAAATATACACTTAACAACTTAATAAAATGCACTTAATAGCCATTAAATCAGTTGTCTTATTACACATTGACTCAGTGTTGTATTGATTGATTGTTGCTATTGGACTCTAAAACTCAATGTTGGATCTTTCATGTCCGAAAACATGCAAGTGTCCTTTAGAAAAAAATCTTTTTCAAGCCCATTCTTAAAAATATAAAAAGGATGGCTTCTAAACTGGAATTAAGGTTGATCAGATCAGATCAAGATGTCTACAGAAGATGCTTATTTGATTAGTTATTACAACATACCGATGACCCATATCCATTCCTATAGTAGTGCCTGACGTCATCTCTGTACTCTAGTACCACCAAGTCCTGACTGGTGAAGACGGAACACCAGGGGCTCTTTAGGTTCGGCTGCCAGGAGCGGTAGAAGCGGCAGATCTCGTAGAATGAATAGATGTCGTCGGGGGTCAGATTGTTCATACCCAGACGTCTTTGGACATTATTTAGGACCTGTCGGATCATCAAAGGATCTTAAATCTATCGATACTTTTTATTTTAAAAGACAAAGTAGACACAGAATAAATATTATAGGGCACAATTGGTGCAAAGGACAGTATTTATTTTTAAGCTAACGTTTTCTAATCTAATAAAAGTGCAATGTAAAGTGCACCATAAGAAAATTCCATTAGGTTTAAAAATCTGTCTTCATGTCTATATTCGAATAAAGAAGTCACAAAGTAGTAATTAGGCCATGGGTTTGACGTAAACGCAAACTGTTTATAAACACTCGTTTTATCCAACATGCATAATTGATCTTTCTTTACACAAGGAAATTTAAACTCACAGTAATAAACTCAGGATTCTTGTAGTAAGCATCTAATTGATATTCCAATGACTGAGATTCTTTAACATCTTGTTGATATCTGTCGCAGTTCTCATAAGGCTGAAACCAAAAACATCATCGCTATCGCTAGATCCCTCCGGACCAGTTGTATCTTGAAATAAAAACTAGCTTCAGAAAAAACACACCAAACAATTACTAAAGATTTGATCAAATTATTATTTATAAAAATTATACATATTATACAAAAGTACCAATGTGGGAATGATATTAAATCAAGGAAAATTCAGGAAAAAAAACACAATCAAAAAAGATCAAGAAAAAAACTGGGAGTAATAAGCCCTAAGCCTTTCTTTTAGTTTTATAGTGTTTTGTTCTATAATATTTTAGAAAATAGTATGTAAACATTTTAAATACCCTTATCACGTCGTCCCTCTCCCACGGTCCGTCTACAGTAAAGTTCAATTTGGTGCCTTCTGACAAACCATGCACAAACGCAAGAGAACTAGTTACGGTTCTTTGCTCATTCGTGGTCCTGAAGTAGAAGTCTTCCTCAGACCCTTCCAGAAGGTCAGGATACTTCTCCCTGATTCTCCTGCCGATGTCGTACAGCTCTTCATAGCCTGTTCCTGTGAGGAAAGAGTCGGATACTTCGAGAGTCTCGTTCCATTTCCACTTTTTGAAGTCGTCAATATCCTATAATATGTAAAACATGTTGTAATGCTAATAAACACAATTTTAAACTGACTTATACAGTAAGTGACTCGGTAGCTCAGTTGGGAGAGCATTGGACCGAACTTCCTTGGAACTTCCAAAGATCCTGGGTTCTATTTCCGCCTGAGAAAATGATCTGGTCACGAGTTGATTTTTTTCTAGTTTATTTTTTAGTATGACCTTAATTATTGCAATTGACTAAATCCAACAAAATAGTGAAAGTAGAGATTCAATATCTTATAGTTTTAAGTCCAGATTACTATAGATAGTGGACCCTTTATTTGCCGGAGTGCATGCAAAGCTTCAAAACAAAAATTGTGATTGATATATTTGAATTAATTCGGATTGAAATTTCGTATCCAATTACTTATCACAAGCAAAGACAGGACAGACAGTCCAATCAGTTTTTATTATCTTCTTATATATTTCTTCTTTGTATAGAATCTTATCTACCTGGGCACAGAGCTCGCTTCTTCCTTCTTTGAACATATCCACAATCTGGTCTTTAAGGCTAGTGATCTTCTTCATGTCTTCCATGTCGCTGCCACCAGGGTTACGGTTGCCGTGCCGGTTCAGCGACCATACGCTCACTGCTCTGCAGTCTTACAGAACTTGAGGTTAGACCCTTATCACATAGGTACAACGGTACTATAATGATAGTATTTTGTTATTTATTTATTAAAGGACAGCTATCAAAGACAATGATACATTGACCGTGACTTCGTCCGCGTGGATATTCTTCTTCTATATATGGGTATTTTTGTGAGCAATAGCAGCCTTGCCCGTTTCAAAGGTAACCTAATTCATATCTTCACCAATAAATTGTGTAAATGCAACAAACAAACAGAGAAATAGAGCTGTGATTTCGCTGTCAGCAATTTTGAAATAAAAAATGTTCATTAGCCATTCTACAGAGTGTTTGAAAATAGCCTTATAAAGCCGAATATGGTATCTACCATATTACCAGGTACCATCCATACAACCCCTAAAAATTTCCCACCACATGGCTAAGAAGTTTTGATTTTTTTATTTGTATGGAAAATTGTTAAGTGATAAGAAATTAAATAATAATATATACACACTAATATATTAAAAAATTATAAAACAACAAACTTATCATAGAGTATCCTATACTTTTTAGTTTATGTCTAGCATTCCATTACACAAACATTATTATATCATTAGGATAAATAGACATTTGTCTTAATTACCAACGTAAAAACTATTATAATTTGTCGTTTGTTAAATTATTCTTGTATTCTGTGGGTTTAAAATTTAATACGCTCTTGCGTAAAATAGGTCCCTTTTAGTTACTTTATCATACAACCGTGTCGAACGTGACATAAAAGTATCTACTAAGTATTATATTAATTAGTTGTCAAGTGAAGTGACTTAAGTTAAATTGTAATGTTTCTGATATACCTACCTAACTACCTAACCTAATGCTAAATGAGCTACTGGCCTTAATAACAATGTATTTTAATAAAAGGACCATTAATTTAACTAAAAAACAAAAAATACTTTGTGTTATATGTGCAATGACAGTTACGGCACGATGGTTTCGGGACGTAGCATTCGATACTTCTCATAAAGACATTTTAGGACACCAAGTCTAATAGTAATGAGGGAAGGGGACACTAATATCGGCATATCGGCTACACCAATAATTTTCGACGCTAATGCACGTACTATACCTCGTCACACAACAAAACTTGAACTCGGGGACCACTTCTGTTTAAAAAAGTAGTGAGAAAAAAAACTGAAAAGCCACTTACTCTGTGGAACAGGATAGTCTCTGATATCCCCTCTAACGGTGTCATAAGGGGTTTTGGTTGAGAACAGTAGGTACGGACACCCTTCATTCCAGTAGCAACTCTGACCACAAGCTAAGTTCACGAAAATAAAAATCAAAGCGAACGAGAGCATCTTCACGTGTTGCCAGGGCTACAATCGGTGGCTTACTAATGTTAGTTTTATACTTATCTAGATTACTAGGATGCCCCCGCTACGAAACAGTCAGACACTGAGTGATAGGTACCTTTACGTATGTATTTTATATGTGGAAGCTTGTAATTGGCCCTTAATATTTATTGATGTTAGCTACTTTAAGAAACATAAAGATTAGTAAAGTACAGTCTTTGTTTTACTTTTAAATAAGTAATTTATAGGGCGTTGAGTAAATGTATTTTTTTATTTATTTGGTTAAGGGAAACAAACAGCATACAATATTACCTTAAAAAACTATGATTAATGACTATTACAAAAGCCAAAACAGTTTCCACGACAGGATGTAACATTTCAATCAAGTGAACTTAAATAAAATAATGTAGGTTGAAACCGAAACTAAGGTTTATTTAACTAGGTGCAGTAACAACTACTTAATTTAACCAAAAAGGGAGAAAAGAAACTAAGCCCAAGTATAAACATTTAGGTATAAACATTATGGTTAGGTAACCAAGAGTTGACGACAAATATGGCTACAAACATCAAAAAATCAAGAAAATCACTGATGCGCTGTTGACTGTAAATTTGTACTATAATGTATTCAGAGACTGTACTTGAGAAGTTAATTGATTTCGATATAACAAATTTATTATTCACAAATTGTTTTTTTTATTTACGATATTTAAGGCCAAATATGTCAACATTTGTTAATTAGGTAGTCAGTTAGCCATAAATATTGAACTATCAACGTCATTAACGTCATATTAGAGATTAATAGTAGATTAGTAGCCAACGGCTGTAAGGCATCAATTGCAGCCCGAGATATTTAGGCGCACGAGCGCAGCTAGTTCGAGGGTGCAATAAAATTGATGCTTACACCCAAGCTAACTACTCTGCTTTACATCTCGATGGTGAGGTAAGGAGAAAAATACATGCATTAAAAAAATAATAGTAGATTGTTATACAAGACGCTAAAATGACCCATTGCATACGAGGTAGTTTTATTCCCGAGCTTTAGCGAGGGAATAAATAGAAACCGAGTTACAGTGGGTTTTAGCGTCGTGTGTTACACTATACTTTTCACTACGATTGCGAGAAAATAAAATACAATATTAAATAGTTTATACCTACTTCCGTAAATGAATCCACTAATTTTTCTATCCTCCACTTCATAAAATCTTTTTGTACAATATTTAAATAAATGATTTGTGCTTGACGGCAAAAGATTAAAATTATTTCCTTCCTATTACAGTCACACAATTCTATCAGTTTGTAATTATAGAAAAAGTCTAAAGATTTCGCGCCATGGTTTTATTTTCTGCACCTTTTTAATTTCTGCTGTAGTAGCTAAGCAACACAAACACGCATTCTACGATTCACTCTGTACACACAGAGGAAATAATCACTACGTTTTAAGTACACAGAGTATAAATAAGTCTAAGATTTCACCGAAGAGATGCTTTTAGTTCCATTTTCAAAAATAAGAATGAGAAACAGGGGCCAATTACGAAAATAACGTACGCAACTTGGTCACGATAATCGTCTGCAGTTCGTCGGTTGTGGCTATTAAACACATTTTCAATTTGAATAAATGATGTCAAATACGCTAGAGAAAAACTGTCAAACTGACGCAATCACTTTGCAATATCGCATACGCAAGTGCTTTGTAATAGGAAACAATCATAACGAAGCACGGACGCAGCTGCGTGTATGGCATGAAACTTTTCGTAATAGACCCCCAGTATTAAGTCGAGCGAGTTTTTATTCGTGATTATGAATAAATACTTTTTCGTTTTAGTTGGCTTATTGGTAATAGACAAACATTAAAAAAGAAAAAACTTTAACCCCTAGGGGTAATTATGCTATTTTATCTCGGCTCTTGTACGTTACAATGACGGACTTTTTGAGCAAGAGGAGTGAAAAACATTTTATTAGTTAAAATTTATGTTTTTTGGGTATGTTAATAGTTTGAGATTGTGATATTTGTTGGTCATGGACAAAATCTGACGGGATGAAGCTTTCTTCAGCAGAAGTTGATGGTTGCGGATCATCTCTTGAGAAAGATGTTTCATTTTTTGAAAGCTGAATAATTTCCGTTATTTTGTTGGTTATTTTACTTTTGTTTTGTATGGAATCTTCAATGTAACCTTCAGCCACCTTGCTGGATTTTTTTAATTTCTTACCGCCCTAGGGCTTTTTTTTAATTACTTTTCGGATTTTTACTTACTTACAGGATTTTTAATTACTTACCGCCCTAGGGCTTTTCTAGCTACATTATTATTTTAGAGCGCTAATTGGTTACCTACAAGCCCAATTTAGGGGTAATAAGGACCTACTTACCGAATATGAGAGATTTAAAACACATATTATTAGAAAATTGGTTAATTAAAAGCACGTGGGAAGCAATCTCAGTCAGATGCAATGCATGTCTAGTAGCACAAGACAAAGTTTTTCCACTTTTTTCGCCTTTAAGCTTCGTCCTATGCCAAATGCCATTTTTAGAAGATAACTATACTAGAAAGTGGAACTCATCTCAAATACTATTCACGGCAGACCTAATAAAATTGATAATTTAATAGGTCTGATTATAGTTTTATCAGACTTCCTCTCCATAACGTCTTATAAAATAAGTAATATTTATACCTACCACAAAATCACATGATGTGCAAGCATGAATAATACCTATATAAACAATACAGATTATCTTTATCTGTCAATAGATATAATAAAAGAAAAAGATATTGAGAACTACAAGATTCAGGAGATAATTTTACTCCACGATTGGAGATAACGCATGTTTATGACTCATCAATCATTGTAAAAAATTAAAATTAAATACCAAAAAATAAATAGATTTATATAAATTTTACTAACACATTAGCTATAAGTAATATCTTACTAACATATTTTTATGGTTTTATAATCTGAAAGAAATTAATTATAATAAAATAAAAATATAGTTATAGAATAAATACTTATTAGATTAGAAATACGGATCTTCTGGAACTTAATGTTTGCTAATTTATTATGAAAAGTTTCGAATTTTTTTCAATGATAAAATTCAGTTATGAATAATTTGAAGATCAGTAAGTTTTGTGGCTTTTTCTGACGATAACAACTGCCGATGTGTTATGTGAGGAAAATAAAAAACATATTAATTTATCTAAGTATATTTATAAATTCAAAGTCCTGATCGACTGGCTCACAGACTGACTGAACGATATAACGCACAGCCCAAAAACAAAGTTTTGGGTAGAAGCCAGTTTAATATATAAATGAAATAATAACTTTAAGGGCAAGTCTGTCAAAATACAATATTCCTTTTTCGTCTCATTAACAAATTGTGCAACCTTAGCTGTCTACATCCAACTGTTGCAACAAGGTGAACATCGAATAAGACATCTTGATGATCTGTAAACAGAAAATTATAATAATTTATTGAGTTGTCAATCAATATCTCTATATCGTATGAAAAAACCTTTAATGAATAAGGTGCTAGAAAAATTCGGGTACACTTTCAAATACCTATACTAATGTAAGTACCTATCCGTTCTTTCACAAGTATGAATTCACTAAACTACAAAATAATTATTAATATTTATGGTTGGTTCCCAATCCTCATATGACAGTATGGTCATTATTATGAGAAAGGATGATTCCACTTAGTGAATGGACATAGGTATAATGAAAAGCGGTAAAAGGTGTAAAGAAAGTGATTAAAGATAGAGACCGCAGAAAAGATAGAGACACGACGACTGATAAAAGAGAATGGAAGAAATAAATTGCAGCGCCGACACCAAATAAATAGGGACAAGGGCAGAAGAAGAAGGTTCTCACTCCAGTAAAGGAGGCGAGTGAGAGGGTAGTGAACCCAGCAGCAGTGATCTTGACGACGCGGCGGGTCCTGGCCATCACGATGAGCAGCGAGCGGCGCAGCGGCGTCGACATCGCGTACCAAGGACACTCGTACGCAGCGCCCGCCACTTCGGTACTCTTTAATAGAGAAACACTGCATGAATCTAAAAAGCATACTGAACAAAATTTAAACTCCTCATAAGTAGGTATTATAATGCTGAAATAAACGTAATCGTAAACGGTAACGACTCCTTGTTAGTATCCAGAGCCGAAGAGAGGAGTTCTAAGGTTCTTAGTAGGAGTATTTCATTTTTCAAACATTTTGTGTTGAATATTTACTTTGTATATCTGTTTGTTTAAATTACGTTTTCACGCCTTATTCTCTAAACCAATTTTGGTATACAGATAGATAGTATCTTGGACCTAGGCTACGATAATTATTTCTGAAAGTACCAATGAAGTCACGATAAAAATATAGTATTTTTTACAAATTGTAAGACCTACCTCCTCAGAGAGTTGGTTCCCTTGGTAACAGTACAGGAACACTTGAAACATCATGTTCACTAGGTAAGTCCCCATTGAAATAAGACGAACTGGGTTTCCAGTCACCTGCAAAACATAATAATAAGTAATATGATACCAGTAACTCTTAAACCCTGATGACTTTTTGTCGAAAGGCTACTTTAAGGTTGATTATTTACTAAAAAGATGTGATCTCAATGACAGAAAACAGAGAATAAATAAACAAAACGACTATAAAATAGTCTTCATCTATCATCACATCACTATTATAGAAAACCCAATGTTGAATTAAATACTCAAGTTTGAGATTAAACAACACTACAGACGATTGCTTGTAGTTAATTATTGTGATATAAAATTAACTCACTTTAAACGTTGAGGTCATTTTTCAATTTTGACGACTCTGTATGAAATATACAGGGAGAAAAAAGCAGTTTCTTGTCGGTTCTTCTCGTTACAAGGTCTCCCGCTTAGGGTTTGCGAACCGATGGCGTAGCTTCTATGACATTCATAAGTGCTTGTAACAGCCTAGACTGAATAAATTATTTTGAGTCTGAGGAGGCACACCAGTTTGTATTTAGTGGCATACCGAGACCAGCTGGAAGGCGGTGACGCAAATGATGACGAGCGACACGTTGAACTGCATGAACACCTGCTCGGAGAAGCAGTGCTGCAGCTGGGCAGCTGCCTCCAGCGCAGCGTGGTGCTGCTTTACGCACGACTGCAGGCGGGCAGCCACTACAGCCTCTTCTTCCGGCGTGAAGAGGTTCTGGATGCAGTAAAGAAGATTGTTAAGATATTCCGTCAAAAAGTCTACCTAGCACTGATAGTTTTCCTTTTAACTTTATTATTATGTACTATTGTCCTGAATTTTGTTACGTTTCCAAAAGCAACTGTTTACCTGGTATATGGGGGACACTTGATTCTATAAAAATTTAGCACTTTAAAGCTAAATATTTCGCAAACGGATTCCTGAATTAAAAAGTGTTTTTTACAAACAAACAATATAATTGAAAGGCCTATCAAAACGATACCACACACTATGAGATTGATGAAACACCCCACCTACACTAAAAAAATATTTTTCGAGATTTTATTTTACCACATATTTTTTGGCGTGATTAATATATACACATTCATGCTTAATTACAGCTTTCTAATACTAAGGGCTTCTGAGCTAAGCAGCGGACGAAAGTACAGATGGACGGACGGACGGACAGGCAAACGGACATGGCGAAACTATAAGGGTTCCTTGTTGACTTGACTACGGAACCCTAAAAAGGGTCTTATCCGCCTTGTTACTTGATTAATTTCTGTCTGTCTTTACGGTAGAAGTCCGTATTCCACTACAGAGAGTCCGCAGAGAGAGTCCCAGAAGCTGCAGCCTGCACCGGCACTGCGCCACGAGGCTGGTGACCAGGGTGTCCTTGCCCACGTTCAGGAACGCGGCCACGTACAGCGCCCCTATCTGGTACAGGTAGCTCAGCTCATACGCTGGCGATTTTGTTACATCGTAAGGATACCTGATAAAAAAGGAAATTTCAAAATAAAAATATCTAAAGTTTTTTGACCAAGTTTTTAACGACATATTGGACCAGCAAATTGAACCGCCACCGCATTCTTCTATACTTAGTTATATTTCTTTCTGCCATGCAATCACATAGTTCACTAGCAGAATACCGCTCAGCGACGACCAATGATGCCAGACCAAATTTACTGAGAGTCAAAAAAGATAGAGTAATGAGAAACTGTAATCAAATAGATAATATTTAAATTGCACAGAAATTTTGATTACAAATAAATGTCTTATAAAATGATTCACTAAGTTTTACCAGAACTATACATAATTATTATTTCGAATCTTGATTAGGTGCTTCCTCGATAGACCTGCTGCACACCCTCAATATTGCTCTAAAATTCAAAAACTAAATTGACAGTTGCCTCACCAAGCCCTCAGAGGCAGCTGTCCCTTCTCAGCACTAGTGGCCCAACCCAGCATCGTCACGAAAGTCAGGCAACCGAATATGAGTTGCTGGACTATGGTCTCTCGATTGCATCTGCATACAAAATGAAAACACATGAAAAGAAGATTCCTCACGCAAGAAGCATCTTGACAATTTTAGCGTGGATTGAATTAAATTCACTTGTATGTTGCTTTCTCCTGATGACGTTGATATTTTTATGCAGTACCTACGCAGTACCTATCACCATGTTAACGGTAAATCAATGTAAAAGCAGCAAACCGTCATGAAGTTACTTGACTTAAGAAAAAAAACCGGGCGAATCGGACTCGCGCACGAAGGGTTCCGTAAAAAATCACATTTGTTGTATAGGAGCCGCCCTAAATAATTATTTTATTCTGTTTTTCGTTGTTATAGCGGCAACAGAAATACATCATCATCACGGTTCATGAGATACAACCTGGTAACAGAGCTACATACAGACTGACAGTGGAGTCTTAGTAATAGAGTCCCGTTTTTACCCTTTGGGTACTCAAAAAAGATGTGACATTTTAAAATAAATCCTTAAATCTCACCTCTTTACTATTGCCCTCGCTTCATCAGAGTCAGCCGCTCCCAACGCAGCATCAGCGTCGTTGACGATAGTCCAAACAAGGTCCCTTCGCCATGCAATGTTGGCGAATTTTACCAGTTGCGCCACATTCGTGAACAGCACAAACGATACCCCCGTCATCAGAGGCAGGTCCCCCCAGATCAGATACATGTCTACCAGTTGGGAAACCAGGTAGGTACCTGTGGGCAGTTATCTTAGTTTTTTTTTTATCTGAATCGATAGAATGTTGGCTTTCCTACGCTAAAAGACGCCAAATCTGCAGCCACCTGTACTGTACACGGAAAGTCACAAGGAACCCTGCTTCAGGATTTCAAATTATATTGCTGCTAGTTGTTTTCAGATGCCTAAACTACTGAAACATAGATAGCACAGTTAACGAGAGTTAACAAGCGAAAGTGGTAGTTATTTGTTTCAAAACTACATGTAATACATACATGTGTAATAAAGTCTAATAAAAAAATAACCAATTAAAATGAATTTTACTAATTATGACAGATTGAACCTTGGGATATGCACTTCCCGAAATCCTCATGCACAGGATACAAAATTTCAAATATTCCAACAATATCGCGGAAAAAACAATAATACCTATTATATTTAAATAAAATATCTCACCCAATAAAAACATAAACCAAAAGAACCCATAGCAATTATAGAGAACCCTCTGGGACCCCTTTAAACCATCTGGAGGCCAGAACCCCACCAGGCGCAGACCAGTCAGGGACAGCCTAATAGACATATTCACGTTCTTCACTAACATGATAGCTTTTTAGGCTCTGCCTTTTCTTAGAGCCCGCCTCTACAAATGTAACGGTATACTAACTTGATCCTCACAACGAAAGCTTACCTCCAAATGTTTAATTAAAATTCTGCATGTGTTACAAACATTTTAGGCATATATTTAAAAAATAATACCTATATAATGTCAAAGTCAAAGTCAAATAAGCTTTATTCAAATAAACTTAATTATTAAGTAGGTACTTTTGAATCGTCTATATTTTCCTACCACCCGTTCCAGACTTTTTTAGCTGACAAGAAGAACGGGCGCAAGAAACTTATCAGCTGCAACAGTCATAAGTAACGATATTTCCAAACTTGAATATATCGTTACTAGATAATTACAACAGGGTGACAGGATTATTGGCAACAACATAGACTTATTATATTACTTCAAGAAAGTACTTATGTGTTACAACATTTCCACGCATTTTGATCTATAAGATAAGCGTCTACTTTATAATATCTTCCGAATATGTTTATTTTAGTTTTAAAGTTGAATGAATGAATAAATACTTTATTGTTCACCATAATAAATACATACAAGGACAGTACAAAGTGGAACAATTGGCGGCCTTATCGCTGAAAAGCGATTTCTTCCAGGCAACCATTTATTTACACAGAACAGAAAGAAAAGTAAGGAATGGGCAGTTTATGGTGTTTTAAAAGTAGGAACAAAAAAAAGTTGTTTGATTTAGGAAAAAATATTCTATTACTAATAATAAAATTTATAATTTCTTTATTAAAACAGACTTCATGGGAACTTGTGCTTTGCATGCGTTCATTCCTTTTTATAACACCTTGTTAAAAAAAATATTTCAAAAAGTATTCCATATCTCTAGTTAGGTGATTCATAAAAATTAAGTATTTATTTAATTCAAATAAATGTTGAACCGCCCTTCGGCGTTGCATAATTGCTGTTACAAGACATTAGAAGGAACACAAATATAATTACGTTATTATTGTAAACGTCGTGTTCGGAACTTTATTCGGTATTTACAAAATAATTGATAATTGTGTTCTAAAACTATTTTCGTATCATTACGCCTCAAAGACAAATTCAATATTATTCAAAAAATACTTATTGACTGTACCATACTAATTCTAAATTTGCTGATTGTTAGCAACAAGTCATACTGAAAACGTTGAAAAATTAAATGGCACATAAAAAAATGCACGATTTTAATTATCAAAAATTCTAAATCAGGTATTTAGTTCTACATATTTTAATGTGATTCCATCAAGTCCTCAGTTTCTTTCTAATTGCTGCAGTAAAGTGAACATGGAATAGGAAGTCTTGAGGATCTGAAAAGATAATTAGTGTATATTAGTGTCTATACTATATATAGTGTATAATCTATATTATATACTACATACTATATATAGTGTATAATCTATATTTATCTATGTCTATATAAATAAAAATAAATCGCCAAAATGTATGTAAGCGCATAACTTCAAAACGATTGCACTAAATATCAAGACAAAGACAAGGTTGGTATAAGAGTCAGGTGGATCGAAGGACGTAAATCATTTCTCTTCTCTTTTCTGTCATTTTAAATCTCAATATAACTAATTATGTCAAATATACTTATTTGACAATTATTTTATTAAAATTTGGCAACGGGTACCACGGACGCTCGTTCCCGCGTTTATTTTTATGGTATAGTGGTAAATTGGTGAAACTCACTGCTGTGAAACAAGCTAATGACAGCGTGGTCATGCCAGCTGCTTTGATCTTGACGACACGCCGAGTCCTCGTCATGAAGATGAGCAGCGAGCGACGCAATGGAGTCGACATCGCGTACCAAGGACACTCGTACGCAGCTTCCGCTATTCCAATACTCTAAAACAGTGATTGCTAAAATATAATATCAGCTTCCGCTATTCCAATACTCTAAAACACTGATTGCCAAAATATAATATCAGCTATTCCAATATACTCTTAAAACTATTTGCCAAAATATAATATCAGCTTCCGCTATTCCAATACTCTAAAACACTGATTGCCAAAATATAATATATGATTTCACTTTTGCCCTTGTTAGGGATTTCGTCGTGTACAAAAGAGCACAGCGAATTAATTCCGCATTTGGTTATGACAGACCTCTATTATTCTCATTTTCTTATAGTTTTCTTCGCCAGTGATAATTATGATGGAAAATATATTATCCCTATTGTTGATAGAATACGACAATTGGGCTTAACAAAAATTAATTAACTTGTCTAAAGATTAGTTTGATTTTAACCACCTACGTCTTCAGAAAGTTGGTTGCCTTGATAGCAGTAAAGAAACACTTGCAGCAGCATGACAAACAGATAAGTCCCCATGGCCATGAAGCGTACTGGGTTGCCAGTTACCTGTAGATAGAGCATTCATATATTACAGAAGTCATACAACAATGTTATTCAATTTTGATTCCTTGGAATGCTGCTATGCTGCAGCACACACAGTTTCAATGCTTCAGTGTATGAAAAATCTGGAGAGAATGTAACGAAAAAATCTGAATGGATTATTCCCAACCGACGCCACGCCTCTGGCCCCATGTGGGGACCGCTGGAATTTAAAAAAAGCTGGCCCAACCGCCCCTTCCTAATAATATGGGACGGTTGACATGTTATTTGCAGGGGGTCGGCTGTCAGCAATGCGCTATTGTGCTGCAGCAGACACAATTGCTGCAGTATTTCAATCAAGCTTCAATGTGCTCGATAAAAAGTAAATAGGTACCGAAACAAGCTGGAAGGCAGTGGCGCATATGATGACAAGTGACACGTTGAACTGCACGAACACCGGAATAGAGAAGCAGTCCTGCAACTTCTGCGCTGCCAGCAGTACGCTGTTGTGCTGCAGCACGCACAGACGCAGGCGATCGCTCACTGTGACCTCTTGCTCTCGTGTTAGGCGATGCTGGGTGACATAATAATCATCATTGATGAATGATGAGGTACATTTATTTTAGATTTCGTTTTACAACCTCCTCTAGTTGAATTGTAAATGCTTAGAGTTCTTTCTTTGCTAACAATAACACTAGTAAAAAACAATTAAATTATTTTACATCGTTACATTATATAGAAATCGATTCGATATGCATTCGGTGGTGTAGTACCTCAGTGCTACGAAGTCTCGACTACGAACTACGTGCTACGGATGTAGCTATATAGGTAGCTCAAGCATTTTTTGCGAATATTGAAACCTACACAATTGTATATTTTTGTGATTTTTTGTTCTTTGTTAAATAATGATTAAAATTTATAAAAAAAACAAACTAAAAGTAGGTACCTATTTGGACAAAAAATAGAAGTCCCTAATGTATTTAATTTAATAGTTTGTGTCTGCGAGTACGATACGAACTCACAAAAATCTTTTGAGAAAAAAACCGACTTTTAGAATAAAAAAAAAGGAATTTGTACTCCAGCCCCACCCGACCTTAATAGACTTATTTTTATTATTACGAATATTATTTCTTGCTTTTTAGAGGTAGGTTTTTTGAAGTCGGTTTTTTTTTTTAAACAATTTTTTATTTTTTTATTTTTAGTAAAATAAAACCTTACCTTACCTTGTAGGTAATGTATATTATATATGTAGAAAAATCGGCTCAGCCAAACGTAAGATAATTGCGGAGAAACATACTTAAATACGGGTCAAACTGAGAACCTCCTTTTTTAAGTCGGTTAAAAAAGTACACTTAAGATATCCCTCTTCCAACAAAAAAATGATTATCTTATTCAGTTCATAAACAAAGAAGTAATACGACCAATCATCGAGGTAATTCACACAAAATCATACTATTTTCGTGCTTTTTTTCAAAATTACATGAAAAGTACTGAACCGATTTCCAAATTTTAAAAAATGGGACCAACTTGGGAGTGTACCTAATGTAATAACGTTTGAATCATTTCAATCGGTCCAGCCGTCTTCGAGTAATCGGTGGTGGAAAAAATAATACAGACGAACATAGAACCTCCTCCTTTTTTGGAAGTCGGTTAAAAAAGAATATTATAGCGTTCCAAAGATGTTTGTTAAGATTCGCACCCCAATGTGTCATTTTGCACCCCAGCGGATGCTAGAAGCAGCCGCAGCTTTTAACGACACTGCGTCATCAACTAATGACTATTGACCACTATCCTCGCTCAAGTATTAGCACAGAATAAATAATAATACTAGCGTACAGAAGTTGCACTCCGCAAAATCGTTTAAATAAATCGCGACTCTTGCTCCGACACAATAAAGTGCAATTCAGGTCGCACAGCGCTCCCTTCTGTCCAAAACATTCACTTAGTTGTTGCCTCTCTTTCTATCGCGTAGGTCTTCTTTTCTGACGTATGAAATTTGTCCTCTCGTAGGACGCCGAGCGCTCCATACTCGCGCGTGGAGTGACAGAGCCCTGGTATTAGTCTGTCACCAACCTCAGTGAGCTGCATGCCACGACACAGCGTCCTCAACGACAGCCCCAGCAGCCGCAGCCTGCAGCAGCACTGCGCGATCAGACTTGTCACCAGGGTATCCGTGCTAACGTTCAAGTAAGCAACCGCGTATAGGGCACCGATTTGGTACACGTAACTCAGCTCGTATAAAGGAGACTTGGTCACATCGTAGGGATACCTGACGGAAACATTGGATTAACAACTTAAGATATAGAGCTAAGAAAAAAATGCGGCACTGTGCATTACATTGAATTTTTGATTGGTCTACTCACCAGGCCCTCAGAGGCAGCTGGCCCTTCTCGGCGCTGGCCGCCCACCCCGTCAGCGTCAAGCACGTCATACCGCAATACGTCAACTGCTGCACTAGAGTCTCACGGTTGCAACTGAATGAAAAAATATACTACAATAAGTTATGGTGTTATATTATAAGTTATAGTGTCTACAGCCCTAAAACCTTCGTCAACGTCGTGGATGATACAATACGTCCAAAAATCTTTAAAAAACCTTTTCACTATAGCCTCCGACCCTTGAGTATCCACAGCGCCGAGTGCCTCGTCAGCATCGTCGATAATACCCTGGATGACTTTTCGGCGATGTATCAGGACTGTAACCTTGATGGTCTTAGCGGCGTTGGAGAACAGTATGAACGACACCGCCGTCACCAGAGGCAGGTTGTCTCGCACCAGGTAGAGTTCCACTGTCTGGGATATGATGTATGTCCCTGTTTTATTATTAAAAAAAATATTTAGAACGGGATAGTGCTTGGCCTTCACCTCACCTGATGTTAAGTGACGATAAGGTCAAGAGCGTCGCCAGCCCGTGGCCCAGGGGGGGGGAGGGGCAAGTTAATATTAAGGAGGATGAGAAAACAAAAATATGAATTGTAGGTACAATCAAGAACACCTCGTGAATTTATTCAAGTTTTTGATATGAAGGATTTATCGGAAAAGCAAGTTGCACGGCCTCAGAACTTTGGTTAATTTGCAGTTGGCTACATTTTTTACTTGGCAGGGGGGGGGGGGGGGCTGCCCAACCCGTCCCCGCCCACCCGTTGAGAAAATATATTTAAATGTGTGGTAATTAATTTTACTGCTGCTTATCCACTTTTTGGATTTCCGCTAAAATTTTCCACTCGTGGTTCTATTTTAATGTAAGAAAAAGCTTTACTTCGAGTATAATTTACGATCTAACGTACTTTATCAGTCATAACATTATGATGATTTTATTAATATTTGTTTATGTGCGTTATATTTATATTGTTTACCTCCTAATACTCTTAAAAAGTGTTAACTTTTATAGGGTTAAACTACATTACTCCGTAAATGTAGAGCTACGGCAAAAATCGTATGCCGGGCGGGCCGGACCGATACAAAAATCACAGTTGTAGGGTAGGTATGTGAATCTATATATCTTGTAAATTTTTTCTCACCTAATAAAAACATCATCCAGAGAAAACCATAACAATAATAAATAACCAACTGGCTTTTAGTCAAACTCTTCGGAGGCCAGAACCCAACCAGCCGCAGAAACGTTAAGGACAAGATGACAGACATATTTGGGTTCTTTATGAACATGGTGAATGTTCAGGATGTGACTCTAATGAAGGATCTTAGACAACTGCGTTCAAACAATGTAACTGTGAAATCAAATCTTTAATTATTCCTTACAGGGGCTTTAAACCTTTGGTTGCAAAATATCAAAGATAAAGTTTTCCTAAGGACTAGGTCATCGTCGTCTTTGTTGTCGCGTCGATAGCGACTGTAGTTAACATATTTTTTATGACAACTTTAGATTATTGTAGTTACCGCCAGAGCTGTGTCAATTTGCATACGAAATTGCTTACTACCATCGCTAACGAGTGTTGTAAGCGTAACTGTGCCAACTCATAATACAGGCACAGAACCACAGAACTATAATGTAGCAAGGTGATGGTGCTCTGTGGCCCTACCATGAGTTGATGCAAACTGTTTACGTTACAGTTAACTATCGTTTTGTCTCTTTCACTCGCACTGACTGTGAGCAGTATATCCGATAGTTTAAGGTAACGTAAACAGTTTGCATCAACTCATGGTAGGGCCACAGTTGATGTATGGTAACTCAACTTACAATAATGTTTGCACGAAATAATCAAGATACTATAAAATATTAAATTCTACTTGTACACTTATCAGCTGAAAATAAGTTTTAAGAAGGCTGGGATGCGTCAATTTTGCGTGCTCGCGCAAATGGTGGTAATTATCCAAAAAATGTCTACACTATACACTTATTATTTGTTCAGGTGGATGCACCTTTCTTTTGTTAGTATTGGCATCAACCATGAAGAAAGTATTTTTAAAATTTCTTTACTTAACAATCTTTAAAAATGTTGTTCGCTTCCGTTGTGTAGGTATGTCTCGATAATAGCTACTGATATTTGTTACACGTAACAGAAATTATGTTATTATCATAATCGTCACCTACAATCTGAAAACAGAATTAATTATTTCGATGACATTGCATAAGTATACACTTTTAAACTTGCATATTACATAAGTATTTTATCGTTTTTGAAATTGTTTTATATGACATAATATGTAAATATTTCTGACTATGGAATATGAATTGTATTTAATTAAAATAAAAGGAAATAAAAGCATACGTTACTAATGATAGGCATCTTCACAACTGGTAATCGAGGAACATAGGTAGGTACCTATGTTCCTCGATTACTATCAGCCCCTTACTCAAATAGCCAATTTTCTATTCGTTCGCTTATTTTTAACTTAATAATTAAAAATGAGCTCTAAAATTACTTGTCGTATGCTTCTCAATTCCATACAATACTAAGTACAATGTCTGTGATTTACATAAACTTACGACGTGTGACTTGATCGTCTAATTGCTTATTTTTAACCGACTTTGAAAAAGGAGGAGGTTCTATGTTCGTCTGTATATTTGTTTTTTTTTTTGTGTATGTCCACCGATTACTCGACGACGGCTGGACCGATTGAAATGATTCAAACGTACATTAGGCACACTCCCAAGTTGGTCCCATTTTTTAAAATTTGGAAATCGGTTCAGTACTTTTCAAGTAATTTTGAAAAAAAGCACGAAAATAGTATGATTTTGTGTGAATTACCTCGATGATTGGTCGTATTACTTCTTTGTTTATGAACTGAATGAGATAATTATTTTTTTGTTGGAAGAGTGTAGTTTTTTAACCGACTTAAAAAAGGAGGTTCTCAGTTTGTTCTCCGCGATTATCTTACGTTTGGCTGAGCCGATTTTTCTACATATAATATACCTTACCTACAAGGTACCTACACTAAAAATAAAACGACGGACGGGTGGGGCTTTTAGAATAAAAAAAAGGAATTTGTATTCCAGCCCCACCCGACTTCAAATAGACGTATTTTTATTATTACGAATATTATTTCTTGCTTTTTAGAGGTAGGTTTTTTGAAGTCGGTTTTTTGTTTTTTTAAACAATTTTTTATGCTTTAAGTTAGTGAACGAATAGAAAATTGGCCATTTGAGTAGGCCATCTGGTTTAATCCCAAGTTGAGCTCATTTTTTGGAAATTTTGAAATAGTTTAGTAGTTTTCAGGAAATCCTGAAAATTCAGTTGTTTTCGTTACCATTATACTATTCTAGAGGTAGGTTCAACCTAAACTTACTGATTTATGTTTAGTTGTAGAAACTGGCACACCAAATAGTTACAGAACTAAGTGCAATTTAATAGTTTAAGTTATTAGACCTGTAACAAACAAAAAAAGTGGGATAAGTTATATTTGGATGAGTTGCCAATCGCAAATAAACCCTTGATTGCCAAGCCAACTGACTGACGAAGAATAAATTATATAAACTACCTAAAGCTTGATATAATAAAATTAATATATTTTCTATAGATACTTAAGTAATTAAATTTTTAAGGATTTCGTTTGAAGTGTCAGTAGCTGATGCCTCAGTGACACAAGTAGCTGTAGCTGGCAGGCCTGCGGGTGTTATCTAGGATGTGACAGCGATCGCAAGGTTAGGTTCTATGAAGGCACTATATAGAATCATGTGGTTATTGTCTTATCAGTTAGTGAGCGCAGCCATGCGTGTTTCGGTGTTAACCCTTTCTTAAGGGTGCATCCGTGCGTCCACTAGCACTGCCAATCACGAAAAAATAATTACAACCAAATAACTATGTTAAATAAAAATCTGAAAATTATAAAAACTAGTATCAGCCATCAACGATTTTTGTATGCGGTAATTCTTAGTTTAAAATGTGTTCGAGTAGTTAAAATCTGGATTAACACCCAAAGTGGCCACTTTAGACGTTAATCCAAGTGTTCACTACAAAAACACATTTAAACCAGGAAAAAACACATACAAAAATAGTTTCTAATACTAGTTTTTATATTTTTCAGAATTTCATTAAACATAGTTATTTCGTTGTAATGATTTTTTCTTGAGTGGCGGCGCTAGTGGAGGCTCGGTGTGCCCTTAATTCATTACAGCCGAGCCGCGACAGGGTCAAAGTCAAATAAATGTTTAATTAGACAGACAGAAACGTCAAAATTAAACGTTCGATTAAAATTACACAAAAAATGATATGAAGTGGAAATGGGGAGCTATTCAATGTTTTTTGAAAAAAATCAAGTTCTAAATTTGTTCTTCTAGTAGGTAAATGTGATCACAATTTTCCAATCAGTCTACCTCGTCGACCTACTTATTGTAAACTTTTCAATAATTTATTATTTCTTGTAGGTATTTCTGACTAATACTGTTATTATTGTCCAAAGTGACCCGGTTTTTTAAGGCTTGCGTAAGTATTGGATCCAATACGTAGAGACCATTTTAATCGCTTTTAATTTATGCATGTGGTACACCTCCTGGATCTAATCTCTGACCATATCAGTTAAATATACTCGGAGACTATCCTCAACAACTTCGCAGGAACTACTGAGTAGGGACTACTTGGTTATTGGATTGGGGATTTGGGTGGACTAGAATTTGGGACCTAAGGGTCCACTGCCCTGGTCCCTGCTGCGGGGACGAGGGCCTGTATTGACTCCCTTGAGCAGTCGGGTCCATGACTTGTACTATTGACGACCTATGTGGTGCAGTGGTCACATGCCGCCTACCACGCAAGAGGTCCCGGGTTCGATTCCCGGCCGGGCAGAAATTGAAATGATGAATTTTAATTTCTGTTACGGGTCTGGGTGTTACTATGTATAATAAGTATATATTTAAAAAGTATATAAGTATTATATCTGTTGTCTAGCACCCATATTACAAGCTTTGCTTAGTTTGGGGCAAGATGGCGCTGTGTGAAATTGTCCAAGCATTTATTTATTATTTATTTATTTATTATTCATTTATTAGTTGTTCTGTGTCCATGGTGTCGCTACTCATTAACAGCTCAACTATTATTACAACAATCAACTTACTATTCTTTCAACGTTATTGAAAGTAAGAGGATCTTAACTTAACATCATTTAAGTATTCGGCCGTTAGTCATTTATACATGGTTTACAACAAGGATTGAAATTACCATAACCTTCAACACCAATTCTCCTATAGCCTCGGACAATTTTTACTCCTTCATAGACAGAAAACCTGTAACTGTACTGTAACCTACGAGCACAATGAATAAACTCGCTGATTTACAAGAAATAAGGCTATTAAGCTAAATCTTGGATTCGACCGAGCGGATCACAACATAGGATTCCTTTTTCCTAATACAATCCGACAAGTGGTTTCTGGATCACTTGCCAAGCTGGAGCTTAATCAGGGTAGCTGGGGATGATTGGTCAAATCTGCGAAGAGCACAGAGAGGGCGTGCCTGCTGCTGCCTGTTTATTTATCTGCACGACTATTGGTAAGGCTGGGTGCAGGATAGAGGAAGACCTTTTGATGATATTATACTTGTTGTGTTATGAGTTACGGTGAGTAGGAATTCTGTAGGATTTTATGTAACATCATCAGGTCGTGTGAGTCGACCACCTGATCGTTTTGGCTATTAATTAATTATTATATTTTATTTTAATTTTTCTGTGAGAGGAGAAATGTTTGTTTGTAACATAATTTTATGAGTGGAAAATGTTTATTTCTTTTGTTTGTTATTAAGAAGGAAAATGTTGTGTTATCTGTTCTTTTGTACTATGGTAAAAAGAGTAAATGAATTCTCTCTTGTTGACTGACACTAAAAGTTGTATTATTTCATCTCGATAAATCTTAAATTATTTTGAAGATCACAACAATACTGACTTAAAATACTTTTTATTTATAGTTTTTGAAGAGTAAATTGTATAAAAAGGCATCGTTGCAATAATTACAAATTGGACTTCCAGTCATGGTAATGGATCAGCACTTTAATAAAAATGTAATAATTTAATTGAAAAAATTAGCCGCTTGACAATTGGTTATAGTTACTCTACTTTTATAGCAACGTTCTTACAATGACGTTCGATGCTTACATGGAGCAAAGTGCAAGGCTTCTGCGGCCTAGGCAGCTAGTTGTAAAGTTGTAAGTAATAAAAATAGATTCTATCACGCCTGATCTCCTTCGGCGTTTTTCAGGCAGAGTACCTACTTCTTTCTCTCGAAAAAAACCCCAACAGACCCGTGGTCACACCAATTTACCACACCAGTGTGACTATAATGGTAATTTATCCCGACCCATGGCCACATCAACACAATATCTATTCATGGTGTTTAGTAAGTGTTGGTGGATTCTGCCTCACGTGACTTGCCTCCTACGGTGGAACAAGGTCATGTTCCTATCAAAATAAAAAAAACAGTCTTCAGTGAGCCCTGAGTCCTGAGACCGTAGCCTAGTCTAGACCACCCCCTACTCCGCGCAACACTTGTTGGAAGGGGCGTGCCGCGCCACGCCTCCGCGCGCGTTGCCGCTGCAGCTACAGTCGCATCCCGACCGCCGACCGCTCAACATGACGCACATGCTTCGCTTCGACATGCGGCTGCTGTCCCCGGAGCGCTGACGTCTACTGAAACATAAGGTATTTATGGCCAGATGCACTTAAACGGTCAGAGAAAGATAAAAAAAAAGTTTGGCAAACTTTTACAAACTATTATGGAACGTTTGCAAAGTTTAGTCGTTAACTTTCGGACACATAAAGTAATAAAAAAGTTGATTTGAGATCTTGTATACTTTCAAAAGTTTCTTGGAAGCTTATAGCTCGTATGGACGATATATGTATGTATGGAGGAACTTTATCTTTTTCAGTAGGATTTTATTCTGTTTTTATGAACTCTTCCTCTCCATCCTTTTTCCCGATCGAAAAAAAAAGTATAAAAGCTTATGGATTTTGTAACCAATTAAACAGCTTTTTTTTCATAAACCAATTTAACAGCTTTGTCAAAAATATAATTACGTTACGATAAAGTTCTTTATTTAAGAATAACTAGGTACTTACGACATATTTTGTTGACTAAAATAAATTTTTTAATTTTGTCACAAAACGATTTGTGTCACAAATTAACATTTATTGGCCTTTTTAATGCAATTTAATGGACTTTCTTGTCCTTCCTGTATGCGAGTAATGCAAAATGCAAATCAGACTCGATGATTTTTGAAAAGAAGCAGTAGGCAGCATCCGACAAAGATACAATGATTTTCTGTTTAAAGAAAATCCTAGAAAAAGATTGTTGTTTTCATAAGAATGTAGCTAAAAAATTCACAGTAGTTCACTAAGTATTATCAATTCAAGGCCCGGAAAATGAGACACAATAGATTTTCTATTTATGTCCGGCCGCATATGGCCGCGCGGGCAATGACGAATATATAATGCAAAAATATAAATAAAGTGAAATCTCTCACAAACCGAAAATGTCATGAAAAGATACAAAGCGAACTTAGGGACGCGAAACTATGCTCGCCATTCTAAGCATTCCCGTTTGGACAAAGGTTCACTGTTTTATGTTACTTTTTAATTTACAAAAAAACTGCTTCGTCCTTGACCTTGCTGGACGAATACGAAGAAAGTAATGTTTTAATTTCGAGCTAATTTTCATGAATTCCTTATAAAACAATAGCATTTCAGCAGCTATATAATACATCAGAAAATTATTATGAAAGAATTCCAATAAATTATCTTCTATACCTACGTACTTTCATAAACTTACAACTCCTGGCTAATCTCTATTCACTTTGTAATCTGGCATTTTAGTTTTTTGCGTCCAATTCCGTTTCGTTACATAACTATTCGATGAATTCCTACTATTTTATTCAAACTATTCGTTAATATGAATTAAGTAACCAAAAATAAATTAATAGCTTATACCTATGTCTTGGACCTTTGGACTACAAAATTATTTAAAATATTTCCGACTCTCACAATAAAAAAAACTGTTTAAATTTTCTAAGAGTTAGGCGATATAATTAATTATTTTTTAACAAATTGTAAATAAAACCTTTATACCCTAGTTAGTTCTTAAGTTATAAGTTCGAACTGAAATAATCCAACAAGTTGTAACATCGTTACACCGAAGTTCGATGGGCCGGCGCCGGTCTAGCGAAACTTCGTCCCGCCCGCTGTTACCTATCAACAGTATTGGACTTTGCCAAGTTCACTCTACCACGGTCATTGGTTGTCAACACCAACATTGGATGGTAGTTTCTAGTTTACTCTCAAATTGTTACTTCAATCTATTATTTTTTTAAATTAATAGAAGTCAAAGCAATTTTGTAAATCTATGCACATCTTAGGATAGGATTTACGATGTCATATTTTTTATGTATGGGGATTTTTTTTTTTTTCAAAACCTATCGTGGGATATGTGATATAAAATTAAAGAACTTTTTGAGCCAATTCTAAAAATATATCACGTCATTACATTTCAGCCACTGGTTTCATATTAAACCAAAAATATTTTTCAAAACATACCAAATTTGGTCCCTTGGACGAATAAACCACCTCCTCCAGATACGATAAGTTTGAATATTTTTTCGTAAAATATACCTCAAATGATACGTAATATTTATATCTTCATATCTAAGCTCAAAAAAGCATTTTTAAAAATATCTACATTAAAGTTCCTAGTATTTTTTTTATTTTTGCCCAATCTAGTTATTTTTGGCTTAATTTAAAACGAGTGGCAGTAATTAAATGCTCTAAGGGCAGTAATGTAATAAAGTGATAACTATTGGTGTGGTGATTTTCATTTTGTACAACACACGATAACTATCTGTTATACACCGTTATTGTTATATTGGTTAAAATTAAAAAAACAATAACAAAAAAAATACGTTATCACTTTTTGAAATGTTTTTTGTTAATTTTAAAACAGGTGATATATTTTTAGATTAAGCATAGAAAGCCTCTAAATTTGAGGCCACACAGGATAGGTTTAAAAAAAACTTACTAGGTACCTTTATTGGGTTATTTGTAAAAGACCAACAACCTCGCCGGAGTAGATTGCCTACTAACATCATAAACAACAACTTTTATTCTACGACTTTTCCGAAAACTAACAAAAAATTCACAGATTTTACAGTCCCCGCAAGAATCGAAGCATTGAAAGTGAAATAAGCTTTATTTAAATAAATTTAATTATTAAGTACTTTTGAATCGTCTATATTTTGAACCAAAAATTTACGAAAAACCAAAATCAAAACAAATGCAAAATCCTATTATATTTTTAAAGTTACCTAGTACCTATTTATTTTTAGCGGCCGAAATATTATTTCTCGTCTGCTTCTGCATCTTTTAACACTATTACCTACCATGACGATCGGTCAATAATCATAGAAGCTACATCACTTTTTATGTACGGAAACACTCGTTTTTCTGCAATTCCAAATCTAAAGGGATCACCTACAGGTCACAATTATTAACCGATTTTCAAAAGTGTTTAGCCATTTTGTAGGCAAACTATAATAATACACTAGGACCCATTTTTTTATTTTTTCTTAAGTCGGTTTTTTTCTGAAATATTTACAATTTAGTAAACAAACAATAACACTTTATCGATATCGACTTGCGTTTAAATATAGTTATTGTTTTTTCTATATGTGAAAACTTGTAATTGGCTTTACTGTAATTACAATAATATATTAATATCTGTAGTAGCTGTAAGTTTTCCTCAAAAAATAAAATAAAATAAAATAAAACACCCCCCAAAAACCCGAATTTACCCGAATTTAGCATAATTCCAAAAAAAGTTACCAGTAGATTTTCAAAATTCAAACGTTCACACGTGTCTCGATAAATGCCTCAACTTTTGGTACTATTCCCATCTCGATTATCCCAAAATCTACGGAGTGGCCAATAATACGTTTTAGGCGAATTGCATCTGATAACCATTTTCAATGGTAAAATTGGCTTTTCATACAAAACTCGATCAGCTGTCATCGACATTTGTATGGAAAGTCGAATATTTTTGTCAGTTTTCGGAAAAGTCGTATCAACTACGTACAACGAAGAAAAATACTGTTATTGTAATAAGTGATGTAAACGATTTATACAAATTTCACAGAGCGCATTTCTTTTGACCTATTGAGAGTCGTTGGGAAGCCCGGCGGATGCACGGCCCTCTGAATTCCTAAAAAAATAAATCGCCATTGTTTTTGAGGGCTCTTGAAACAATTGAAAATGATTGTAACCTTGACGACTTGCGTGGTCGATTGGCGTAAGCCTAGAAATAGAATGCCAAAGAACATCAATGTCAATAAACAGGTGATCCGAAAAACTAATGTATACGTATACATTATTATGAGATACGTAAAATATGACTTACATACATAAAATATGACTATATTATGGCAATGGAAATTAATAAAGTATGTTTCATACTGTTTTCTTCGTTGATAAACGAATAAATGTAGCGAAATTTGGTTTTAGAGAAATGTGTGGCAAAATCTTATTTACATTTAAAAAGTGTGATTACTTGGATTGTTTCTTTTTATCACATCACAATTACTTAAGTAAAAAAAAACTAATAAGGATTAACAAATATTTTAAACAAACTGTGATTGCTCATTTACAAGGCGGGACGCTAGGGGCTCTTACTGTAAAAAATGTTGGCACATTGTCACTTGATTCTTTGTCTCTTTATTTCCGTGTCCGTATAATGTTAACTTCTCTTTTCCACGCTTTGTTGGTCTTCTTGAGCGCAGCGAAAAGTCTATATACTGTGCCTTCATGGTGTCGCCATCTTTCTGATCTGACTTGTATTTTTCTGGGTAGCTGCTCGTGATACGGGTGTAGCACGAACAGCTACCCAGAAAAAAACGCGCTAAAAAATTCGATAGAGCATTTTTTAATCAGTTTCCGATATATTTAACACATGTTTTACAATGGAATAGATGGTTTTCTTTGCCACCTTTCTTAAAAAACAACAATGGGTACACAGAAAGTATCCAATCGAACTAAAATGGCATTAATTTTATTAAAAGACAGCGCTACATTGGGTTCCATTCTGAGATGATGTTAAAAATACAATTTTCATGTTTCATGTTTCCTGATACTATAACGGTTTTATGTGGAATAGTTTTCTAAATATTGTTCAAGTTTTACTATTAAATAAATAGGCTTAAGCTTGGTAATAAATAAATAAATTAAAATTAAGTAAATCATCTCTCTCAAAATTGTCTCTATAAATACAAAACAAGTTAACATTTTGAGACATAGACTTTAGACTCGCTGGATATTAACTCAACCGTGGAGATTTTAAACTGTAGATAATGAATCAAGTGAACAGCTGACTTTGATTTACTTACTTATTTTATTTAGGTTGCGGGCCGCAATGCGCGGCATGCGGCGCGCCCCTGACCTTGCCGAAATTATTTTAACAACATCTGGCGCAAGTCACTGGGGGCGGGAAGCGATGTTTTGCGTAAAAAAAATTAAGGGTAATCGTTAATAACTGAAAAAACGCTAACCAAGGTAGCTAAACGCTAACTAGGAAAGGTAGGATACGTCAAAAAAACTTACAATAACATGGATAAGTCATCTCGGAAAACCCTCAAAAGATAAAAACCAAACGAGCATAAAATACTCATGCTTCGTTCTACAATAATAATTGGTAAACTCTTTAGGTACGAGGAGTAAAGAGTGCTGAAACCATAATGGGGTATTTAGGTATACGGACAAGTCTACTCCTATGCTGACGATACGGCTATTGTTTTTACAGGACCAACTTGGGACTCTGTACGCCAAACTGCAGAAAAAGGACTTGCCGTGATAGCTAGCTGGTTAAAAACACACCTCTTAACTTTGAATATAAGTAAAACTAATTATATTGCATTTTCGAAATATGACAATACGCAACCTGGACCCGATTTCCAATTAAAAATTCATAACTGTGATAATATTGTCGTTGATTGCCCATGTAATATCATTAAAAAAGTTCAAAACATCAAATATCTTGGGGTGGTGATTGATCAGCGGTTGTCCTGGCATGCTCACCTGGAACTCATTATGACCAGAACGCGCAAAATGATATGGGCTTTTAAGAACTTGAGACATGTCGCTGATAAAAACCTTTTAAAACGGATCTATATCTCGCTGGTGGAATCAATCCTCGTTTACTGTATTCCAGTTTGGGGTGGTGCCACTAAAACTAAGCTTCTAGAATTAGAAAGAGTTCAAAGATCACTTCTAAATGTAATGCACTTTAAACCATACAGATTTCCAACCTCTAGCTTATACAGCCTCTGTGATCTTCTTTCGGTTAGACAACTATATATTCTTAACGCTGTTCTAAGATTACACAAAACCTTAAAATACGACCCCCAAAATCTAGCTAAGAGGCGTAACTTTGCTGTGGCTCCACTAGACAGAGCTAAATCTGTCTTTGCTAGGAGACAATTCCGCTGCCAATCGGCTAACTTATATAATACATTAAATAAAAAACTAGTAATATATCCTATGAACAAAAAGGAATGCAAATCTTCAATTAAAGAGCTGTTACGAACAATGAACTATGAAGAAACTGAGGCTTTGTTTGATTCTTAAATTTCCTAAGTCACCTAAATAATATTACTTATGCATAATGAAACAAAGAACATAGACATACACAAACACACACACACACACACACACACACACACGCACACGCACGCACACATTTTTATTTTATATTCATTCTTTAATTTTCATTTTTCTTTCTCCTTTTGTCATGTTTTTATTAAGTACTTACCCTGGAGAACAATTTGTGTACCATATTCGCTATGGAGGAGCGGGATTCCTAACACAAGTGCTTTGCACTTAACTGGCGATCCCATTATTAATTTTAAGTTTGTAATCTCCTGTTACTGAATAAATAATTTTGTATTTTGTATTTGTACCTATGGAGCAGCTTGGCAGGCAATATGGCAAGCGACTTTAGTCAATTAGCGCTTTTTATCGTCAATCGCTTGTAAAATCGAATCGCCACCTTATTGAATAGTAGATTGTTGTACAAGACGCTAACATGACCCATTGCATACGAGGTAGTTTTATTCCCGAGTTTTAGCGAGAGAATAAATAGAAACCGAGTTAGGTACAATGGGTTTTAGCGTCGTGTGTTACACTCTACTTTTCACTACGATTGCGAGAAAATAAAATATTAAATAGTTTATACCTACTTCCGTAAACGAATCCACTCGTTTTTCTATCCTCCACTTCATAAACTTTTTGTACAGTATTTAAATAAATGATTTGTGCTTGATGGCAAAAGAATAAAATTATTTCTTTCCTATTACAGTCACACAATTCAATCAGTTTGTAATTATAGAAAAGTTCTAAAGATTTCGCGCCATGGTACCTTTTTAATTTCTGCTGTAGCAGCTAAGCAACACAATCAAGCATTCTACGATTCACTCTGTGCACAGAGTATAATTAATAAGTCTATGATTTCACCGAAGAGATGCTTTTAGTTCCATTTTCATAAATAAGACAGTATTAAGTCGAGCGAGGTTTATTCGTGATTATGAATAAATACTTTTTCACTCCTCTTGCTCAAAAAGTGCGTCATTGTAACGTACAAGAGTCAAGATAAAATAGCATAATAAGCCCTAGGGAATAAAGTTTTTTCTTTTTTAATGTTTGTCTATTACCAATGAGCGTACTGAAACGAAAAAGTTTTTATTCATAATCACGAATAAAAACTCGCTCGACTTAATACTGGGGGTCTATTACGAAAAGTTTAATGCGATACACGCGGCTGCGTCCGTGCTTCGTTCTGATTGATTCCTATTACAAAGCACTTGCGTATGCGATATTGCAAAGTGATTGCGTAAATTTGACAGTTTCTCTCTAGTGGATCCGTCATTATTCGTTCAATAGACTATGGACTACGATAGCTACATTGAAAATATTTGTAATAACTATAACCGACGAACTGCGGACGACTATCGTGACCAAGTTTCGTAATAGGCCCCCAGTTTCTCATTCTTATTTTTGAAAATGGAACTAAAAGCATCTCTTCGGTAAAATCATAGACTTATTTATACTCTGTGTACAGAGTGAATCGTAGAATGCGTGTTTGTGTTGCTTAGCTGCAACAGCAGAAATTAAAAAAGGTACCATGGCGCGAAATCTTTAGAATTTTTTTATAATTACAAACTGATTGAATTGTGTGACTGTAATTGGAAAGAAATAATTTTAATCTTCTGCCGTCAATCACAAATCATTTATTTAAATATTGTACAAAAAGTTTATGAAGTGGAGGAAAAAAAAAACGAGTGGATTCGTTTACGGAAGTAAGTAAGTAGGTATAAACTATTTAATATTGTATTTTATTTTCTCGCAATCGTAGTGAAAAGTATAGTGTAACACACGACGCTAAAACCCATTGTAACTCGGTTTCTATTTATTCCCTCGCTAAAGCTCGGGAATAAAAATACCTCGTATGCAATGGGTACTTTTAGCGTCTTGTATAACAATCTACTATTTTGTTTTAGTAGGCTCATTGGTAATAGACAAACATTAAAAAAGGAAAAACTTTATCCCCTAGGGGTTATTGTGCTATTTTATCTCAGCTCTTGTACGTTACAATGACGGACTTTTTGAGCAAGAGGTGTGAAAAATAGATTTTACAAGCATTGTCGATAAAAAGCACTAATTGACTAAGTTGCCTGCTAAGTCGCCTGCCAAGATGCACCATGTAAATACCCCATACGCTTTTGATTTAAACTGTGCCTGAAAAAACCTTTGTTGGTTGTTACATTGAATTGTTTTCAAACAATTACAATTTTAAACCGACTTTCTTTTGATAACGTTATACTCGCAAGCCGTCATTCTTGAAGAGAAATAGAATCGGATCGTCCGGAGTTCACGACAAACATAACAAACAATTTCATGGGAAATTAAATAACTTGAAAAAAAATGAAGCTTTTGTGATGGGCACACATCACAAAAGCTTAAATATTTTTTCAAAAAGCCAACATTCTATAAGTTTGAACGCTACGCTTACTTTTAAAGCTTAATAATATCAGCAATAGACGATTAAATTAACATGACGCAAACTTACGTAAATCACAGACTTTGATGTAAGTATGGAATTGACAAGCTTACGGCACGTAATTTTATAGTTTCCTGCTTTTTATTTTTAAAGCTTTAATAGTAAGCGTAACTAAGCGATCAAACGCATAGAATGTTGTGTCATTTAATTACATCACCACATGAGGAGCTAACATTACCGCCCAAGGATGGTACCTACAACCTAACCTATTGAAAATTTTCCCAACAACTTTACCTTAAATTGTATGGCTCTTTTATTCAAGGCATCACATAACTTACTTACCCGGATTGCTTACCAATTTTCGTAGCGAGAAATCTCAAAAAACTACCGCCGGTGACCTTTGATCACATCGACATAACAGCTTTTTTAAAGGATATGGTGTTAATGAAACGTGAATTAGAAAATTTAAAAAATAATAAACCGCAAGCTGAACAGTCATCGGACTATCAAAGTGAAGTAATAGCACTAAAATCTGACATGGAAGATATCAAACGATCGTTAGTCAGTTTAAACAGTAAAATATCAATAAATAGTCCTCAATGTCTTGAAAAGTGCAGAAAATCGACACGTACTCCCTTGGGATCATCGCATAACAAGTCCGTCGAGCGCGAGACCGTCAACAATGTATCGATGCCTACCCCCGAACTCGCTTTGCCTTTGTGCACTGACACATTATCTACTGCGGCAAGTGGCTCATCGAGCGAAGCGCTATACCAATCTACCTATGGCGATATAACCAAGAGCCGTATGAGCGGCGCAGGCGGTGTTCCGAGCGCGACGAGGGCGCAACAGCTGACTCGTTACGATACTAACATAAGTATGAATAATAAAGCGGCGGCGCCGACGACAGCGGATCAGGACGGGTTTGAACTAGTACAAAGAAATAAGCGTAAAAATATCATACGTAATCAGTGCGGCTCGGGCCGAGGGCTATGCAAAATACAGGTGGCGGATATTTGTGTACCGATTTATGTCTCACGAGTATCTAAACATACGACGCCTACTCAAATAAAAGAACATATAGAAGACATGGGTGAAAAATGTGAGGATGTTCAGCTTTTAACCCAGAAACACGAAATGACCTTTAATTCATTTAAAGTGATGGTGCATAAAAATAGACTGGATGCATTTCTATCAAATGAATTTTGGCCTGAGGGAATAAAATACAGAATTTATAAAGAAAAATACACACATGCACGGAAAGATAATGTAGTTATAAATACCTAATGAAAGCGCTTGTCTGCGCCGTCGTCGTCTGTGAGAATCACAAGCCCGTTTCTTTTATGAGGAATTTATTTATATAGCAAAAGGCAAAGTCGGCCACGAATATAACGTCGATAGTCTCATTTTTCATCGGTCTGTCAATGTCAGTCATGCTGGCAGCGGTCGCGCTGGCCAGCGTCTTTAGTCATCAAAAAAGTCCATAACATTCCCACCTCCAGTATTGCAAGGCAATACTCAATCAGGTCAGGTCAGCCAGTCGGAACAGGTCGGGTCGGACAGATCAAGTCAGGTCAGGTTGGTCGGGACAGTCAGACCCAGTCGGGTAGTGAAGGGTTAAGTCAGTCGAGGGATGGAAACGTCAGTCAAGTCAAAGTTAAAGTGTCATTGTCAGTAGTCTAATCACGGTCGAACGTCAAGTCGGGAAAGTCTAGTCACCGGTCTCTTGTAAGTCCCTGTCGCAGTCCTGACGTCCACTACCCTGACTTGACCGTCGGGGCCTGGGTATACCCGCTCTACACTGCCCTTTGGCCAGTGGTTTCGCGGGAGCTGGTCATCGCAGATAATTACGACGTCCCCTACTTTCAGCGGCTCTACCGACTCAAACCACTTACCACGTCTGGTAAGTGTGGGCAAGTACTCTTTGACCCACCGCTTCCACAGCAGGTCGGCCAAGCGCTGGGAGTGACGCCAGGACTTCCGTAACAAATCCCTGTCGTTGAAATCCGCTAATGATTGATGGACAAAGTCGGTCTGTCTCCCAAAAATAAAATGGTTTGGGGTCAAAGGGGTTGAATCTTTATGGTCGAGAGGAACTTGCGTCAGTGGTCGACTGTTCACCATATATTCGGCCTCAGCCAGAAGGGTCTCCAAGATCTGCTCGGTCGGAACCCGTTCCTTCAAAGTCATCTTCAGTGCCGTCTTAATAGACCTCACCATTCTCTCCCAACACCCGCCGTGGTGAGGAGAATTGGGGCAGATAAACTTCCATGTAATGCGACGAATACTGAAAAACTGACGCAGCCTATTGGCGTCCAGGTTCTCAACGTGACGTCGGAGCTCATTATCAGCGCCTTTGAAAGTTGTGGCATTGTCGCTCCAAATTTCATTTGGTGTACCACGTCTTGCTATAAAGCGCCTCAGAGCCATGATGGCACTATCAGAAGTCAGATCATCGACCAGCTCAATATGAACGGCTCTTACGGTCATGCACGTGAATAGTGCCGCATACCGTTTTTCGTGGCGTCTTCCAATTTTGATTACCATAGGGCCAAAATAATCTAGTCCAGTGTATGCCAAGACTTTGATTGGCGTCAATCGGCTAATTGGTATTTGTCCCATCAGCGGTGGTGTCGGCACGGCTCGATTGTTTTTACAGACTTGGCAAATATTCCAAGTAGTTTTCACAGCCGATCGACCGCGAAGAATCCAGAATTTTTGACGTATGTCGTTAAACACCTTTTCTTTGCCACAGTGCGCGGCATCTTTGTGGTACTGCATCATCAAAAGCTTCGTAAAATTGTCAGACGGAGACAATATGATGGGGTTCTTTGTGTCATACTCTGCGTCGGCTGAGTCGATACGACCACGTGCACGGATGAGACCCCGCGCGTCTAAAAAGGGAACTAATTGGAAAATGCGACTATTTTTGTCGACTTTGCCTGTCGTCTGCAACATCTGAAATTCATTTAGAAATGAACGCCGCTGACTGTCTTGGATGAGGAGCAGCTCTGCTTCCGTGATCTCGTCAGCAAGTAGCTCTCCACCTCGACGTTCACTTTTGTCTGTCAAATTGTGATGAAATCGCAAAATCCACGCTGTCGCTCTTACTAGTCGCCAATACGAAGAGAAACGAGCTACGTCTGGCAAGCTGTCATTAGCGTGTGACGTTATGACGAGCGTGACCTTCATCTCGGGGTCGGGACTCATCTCCTCTTCCGTTGTATGCGGATGCGGATCTTCAGTCGGCCATGCATCTTCCTCTTGTCTGAGGAAGTCCGGCCCGGTAATCCAAAGCGCATGCGCGACGTCACAGGCCTTGTCTCTGGTCGCCAGATCAGCGTGGTTCAAGTGAGTGGGGACCCACCTCCAATCACTTGGGTCTGTCAAGTCACCGATCTCACTGATCCTGTGTGCAACAAAGGGTTTGAAGCGGCCCGCTTCGGATCGTATCCAGCTAAGGACAGTCTTGGAGTCAGACCAATAAACAATACGGCTGATGGGAAGGTCGATGTGTTTCTCGATTGACTGTGCCATTCTCGCACCTATCAAAGAACCTTGAAGCTCCAACCTCGGGACGCTTAAAACCTTAAGTGGTGCAACGCGAGCTCTCGCCATTATCATCGAGACATGATGACTACCGTCAGTCAACGTGGACCTCAGATAAGCAACTGCTGCGAATGCTCTGGTGCTGGCGTCACAGAATACGTGAACTTCGACAGGCTTTGACATGTCGGTCTGGACACTAAGAAACCATCTCGGAATTTGCAATCCGATTGCCACTCGCAGTTCATGCAACCATGACAGCCATCTGTCATTAAGGTCACCTGTCACCTCGTCGTCCCAGCCTATTTTGGTCTTCCAAATATCTTGTAAAATAATTCGGGCTCTGATTGTCACAAAAAGTAAAAATCCTAAAGGATCAAAAACGGACATACATATTTTCAAAATATGCCGCTTTGTCGGACGGCTGTCTGCTTGACTATCAATGACGTCACAAAGGTTCGAAAATACGAACTTGTCATCACTCGGTGTCCACTTGACACCTAGTACTCGCTCAACTGGTAAGTCAGTAGTGTCATTGAGTACTTTGGCACCAGAAGTTGACAGCTTCTCTTCCGGCAAACAACGTAAAATTTCCCTGGAGTTGCTCATAAAACTTGTCATGTTGAATCCGCCTTCAGCATGAATATAAATCACGTCCTGAACAACTTTCGTTCCCTGACCTACTGTGTCCACTGACAGGATCAGGTCATCCATATAGTGGTGGTCGGTGATGGCTTTCGCTGCGTCAGGATGTGTCTCTGCAAATCGAAGCGCATTTGTATTCTTGACGTACTGGGCTGATGATGGCGAACAAACCGCGCCAAAGATCATCACGTTCATCTGGTACTCGTCATTGTCCCACAGGAACCGCTGAGCTTGTCGGTCTTGCTCAATAATCAGCACCTGATGGAACATCTCCTGGATGTCTCCCATTATCGCGTAACGATGACACCTAAATTGTAATAACATACCTGGTAGGGAATTCAGAAAGTCCGGCCCTGGCAGAAGAAAATCATTCAATGACTTCCCGTCTGACTTGGCTGCTGCATCTGTCACAAACCGCAACTTGTTGGGCTTATTGGGATTAAACACTGCAAAATGAGGTAAATACCAAGTCTTGTCTGACCGGTTCCGCACCTCATCAAATGTCAACTTACATGCATACCCCTTCTTGACATAATCCTCGATCTTCTGCTGGTACTTCTCGCCAAACTCAGGAAGCTTCGCCATCTTGCGCTGAATGCCTTTCAACCTAACAAAAGCTTGACTGAAACTATCGGGCAGATGACAGCTGTCATCCCGCCAGAGAAGTCCGGTCTCCCAGCGCTTCAGATCCTCAATGTACCTGGTCGTCGATTTCATGATGTCCAGGGCTCTCACATCCTCCCGGGACCGGGGTGTGTCGGAGCTCGGCTTGACTCCAAAGTCTTCTGTACGAAAAGACTTTCTATACAATTCGTTCAAGTCCTCACATGCACAGTGTAAAACAGCCGTATCATTCGGAACTCCTTTCATACTAATAATTCCGTGTAATACGTACCCCAATTTTGTCTTAGAGATAATCAGCCCGCGTTCTGGGCCACACTGTATAATTTGTCGTGTCACAATTAAGTCAATATTGTCTTGTCCTATTAACATGTCAACTTTGTCAAATGTCAAGTCATCTTTGTCAAAGTAATTATTCAAAAAGTTTCTATCTACTACATACTTATTTACAGGCAAATTATTTACAGGCAATTTCAAATTATTTACAGTACGAACATTAATTAACTTAAATATTTCATTATTATTGCGTCCGCGAACATTAAAATCAACGGAACGCGACGTAGGGTCAAGCGAGGTCATGCCGTGTGCACCGCAGATCCGCAGAGGCCGCAGCGAGCCGTCGATGCCGGCACGCGCAGCGAATGACGCGTCGACCAAGCTGACTGCGGCTCCCTCGTCCAACAGCGCCGACGTCTCGAAGTCGCCATGCTTTCCGCTCACGACAACTCGAATGACTTTCAGAAGTACGTGGCTGGGCTGCGTCAAAGATTGAGTTGTAGCAATAATGACGTCATTTGGGCTGCTACCATCAGCTGTCGCAAGTGCAGCGTCGTCATGTGCCGCTTGTCTTGGCTCAGCGTGCAAAACTTTGTGGTGCACGCGCTCACATCCTTGCGTTCCGCACTTAGCTCTCGTAGTGCAAGCTCTCAGTTGATGTCGGGGAGATAGACATGAGAAACACAGCTTTTTCATTGTGACAAGGTTCCATCTATCGTCTATGGAAAGCCGTAAAAAATCAGGGCATTTCTGTAAGTCGTGGTTGTTGTGACATTTCTGACAGTCTTTGTTTATCTTATTTATACTCAAGACAGGAAAGAGTTTGTCATTCTGTCTGTACTCACGGTTGTAGCTTGTCTTGTCGACTGTACGTGAGCTTGATGGCGTCGTCGTGAATTCAGCTGTCGCCTTGGCTACTTCCATAAGCCACTCTGCCACGTCTTCTAAAGTAACTTCATACATTCCTCGTCGAGTCTTGTCAATCCCCCACTGACATTTGAGGTTTGACGGCAGCTTTGACAAAACATTACGAATAAGAATAGGATTTCTTAGATGGCTTACTTGGTCAGTCGATACCCTGGCTGAGGCCGAATATATGGTGAACAGTCGACCACTGACGCAAGTTCCTCTCGACCATAAAGATTCAACCCCTTTGACCCCAAACCATTTTATTTTTGGGGGACAGACCGACTTTGTCCATCAATCATTAGCGGATTTCAACGACAGGGATTTGTTACGGAAGTCCTGGCGTCACTCCCAGCGCTTGGCCGACCTGCTGTGGAAGCGTTGGACCTCAGTATTATGGATAATACAACACTTATTAATATTTCGACATTCAACTGTAAATCAGTTAAGAGATCACTACAAGATGTAAAAAGCCTTACCAAAATATCGAACATAATCGCACTGCAAGAGACGTGGCTATTATCGCACGATCTGAATTTCATTAATGACATAAGCGACGACTTTGCATGTATAGCTAAATCATCAGTTGACTCGTCCGCGGGTATTCTGTCGGGCAGACCATACGGTGGCCTGGCTATCATGTGGGAGAAGGCCAAGTTTCCTCGGGTGACACCCATCGAGTGCTCAAATGACAGAATACTCGCCGTCCAGGTGGAAACCACAGGAATGTCTTTTCTGGTGATAAATGTCTACATGCCAACGGATAAACCAATTAACATGCCGGAGTTCACTGACCTCTTAGGCGTTATCAATGCTATCATTGAAGAATCGGGAGTGCAGTGCGCCTATATGGTTGGTGACTTTAACGCGCACCCTAGTGCTAGTTTTGGTGTGCAGTTGATGAGGTTTTGTGATGAAGTGCTGTGGGAATGTGCAGATATGAATATACTTGGGAGAAACTCAGATACGTATACCTATAAAAGTGACATAAATGGCTGCTTGAGTTGGTTGGACCACTGTCTTACGACCGAACTAGCTTGGAAGACGGTTGTTTCCGCGGAAGTCTTATATGACGTAATGTGGTCAGACCACTATCCGCTCAAAATTACTTTAGAAGTACCTACCTTCGGTCGTCGTGACAGTGGTTCAATGAACACTAGCTCGGTTGATACGCTTAAGGGGGTTAAATGGGGAAATCGGAGCACGGACCAAATTAGTGTTTATGGTAATTATTGTTTTAATAACTTGGATAATTTTTGTTTTAACTGTATATGTGACTGTGATATTATAAGTAGCTGTAGCCATCTTACAAAATATTTTAATTATATTGACAATTATTATAACCATTTAATAAATGTACTGCAAAATGCAGCTAAACAATGTTTCTCTCCCTGTGGACCGATTAAACGTAAACAAATAGTGGGGTGGAATTTTCATGTCAAAGAAAGCCATGACAATGCCAGATTATTTTTTAAATGTTGGGTAGAGGCCGGGAAACCTTTGGTTGGGGATATTTACACTAAAATGAAACTCAGTAGGTCTGAATTTAAAAATAAGCTTAGTTGGTGTCAAAAAAATGAAGAAACTATAAAAATGAATGTTTTGACAATTAGTAAGCAAAATAAAAACTTTTCTAAATTTTGGAATTCCACGAAGCAAATTAATTGTAAAAACTCAAAAAACTTACCTAGTTCCATGGATGGCATGCAGAATGCCCCAGATATAGCTGAATTATTCGCAAATAAATTCAAAATTAGTCCTCTGCCAGTAAATAGTGATTTGACTGAGAATGACACCCCTAACTCGGAGGCATGTCCGAGCTTCTCAAGTGCAGATGTGGCTCAGGTGATAAAGTCGATGAAGAGGGGCAAGTCACCAGGTTTTGATGGGCTGAGCATAGAACATTTGTTCTGGGGTAGCTACAAATTGCATGACCATTTAAGTACCTTTTTTAACTTGTGCGTTAAATATGGTTACTTACCTCATGAATTAATGAAGACGGTTGTGGTACCCATAGTCAAAAACAGAACTGGTGACTTGTCCATCTCGTCAAACTATCGTCCTATATCGCTGGGGACAATAATTGGGAAAGTTCTTGAACGTCTCTTACGTCCTTCACTATTGAAATCTCTCAATATAAGTGATGCTCAGTTTGGTTTCCGTGCCGGTGTCTCGACGGATTCTGCGATTTTCTGTCTTAAAAACACCGTGCAATACTATACCAGTCGGAATACTTCAGTGTACGCGTGTTTTTTGGACTTGAGTCGCGCATTTGACCTGGTCAATTATGATATTCTCTGGGCCAAACTGCAAGCAAGAGCCCCGAGTGGAGTCGTGGGTCTGTTGAGATATTGGTACGGCAACCAAACGAATTTTGTTAAATGGGGCGACGCAACCTCTAGTGAGTATATGCTAGAATGTGGGGTACGCCAGGGATCCCTGACCTCTCCCAATCTGTTTAATCATTACATTAACGATTCGATAGAGGAGCTGAGGAGCACCGGAATAGGCTGCCATGTTGGTAACGTGTGCGTTAACAACTTGAGCTATGCGGATGACATGGTGCTCCTGAGCCCTTCTATCAAGGGTTTGAGAAAGCTACTGTCGGTCTGTGAGCAATATGCCGCTGCTCACGGGCTGAAGTATAATGTCTCGAAGACAGAGGTTATGATATTCAGATCGGGAAAAGGTCCAGAGAAAGTGCCTAGTGTTTATTTGTACGGTGGACGGATTTCAGTGGTGAACCGCTTTAAGTATTTGGGACATTGGTTGACGGAACAACTGACGGACGACTTTGACATGGAACGCGAGCGGAGATGCTTATCTGTGCGAGGGAATATGCTGGCTCGAAGGTTCGCGCGTTGCAGCCGGGATGTCAGGGACATTCTTTTCAAAACTTTTTGCCTGGGCATGTACACCTGCCAACTGTGGGTTAACTACGCAAGAAAGTCCTTTGACACCATAAGAGTCCAGTATAATAATGCATACCGTGCTCTTATGCGATATCCCAGATTTTGCAGCGCGTCTACGATGTTTGCTGAAGCAGGTATTCCCGATTTCTATGCTATAGTGAGGTCTCGTGTGGCTGCCTTTTGGAAACGTATCAAAGAATGCGATAATACTATTGTGAAAGCTGTAGCTGACAACCTCCAAAGTTCCTCGTATAAGCACTGGATATCGGTGCACATGAAGAGGAATAAAAAATAATAATGTGACTAGGTATATAAGGTACCTACTTAATTATGTAAGTGATGGTATGTTTAGTATGTTTTTTAATGATTTTATTGTCTTTAGTGTGATTTTTGTAATTTGTATTTTTTAATAATGGGTCTGTGCCTGAAATAAATGCTTTATTATTATTATTATATTATAACTTAGGTAGGTACTTGTGTTGTTATATACCTCTCTATTTTCGACTTTCGTCCATGCAAAATATATTCGTAGTATAAATTACTTGAGGTCTGAGAAGGAATCAGTTTCCACAAATTTAAATCATCGATAATTCTTAATTATAGGTATGTCAAGGTTATCCAATCGTAACACAAAAAGCTCGCGGGGTATTTGCCGACCGAAAAGCAATTATCTGACAAATTCCACGACTGCGGCGGTAGTGCTGGGATGTTAAAATATCCATGTTAAAACATCCATGTTAATACATCCATGTTAAAACATCCATGTTAATACATCCATGTTAATACATCCATGTTAATACATCCATGTTAAAACATCCATGTTAATACATCAATGTTAAAAAATTCATGTTAAAAACATCTTCCCTAAAGGACCGGTTCTCATATTCGAGAAAGATTCATTTCGAGAAAGATGGTAGTATTTTTTGACATAAAGCCTATAGTAAATGTGTCAAAATTCTACCATCCGTGAGCAAAACAAATCATTCCTTGAATATAAGAACGTGGGATTAGATAACATCAAATGCATCAAATTCATGAAAACACTTATTTTTAACAAATTCAAATTCATTAATTTGCAATTGAATTTATATTCTTTATTGTCAATTTTTAGGTTCCATGTCTATTGAGCTGTGAGACATCATATTAGATGTTTCAAAAGTCTCACCACACCTAAAAAAACTTTCAGATTTTTCACACCAGCTTTTACATATTATCTTGTCAAAATATTTTAAAGTATCTAATAGTTATTTTATTCTCAATTCAATCTCAAAAGTCGGGCTAAATATTTTTCGTTGCTAGCTCCTAATATGGCTGTTAACGCATTACCCTCGTTAGGGCAGTAATCACTTAAGTTATAATTGATATGTTTGTTGATATGTTTTTGGCTAAGTGAAAAAACTGTGCCAAAACGTTTATGTTACACCTCTTGTAAGAAGTTTTAGTGGACATGTATTTTTTCCGCTACTAGATAGGTAGGTTGATATTACTTTTATACTCTATCAGTTTTCAATACGATTTTACGAATCAGATACGAAACTTTAAAATGGACCTATTTTCTTTATAACAAGGTAAAAAACATAAAACTTTTTATATTTTTAGATTTTAGCATTCACAGTGCTATTTTTATATATTAAGTTAAAAAATCCTAAGGGTGCGGGTTCGAGTCACGTCTGGGCTGCTACGGGTGAGTCGTTTTTTTCTAGTATTTTTTCAATTATAGTAAGTAACTTAATATAAAACTCGTAGAATGACCACCGAAACCTTTTTTTTCTTTTTTTTGAGTCTTCCGTTTACCACAGAAATTCCGCCAACCGAAACATTTTGATATAGCGATTTATCGACATTCAACTGTCAAAATCTATTGTATTTTGACAGTTATAAGCAATAAATCGCTGTAGGTATCACTACTTAATATACCAAACAGCATGTACCCTACTATGTGCTTTGAAACCCTCGAGGCGAGTGCGACATCTATAATTTTATAACCAACTTACAAATTTAAGTTACTATTTAACGCGAGGTCCACAGCTTGCGGAGCCACTAGTTATTATTATTATTTAAGATTAGTGCACGTTTTAGATTAAGGAGAAACTGTTTGGTACACGTGGCACATCCCTACTTGCAACAAGTTGGTGAAGAAATGAATAAACAAACTCGAGCGGTTTGCTTGATGCTGTTCTCAATTTAAAGATCCTTAAGGAAGAGTATTATTTATAATGGAACCACAATAGTAACTTGTTATCATAGATATAGTATATTAAAAGGGGCTTGATATAGGTGCCAATGATTAAATGTCAAAAAAAAACAAACACGTTTCAGTACCCTTAGCACGAACAGCTATCGAAAAAAATAACTCGCGTAAAATCATTCGATAGATTTGTATTGGAAATTTGTACAACGCCATCTATCGCTGATAAGCGAAATGAAATTTTCCATAGAGAATTGTCTATCCAGTAATTTTACGTGCGTTTTTTTTCTCGATAGCTGTTCGTGCTAAGGGTACAGAACTAAACGTTTAGCCAAAGTTCATAAAAGTGTCTAAAAAAACTAGTGGCTCCAAACAGAATAGATATTAGTTTTTGCAACGAATAAGTATCTATACTGTGCAAATAATATACGCAGTCCTAGGTTCTGTCACAAAGTCACAACCTTATTTATTTTCAAATTTCGAATATTGGCCAGAAATGTTTTTATTGATGAACTTTGGAGTCTTCTAAAAATAAAAAACAAAATTTGCTTTACACCGCTAACAAAAAAGTTTTGTTACATTTTTAAACATTTTTCGAAATGGCTGAAATGTGTTTTTTTTTAGATATCTCCGCCATTTTGAGAAAATTCGAAAAACTGGTTCGACTGAAAAAATATATAATTATCGAACCTGCTCACAAAATTTCACGAGAATCGGTTGAGAAATGCGACCTGTAGAGAAGACAGCCTGTCATTTAGACAGCTGGAAGGACAGCCGACCGGAAGGACATTCGAATTTTTTTGCCCAAGCTGAAGCAGAGACGCCTTGCTCGCGTTTCGCGCTCACTCGGATAATTTAATTACACAAATAAAACGTTATTAAAAAAAAACTTTACTACCTAAATTCTTTTTTTTTTATTTGAAAAACGCAAAGGTAAACGTAAAGGTAGAAGAATCAAAATATTGCTTCGCATCGCAAAGAAAACTTTTTCGGTGTTCATGCGGGCGATGCTTTTTTGTCTCATAAGATTTTTTTTACACTATGCATAATTTTCAACAAAATCTCATTTCTAAATTGCTTCGATTCCAAAGTACTACAGAAATACAATAACGGTAGTATAGTACAAACAAACACCCAGATTTTAAAATAATATTAACCATTGGCCTGTTAAACCAAGGCTTTATTTCAAAGAAGTCCAATCATCTTAAAACGCATTCAATTAATGAGTGGGACAAAAGTCATGAATTTCAATCACAAACTTTTTGTCTTATAAATATTCATAAGAATTATCGGATTTATTGACTTTGTAATACAAACACTGAATCAAAAGAAAAAGTCAATTTAACAATTAACATTTTTTATAAGTGAAAAAGCAGCGAATCAATATTAAGTATACGCCATGTTTATGGTAGAATGTATCATGGACTTACAAAATAACTTATTATCACAAATTATTGTAACACTGCATTCTAACAAATAAATGATTTGATTTGATTTTATAAGACGAAAGTTTTATTTAATTTGGTATTTTGGCTAAATGTGTTTTCATACATAAAAGAGCATAATATATTTTCATTCGAAAAAACATTTTTACACTAATTTCCAGATTTGTGTTGTGTGTAAAATAAAAACGGTAAAATAGTGTTAAAATATATCTAAGCTTCATGTTAACGATACTTGATTGATTACAAACTTCCATCACCCAAATTAGTTCAAAAAGCTGTATTGCCCCGCTGCAGAGCAATTTGTTTTAAACGTTTAATAAGCTGTTATACTTACACACTTTGACTCTCTACACTAAATAACTTATGAGTAAGTTGTATTATAAATAAAATATTATTATTAATTACGGTAACAATACAATGCAGAGCTTTGCTTTCTCATTTACAAAACCCGAGCTTCCGGAAGCCGCGTTGCTTTAAGGTTTTAAAGTTGATCTATAAAATTGCAGTAATAAATTATCCTTTATGCAGAGAGTAATCTTTTAACCGTCCAATGAATGACGTTAAATAGCAGCCGTTTTATCGTCAATAACGTTTGAATGTCCCATAAAGCGTACACAAAGAGCCTCGCCAAATGTCCCTTACGTAGGACGTTTTGCATTTTGTTACGTTAACATAAGGACTTAGATACTATAGATATCTCGTAAACAGTGTACGGTCGGCAACTAAAGAACAATTAATAATGACATGTTTATAGTAAAATAAGAATTCTTCTTCTCTTGTACACGATAACAACTTACTAAACAATTGTTTTAAATATTTAAATAAAATAATAATTATAATTATTGTGAATGAATTAATAAATGAATGAACATATTATTTATTCAAATAAGCACATGATAAGCATTTTTAAATATACAATTCTTTTACCCTTTCACCCATTATGACGTATTTTTTAGCTGACAAGCAAAAATGTCTATCTACTACTTGTGTGCCAAATTTCAACCAAATCCGTTCAGTAGTTTTTGCGTGATTGAGGAACAAACATCTAAACATCCAAACCCACAAACTTTCACATTTATTATATTAGTAGGATTATCCTATTAAATTAAATTATACTATTAAGCTTAAAAGTTTAGTTTTAGTGCAGTTTTGGTGTATTTAAAATTAATTTATACTATGAATTGCACATGAATAAAATATTAGAAGCATTTGAAAATTGCAAGTTTTACTCATGTCATTATACTTACTCGTCTATAGATCCGGGTTTACTTTCACGCTCTCAGTTCGCTGTGTGTTTGACCAGGGGCCTAATTGTCTAATTTTAAAAATCTATCGCAATCGCTTTCGTTTGACAGATGGATGTGACACATTGCTGCATTTCTGTGGTAAGTTTTTATTTGTGCCATAAAGAAGCTTCAATGTGTTACATCCTGAAAGCGATTGCGATAGATTTTGAAATTAGACAATAGAAAGGCTGAGCTCATGGAGCTCACTACTTCGCATGATTTTTCAGTATTACACATTACTAACTATTTATTTTGTCTGAGGTACTACTATGACGTCGGTCGTGGGGTTAGATTGTGTTTTTTGCCCACTAATTACTGTGTAGCAAAATATTTATCGGAGAAACAGACCCTCTCTCACTCCTAAACGGAGCTTCGCAAACAAACGATATTCAAACGTAATTTCTCGTGATCCTATTCTCAATCAATTTTGGATAGATATAAAGACATATTTCGATCGAAAATTATGTTGGGAACGTTATCTAGGTAATTACTTATTTAGTGAATTTAATTAACATTAACGATTTACTTAATTTAAAAAAACACATGTGAAAAAAAGTAAGTAAAATTATATTTATGCAAACAAAAAATATTTAAGAAGGAAGAAGGTTTAAAACCCATAATAATAAAAACCCTATCTAGGTACATATAAGGAAACTGCATTTAACAACATGTTTCCCTTCACTCTAGTTTATTCCCCGTATCAGGGAAATAATTTCAGGAACCTCCCCTACTGCCTATATTCATTAGACACCTCTCACACGAGAGGTTTTATCTCTAAGAATAATTGACTAGTAACCGAATCAATTAGTGGAAAGCAGACGGTTACGGGCCATAAAGGAGCTACACTCTCATTGAGATGGGATAAACGTTTTATTTGAAGCTAATGCGCGATTAAACGTGTCTCGCGAGATTTGTTTAGAATTATCTATGTAGGTAACTTTTAAGTAATTTCGACTCAAAGAGTGTTTTTATTTGCCTCTGTTTAACATAGATACATACCTACCAAAGATACGAAACATTGTAAATACAGGTTTTCGTAACTTTCGATGTTATTGCTACGCGTTTGCCGATCTTCCGGCTTATTATATGTGAGGCGAAATATTTCGATTTGTAAAACGATTTGTAGTAACGGTGTTACGTACATAGGTAAGTAATAGGTTTTATTTCAACAAATAATGCAATCAAGACTTGGGTGGGAGTCTATGACATACTTATTTTTCGCAATGATCAAGGTTTTTTTTAATATTGCAAGAAGGCTCTGTTATACACTTGTTCTACCTATAGACTTTATGTACCTACCTAGGTACTTACATAAAGTCTTTGAAAAATCACACTCGAAAAATGTTTACTAAAACGCACGGATTTTACACCCGTGTGTTTTTGTGTTTTTTTTTCCGTTTATTTGCCAAGCAATCTGTTTCGAGTCTGTCCAAAAGCAAACGTAGCAAATTGTGCGTTTGTTTGGTTAGTGTGCGGCGGGCCTACCGTGCCTGTTGACTCGCTTAAACATCTCCAAAGATTACCAAAGCATTTTTGCGTTAAAACGAGAGGTTCATTTATGGGGAAAGGCATAGCCTTTATTAATAAAGTTCCACAACAAGTGATTGATCTTCCTTTGCATGAATTTAAAAACCATGTTAAAAAAACGCTCATGGGTAAAGGTTATTATAAAGTTGACGATTATCTTAAAGATCAAAATGCGTGGAAATGATGTAACACATAACTTGCTAATATAAGAACTTTGTTGAAGTAATATAATAAGTCTATGTTGTTGCCAATAATCCTGTCACCCTGTTGTAATTATCTGGTAACGATATATTCGAGTTTGTAAATATCGTTACTTATGGCTGTTACAGCTGATAAGTTTCTTGCGCCCGTTCTTCTTGTCAGCTAAAAAAGTCTGGAACGGGTGGTAGGAAAATATAGACGATTCAAAAGTACTTAATAATTAAGTTTATTTGAATAAAGCTTATTTCACTTTCACTTTCACAATTTTTTAAAAATACTTAAACATTTTTTTTCCTTAAAAATGCTTCTAAATTTCGGAATATAATTTTCGTTTAGTACCTAAAGTGTAAAAAAAATCTTTCAATTAAAACATGATGAAATACAGCACACACTCAGAAAATATTTAATTTTTTAATTTTCTCCCTTTTTTGAATCTGTATAAATAAATAAATAAATATTAAATATTACGTAAATAACCACGTAATATACCTACGGCAAATGCTGTGTATACTTGTGTGTATACCTGTACTTGGCGAGCACGTTTGTACAAAAACTCTTGAAACTGATATTATGTATTCGAAATCATGACTACAGCGACATTACGACGCGGTGTCGTGGCTTCATGTCGCGTGCGGTCGGCTGCCAGCTCGCACCTTAAGATTTCAATTATTTGTCAGGGCGACAGCCCTGGGTCGGAGCGGCGCAACGGCGAGTGCGAGCTCTCCGGCGAGATGCCGCCGGAGGCTCCGCCCGCGCCCTCCGCGCCTCCGCCCGACCCTCCCGCGGCTGCGCCCGCGCCCGTCACCGTGAGTACCTACAGGCCTCGGCACGAATCTTGAGCAGTTTGGGTTTAATTGGCGGGAGAGGTGGTACGGGGCTGCTGCAAACATGCACAGTAATCCCCTCCAATTTCTCTCACCACTCAAGACAAGATCCGTGCTGGCAACTGTTTCATCAACATTAATTTAATCCTAATGTATTCACCAATTGTTATATTTCGACACAATGAACATTGTTATGAAACTTGAAACTACTACCTACCCATTGTGTGCAAACTTTTGTTAATTATTGTGATGGAAAATGACCTCACTTTAAATGTGGAGCTCATTTTTCAATGTTGACGACTCTGTATGAAATATACAGGGAGAAAAAAGCAGCCCTTGACGAGTTTCTTGCCGGTTCTTCTCGTTACAAGGTCTCCCGCTCAGGGTTTGCGAACCGATGGCGTAGCTTCTTTGACATTCTCAAGTGCTTGTAACAGCCTAGACTGAATAAATATTTTTTTGATTTTTGATTTTGATTTTGAGTACGTGGGCATCGTCTAATTAATGGTTCTAATTTCGAAGTAAGATCTTTAAGCCATATTTGATTCAGACTTGCTAATTCTTCTTCTTCTTCTGTAAAACTTAAAGAACAAGAGTTGACTACAAGTTTCTGCTTACCACTTCATTCTCTTCGGTACAGCAACCAGTGAAAACCCGGTCGATGGTGGTGTCGCTGACGCCGCCGCGGGAGCGCGAGACCTGGGCCAAGAAGGCGGAGTTCCTCCTCGCCGTGGTGGGGTTTGCGGTTGACCTGGGCAACGTCTGGCGGTTCCCTTACATCTGCTACCAAAACGGCGGCGGTAAGTCCTTAATTATAAGTCATCATCATCATATCAGCCGCAAGACATCCAGTGCTGGGTAAAGGCCTCCTCCAAAGATCTCCACGACTCCATTACGAAGTCTTTAATAGTACCCCGGACATGAGTTGAGTAGACTACCATTTTCCGGTTCAGTTTTAAAACCTGAGTATAAATGGTTAGGAAATGTTAGGATAAATTCCTGTATGTGACCTGTCCTATTGGAGCGTGAACCCTCCACTAGACTCCTAGTGTATACCATAACCAATTTTTTTGTAGACTTGGTAAAAGAATTATGTACCACCTAACTATGTCATTTTCGAAGGTTTTACACTTTACAGTTCCTTAAGCATGGGGTATTAACGGGTGCCCGTGCTCCACAACTAAACAGATCAAATTTTCTAACTGGTCATTCTGATAGAGAGATAAAATCTAAAACAAAGCAAAAAAAGTCAAGTCCAAAAGAATATCTCAGTCGGTTTTCTAAACTTTTAAGATATTCTTCTCTGCCCACCAGGTGCCTTCCTGATTCCATACTGCGTGATGCTGCTGTTCGGGGGTCTGCCGCTGTTCTTCATGGAACTGGCGCTGGGGCAATACCATCGTTGCGGCTGCCTAACACTCTGGAAGAGGATCTGCCCAGCACTTAAAGGTAACATCATATCATCATCATCATATCAGCCGCACGACACCCACTGCTGGGTATAGGCCTCCCCAAGGATCTACACAACGATCGGTCCTGCGCTGCCCGCATCAAGCTGGTTTCCGCGACCTTCACCAGATCGTCGGTCCACCTTGTCGGGGGCCTACTCACTTTAAAGTAACAACAGAGAGCTAACTCCAAAAACCACACGATAATCGGACGACATTCGTTCCACTTCGTGACGTCATTAGCTCGGGAATAAAGTGCAAAATGCAGGTAAATCCGACTATTGTTTTTTTTTTTAAATTGGTCCTGTAATAAGCTACTTTTTTAGCATAAAGTATATTCGAAGACGTTAGACGTAAAAAAATCTAGAATGAGGCACTACTACTATATCACTGATTTCTTCATGTGTGCAATTTTACTAGTAGTAAATGCATTAGAAGATATATCTAAGCGTCTTTGTAGTATTGCAACACTATACCTATAGAACCATTAATGTATTTAAAGGAAGAGATGTACCTGTTCGAGCAGAGAAATCTTCTGTGACCTTGCCTTCGTAAAAATCATCAATTACATCCACGTGTACTACCTGTCGATATAACACGTCGCCAAATTGTGGAGGATTTTCTTAATTTCAGACTGTTTTACTTCGCTTCGCAAGTTTTTTTTAGATTCTCATATAAGTAAACGTTTTAGTCTAGATAATGATCATGTAAATTCATGCATTGATCGAACTTTAATTATTTCGGAACGTGGTCCATAATGTTAGTACCTAGCATTCATAAAAAATACTATAAAAACTATGTTAGTATAATTTACAATACCGATTTAATCAGAATTACAATAAAATACAATGCATGCCGTTTAGCCCTTAGGCTCAGAAAGACAGTGTCCCAGTCCCAGCGTTCGACCAACAACGCCCTCAAGATGATAATTTTCGCTGTTTTTTCTCTGTTTATCAGAGACAATAACGCTTTCAAATAAGTAGTAATAACATGGCGAAACTATAAGGGTTCCTTGTTGACTTGACTAAGGAACCCTAAAAATTTCGAGCAATACCACAGAATATATAATGGTACCTACTTAAAGCTACTAATACCAACAGCAAAGCAAACAAGAGTTAGTTAAAATAAAGCATAAATACAAAGAAACATTGGTGAAGTATATGCATGCCAATAACATACACAATATCGAATTAGATCTTTGGTAAAAATAAACGAACGTACAGCGGTATAGTATTACTAGGAACATGACGAATCCGGAACAAATCATTCTGATGTCTTAGGTAATATATATATTGTAAAATCAAGCGGATAAGTATAAATCGCTGGAATTACGCTAAGTGATTGTTGTGGGTCCCCCGAGAGCGGTGTTTGTTCGTCTGCTGTATCGTCGGGAATCGGGATAGGCGATCGTTCATTATCATCCTTTATTCTCGCATTTACACCGGCTTCGGGGATTTGAACGGAACTTTTTTTGCGATCAAAGACACGCTGATTTCTCACTTTATAAGATTCAATGAATACACATCCGGATGCTTATTATCCTGACAAAGATCCTGCAAATATTTTCAACAAGGTTTTTTTTACAAACAGTATTGGAAACACAAAAAATGTGTATACATACTGACGAATTTAAGCGTGTTGTACCTAATATCAATTGGATTAATTTCTGAATTTGTTAATTATCGATGACAATACGAAAAATTAAGTTATTTGTATATTATTTATTATTATAAATATTATTTTGCAAAATATGTAAATATTATTTTCCTTTTAAAATAAATTGTGAAAACATTTAATTTCTAATAAAGTCGAGAATAGTCTTTCCAACAACAAATTTTCTCAGTTTCTGGAATAAAATAAGGTTTTTGTTTATTGTTTTGTCATTGTTCTTTGGGAAAAACCTAAAAATAAGCTTTTTTTTTCATCACATGAATTTCCAACCACTTCAAAGCACGGCTTTCCCTTAAAAGTCCGAGTTTTCAACAGTTTTCCATTTTGAAAGTCTGCTATTTCAGAGTGAAGGCTGAATTACTAATTGGAATCAATTATGAAATTACCGCAAGTTCAGGAAGGCTAATGTAAACACCTTATTAACTAATGCCGTGGTGTGATTGTATTATATTTCGTTAGCAAATAAATTCAAAACATTTTGTTTCCTATCTCCTGAAAGTCCAACTTTTTACAAGTGTTTCTCTCAAAAAACCGACTTAAAAAACCTACCTCTAAAAAGCAAGAAATAATATTCGTAATAGTAAAAATACGTCTATTGAAGTCGGGTGGGGCTGGAGTACAGATTTATTTTTTTTATTCTAAAAGCCCCACCCGACTTCAATAGACGTATTTTTACTATTACGAATATTATTTCTTGCTTTTTAGAGGTAGGTTTTTTGAAGTCGGTTTTTCGTTTTTTTTAAACAATTTTTTATTTTTTTATTTTTAGTGTAGGTATATTATAATATGTAGAAAAATCGGCTCAGCCAAACGTAAGATAATCGCGGAGAAACATACATACGGGTCAAACTGAGAACCTCCTTTTTTAAGTCGGTTAAAGAACCTACACTTAAGATATCCCTCTTCCTACAAAAAAATAATTATTTTATTCAGTTTATAAACAAAGAAGTAACGACCATTATCATCGAGGTAATTCACACAAAATCATACTTTTTTCGTGCTTTTTTCAAGATTACTTGAAAAGTACTGAACCGATTTCAAAATTTTAAAAATGGGACCAACTTGGGAGTTTACCTAATGTAATAACGTTTGAATTATTTCAATCGGTCCAGCCGTCTACGAGTAATCGGTGGACATACACAAAAAAAAACAAATATACAGACGAACATAGAACCTCCTCCTTTTTTGGAAGTCGGTTAAAAAGTAACAGTTTTCAACCATGTTTTTCTCGTGAAACTCAGCTATTTCAGAGTGAGACCTTCTGGCCGAAATACTAGGAATGAAATAAGAAATCGCCGCAAGTATTAGCACTAATGCCGTGGTGTGGGCGAATGAAGACTGTTGCAAATATTTGCGCGGCGGATCGGCCGCCCGCCGCCCGCCGTCCGCATGCCGCCCGCCCTTGGCCGGCGAATTATGACGTTTCTGCATAGGCCACAAGATCTTTTTCATTTTAATAACTTTACTCTCCTTTTCAACTTGTACATTTCAGCAAACTATAAGTATTAGTCTTAGTAACCTTTAGATTATTTACCGTCATGCATGATCAGAATATCTATTAGTTTTCGATATTTTCAAAAATATGTTTTAGACAAGATTTTAGAATACAATTTTTTATTATTTTATGATGTAGAAAATTGTAAAAAAATATGTAAATAACAAATTGTTCACTATACAATAGGTCCTTAATAAAAGTGTTCTATAAAAATGTGCCAAAGTATTGAAGAACCGTAATCAAGTTTAGGTCTTCGCGAACTAAAAGTTTAGTGTAAGCGTGAGGAGTGATCGTTTCCATTTCATACATTTTAACTAGCCCCAACCGGCCGCATTTGTCTTGCCGCTAAAAGCATTGCCTCCTGTATATTTATAAAGGTCCGTACTACATAAAGGCCTTTTGTAGTCACACACTTGACCGCAGTCTGATTGTGAGTGAGGCTTTTGTGATTTTTATTTATTTCATTGGAGATAAATCAGATTCAGACAGTACTTTTTGTGCTTCCGGTACTTTAACAAGCTTGTAATCACTAAAGTTAGATGGTGCAACTGAGCCTGTGTTTTAATTATTTAGTTTTTTATTCGTGCATTCAACGTTTATAAGTTTTATATTTTAAAAATACATATAACAAAACACAATCTTCAACTCGTTGTTTGTATTACTCTCTAAAAAAAAAATACCTACCTATTTCAAATTTTTTTTCACAAAACAGAAGAAAAACGTGAGTTTTTTGTTTTTTGTAGTCCTTACAATCAATTGAAAAAAATCAAACAAGGCCAGTGATTTTATACAATATTCATTTCTTTTTACATTTATCTATTCGATTAATAACTCAATAACTAGTCAGTACCCTTAGCACGAACAGCTATCGAAAAAAATAACGCACGTAAAATTACTCGATAGACAATTCTCTATGGAAAATTTCATTTCGCTTATCGGCGATAGATGGCGTTGTACAAATTTCCAATACAAAATTTATCTATGGAATGATTTTACGCGAGTTATTTTTTTCGATAGCTGTTCGTGCTAAGGGTACATGTTTGAATGTTTTTTTTCGCGGCGACTACTTTACGTTTTCTAAAGTTATGCCAATCCCAGAACATCCCAGAATTAAATTGTACAAGATTGGGATATCCTAGGCTAGTTAGCCTTTATTGTAGGCATAGGTTAGGTTTCAATAATTTTAACAAAAATAAAGCGAGTTTTTTTTTGTGTAAACGAAACTGAAACAGTAACGATTCGGCTTTGATAATATCGTTGAAAATTAGCGTGATTGGGCTCGATGACCCCTTTAAACGACGAACGAATGATCGGAAGTATCGGTACACATTATGATAATATACCCTTGCCAAGGGTCTTTGTTGGTGGAAAATTATTTTCATAAAAAAGAGGACTTACGGCCAAATACTCAAACGAATCCTAAAGTTAAGGCCACCTTAAATTCTAAAAAGTTGTCAGATTTGACAGAATCTCTATGAAACTGACAGCTTCCTTAAAGTTAAGGAGACCTTAACTTAAGATTTTAGCTAGAGTATTTGGCCGTTACATTTTAATATCACCTAAAAAGTAATAGAAGATTCTTATATCTATTCTGTTCGTTCGTGATCGATTGGCTTCGTCGATTTCGAGGGAACCGGCAAAAAGTTTCCCAGCCATGATTTGACCAATCAAGAGGCCCTTAAGAAACGCCGTGAAAGTCAAAACTTACCTTAAAAAGTTAAGAACAATCGTAACTGATAATGTAATAAACTTTTAACTTGATTTATTTGTATATTGCATTTTGTTTTGCAAAACTTAATTGCGGATTTAATGAAAATAACGCAGCTGAAAAATAAAGTTGATACAAGATCTGATTTTTTATATCTATTTGTTTTTGTACTTAGTACATTGTACATATTATAGTTTATCCTTTTTTTAGTTTGACATTTATTTTGATTTTTTTAAGTAATTTAATCATTAATGTACCTAATTGTTCAATATTCAACACAATGTATATTGTATGGAATAAATGAATTGAATTGAATTGAATCAACCAATCGTGTTTGTAGACAACTATCCATAGCATTGTTTAGTGTGAAACCTTTAACGAGTGTTACCCGGACTTCAACATAGATCAACATAAAATAGATCTTTGCACATAAGTAATGGTAGAACGCGTTGTTTAATCAATGGGTCCATAAAAAATCAGTAAGGGTGCCATACATCCTGTGTTGATTCCGCCGAGGGACCTTATCGGGGAGATGTTCTTTGCGGTAAATGCCGCTCGATATACACAATATTTATGGAATTTATGTCCGAATGTCGTGTGACTCGGTACGTGAATTTGAGTACTGTTAAAAAAAAAAAACTTTTTTTTGTTAAAGGTAGGTACCTACTTAATATCTTAGGATTTATTTCATAAAAGTTGTATAATGATGTTTCACTGCGATCTTTTTGATATAACGGTACGGTACGTTTTGTCAGATGATAACATTGGGACATTACAGCCCCCCTAGCATGACCGATTTATATCGCGTGATATAGCGTTTTATCACGATTAACTGTCAAAAAGACAAAGGAGTTTGACAGTTGAGTGTCGATAAAATGCTATATCACGCGATATAAATCGGTCATGCTAGGGGGGCAGGAGCCAAAGTCTGCTATTGTTAAGGCGCTGTAGGTAGTGAAACTAGCGCCGCCACGTTTTTTTAATCCATTTTGTCCATTTTTTTTTTTTTTTATTTCAGCTCAAAATGGCCACTTTTGGCAATTATGGATTTTAAAACTTACAGAATGAATGACAACGACTATTACTGAGCACAGTGAGTGATTTAAAAACACGAGGCAGCTCGCAGCAAAAATCGATTTTGCTGCGAGTTTTTACGCGCTAAAAGCGCCCTTTTCGTGCTGGAGAGGTGAAATAGTAGATTGTTATACAAGACGCTAAAATGACTCATTGCACACGAGGTAGTTTTATTCCCGAGCTTTAGCGAGGGAATAAATAGAAACCGAGTAACAATGGGTTTTAGCGTCGTGTGTTACACACTACTTTTCACTACGATTGCGAGAAAATAAAATACAATATTAAATAGTTTATACCTACTTCCGTAAACGGATCCACTCGTTTTTCTATCCTCCACTTCATAAACTTTTTGTACAGTATTTAAATAAATGATTTGTGCTTGATGGCAAAAGAATAAAATTATTTCTTTCCTATTACAGTCACACAATTCAATCAGTTTGTAATTATAGAAAAATTCTTAAGATTTCACACCATGGTACCTTTTTTAATTTCTGCTGTAGCAGCTAAGCAACACAATCACGCATTCTACGATTCACTCTGTGCAACGAGTATAAATAAGTCTATGATTACTTCTTCTTATTTTTGTTATGGCAATCGACTCCTCTTCAGGGAGTAATTTTGGCCAGTGTCAATTAGTGTAATGATTTCACCGAAGAGATGCTTTCAGTTCCATTTTCAAAAATAAGAATGAAAAACAGTATTAAGTCGAGCGAGTCTTTATTCGTGATTATGAATAAAGACTTTTTCGTTTTATTAGGCTCATTGGCAATAGACAAACATTAAAAAAGAAAATACTTTATCCCCTAGGGGTTATTATGCTATTTTATCTCAGCTCTTGTACGTTACAATGACGGACTTTTTGAGCAAGAGGAGTGAAAAATAATTTGCGCATATTATCTACTTTTACGATTCAATAATAATAAGACTAATGTTTTTTAAAAAGTTAGAAATAAAACATACTGTGTTAGTTGTACTAAATTTTAGTTTCCAAAAGCTTCAGTTGCACAATATTTGTAACAAGTCATTAGATTTAAAGCAGAGTGGCATTCGCTTACTTGTTATCGATACACACAACTCGAGCCATCTCGCCGAATATAAACTAATTAGAGTGCGATGCGATATCATTTGATTACCCGGCAGATGGCGCTGATTCGATTTCAAATATGGCGTCGGCAAACGTCAAAAGTTGGCACCAAGTTTACGCGGCAAATTGGCAAGGCTCGCTTTGATTAATTGAATTTTGAACGTTTGAAGATTTATTGTGAGAAATGAAAACGTTTCATTCATAAGAGCTGATGAAACTAGCTATTCAGAGATATTATGCTTTTATGAATTTACGAAAATATTTAAGAGCCCTTTAGGTATTTTGCACTGCTTTTCAAAACATTCCATTCCATTTTTCAAGTATGTTTTCGAACATCCTGCCTGCTGCCTTGCGGCAGTATAGTCCATTCATGGATTTCTCTCCGGTATAGTCCATTTTATCCATACGTACTTGTCCTATTTGGTAAACATTAAAATACCATTAATTAATTAACATTAATTCCACACATAGATGGACTAAAGAAATTGTTAATTATTCATTACAATTTCATTTAAGTTTAAAAGATGACAACTGACAAAAACAGCTTACCAAATAAGACAAGTGAATAAACAGACTTTATAAGCAAGGTAACATACCGCTTCCTATAATCTGCTCTTTTGTACGATGATTTCTTTCATAATTCATAATGTAGGCGATATCAGTAGGCTGACGATAATTTATGCTCCAGGCGTTGGCTACGCGATATGCATAATGGACATCTACATGGGCATGTACTACAACACGATCATCGGGTGGGCGGTCTACTACCTGGTGGCGTCACTGGCCTCCATCAACTCCGAGCTACCGTGGACCTCGTGCAACAACGAGTGGAACACCCCTCTGTGCTCTCCCATCACCTCGCCGCAGATACATGCTAATACCACTACGCCAGCTAAGGAGTTCTTTGAGTAAGTAACAGCTATAAGCCTTAGGACCTGTGACAGCCTTTTTGGAATTCACTAAAAAGATCAGTAGTGAACAATTTACAATACCCAACTTTTAATGCTTACAGTATCTAGATAGACTCATTGCGGAACTGCTGTTTTGTTAAGTGATGTTAGACGTAATGTGCCATTAACATCACATGTTACACTAACCCGTATTGACATTCTCTATTGTGTACCAATCCATTTAGTCTAGCAAAAAAACATAAATGGTTTCCCGAAACTGCTGTTTGTCGTCTACTGTTATGTCATGGATATTTTTTCTTGAGTCCTTGAGTCCTTCCTCAGGCGCAATGTCTTGGAGCAACAGCGGTCCAACGGCCTGAATGACATGGGCCCCATCAAGCCCTCACTTGCTCTTTGCGTACTCACCGTCTTTGTGCTGGTCTACTTCTCGCTGTGGAAAGGGGTCCGAAGTACTGGCAAGGTAAGGAGGAGTCTGATGGCGTTTTATCCTAAGCTTTATTTTAACCTAACGATCTTACTGAAATAATACACTGTATAATGTATAGGTGGTGTGGGTGACAGCTCTTGCGCCGTATGCAGTTCTGCTAATTCTTCTTGCAAGAGGAGTTACTTTACCAGGCGCGACCGAAGGCATTCGATATTATCTCACTCCTGAGTGGCACAAACTGTTAAATTCTAAGGTAAGTTTGAAAAACCAACACGCTATATTTTTTTGTTGAAACTCATCTACAGTTTATTATTTTAGCAATATCTTTTCAATGTCAGACCAGAGCAGAGGGTATATGCAAAGGACCAGAGATAAGGCACGACAGCAAGTGTGATCTAACCAGTCTAATTGTATTTGTTACATCCATCGATAATGGTTATATCACTTCTCTCGTACCAAAGCCTTGTCTTCTTCCCTTCCTTAAGGTATGGATCGACGCGGCGTCCCAAATCTTCTTCTCCCTGGGTCCCGGGTTTGGCACCCTGCTAGCGCTGTCCAGCTACAACAAGTTCAATAACAACTGCTACCGGGATGCCCTCGTCACCTCCTCCATCAACTGTCTCACCAGCTTCCTCGCTGGATTCGTCATCTTCTCAGTCTTAGGGTGAGTGTCCTGTGATTGAGATCCTATTGGCTTAATATAAAATGATTATGATGACTAAAATTACTTATCTTAAAATGATAAATAATTGAGATGCTCATCAGTTTGACAGTTTCGCAGTCAGATCAATTGCATTCAACATTTACAACGTGAATCGTGCTGATTTATGCAAAACTTACGTTGGAGCGATTGTAGCGGTTTCTAAAAACCTACCACTTCTAATGAATACTTACTTACTGTTGTATTTTTCTTAAAAATTACAAATTGTTTAACCATGTATTTGTCCAGCTACATGGCCCACGTGCAGAACAAGAGCATCGAGGAGGTGGGCTTGGAGGGCCCGGGGCTGGTCTTCATCGTGTACCCCGAGGCCATCGCCACCATGACTGGCTCCGTATTCTGGGCGGTCATCTTCTTCCTCATGCTTATCACCCTGGGTCTGGACAGCACGTTTGGGGGTAAATATTTGCTAGTCTGTTAAGATTTATTTATGGTTGTTGGAAACATTAAAATTAATTGATATAATCTATGCTTATTAGAAGCTGTATGCATCATAGATATTGTCATTGTCATTCGATATTTTTTATCTTACAGTAAATTTTGTTCTGTGCTCTATGTAAATCTGTCTCGTCTCTTCTCAATATAGCTTCAAGTTCATAGATATAGCGTATAGTATTGCTTTCTCTGAGTATTTCAAGTTGGTCGCACGCTTTTTATTTCACGACCAGAATTCTTTTCAATGGTCTACCTCTAAGTTTTACTCTAGTCATTTCATTACTTACTCATATAAAGATACAAGAGTAAGACCGTTTTCGTGTTATGATTCCTAGCAAGACCAAGGAGGACTCCTTTAATTTTTTTGTGGTACATATTCACGAAAAAAGTGTTATTTAATGTACTTTTGAACAAAAAAATGTACTCTTCTAGTTTCGACGTTCCGGCATACCTAAAGTGTAGATACAAAAACACGTAATACGCTACGAAGGTAGGTACGCTACGAAGTACGGATGTACTAACAATGTTACTTTTTATAGAAAATTACGAACGATTTGTTTGACATTTCTTTCCTCTCTTTAATGATTTTATTTAATTAACAAAGACATTGCCCTGCCAGGTCTCGAAGCCGTGACCACCGCGTTGTGTGACGAGTACCCGCGGCTGCTGGGCCGCCGGCGAGAGGTGTTTGTGGCGGTGCTGTGTCTCTTCATCTACATCTGTGCCCTGCCCACTACTACATACGTGAGTCTCTTTATCATCAAATATTTAAATATTTGATCATACACACATACTTCCTACACACATAAAGTTTTTAAACTTTTCCATGTTTGTATCTTTCTAGCCACAGACCATACAACAAGTAGGGTCGATAATTGTTTGCAAATATCTGATTTTGAAAAAAAAAAAAAACAGTTCTTTTCTGTACGAATAAAAATTAGTTCTATATTGAATCAATGTCGTGTGCAGTTATTTAATTGACTTCGTTTATAAGAATTACTACTGCAGATTTATTTAAGATTCACCTTGGAAGACTCCTACGAGTTACTTGACTTATTATCCTAGTAAGTAGTGGAGTGGAAACCACCACCCCGATAAATAACGCGCATGTTATCGCCGCCCGCCGCTGCATTATTCATGCGCCCGCGATGACGCACCGGCGATACGGTGATTCATTTACCGTTTCAGCTCACTCATCCGCCTGATAAATGTATTCGCAGAATATGCGAGTAACCTGAAAGCTTAAGAGTCTTGTATTGTTGTGATTGTTAGCATAAAAATCCTGGTTTTTATTCTTTATTAAAATACAACAGGAATTGTTGTTGGACATGCTGCAACTGCTACTCGTGCTGACAGACCTGAATAGAAGGATTTGTTTTTTCAATTTAAATTCAACAAAGATTAAAAATGTGTGCTGTGCTATAATAGTTTCTGTACTATCACTTTTATCAGGCTAGCCATTTCGGCTGTCTACAAAACCGAAGTCTAGTAACTAATAACCAAGTTACGAAGAAAACACGAAACATCATTATGAGAAACTAGCGGCCGCCCGCGGTTTCACCCGCGTGGTTCCCGTTCCCGTGGGAATATCGGGATAAAAAGTATCCTATGTTTTAATCTAGGCTATCTACTATCTGTGTGCCAAATTTCAACCTAATCCGTGTAGTAGTTTTTGCGTGATTGAGGAACAAACATCCAAACATCTAAACATCCAAACCCACAAACTTTTACATTTATAATATTAGTTTGATAAATTATATTTTTGTGTAAAATTGTTTTAAATATATCTATACAAAGCACCTAGTCAAATGGCTAACTTTCTATTTTGTTCGCTGACCGAAAGTGGCACCGCGGCGGTCCATCAGCCATTTTTTTTTTTATGTCCCCACTGCTGGGGCACAGGCCTTCCTTATGGGTGGTAAGGAGGATGGGCCATAACCCACCACGCGGGCCCAATGCGGATTGGTGGGTGTTAACGACTGCAAATGCAGCCGGGACCAACGGCTTAACGTGCCTTCCGAAGCACGGAGGAGCTCGAGATAATAAATTTTTGGTCACCCATCCCATGACCGACCCATGCGAACGTTACTTAACTTCCGCAATCGCTGGGCCAGGCGCTAAACCACTGCGCCACCGAGCTCCTCTCCACCGCGGCGGTGACTAATTCTAATCTTATTCTAATTCACAATTTTAATAAAACTTTACGTGGAATTTTTAGGGCCCATAGTCTAGTATTTTTATACGGTATCATTACATTCCCTCGTAGTCACTGCTAGAAGTAGATAGCAAAACTGTTAAAAGTGGCAACTTTTGACACATCTGCTATCTACTACTACAAATGACTAAGAGGAATTAGGAAATATAAAACCTCTGAGGGCGCTACTTTCGGGGGTCCTTAAATAAAAAAAAACAATAAACTTTTATAAAATAACGTGTAATAAACTTGTCAATTTCATACAATACAACAATGTTTGTGATTTATATAAGCTGCTACATGCAGGTTTCTATCTTTGCCTAAAGTTAAATGACCATCTGAAATGATTTAGGGCGGTGTATACCTGGTGGACTTCCTCAACGTGTACGGGCCGGGGCTGGCGATCCTGTTCGTGGTGTTCGCTGAAGCAGCGGGTGTTTTCTGGGTGTACGGCGTCGACAAGTTCTCCGCTGACGTCAAGAGTATGCTGGGCCACTCTCCTGGGTGGTTCTGGCGCGCCTGCTGGTCTTATATCAGGTACGTGTAGCTGATAATGCTGAAGGAAACCATCTTTCTTAGGCGTTTGTGTCTGTGAAGCGTGATATGAAACTAGGAGATTAGTCTAGCAACGGTTAGTCAATCTCCAATTCTCCAAGTTTCATATGAAATTAGAATTAATTTCGTATTTAGCGCCCAACATGGTATGGTGGTATTGTACATATTTTGTGTATTTATAAATAAATTTATAAATAAACAAAATATTTTTTTTTTCTACCGGAATTTAAATTCTACTTTAATATTCTGTTAATTAACTGAATTATTTCTTGGCTAAAAGTTTAGTTAAACTTACTTGTTGGAATCACTGCGGTGTATTAAAGGCATCAATATTATGTTAGCACTTTGACAGTTACTTACAAAGGCATAAGGTTGAGAAATTTATTGTCAAATGTGTGTGCATAAATTATATTGAACTCGACTGTATCTACCTACTGTTCAACAACTTTTCAGTATTTCTGTTCAGTTTGAATAATACTTTGTTGTAAAACTTCTCACACGTTTAATTTTGTCATGCCTTATTCCCATTGCAGACACCAGCTCCTCACATAGGTACAAGCTATAATGTTTTTTAGTAACTGTATCAATTTTTTTGTGAAGAGTAATAAATTTTATTATTATATTATCTCTCAGGAAGTTGATAGGAGTTTGTGAGGAGTACGCGACCGCACACGGCCTCCTGTACAATGTCAAAAAGAGTGAGCTCCTGATATTTCAGGCCAAGGGTCGTAAGTTGGAGAATGTGGCACCTGTGCTGCTGAACGGGGTCGCTCTCGGTAGGGTGAGGGAGTTCAAATACCTCGGCCATGTTGTCACTGAAGATTTGAAAGACGACAGAGACATTGAAAGGGAAAGGAGGGCGATGGCGGTCCGCTGTAATATGTTGGCACGCAGATTCGCACGATGTAGCGCAGATGTAAAAATCACGCTTTTTAAAGCGTTCTGCCAGACCTTGTACACGTGCAATCTGTGGGTCAACTACACCCAGCGGGCCATCAACGCTCTCCGAGTACAATATAATAACGCCTTTAGGGCGATGTTGGGGCTCCCGCGCTACTGCAGCGCGTCAGCGATGTTCGCGCATGCGCGCACAGATGGTTTTTACACGGTGCTGCGACGCCGCATCGCCTCCCTCCAGCGCAGAGTGCGCGGGAGCACCAACCTCATCCTGAAGGTGCTCAGCGAGAAGCCGGACTGCCCACTGCGGAGGCACTGGGTACAAGTGCATGTGCTGGTACCCGGTGCGACTGCGGGAGGTCGCTACTTAAATTAGGAAATTTGAATTTATTATAAGTTTTAACTGAATTTTATTTATATTTTAATTTAAATTGATTTTATTGATTAGATATTATTTTGATTTTATTGATTGGATTTTATTTTTGATTTTATTTTTATCTTATGTTTTTTTTTTTATTAATTATAAATGTGTATGTATAAATTTCATTATGGACACTGTCTGAAATAAAGTGATTTTATTTTATTTTTATTTTATTATTTATTTATTATGCCTTGATCCTCCAGCCCAGTATTCCTGCTGGTGCTGTTCGTGTTCTCCCTGCTGGCGCACGAGGACATGCTGGGCGGGGAGTACGTGTACCCCGACTGGTCCATCACCGTGGGCTGGGTCATGACCGGCACCACCGTCTCCTGCATACCCCTCTACATTATTTACAAGTTCATCATCACGCCGGGCAGCTTCTTGGAGGTGGGTGGACTATTAAATTGCTATTGGGTCCCAACCTATGAAATTAGCGGTTTTTTTCTCACAAATAAAGAACCTCGTCACTTCTGTGTTTTAAAATATTCATCAAATGCTATAATGACCATCATAGGCAACTATCAATAGTAAACAATGTTTATTATAGTCTTCTACATACATACACTCACGCCTGTTTCCCATGGGGGTAGGCAAAGAATATAAATTGGCACCTGCTACGATCCTTGCACACTCCTAGTTTTCTAAACATAAAAAACCTTAAAAATGACTCCTCTTTTTTGTTAACAGAAAGACCGATTTATTTGTTTTAACTTAGTCAAAACTTATTTTTTCCCTTAAGTGGCATACGTTATCTTAGTGTTTAAACATTAGGGCATAAAGGTTTTAAAACATTAGCGTTCTATGTTGTTTAATAAATTAAGACAATGTTAGTATGGAAAATGCAACTTCTTTAAAATTCTCCAAACAAAACGCAGATTTCATAGTATGGGCACCTAATATTTGAGATGAATGTACCATCATTGTCTAAAGTAAGGAACTTACAGCGTCATTAAGAAGTAGGCCCTGCAAAGGCGTACCGAGGGGGGCCAGATAGGGGCAGCTCCCCCCCTCCTGGATTTTGTGTACCTCTAACTATCAAATGTAATCAATAAAAGTTCTTATTTGCCATACAATATATTTGATTTACAATAAATTTGCCCCCCCTGGGGGCGATACAATAGATTCCCCCCCCCCTGGCCCAGATAATGGGTACGCCCAGCCCACCCTTTAAAAGTTTCTTGAATTTCTTGTTGAATAGGTTAACACCTATCACAATAAGTAGAAATTTATATTGGTTTTGTCAATATGAAGGTGATTCTAACGACATGTCTTATACACAGAGGATCAGAACGATCTTGCGGCCGGAGGTGATCACGATACCTCCGGCGGACGCAACGCTGTACAGCCTGTGACCGGCGCAGGCGCAGCCCGCCCGCCCCACCGCGCCGCCCAAGCCGCACCACAAACCACCCACCATCGAGTGGCTTGTGTAGGCTTCACACTGCTCAAATATATTTTTACTCTTCATTAAAACCTTCATTTTACATTTTCACTATATTTTCCCACTTGATATTGAACTCTTCGTACCGTGTTTTAAGTTGGAAATAAATTGGAGAATCATTAAATAAGTAGATTGTCTAGCTAATATAGCATCCATGAGTTTTGGTGACTAGACATAGGTCTCATAATAATACAAGTAAGGTAACATATAAAAATAAAATAACTGTATAGTTTTTAAATTTGAGATTTTTGCATTCACAATGCTATTTTTACACAATACTAAATAATATACTAGAAAAAATACGACTCGCACCAGATCAATTCCCGTCTGAGTATTGATCTGGTGCGAGTCGTATTTTTTCTAGTATATTATTTAGTATTGTGTAAAAATAACTGTATAGCATAGACAGTAATAATATTTCTACTTAGATTTTCTAGTCAGTTAGAAATTTATATCATCGCCATGAGCTCTGTAAAATGCCTAAGCTGGCTCGATAATAACGCTTGATGTAGGTACTTACGAACGTTCTTATAGGTAAGTATCGAAAATGATATTAGAGGTATTTATTGAGTACTTATTGTTGGTTTCTTATCGATTAAAGTCGAATAAAATCGAAATTAAGTACATATTTAGCTTCCAAAACTTTAGATAGAAGACACTGTATTTTGAAATTTTTTTGTGAATATAACATGCATATTAGAGCAATATAAAAACCAACAATGTATTACAATTTTATGAAATTAGTTAAGTTAAGCTTAGTCTACCAATATTGTCTACGAACAAAAGATTTCAACGATATATAAAAGGAAGTTCAAATAGTATCAATAAATGAAAGTTCAAAGTGTTGTTTTGATAGCAAAAAAAATGTAATCTCCTACTTAAATCTTACATGTTTATGACTTAAAAGTGATGGTAGAGTTAAAATAAGATTCCAAATGTAGCACAAAAAACTTATTATACTTAAGCTTTAGATGTAATTTTGTAAATGAATGTTGCCAAAACTTCAAATGTACTCTTTTATGAGATGAATAAATGTATGATTAACACAACGAAAATAACTAATAGTTATAATTGTACAAAAATATCTTGTAAATAATAAATATTGCTGGGCAGACTATAATGAAACACATATAACCGATGACTGTCTTTTTATCTTGAATGGGTGGATTAAATCTAAGCTAACCCCATAAGTGTAAAATGTATTAAGAATTAAAAAAACTCCAGTGTGCTGTTAACACTTTTGTATTCCCGGGCAATGAATGCAAAAGTGTCGGTGTAACTGTCACATTTTTTTATATGTAACATACATAATATATAGTGACATTATACCTATATCTAGGAATATAGTCAAAAGTTAGTGGGATAATTAATGAGCTCAAAAAATACTTAGTCATCGCTTAGTCGTGTGCATTAATTATACTTTATTATAACAGTTTGATAATAATCATATTTTATACTGAGAAAAATAAAATCTTCAAAAATATATTATTTTCTTTTAAAACTATTTAATCGCGTAGTCATTAAATGTTAGCAACTATACCTTTATTCTAATAAGTGTTATCCAAATGTAGAAATTCCATTTTAATCGTAGCAAATTTACCTAAAAGTAGAATTTAATATACATATTTATGGAAAATGTAACTTACTGAGCAGAGCATACGATAAAATAATAAAATGCATAACGAGCTCAAATAGTCATAATTGTTCTTCTATCTATCTATCTATCTATCTATCTATTTCTATTGCATTTAATATTACGTCAAAATAATTATGAATAATTAGTCTGTTTGTCTGTAGAAGTGAATAGAAGTAGTGACGTCGTTAAACAAATAAGTGTTTTTATAAAAAATAAATAATAATTATAGTTCATATACCCACAGATGTAATTATTTAAATTTTTGTTTTATATAAAGATGTATTTTTTTGCTGTTCGTCGAGGATAAATGTTTCAGTGTTGTTGCATTAGACGTTGGATGTAATTGTTATAAATGTTTAGAATAGATCGCCAAATATTGAGACTGGGCCTGCATCAGCCATTGCAGATCCACCTGGATATTTGTGTTACAAACTTGTTGTTTTATTTCCAAATCATCCTTAAATAAATAAAAAAAAAAACTTCTTGAATCATTTCTGAGAAGCTATACAGATACAAAGTAACTCAATGTTGGTACTTACCTACATCGAGGAAAAGAACCTTTCTGATAAAGGGCGAGATCAGAATGATTGTCACAGCGACAACATTTATCAAAGTAGGACATACCAAACATTCCAAAAGTATTATATTCCAAAAGTATGAAACTGTTTATCGAGTATTTCGTAGTCTCGTAGCTCGTAACATATTTGCTACGCCGTAGTCGTAGACTTTCTGTAGCGTAGTAGCGACATTAGCTTTTACTCGAGTAGCAAATAATTATTTTGTTCTTCTAGAGACTGCCACGACTACTTACTACGCCGTTTTGGTATGTCTCAGCTTTAATAATCAAAGGTCTCAAATAACTATCTTTCGCAAATAACTATCCACTGAAATCTAGCACCTACTTTGTTTACGGAAAATTTTGTCTTTTATACTCTGACAAAACTGAGTAGTGGGTTACATTGCCACTGGTGTCCGTGGGTCATTTATTTATTATTGTAGCTTTATACCGGGTGTAACATAAGACCATAAGACACTAAACGAAGCTGAGGTCTTCGTATTCTGCCCATCATCAGGACCATTTCTGTTCAACATTATTGCTGGGAAACGATTATAATTTTCGGTGTTAAAAAAGCATTGCAGTTACCACGCAATGTAACGCGTACAACAGACCGCGCGTGCGTGCGGCCGAGTTGAAAGGCAACGTTTATGTGCGTGCTCATGAAATACATTGAGTGATGACGTTTTTGTCATTGTTTGTTACGAAATACATACACTCTCCATAGTCTTACTATTATCTGTGGCAATCGAACAAAGCTGTAGAACACGACACTAGCTAAACCATGACATGTAGTAACCTCGAAAAAAAACACTTTTGGAGATCATATAAAATAGTTTACGGCGGGTTGCGATATGTAAAACTTTGGTTTTTGTATCTAAAATGGCGTAATAAATAGCTATTCAAAAAGGCAAACGGTAACCTTTATCGTAATTTAAATGTACCACGGGCGACTGAACTGTAATGCCTATCGTCTTCGAAGGTCTTCGATACCTAGCTTAAAAAAATACATCACATAAGTAATAGACAATCTTATCAAAACTTTGTCTTCAGCCTTCGTACTTCAAATTGACAACATCCGTCAAACATTGTCACTAATATAAATTTTATAAAAATCACTAAAAAAACGTTTTTTTTGTGTTATTTCATCCCTAAATTGGTGAGTGAAGCAGTCGCGTTAATGCCAGGCTCGATTGAAGATGCACCGCGGAAGGGCACGCTATAGAATGCACCAGCCGCGTGACTCGCATGGCGGACAAAACTGTGAATTTTAATACCGGCTGTGTAAGTTATGTTCTTCTTCTTATTTTTGTTTTGGCAATCTACTTTTCTCTTGGAAGTAATTTTTGCCAGTGTCAAGTGTTGAATAGTTCAGTGGTAGATATTGTTTCAATTTATACTAGCTTGTCACCCGCAGCTTCGCCCGTGTGGACTGCAGGTTATATCGTGCAGGCGGAGACCCGTGCCCAACAGTGGGATAAAATGTAGCCTATGTCCTTCCCCAATGTCCCATCTATATCCATACCAAATTTCGTCAAAATCGGTCAAGCAGTCTAGGCGTGAAACGTAACGTAACAGACAGAGTTACTTTCGCATTTATAATAATTAGTATGGAAATACATCTTTCTTTATTTACAAACCGCTTTCAACGTGAGAGCTATCTTGAGATCATACTTGAGATGCTCTTCTTCTAGGAACAGTATCTCAGGTATGATCTCAACGTTGAGAGCGGTTTATAAATACCGGCCTGTCATTGATGCAACTTCGATATCATCCATCACGGCCTTTTATTAATTTATTTGGGGTCTATCTAACTTGAATAATATGAGAGCAAATTGTTTTCTAACCTTAGCTTCACTTTTCATTTGAATCTGTAATCTGTAAATTTTCAAGAAAAAGCTCTTACTCATAATATTTCAAAAGGTTTCTAATGTTCATCAGACCTCCAATAATTAGAGACTTTTAAGTTTTTTTTCCAGAGAACATTATCAGCTAGTATAGGTATCATTTATCGTGTAATTACAAAAAAAACTCTAGAAATTTTAATGTGCAGGCAATGTTTTGCGCAAAATGATGCGAGTTTTTCAAATTAATGTTGAATTTATTACAGTTTTGGATTTATTGTGGAAATTTTCTTATTGTAGGCCTACTATATAAATGCATAATTCCTTTTCTTACTCATTTCAATAATTACTTACCAGTATAAAAATCTGTCAATTTCCTTGAAATTTGTTGAGCTGTCGTAAGTTGGTCATGCATTTTGTCAGTAAAATTACTAAGTCAAAACTGCTAATATGTTTCCAGTAATAAATCCCAATGTATCCCATCAAATGTTCATATTAAAATCTTGAGATGTCCTGGAAATTGCAGAACTTGTACGACTCTCAATTCGAAGCTATAGCGAAATGGTTGAGCTGCAACGGCGAGGTGTGGGGCGTGGGGCCGACGGCGGTGTTCGCGAGCGCAGCTGCGCTGTTCCTCTACAACGAGCTGGAGGCGACCGTGTTCGTCGCTGGGGACCATGCTCATGTCTCCGTGCTGGAAAAGACGCTCGTTGTTAGTATAGAACTTAATTAGGCTAGGCAATACTTACGGCGGCAACTCGACTCGATATGCACAGGGGCTAATTGGCGTCACACGCCTTGTATAAAATTATTTTTGTTGTACCGCTGACATAACTCACAGAACTGCCCCCTATATACTTACTCAAATGGCCGACATTCTATTCGTTCGCTAGCCTAAAAATTAAAACTAAGCCATTAACTCTAAAATTACGTCTCGATGCTTGTCAATTCCATACAAATATGTACATATTACGTAGTACGTAAATATACGTACTTGCGACATGTGACTTTTATCGTCTACTTGGTTATTTTTAAGCTTTAAGTAGCGGCTGGTCCTTTATAATAAGATTAATAAGGCACCGCGTTTTTTTTATATGAACCGGTTGAACTAAAGAAGTGTTATTATAAGTGTTATAACTTCCTTTAGAAACTCTGCAACGGATAGGATAGAACCTTTGAATTTGTAGAGTTTCACTTCATTATTTTAAATATTTTTAGACCTTAACGGGTAAATACCTTAAATGGCTTAAAGTCTAAATACCTTCAACTATTATCAAATAGTGCTTAATTTAATTGATAAATTAAAACTGACAATGTTAAGTGCTTCATGATCATGACCAGTGACCATGACTCTCGTATATTTTGTTTTCAGTCATCCATGGTGGCCGGAATGCTGGCTCTGATGATACACCTTTGGGTCTGCAGCATGCGGTTCTTCCAATACTATTTGGATACCTTGATTAGAGATGTAAGTCATTGTTTTTTTTGGACAATTAATGTTCTCTCAATATATTTTTTGTAGTGTAATCCGTACTAAGTAAACTTTAAAAAACATTGAACAACAAGTATGTACAACAACTCATAGAAGTTAAGTAAAGCTAGGGTTTTCTAGGATGTCAGTGCCGTCATATTACGGCCGTAATATGACGGCACCGCTATCCTAGGAAACCCTAGCTTAAGTATTTATTGCACCGATTACTTTTTACCCGACTGCAAGAGGGTTATGTTTTTGTCCGTATCGTCACCAAGTGAGCTTCAGAACACGGCGGACAATCGTCTCAGTCTCCATTACAGTGAAGCCTGAACTCTAACCCCTTGGCCACGACAATACCGCGCGCGCGTCCTGCGTCTTGAGTCTTGGCAACCACTGAGCGGTCGCGACGACCGAGCTGGGCTTACCATCAGCAAATAAGAAACCGTTCAGTTTAAAAGCAGGCCTTAAACAGGACTGCTTAAGGCCTGCTTTCATACTAACCGTTGAGGTCATAGTATGAAAAAGTAAGGCAGTTCAATATAAGCCCTGCTATAAGAGCTCATAGTAGGTTCTAAGGTACTGGTATGGAAATCAGGTCAACTGTGTACGGTGGGCGGGCGCTCTGTCGGATCCGTATAGGTTGAGGTGTGGGGTGAGACAGGGGGGTTTGAGTTCACCATCGATCTTCAACCTGTACATAAACGACCTGATCGTTGCGCTCGGCAACACCCATGTCGGATGTCATGTGGACGATGTCTGTTTTAATAATATTAGTTATGCAGATGACATGGTGTTGCTGAGTGCATCGGTTGGTGGTCTAAGGGAGCTCATGGGTATCTGCGAAGCATATGCAAATGCCCATGGCCTAAAATATAATCCCAAAAAGAGCCAGCTCATGGTATTCAAGGCTGGGTCTAAATACCCGACGGACGTGTCCCCCGTTAGCTTGGGTGGCGTCACTCTTAGTATAATAAATAGTGTTAAGTACCTAGGGCACATTGTGACAGTCGACTTAAAAGATGACGAAGATATTGAGCGCGAACGGAGAGCGCTGGCCGTGAGGTCGAATATGATAGCACGCAGGTTCGCTAGGTGTTCAGTTCCAGTTAAAATAACGCTATTTCGAGCCTACTGCACCTCGTTTTACACATGCAGCCTGTGGGTTAAACACACACGTCGAGCGCTAGAAACCCTTCGCGTTCAATATAATAACGCGTTTAGGGCGTTGTTGCGGCTGCCTCGCTTCTGCAGCGCATCGGGGATGTTCGCCGAAGCGGGTGTAGATGGTTTTTTCGCCATCATTCGATGCAGGGCGGCCTCGATGGCGCGGCGGACGCGCGACAGCAGCAACAGCCTCCTGACCGTGGTCGCAGGCCGCATGGACGGTCACTTTATGGGGCACTGGTTATCCTTACATGGCCCAGTGCCTCATATCCAAAGAAAATTTTAATTATTAGTTAAATAAGTGAATAATTGTAATAATTTTTACCCTCCTACTTTTTAATAACATAGGTTAAGTAGGTATACTAACACAATGTGAGCCCTTGGTCGCTTGAATAAATGATTCGATTATAGTAAGGATTCTGAGTAACCGACATCGAGATAGCGCACAGTGGTTGCCGAGACGCAGTATGCAGGACGCTCGCGGCCGCGACAAGTCAAGTTACCCCAAGTGTTAGGCAATTACAACATCTTATCAACACCCAGATTATAATAGTGTGTTAGCCAACCTTACTGAAAATGTCGTCAGAGTCCCAACATGTTACTGGAGATGACCACGGCGGGGCTGCTGGGCGCGCAGGATATGATGCCGCTGGGACCCCTCACGCGGTTCCTGCGGCAGCAGCAGCCGCAGATCCACATCACCGTGTGCTGGTTCCTCTCGCTGTGCTACGCGGACTACGTGCGGAAGCACTACTGCCAGCGCTTCAACATGCCCTACTTGGAACAGTGGTTGGTACTGAACTGTTGGGTTTGTTATCTTTCCATTTTTCATTATTGTAAGAAGATTGATTTTAATGAGGGTAGCAAAAGCCTGTTGTTATGATGCAGGTTTCAAATCCTAGTTCCTAGTTGTTTATTGCCTTAAATGGTGACCTAAAATCTTTTGAGTTTATTTAGTCTAAGTTTTGACATTTAAGTTATATCTATTATTAGTGTACCATCTTTGACAAAGAACTTGTAAGCATTAAGTAATAACTTGAAAAATAATTCATATGGAGCACTTTAAGCGCCGTGAATACGCCAAATTGTAACGAACTTCTGGAACCAGAAGTGAACGCGACATCTTTGGTTTACTCTGGCGCTCCTGAATATTTTATGCATCTAAGTATGTAACGTAGTTCCCGTTGCGAGCAGGCAAACCGAGCTTCACGAGCGAGCCGCGCATGGGGTGCACAGGACCATGGAGAAGGTCAACAGCTTCGTCGGCTCCGTCCATCAACGGCTGCGTGGATACGCGCCGCCCGCCCACCGGACCAGTGACGCGCACACGTAAACACCCACTCACATTCACTTCCTTCCATTTTGAAATTAAATCTAGAGTTTTCCATTGAATCAATATGCCAAATGCCCTGTTTCATAAACGTTACCATAGTAAATTACAACTATCGTTTGCGTTTGGTGTTCATTGCGTCGCCAAATTGAAACTAGAAAATAAATTACTTACAGACACCGCAATGTATGCGAATTACCGTAGTAAATAGTATCAATATATTTATAAATAGGCCTAGGGGGTTTTGTATGAAGTGAACCAGTAGTATCGCGAAACAATGTCTGATGGAATTTCCTCAAATGATGATGAATGAAGAACCAGCTAAAGAACTTATACCTAAGTTGTAATAAAAATCGGGAAAACAACCAAGGCCATATTAGCTACGTGGACCCTGTATCCTCATAACTCAAGTGGACCCCACTTTTGAGCTTAAAAGATACACAAAAGATTTGCCTCATGTTCAATTCGCTGTTTGTTCGTTCATTTGAAAGCATAATGTGCCAAACGAGCCCAAGCAAGTCAAATTTTGGCCCCATGATCTTAGCTTTAGGCCATGATGTTGCTCACTAGAGTGATAGCGGGGTGCCGAAGGGAGCGTCGTCGGTGGCGGTCGGCGGGCCCCTCGGTGCGGTGGAGCGGGCTAGCGACGGACCGCGCTCCAAGGAGCTGTGCGTGCGACTCGTCAGCCAGTCGAGCGAAACGACTGTTGATGCAATTGAGAAACTCAGAACCTATATCACAGTAAGTTGGCAACTCTCCAGACTTGCATTTAAAAAATACTTATCATCTTTGATCACATTGAGGCAACTGTGATATATAAATAAGGTATATTATAATAGGTATGTAGAAAAATCGGTTCAGCCAAACGTAAGATACTTAGTCGTGGAGAAACATACATACGGATGTATTCTGTGCATACGGGTCAAACTGAGAACCTCCTTTTTTAAGTCGGTTAAAGAACCTACACTTAAGATATCCCTCTTCCTACAAAAAAATAATTATCTGATTCAGTTCATAAACAAAGAAGTAATACGACCATTATCATCGAGGTAATTCACACAAAATCATACTATTTTCGTACTTTTTTCAAGATTACATGAAAAGTACTGAACCGATTTCCAAATTTTAAAAAATGGGACCAACTTGGGAGTTTACCTAATGTAAATGTTTGAATCATTTCAATCGGTCCAGCCGTCTTCGAGTAATCGGTGGACATACACAAAAAAAACTTACAGACGAACATAGAACCTCCTCCTTTTTTGGAAGTCGGTTAATTATGTTGTCTACTGAAAAATCCACCCTAGAAGCTCATGAGTCACAGCTTTATAGGATAGGTGTTCAAAAAACTGCTTATGTTCACACCCCAAACTTTTAATCGGATATGCATCTTCGACCCACTTTAATATAAAGTTACATTATGTCTTTTTATCCTCAGGCAACAAGATGTACTTGTTGCGGTCCACAGGACGCCTGCGTCGCTGGTGCTCTATGCGCCACCACGGAGACAGCTGAGCCTTGAGGAGTTCCCCTGGCGCAAGATGGCTGAACTGCCCTTCGAATGATGTTTATACATGTTGTAATCAATTGTCATAAAAATTCTGTCTTTAAAAGTCGTTTGATCACAAAACAAGAGGTTTTATTTTTTAAGTTTTTTCGAGACGTAAGCACTGTGGCCTACAGTCAAACCAGTTTCAACGGGGCGGAGGTCACTGGCTTGGCGCTCTATTAACGCCAACGCAGCGCTGCTGGGTGGGTAATGCCAGTGGGTCCACTGGTCATTAGGGAAAAACTGTTTATACAAGGCCAATACCAAGCCAGCTTCGTATGATAATTGCTTTACAATCATCCACCCATCATTCACTCAAGGCTGGGAACAAACATGGCATGCACGAAGGTGGCACTTGGACGTATAACTAGACCAAAGAGATTTTTTTTATATAAACCACAGGTGGTATGATAGCAGCGAACTAAAATCTATGGAATAAGCATTCGGCTCAAAAAATGCCACCACACGAAAAGTACAACTAAGGATAGAGCTAAAAAAAATGCTGGAATTTAATTATGCAGCACAAAGCGTCTGAACACTAGTTGCTTATTAGCGACCTTATTTTGTATCAAAGATATTTTCTATACTTAATAAACGAAAAATAAGATACGTTTTTTCTGCATCTTTTTATTGCCTTCTTTGCATCTTTTACACCATTTGACTATAAAGGACGTTATTTCTTATAAACTCTCTCTTTCTATCTTTTATCTACAATACAAACTGCAATTTGAAGTATTGTCACATCGATATTTTCTGTACAAAGCCTAAAAAATTCAAAAGTCTTTTAATACAATAGTTTTCCCTTATCTGTACTAGCTTGCTGTCTTATCCGAATTTGTGTCCAATGTTTTTGGTTTTTATTTTTTCTGCTTAATGTGTTTGTTTATTCAACTTTAGATACCAATGTGTAAGCTATTTGTGGAAACTGTTTTGGCAAATGTGTGATTTAATTATGGTACCCATATTTATTGTAAAATTGCTGTTTGTTTCCCTAATAAACTAAAATAAAAATAAAATTTATTGAAAAGAACACTAACGTCGGTCACCGGGTGCGTGGCTGGCCTGACGTACTCTATGGGCCTGACTAAAGCTGAGCGGGTTGTACTTTTTCGGCGTGCACTTCCATAGATTTTAGTTCGCTGTATGATAGGTACTTAGTACCACAGAGTAAACTTCTGTGACTGTGAGACTATAACCATAATGACAGTGTATATTCTTTATCCCAAAATTGTCAACCAACTTGATAAGTATGTCACGTCACGCACGACTTGTCATATTATGAAGCAAAATTTTGACAAAATGTTAACATGATGATAAACACTATGCAGTCGGTCGTTACATTTACATACAAGAAAAAAACTATTTACAAATAAACTGTTAAATCTGTACATTGTTAGAAAGCCAAATGGTAAAATTTATTGTTACTCGTAATATAAAAAACTTGTGATGTGGGAGGATTTATGGAGTTTCATACATACTGAAGGTTATAAGGTAGGTATCCTTATGTTTTTAAGCCTATCTTAGAACTTCGGATATATTAATTACAAAAATATACTTAATGGCAATGAAACCCACACTACCTGGACGAATGGACACGGATAGACGTTAATTTGATCGTGAGAGCAACATAACATGATCGTCACTGCGAGAACCGAAGTGCCCCAGACCTTCCGGGCTTCCTGAAGAAGTCAACCAACCTCTTCAATATATTTAGTTCTTCCTCACCTAGCCACTTCATTACTGTAAAACAATAAAGCCTCCCGTCAAATGTAAATAGATAATCTAACAGCCATTTGGCTATGAGAGATGGATTTTTTTATTTTGTATCAAATCGTACCTACGTATCTCTACTCCAAAATATTACTTTGTACTATTGAATGTTGGTTTTTTTTTTTAATTTGTACTAATGCTCGGTCGGTGGCGCAGTGATTTAGCGCCTGGTCCAGCGATTGCGGAAGTTAAGCAACGTTCGCAAGGGCCGGTCATGGGATGGGTGACCAAAAATTTCCTCGAACTCCTCCGTGCTTCGGAAGGCACGTTAAGCCGTTGGTCCCGGCTGCATTTGCAGTCGTTAACACCCACCAATCCGCATTGGGCCCACATGGTGGGTTATGGCCCATCCTCCTTACCACCCATATGGAAGGCCTGTGCCCCAGTAGTGGGGTCATCAAAAATGGCTGATGGACATGGACTATTGAATGTGGTGGGCGTTGTCAAATCATTTTCTTAATCAGTATCAGTCTTCATCAGCCTCTTTTGTGATAGACATTGGAATGGGCGAAGTGCGGAGAGACGATGGTGTCCACAATTCCCACCGCGCTGTGGGCCGTCGGCGCGGCGGCGCTGGCGCATCGGCTGCTCGGCGCGCTGTTTAGGAGGTTCCTCTTCAGGCGGGTTCCGCTGTGGGAGCTGGTGCTACAGGTTCGAATAACCCACACATTTGCTGTAGATCTCTATCTCAAGTTTCATCAGGCATCTAGCAATTTGGCCTGACAAGTATTTGCCAGATGGTTAGGTCGGTACTAACGATTACAGACTCAACACGAGCTTTGTGGAAGATGTGGTTGTACTTCCGAAGCATCCGGACATTCCCAGTAGCCACCACCAGTTTCGCCTCCACTGGCGGAGACTGGGAATATTTGTTTAAAGGAATCCCATTTGACACCAGTGGTGGCAAAGTGGTGGCGACTGGGATGGTTCATAGAAATTTCAAGATGCTAAAGGGAGTCTCAAATATTTTTCCAAAATTCACAAACATGGTGCACATTGACATATACTGGTACTGTGTCGAACTCAATCATGCATGAGTCGATGCTCAATATTAGCATGCCCAAAGTGTAAAGATTCTATCGTCCATTCTAAGAGTAGTCAGATCTTGATCCCATGGAAGCGAAGTCATGGGAGCCTTCGTAAGACGGTTGAAAGTTAACATGAGATGTTTTTTACAGAATCTCCTGTTCGTTTGGATGGTGATGTACAGTTTGCACTTCTGGGCGGTGTTGGTTAGTGTTGTCAAGGTGATCGTGGAGTACTGTTACATAGAGGCAAGTATTCATGACCAGCTCTTTTACCTATCCAGTCCTAAGATAAGGCAGGGGAACAGCCAGCTGATCTTGCAAAAGTACCACTAACTCAAAATGTTAGGTAAGAATATTATATCTCGTGACTTCAATCCTAGCCAATTTGCTTTATGGGTTTGGTCAGATATACATATATATCAAATCTAAACAAATAAAAGCTAATCATGCGGGTAAAGGACTTTTAAAAACCTATCTGTAGAGTGTGAATAACTCTACAGATAGGTTTTTGATTGTCGGAAATCTTCTCGAAAGCATTCGATTCGAATCCGTATCCTCCGATAGCTTCGAAAACTGCTATTCACAAATACATTCGACTGGCATTCGATTCACTTTCCGACGGGAAAGCGCAATGCATTTACTAACTTTGGTAGCATAAGGTAGAAAATAAAATAAGGTCGAGGACTAGACTTTTAGATTCGATTCGGAAAGTTGGTTTCCCTGAAGTCAATTATCTAAAAAAATCTGTCAATCTTAAGATCTCAGTCTCACTGTTTGAGTTGTTTTATCACGTATGTGTTGTTTCCTCCCCAGAACAATGCATTGCCTCAAACAGAAGAGGAAATAGAGGGCAAAAAGGTGCTGCAGCAATGGTTCGTGTGGATGTGTGGCGCGGCTCCGCTGGCCCTCTACCTGCACACGCGGCCGCGGCCCGAAGTGCCACAGCTCATGATATGGTTATTAGTTGATACTGACCTGTAGTAAGAACCCATCAAGTCACGGATTCAATGGACGCACGATCTGACCTGCATAAGGGACGCATTGCATTGATATATTTTGCTCAATTCCCACAATCATTTTCCAGTCCAACCAGAGATTTTAATTAGGTATGAGTCTTAGAAGGGTTTTGTTCGTATACGCAGAGCAAATCTGTACGTGTGGTTGAATCCGATACTATTATAGATTAACCACGTTTTAATTAAAATTTCAAAAATTAAACTTTTCGATATTATGATAATGAGTACCTACCTGTGTAATTGTCTGAACATCCTATCGTATCGACATACATAATAACCTAGAAGAAAGAAGATAACGACATTGCTAGAGGATCATAAAGTATTCTGCTAAAAGCAATGATTTACAGAAACATCCTATCTCTACATCATCAAGTGTCATCACTTCATAGACATTGAATGACAAATAAACTTTAACCACCCTATAACCACAATAATTACTATGTCTACAGGATAACAACAAGCCCATGGCAAAGGCGAGAGATGGGTGCGTACGGCTACTACCTCAACCGACCCTTGACTCCCCTGCAGTCAACCACAAATGTAGATAATCTCAAACAAGCTCTGACCCTTAGAAAGGCCTTCAGCGACTCCAAAATTGTCCTCAAAGAACCCCCTAAGAAAAGACGATACTCCAAATCTGTTTAAAATTTTCATATTAAATAAAAATTCAATCCATTACAATGCCATTTCATTTTATTTTTACCAACACTTTGTCAATTTTAAACATAGTCGCACTCGTCAATCATACGCATGTCTACTGGAGGAATATAAGCTGCTAAGCTTAGAAAATAGGCGTACTCTTCTAGGCGCCATGACACTCTTTAAAATATGTAATAATAAATTCGACTGTATTGATTTATGCAATGGCCTGTATTATGTGGTTCCACGCAGTGTGCACAGGAGAGCAGTGCGCGTGCCTCGGCTGTTCTACTTGTCAACTTGCCGCACATACGCCGGCGCGCGCGCACCTCTTCACCGGCTCGCTGACACCTTCAATAAAGTTTTCCCGAATCTGGACATATTTGCTGAGTCGGAATCAAAATTTAAAAAAGTTGCCACTGAAACCTTAACTAATTTAGCTGATAATTTACCAAGTAATTGATAAAAATATCCTGACCTTAAATTTTTTTTTTGTTTTTTAAATTTGAGATTTTGTATTCACAATGTTACTTTATATAATATATATACATATTTATATATTTTTTGTCAAACATAAATGTCGAGGGTAATTCCTCACATTGATGAATGAACGCTAGCCACGCGAAGGAGTGTGGTACCAAATGTACTTAGTATTACTGGTAGGATTTCGATGATCCCACTAGTGACTCCATTAATTGCGGGTTCGTGTCCCGCCTTAGAAAATGATATGGTGATGACTTGAATTTTTTCTAGTATACCTACTTATTTGAAAATTTATAAAGTTAAAAGTTTTTTTTTTTTTTTTAGATTGTCTCATAATAAATTCATAAAATGTTTTATGTGCTATCTTTCTGTTAGCTTTTGTCACATTAGTTAGTAAGTAATTGAGTATCACATAATTAACCCGTGGATGATGGTGTGGGCTTCGCAATTAGCAAATTTGTTTTACTTAATATTTAGATCATAAGTTAAATTGTGAACGCTGTTTATTATCCCTAATAAATAAAATAAAAAAATAAAAAAAAACACCATATGGACCCCCTAAACGATCAAAACTGCTTGTCAATCATTTACATTGCATTTACCATTTGGGGGCATGGCCTACTTTTGATTGGCCACGCACGGTAATCTATCTATTCTGTGGTGCTTGTCAAGCGTCGCGCCTAGACCACAGTAGGTACATACAGGGTGTAACAAGACCTTCAACGAAGCCGAGGTCTACGTATTCTGCCCATCATCAGGACCATTTTCTGTTCAAAATTATTACTGGGAAACCATTTTGATTTTTGGTGTTAAAAATGCATTGCATGCATTACCACGCAATGTGACGCGTACAACAGGCCGCGCCTGCGAGTGTATGCTACACAGCTGCGTGCGGCCGAGTTGAAACTTTGAAAGGCAGCGTTTATGTGCGTGCTCATGAGATACATCGTGTGACGACGTTTTGAAGCCATTGTTTGTTACGAAATACTTAAAATTTTGATAATGTTTCTTTAGTCAAAAAGTAGGAAATAACGAATAAAATAAGATTTCATAAAAAATTTGAAAAAAAAAAATTGACTTTGACCTTCAATAACTTCGTAACTATTGGTTTCCCAGGTATAGTCTAAAAGACAAAAATGATCCTGATGACGGGCGGAATACGTAGACTTCGGCTTCGTTGAAGGTCTTGTTACACCCGTTATATAAGTTTTTCAAAACTTTGAAAAACTTATATATTATGTACTGTGCCTAGACGATCAAATTTGATCGTTTAGGGGAAACTTAACTTACGACTGCCGTTTCCGTGACATTACGCGCGGCGTTTAAAAAGAACGGCACCACTTCCGGGTCATAAAAAAGTTTCGCTAAGAACAATAGACTAGTTCAAAAATTATATTAGAATTAGAACAACAGATGTCACTAATTCCATATTTAATATTCTTAGATCGCGCTGTTACGATTTTTTTACGAACGTTTATATAGTTACCTAGAAATTAGCAAAGCATACTAACCTTGCGTAGGGTGTACCGTGATCAAGAAGGCGGTTGCCCCGGGCTGGCCCCGACCATCGCACTGCGGTTGGACTTGGCTAGTCTGTGACTATCCCTCAATGGGGTACGTCGTACGTATAATTTTTGGTAGTAGGACTAGCGTGTCGCGCAGTCCTTCATCTCATATTAAAATCCATACGACAGTCAAAATTTTTATGTTTACCTCTTCCTTGCAAAGCAGAGCATAATAGTAGAAGCGAATAAAGAATAAGCATTTTATTCAACGAACAGACTTCGCACGCAAGTCTGATGATGTCCAGAGGCATCAACTTTAGCGAAATATGCAACAGCTACCTAAGTTTTTAGAATAGGTAAGCAAAATTCTCATAAAATAACCGGTTATTTATACCTACTACACATAATTACTCAAGTTGTCGAGAAAGCTGAATGAATGCCTAACAAACCAAGCGATTTAAAGCAATTAATATACGTAATCGAACTCAGTTCGAGCTATTTCAAGCGATTAATGATGACTCATTCTCACTAGGCGATTTAAGTTGATCAATTATTATCAGTCAAGAAAAAATTACGCAATCACTTAGACAAAGTCGGTTTAGACGGTACAAATCGCAAGCGATTTAGCAGTTGGTCAACTAGTTTCGCCTGGTGAGAATAATATATTATTAAAGCGGTTTAGATTATTTTTTTCAGATAAAACAGCTTGTATTGACTTACCATTTGCCATTTAGTTACCCGAGGGGAGGATAGGGAGTTTGCACTATATGCCAAACAGTATCCAGCAGTTTATTTCAAGAAATTGTGGATTTTATGTACAATTCTGTCATAATCTCGACATTTTGTGGGCGATAAAATAAGGCATACTGTAGTGTCGTCTTCTTTAATTCTTTCTCGGTCCTCGTCTGTTCCCGTTTCGCGGAATCGGTTTTCCTAAACTTGAGGCGCAGTTTGCTTCGTTGGAAAGCGTCGTCAATAGATATAGTAGATAATAGATATACATTCACGTCAAACAAAATAGATTTTATTTCACGGTTAACATTAACATGCAAGGTGATATTATTTGAATGTTTTATTGTGAATTAAATTAATAGAAGTATTTCTGCTCCATACTTCAAATTCAAAGAATACTAACGTTACACAGCAGGTAGCAGCACTGCCTCTGATTAGATAGCACTGCCTCGTTTCATCTGTGTCCGTTGTGGAATGATAAAAATATGCTGCATAAAACAAACGCAAACAATTCATTAAGTACTATTAAATAACTTACCTATTCGTAAAGTAATAATAACTGAACTTAATAAAGACTCATTTACAACATCACCTAACCCTTTCAAAATAATTCGCTACCGTTCTCATCAATCAATATTTTATAGCAAAATTAATATATTTAGCTTCCACCCGCGACTTCGTCATAATATAAATTACTTCCACAGAATATATAATAGTGCTACTTCATCCAAATCCGTTCAGCCATTTTTGCGTGATTGAGAAAGAACATCCAAACGTACACATTTATAAAATTAGTACTGTATTTTTGCGAAACGATCTATATTATATCGCGTCATAAGTATGAGCATTCACAGCGCATTAATTAAACATAATCTCATTCCATCATCCATTCAGAACAAATTAAACTAACACATCGAGAGAAACAAAACGATACATAAATTCAACATTTATTAATATTCTTTACACGTAAAGTACTAACCACAGATAACTGCTTTCGCGGCAGGCGCTGTTTAAAAGAAAAATACATTTATAAGAATTAATTTTACAATGTAATATAAAAAAATTGGGTGCTCCCAGAACTTTTATAAAATTTTATCTACACCCATGCTTTAAATACTCTATCAATTTTCTGAAACAGCCTATTGCCAACATTAAAACAACCAGTGCCATAGTAACCATAATATCATTCAAACGAGTGTTATAATGTTGTACTAATTTTCATAATGCCACTCCAACATTAAAACAACCAGTGTCATAGTAACTATTATTTATATCATCCAAACGAGTGTTATAACGTTGTACTAAAAGTCATAATGCAACTCCTTCGAAATTATCGTTAAGATAACTGTTTAGAAACCTTTCAAAGGATTCATATCATGGGTGTAGACAGTCTTGTATGCAACTGTAATATTCACTACTATGTATTAACCCACACTCGTGTTTTAATACCCCTATTTATACAACAGTTGAATAAATAACTATTATGGAACTTATAACAAAAACGTGGGAGAACCATAAACATCGTGATTGTACACAACATAACAATGAATATAAAAGTTATTTAGACTATAGTTTCTGTGGTATTTCAGTCCGTTGCAGATACTAACAGGCGCTACGCGTCGACGGTCGCTGGTTTGTTCTTCACGTGGAGGCTGCGGAGCGGGTCTTTCTGTCGTGCCTACGAACAATAACGAATCTTTGGCAACATTTTCAAAGAAAACTTGGTTAAAAAACCTTTAGGCGCAGAATGGTCAGAGTAAAATGGTAAAGTGAACTTTTTGTATGAAAACAAATGAAAATACACTTTGAGGTCTTGTACTAAGGTTGATTTTAGTCAAATGTTCAGGTATATTGGTAGGTTTGAACGCTCAAATCATTTCGACGCCGACTGTACTCTCATAGTTAGCCAGTGCAGCTGCAAAAAGTGCGTGTAAAGGCGTTACAGTGCGGTATAAACGATAGCATTAGCAAATAATTTACATTTATCCCCTTTTCGAAAGTCATGTTTGGGGAGTCCATTATTACGTGAGGACATTTTTTGACCTCCCCCCCCCCCTCACCACTTGGTGAGATATCGTGAGATTTGATGACCCTCTCCTCCCCTACAAAATTCACGTGAGATTTTACAAAATGCGTATTTTTAGTGTACTTAAATCAGGGATTGAAATTCCTTAAAAAAAATAACGATACAAATAAATAACGTTAAAACATTTTATCGGTAAATTTACTGGTAAAAATAACGTTAATATTATTGTACCGGTAAAATTACCGTTAAATATAGCGTTAAACTTAACCGGTACAATAGTACCGGTAAAATTATCGATAAATAACGATTGGAATAACTTTAATTTTAAAGCAACGGTAACAAAAAGTAAGAATTAACGTTAAAATTAAAGTTACCTATTTACTGAAATAACGTTAGTTTCAGTGTAACGTTAACTAAAGTAACGTTATTTATTGACATAACGTTAATGTTAAAAGTAACGGTAAAAAAGTAAGAAATAACGTTATATTTAAAAATAACGTTAACAATCCCCGACTTAAATGCGTTAATCTATTAAATATGTGCTTGCTCGTGTTGCATTTCTTTATGAAACATAGCTTGTTTAATTATTTTTAACCGACTTCAAACAAGGAGGTTTTTAGTCAACTGTTTCTTTTGCATATTTTCGCAATACACTGTTTCTGTAGGAAAAATACGTGATATTTGCCGAAAGCCCACTCTCCCCCACGTGCGATTAAGTGAGATTTGACTCGACCCCATCCCCCCTAAACGTCTCACGTAATTTTTATTTTATTACTTTGGGAAACAAAGGATGGTAATTAATTGCCTTTATTTCAGACACCTACCTGATATTTCATCCTTTTCACATTCCCATACTGGTTGTTTTGCTTTTTCTTCTTGGCTGGAGGTGGCGCTGATGTCTCCTCAGCTTCCACGGGCTCCTCATTCCTCAAAGCAGCCGGCAGCAAGTACTCAGGAATATGAGCTAAGTGCGGCTGCAGTCTCACTGTATGGAGCGCCTTATCTCTCTTCAGAGCTGCCAAGTCAGTGGGGTTTTCTTCGAAGTAACCCTAAAAATTAAGGACTGGTTGAAATTTGGTTTAGAGTTGTTGGAGTTTGTTTGTTAGAGGATTGTATCAGGGAGAAGATTAGTCATTCATCAATGTGTTATGTTCTGTGGTTGTCATCATTTGGGTTTGGGTGTGAAAATTAATGTAATAACTTAACGACTAGCGAAAGTTGGAGGGCAACGTTATATGTGGTTAAATACTATAACACAGTAAATTGTACATTTCAATTGTTATAAATAATACTACTCTTTATTTTGTATTTAAAACAAATCCTACTCATTCTACGTAAAAGCATAAAGAATTTGTATTCCATTTTTAGAAATAAAATCTATGGTAGACTTGAGTTCGGAACAGCTTTTTTCCATACGAGATTCCGAACGCACGAGCTCTATGCGGAATTCCGAATCGGCGAAAATTTCGACCGAAAAACTGCCGCATATGTGGTAGGTCTATAGATTTGTATGGATTAGCTGTGTTCCGAATGATTCCGTTCCGAAATTCCAAATCAGATTACGTCTCGGTAACTCAGTGACTCGGTAGCTCAGCGGTCAGAGCATTGGACCGGATATCCAAAGGTCGCGGGTTCGATTCCCGTCTGAGTATTGATCTGGTGCGAGTCGTATTTTTTCTAGTATATTATTTAGTATTGTATAAAAATAGCATTGTGAATGCAAAAATCTCAAAATTAAAATCAGATTCCGTCTGTTATTTTGTATGTGACAGACTTAAATGTCAATGAAAGTTACTAAACGCTGTTCAAAAGCGACAATATACTTAATGTAAAAATAATAAGGTTCAAATTTAACTGTCCCCAACTTGAGTTACTCAAAACTGTCAATCTTACTCAAAATTATTGACAGTCACGTACAAAGTCCCAAAGCCAATAAGGTTCAAAATTATTGTTCAAAGTGCATTGCGCCGAGTATAAGTTGGCGCGCGGCAGGAAAAGGGACTAATTTGAGTTGTAACGCCTTCTTTTAAGAACCAGTTTCCAAATTAATAAAAAGGCGAGTGGGCAGCATTGTCTCGTTGCAAGTGATAGTGGTGCAAACCTGAAGTTTCTTGCAGTTGAGCAGCTCCTGCTTGATCTCCTTGAGGCGCGCCTCCCGCACCGCGATGCGGGTGACGGCGCGCCACGCGTCCCGGGACCGGTACCTGAACCCTTCCACCTCTTCTAGCGCGAACTCGTACTTTCTACAATACAATATTTAGTACCGCATTATAGTCAGAGCTCAGCCAACAGCAATTTTTTTTTTAATTTATTTATTGTTAAGAAACAAACGGTCTCACAAAACCTTTTAAACTTAGTTTAGGTTTACATTCTAGACCTATAGTTTCCTTAATATAACTTAATTATAATTTTATATAAGCCCAATAATAATTGGAGAAGCTTAAAGTTATATCGAAATATAATTATATTTATAAGTAAACTTGAAATTAATATGTACAATTGTACAATACGATTAAATTGACAATAAGAAATTTTACAGATTAAAATACGTCATCTTATTATAGAAACATCTCAGGTATAATCTGAAGATAGCTCTCAACGCTGAGAGCGGTTTATAAATACTGGCGTTAGTGTAGTGACTATCTCGGCAAAACTTACCGAGTAAACTGACTTCATATACTTGGTACCAAATGCTCCAAGAAGCATTAGAATGCGATGCACAAACCGAAACAATATCACCGAACCTTATCCAATACTTGAAACTGGCAAAAGTATTCCCAGAAGAGTGAACTGCCAAAACAAAAATAAGAACACTTACTGTAGAACTTTTTGGCTGTTGAATCCTTTAGCTAGGTGCTCTTCTACAGCGTCCATGAGAGGCTTTTCCCGTATCGAGACGAACGAGAGCACTGATCCCTGCATGAATATAAAGTTAATTAAACTCCTGTTAATACTCTTTGTGTGAATCATACACATGATTTATTACAATTAATAGGATAGGGTGTCTTGTTTCTTTTTAGGGTTCCATAACCAAAGGGTAAAAACAGGACCTTATTACTAAAACTCCACTGTCTGCCTGTCTGAGAAAGAAAGAAAGAAAGAAAAACATTTTATTGACCGCAACAACAGGATAAAATAAAAAGTACGATATTCACTTCTCAAGCTTACGCGCTCACTAGACATGAAATAAAACACTTTTTTACCATCGCCACTCGAAAAAGTGCGTTTAATTCAACGATAAGAGTGAATAAAACGCTGTTTTATTCACCGAGTGAATAAAAATATTTTGAATTTGGAACAAGCGCGCATCGTATGAATTAGGTAGAAAAAAAACGTATGAAAGTATGGAGTTATTCCATAGATAAAGCGATAGTTATACAAATAAATAAAAAAAAATATCCCGCGAATTTTATTTAGGTTCTTTTTAGTGTCTTATCTTTGGGTTCTTTTCTATATATTAGAGGGAGATTAGATGTTCAGTCTTGCATCAGTCTGGTACGATCTTCAGTCTGTAAAAATTCAAAGTCTATACAAACTGATGAAATGTACTGCCAAACCAATCATGTAATTTCCCTCTTAGCGTGGTTGTTTTATGTCATTGGAAAACTTCTAGTTACACTATTTTCTAATGTTTAAATACTTATTACCTACCTTAATAATAAAAATGTAATAACTATCTAATTACATAGGTATAAGTACCTACTGCTATTTGTTTTCTCGCAGTCAATGGTAAAAAGTAGAGTACACAACTCGTGAAAAAAAAAATTTCATCTCGGTCCTTTGTATCCCTCGCTTCGCTCAGGATTCTACTTTTGAATCCCTCGCAACGCTCGGGATTCAACTCTAGAATCCTTCGCTGCTCTCGGGATCCAACCTAGTCCCTCGAACTAAATTCCCTCTTTTTTCACTTGTTGTATAATCTACTATTAACGGATACTAGCGCGGTTTTATTGAAAGTACTTTGGTAATTAGTTGGTTACCAACTAATTACCAAAGTACTTTCTTGATTTTATTGAAAGTACTTTGGTAATTAGTTGGAAATGGTATGGGTGGTTAAAATTATTTTTCATTAGTTTACTTCCTTAGAATATAGGGTACTTAGAATAGCAATACCAACTAATTACCAAAGTACTTTCAATAAAACCGCGCTAGTATCCGTTAAAAGTGTTTATTTCAAAAAGTACGATAATAAAACAGGATACAAAAAAAGAGAACAATTTTACGTAGGTATACCTAAAACAAAAAAAACTAATTTGTACGCGGCCAACTAGGCCCCAACGTCAGCAATGCTACAGAGGCATACCGGAGCAAGCCACTGCAACGCTGGTACTGGAGGAGCCTAATTGGTGACGACAACGGACGCAAACAAAAAAAAAATTGTTATTTCTACTACCTTTAAAAAACAAATTAACAGAATCTGATAAATACTTAGAGCTAAAAAGCAACGATTCCATAGACAAGCACAATTCAAACAAATATTAAAGAAGAGGAAATATCTGTCTGTCAGCAGGATGTATCTAATGAACCGTGATAGCTACATAGCTGAAATTTTCACAGATGATGTATTTCTGTTGCCGCTATAACAACAAATACTAAAAACTGCATTTGTACGGAACCCTCGGTAAGCGAATCAGACTCGCCCTTGTCCGGCGCTGCAGCAACCAGATAAGTCGGCTCTTGAAGAGTTCTCAAAAACTACTAAACCAATTTCGATGCGACTTTCTGCATTCAACAGGTATAATTTCAGACTAGGTTTTAAGAGGTTTTTATGTCACGTATGGCGCCCTTGGCACTCAAACTCCGCAAGAATGCAGTTTGAAAAAAATCATTTCCCAATTTTACTTGCAAGGCAACATTTGATGCTTTTGAACAAGTCGAGCGACAACGCGCCATTTTTGTTTGGCAATGGCAAGTCAAAAAGGCTTTGCCAGATTCGCGTTTGTCGACAGAAGAAAAAAAAATTTCAGACGAACTGAGAACCTCCTCCTTTTTTGAAGTCGGTTAACAAGGCTTGACATGAGCGCATTTTTATTAATCTATAACCTGATTATTACATTTTTGAGATTTTTGCATTCACAATGCAATTTTTATACAATACTTAATAATATAGGTACTAGAAAAATAGGATTCGCACCAGGGTACTTATTGTGTAATTTTCAAAATCTCTCGCAATCACTTTCATTTGACAGACGTATTTGACACATTGCTGTATTTCTTTGGTAAGTTTTTATTTATGCCAAAAAGAAGCATCAATGTATCACAACTTGAAAGCGATAGATTTTGAAATCAGTTTCCCTTCCAAGAATTGATCTGGGGAGTAATTACGTAACTTTGTTGCAATCAACTCTGACAGAAATCGCAGTTACATCACTGCTTTAGTAAGAACCAATGTGACAACTATCTTAAGTAAAGCAGCAATGCAACTGCGCTTTCAATCGATTTCAATCGAGAATTGTTAGCAACAGAGTTACGTAATTGGCTAACAGGAGCGAGTCGTATTTTTACACTAGTATAACTAAACTTTAGTATAACTAACCTGGTTAGTTCCCCTGGCCGTCCGTCCAGCTCGATGCACGTACGAGCTCACGTCCAGAGGGAAGTCAAAGTTGATCACGTTGGACACATTCTGGAAGTCGATCCCGCGCGACACTCCGGACTCCTTGTCCCGCTTGCGTTTGGATACTTGCTGTCGTGGGAAAAATACTTTTTCACTCCTCTTGCTCAAAAAGTGCGTCATTGTAACGTACAAGAGTCGAGATAAAATAGCATAATAAGCCCTAGGGGATAAAGTTTTTTCTTTTTTAATGTTTGTCTATTACCAATGAGCGTACTAAAACGAAAAAGTCTTTATTCATAATCACGAATAAAAACTCGCTCGACTTAATACTGGGGGTCTATTACGAAAAGTTTAATGCGATACACGCGGCTGCGTCCGTGCTTCGTTCTGATTGATTCCTATTACAAAGCACTTGCTTATGCGATATTGCAAAGTGATTGCGTAAATTTGAGAGTTTCTCTCTAGTGGATCCGTCATTATTCGTTCAATAGACTATGGACTACGATAGCTACATTGAAAATATTTGTAATAACTATAACCAACGAACTGCGTACGACTATCGTGATCAAGTTTCGTAATAGGCCCCCAGTTTCTCATTCTTATTTTTGAAAATGGAACTAAAAGCATCTCTTCGGTAAAATCATAGACTTATTTTAACTCTGTGTACAGAGTGAATCGTAGAATGCGTGTTTGTGTTGCTTAGCTGCTACAGCAGAAATTAAAAAAGGTACCATGGCGCGAAATTTTTAGAATTTTTTTATAATTACAAACTGATTGAATTGTGTGACCATAATTGGAAAGAAATAATTTTAATCTTCTGCCGTCAAGCATAAATCATTTATTTAAATATTGTACAAAAAGTTTATGAAGTGGAGGAAAGAAAAACGAGTGGATTCGTTTACGGAAGTAAGTAAGTAGGTATAAACTATTTAATATTGTATTTTATTTTCTCGCAATCGTAGTGAAAAGTATAGTGTAACACACGACGCTAAAACCCATTGTAACTCGGTTTCTATTTATTCCCTCGCTAAAGCTCGGGAATAAAAATACCTCGATGCAATGGGTACTTTTAGCGTCTTGTATAACAATCTACTATTGTTATTTCGTGGCAAGAATAAGAACAATGTATAGTCTCTTAATCCTTACTTGTCATATTTTGTAAACAGCTTTTGACAGTTATGTCATAAATTTAAACTTAAATCGTTATATAAAAATAATGTTGTCTTATTAAATCAAATTGTTAGTAATAATTAGCAATTAATTTAATAATCTATGTGTGGAAAACCATTTGTTGTATTTTAAAATTGATTTTTTTTAAATAAATAGTTGGGTGAAGATTGTTTACCAAATAAGACAAGTGACTAAGGATAAACAGACTATAACGGCCTTACCACATAAGATTTTAAAACACTGTTTAGTAAAAACGCTGTTTAAATGTCATGCCGTCTCTTTCAAACAATATTGTCAAAAAAAATAAATTAAAAAAATTAAAAAACCCGCCTGCATAAAAAGACAAGTCGACTGAAAAGATGGAAACAAGATTAAATAAATATTAAAGGCAACATGTCATAATAACATGCAGTCGGAGGCATGCATAAAGAAAGTGACATTATGAATGATTGAATTATATGCCTCCGACTGCATGTTATTATGACATGTTGCCTTTAATATTTATTTAATCTTGTTTCCATCTTTTCAGTCGACTTGTCTTTTTATGCAGGCGGGTTTTTTAATTTTTTTAATTTATTTTTTTATTTATCTCTTTTTAGTTATTATATTTTACGGTCATGATATACCTTTTTGAAATGCTTATAATAAGCCCTTTAATTTGACACCCATATTGCAGTATTCTAAAAAAAAAAATATTTTTTTCACTACGTATAATAGCACCGTACAGCCGCCATGTTGGTTTTTTTATAACGCCACCTTCTTAAGAACACTTGGGCTGAAAAGACCAATCTAACGATATCTTAATCATAGAAATCCGTTCAGCCGTTTGAGAGATATGAGGTAATAAAGAATATTACATACAAACATATATACTTACAAGATACGCGCGAAATACATAACCTGCAGTCGGGTAAAAAGTGACAGCATCACATTTAAACAGTGTTTTAGTTAAACGTTCAGCCGTTTGAGAGATATGAGGTAATAAAGAATATTACATACAAACATACATACTTACAAGATACGCGCGAAATACATAACCCGCAGTCGGCTAAAAAGTGACAGCATCACATTTAAACAGTGTTTTAGTTAAACGTTCAGCCGTTTGAGAGATATGAGGTAATAAAGAATATTACATACAAACATACATACTTACAAGATACGCGCGAAATACATAACCCGCAGTCGGCTAAAAAGTGACAGCATCACATTTAAACAGTGTTTTAGTTAAACGTTCAGCCGTTTGAGAGATATGAGGTAATAAAGAATATTACATACAAACATACATACTTACAAGATACGCGCGAAATACATAACCCGCAGTCGGCTAAAAAGTGACAGCATCACATTTAAACAGTGTTTTAGTTAAACGTTCAGCCGTTTGAGAGATATGAGGTAATAAAGAATATTACATACAAACATACATACTTACAAGATACGCGCGAAATACATAACCCGCAGTCGGCTAAAAAGTGACAGCATCACATTTAAACAGTGTTTTAGTTAAACGTTCAGCCGTTTGAGAGATATGAGGTAATAAAGAATATTACATACAAACATACATACTTACAAGATACGCGCGAAATACATAACCCGCAGTCGGCTAAAAAGTGACAGCATCACATTTAAACAGTGTTTTAGTTAAACGTTCAGCCGTTTGAGAGATATGAGGTAATAAAGAATATTACATACAAACATACATACTTACAAGATACGCGCGAAATACATAACCCGCAGTCGGCTAAAAAGTGACAGCATCACATTTAAACAGTGTTTTAGTTAAACGTTCAGCCGTTTGAGAGATATGAGGTAATAAAGAATATTACATACAAACATACATACTTACAAGATACGCGCGAAATACATAACCCGCAGTCGGCTAAAAAGTGACAGCATCACATTTAAACAGTGTTTTAGTTAAACACGTGTTAAAAAGTGTTTTGTGGTAAGGCCGTAAATGTTATAATGTTTTTTTTTCATATAGCTCTATACTATAAAAAAAACATTATATTTTTTCTTAATATAACACAAATATACCTTTTTCTTTTTAGTCCTTTCTTCAATAGGCAGTATGCCACCATCAGGCTTTTCCAATGCCTTCTCATCAGAAGCTATTATGATCTGGTACCTTCCTCTATTGAACTGGTCCACTGACAAACACCTCACCGCTGCTGGCAGTTCAGAGTTCAGTACACATGATCCTATTTTGAACTGCTCCAAATATAACTTTAATCTGAAAAATTCAAATCAATAATTATTGTATCATAAATAAATTCTACAAAGGATGGAATTGGCTTCATAAATACACAAAAAAAACTTATTTTTCTTTCAGCTTAATTACTGTTATAATTGAAGTAAAATAGAAAACTTAAAATAATCAAAAGTATTATTGTTATATTCTTTAAATAAAGCTTATTTCGGGTGTGCCATAATATGTTTGTACAAAATAAAATTTTATTATATGGCATCTGTCTACTAGTCTAGGAAATAATCAGTACCTAACAAGGGTCTGACATGCTTTGATAGAGCGAGATCGTCTTATTGAGATTCCTACAGGAGGAAATAGAGAAGAGTGTCATGTTTTTTCTCTATCACCGACCGGACTTTATTTCATGGTCGGGTTATTGGTACAGTTCAACTAGGCCAAATAAACAAGTGGGGTTATATCAAGAGTGCCAAAGAAATTAAAGGTTTTGTGGATTACTACCTAATTGATACCCAAGATTTATTATAAATCATATGTGTTGTGTTTGTGTCTAGCATACAAAATGGTGGGGTGTTCGATATTTGGCTGCAAAAGCAACAATCAAAGAAAAGAATCGGATGTTACATTTCATGCGTAAGTACACTGTTTTCTATATTTTGATAACGTATTTCTTTCTCAAATCTCACAGGAACCAAGTTTCTGAGCTAAATCATTAGTTATATCATGAAATACCTGATAAATAGGAAAAATCTAAAAATTATTTCTAAAAATAACCTCGTAAACATTTGACATGCAAACCGGTAAAATTGCGTACATCTACGTAATAGTAGAAGTCAACTTAGCTTTGACGTCCACTAGAATCAGTAGGTTTATAATTCGATTTCCGGATGCCTACTATATAGAAAATTTTCCCCAAAAATTACCCCATATTTCAGGGAATTTCAAGCGATTTGATTTTTCCAGATTTCCGACGGAAGATAAAACTCGTGAAAAATGGATAGAAGCAAATGGAAAAAAGAATTGGGTGCCACACACGAATTTGTTCAAAACATTTTGAATAAAATTGTTTCCGAAAAACAGAAAAACTAACGTTAATAAAAAAAAGTCCTGTATTCCAACGTTTAATAAAGACTTTACCTGTTTTAATTTAAAGTTTATCTTTTTATTCCATTAACCACACAATCTCATATCAACTACCTGAGCGAACCCCAGCTAGTTTACTCTTATCTCTCTTTTTTAGCAGGGCAGTTGTGTGTACTCCCGTCCCGACTGCAATGACGATTGTTATTTAGTTCGATTTTAGCAGGGAAGTCGTGTACCATTTATAATTATACTGAGTTTTTGCATGCTGGAAACGGCGAATTGTGAGGTCTTAACATTTTATTAATATCTCTGCTGTACCACAATTACTGCGAATAAAGTTTATTTCCATTTCTATTTCTATTCTATGTATACGTATGTTACCGTTAAAGTACGGAATCCGTTAATCTGCAGATTAAAGTGCGAAATTTTTCTTAAAGTAGACGATTTCCGTGCTTTAACTATACGGATGCTACACCGTTAAGGGTACTTTTTCTGATCATGGCAACCCCATATTTTGACGTCATAATATATCTATCCCTTACACCCGGTCGCTCGGTAGCGCATCTACCCCTTTTAATATACTATATCTATGGTACCTAACCTAAATACAAAGAGAGTATAGGTATTTTATAGAAAAAAACACTAACTTATACTGTAACATCTAAAGAGCACTTACTTATAACATCTATCCACTGTTCTCACAAAGATTATACTTTTCCCCCTTATGAGGTTCAATTTGAGCAATGCATACAATATAGCGGCTTTGTCGTCTTCTTCCGCAAACAAATGGTAATGTTGCAATTGTGACGAAGGTGCCAGTTCCGGCTCCTCAAGCTTCAAAGTGACCGGGTTGCGGAGGACTATCTTCTTCAGACTGAGGACATCATCTGAAAGTGTTGCCGATGCTAATACTGCTTGATAGACTTTTGGTAGAAAACTGCAAAATTATTACCTATTGAAATTAAAAATATATTTTTTTATACAGTATGAGGTATGATGATAAAAAGTTAATAATATCTTACCCTAATAATTCTTTAATTTCATCTTCATATCCAAACGAAAATATTAAATCAGCCTCATCAACAACCATAACCGCTAAATCTTCTTTTAACCTCATGTTATTGGCCTTCAAGTGTGTCAAAGCCCTTGACGGAGTTGCCACTACAATGTCAGGCTTATCCTGCAGCTGCGACTTTTGCGCCTGTGTGTCACCAGTCGCAGATATGTCTATGCATCGCACTTCTCTTGCACATTTTATAGTTAAATCGCATATCACTGAAGCTATCTGAAAACAATGTCTGTTTAATGCAACAAAATACATTATTTACAGTGCTACTTGCTGACCGGGGCGCTGGGACACAACGGGTTGTACCAGGAATGACACCGGGTACGTATGGCAGCCCTATGCTAAGGGGCCGATGTTTATGTTATTCAAAAACAATATCAACATCACCACTATCTTTAAAACTTTAAAGTGATTTGTTTTATGGAAAAGGTCACAACCATTTACCTGTCCACAGAGTTCCTTGCTTGGTGATAATATAAGGGCTCTTATACTTTGATGTCTGCTTGTGTTTTTTAAGTTGAGCATTTTCTGTATTACAGGTATTGCGAAAGCAGCCGTCTTTCCGGAACCAGTTCGGGCCCTAATCAGAACATCTTTACCCTCTAGAAGGAGAGGGATAGCAGTTTCTTGAATCAACGTTGGTTCACGCCATCCTAGTTGAGAAACTGCCTGCAAGGAAAAAAATTAAATTATTGTATTCTCATAGTCATAAACATGTATGTTGAAAACATAATTTTTACTGCGCTGAGAGGAATACGATAAAAGCTTACCTTCAAAAGCCGATCGTCCAACTCCATTTCATGAAACATAACCTTTTTGTCTTCGTCCATGTTTTTGGTGTACGACGATGAGACAAGACAAAATGCCAATTTAAAAATGTGGGGGTATTATTTATGAACAGACACTAGCTCTAACGTTACGGAATCAAGGTTTTAGTAAAATATATTGCGAATTTCAGCCAAAATAATAAATCAACACATGTCTGCCTGCGACTCTGCTCGCTCTCTGCTGCGATCAGGGTTGCCAGATGGTCGGGATTCGCCTGGATTCTCCCGGAATTTCAAGTGATCTCCCGACTCCCGAAAAATCTAAAGATCTCCCGGAAACTCAGCCGTTCCCAAAGTTCTCTAGAAAGCAATAATTTTCGCGGATGAATCCACAGAATGCAAGATTATTGGATAAAATTGACTCAAAATTGCGCTGCGCGGCCATTTTATTTTACAATAGACAGGCAAGAGTACAAGATTAGTGGATGAAACTTTACTAAAAATCGCGTTGCGTGGCCATTTTTCTACAATAGACAGTCAAGATGATTAGTGGATGAAAGTCACTAGAAATCGCGCCATGCGGCCATTTTCTTATTAAAGTAAGGCAAGAGTACAAGATTAGTGGATGAAACTAACCAAAAATCGCCGTTTTTTTACCCGACTGCAAGTTTTTTACAATTGACAGGCAAGATTAAAACTTACAAGATTAGTGCATGAAACTGACAAAAAATTTAGGATTATTGTACCTAATACACATTTTTATTGTACCTAAATATGTATTTCTCCCGACAACAACAGCAAAATCCCGACATTTTCAAATTATCTTCAGATATTTCGGACTTCCAATCTGGCAACCCTAGCTGCGATAAAGGCCGCGTTCCGAATCACGCTGATAGCGCTGTTAGCGCGAATTCGACCAAATTAAATAGTTACAAAATATTACACAAATAGGGTATTTGTGTACCTACTTCATTTAATGGATTATACGCTAACAGTGCTGTTGCCGTGATTCGGACGCGGCCAAAAATAACAAATGCATTCCAGTCTAGCAGACTAATCGCTGTCCATTTGTCACACTCACACACTATACAGCTGTCACGGCTGAGTCATCGATCGAGGATTCCGTGTTTCGAAGTTGTTTGATACACGTGTCCGCGAATTTAATTAAGTGTTTTTGTACTTTTCCCTCAACCGTTCTTTTCTAAATTGAGTTTTCTCGTCTATAAAAAATCAGGCGAAGATAAAGCAAACAACGTCTATCTCAAAGAAATATTTATATCTTGAAAGAGTAACACTAGTAACAATAGTCTTAATAAGAACATCTATCCTCGATGGCGGTCCCAACGATACTCCCGATGCCGACCGGCGCCAAGCCTGTCCGCCATTACGGAAAAGAACACCCGTGTCGCCAACCGGAAGTTAAACTATTGGTGACAACAATGTTCGTTTCACAACTTTTAACAAATTAAAATTATTCTAATTAAATTTTAGAAAATATTTAGAATTTATACAGTTATCCAAAATTATCTCTTAATAGAAGAAAATCTAACACGTCTAACATTCTGTTGGTGAGTGGTTTCAACAAGAATTCAGTGTATTTAGATTACTAATATACCGGTTTACTAACACGCGGCGTCTCGCCGTCTTTGGCTAGACGCCATGGACCCGGAGCCTCCTGATCCCCCCGTTCCCCCCGATATGGAAATTTCACAACCAATGTTTACACAAGAGAATCCAGAACCTCGTAAACATAAACGTCCATCGGAAACAACATGTACAACACCCAACCCTGACAAACGGACAAGGACCTCCAACGACATTGACACCTCTGCATCTATTCAAACAATATACTTGCACCCAAAGCTCTCTCAGGAGTCTCGTAAGTACAGCTCTCTTGATCAAGGTCCCTTCATCGTTCATGTGAGTAGGGAAGTGCCTGATCCAGCAGCAGGTACTACCATTAGGCCTATTAAATTTGGACAACTTATACACAAACAATATAAAAAATATTGTAAAAGGCGGTATAAAAAATGTAGGAAGAAATAGGATTGAAATTGAATTCAAGACAGGTTCGGATGCAAATAGTTTTATTTCATCAGATTTTGGTTCGTTACACAAATTTAAAGCTATAATTCCATCTTACAACGTCACCCGCATGGGCATAGTCAGGAATGTCCCTGTTGACTGGTCGCTTGACGAATTTATTGGCTCCGTTGAACTACCAGAAGGATGTAGTACTGTCCTGAAGGCCAGACGCCTCAACAGGAAGGTTTCTTCTAATGGTAATACCACTTGGACCCCCACCCAAACCGTGGTGCTGACATTCGAGGGTCAGGTATTACCCAAAAGAATTTTTTGTTATTTCACGTCTCTGCCAGTAGAAACTTATCAACTCCCTACTATTCAATGCCACAACTGCTGCAGGTACGGCCATATAAAGGCTCAATGCCGGTCTAAGCCGAGATGTTTCCGCTGTGCCCAAGAACAGGAAGTAAGAAACAGCGTTTACAGCGTAGATTCACCTAGTTCATTATCAATTTGCGTGGTAATCGATGACTTAGTTATTAGTCTGCTGGAATGCACCCTATGAATACGCAGTGTTGCCAACACGACAAGATTGCTATTTTCCAAGGAGGTTTACTAAAGGAGAGTGCGCTGTCCAAATAATCTTACCTATCGTTCTTCGATCAAGATCGAAGTTATCGTTTAAAGAAATTGAACTTTATCGTCGTTTAAATTCAAACGACGACATTGACTAAGTGACTACATGATTTTTTTTCATATTTATTGGAATGGCATGCCTAAAACGAACTGTATTTAGCCACTGCTACACTGTAAGACAGGTTATTAAAATATAGCTAATGTTTTAGTCGAATGTCGAGGGTACAGCTGTCCTCACATTCATAAAAGAATGTTGGTTTGCTTGGGCTGGATTCCTAAGCGTACGGGTTCAAGACATGATAGGTGATTGCGTAAAGTCAATCGTATTCATTTGACAGTTCATATTGTATTATAAGATATGTCATCCCATACAAATTGCAGCCTATGGAATACGATATGAACTGTCAAATTAATACGATTACCGTACGCAATCACACCCCTGCACGCGTAGCATGAGCAAACGGGACTCTTGTCTACGAAGACTTGCTTGTCGGGTCCTCTAAATATGCGAGCACAGTTTGACAGACAGGTGGGACTCGCTCTCAGATTTTTACAATCTTTTAATGTCTTTTTATTACAAATATGAATTTTAAAAGGTAACATTTTTATTTCAACATCAATAAACGTCGAAATTATCTAAAATGATCCGAAATAATTTAGTTTAAACATGATTCTTATTTTAAAATAAGTTCTAAGATAAAGAGACATTCAAGAGAGCGTTCACTTCCGTAGACAAAGCTCTCTCGAGCTCGAGAAGAAATAATGTTGCCAATAGTAAATAATTACCATAATTGCCATCGTTTCTCATAAAGTGCTGTTCCTTTCTATACATTTCACGACGCAAAACTTCTGATCTATCTGAGTAAAATTTAGCTGTATGGATATAGAATCTATATCCATACAGCTAAATTTTACTCAGTTTTAAGTTTTGCGTCGTGAAATGTATAGAAAGGCAAAACTTAAAACTGAGTAAAATTTAGCTGTATGGATATAGAATCTATATCCATACAGCTAAATTTTACTCAGTTTTAAGTTTTGCGTCGTGAAATGTATAGAAAGGAACAGCACTTTATGAGAAACGATGGCAATTATGGTAATTATTTACTATTGGCAACATTATTTCTTCTCGAGCTCGAGAGAGCTTTGTCTACGGAAGTGAACGCTCTCTTGAATGTCTCTTTATCTTAGAACTTATTTTAAAATAAAAATCATGTTTAAACTAAATTATTTCGGATCATTTTAGATAATTTCGACGTTTATTGATGTTGAAATAAAAATGTTACCTTTTAAAATTCATATTTGTAATAAAAAGACATTAAAAGATTGTAAAAATCTGCCTTTCTTTTTGAACACACTTGTTAATTTAGTAGTCTGTGGAAACTGACGAGAAAATTACAAAATATTGAAATCAACGTATGAAAATAAAATGTTAATTTACGTTTTTAAATATTAAAAAATTAAAGTAAAAAAATCTATATTTGGGTAAAAAGGGTGGTAATATTAGGAAACAATATTGTTATATTAAGCAATAAATTATTTAGAATTATTTATTGCTTTAATTTTTTTTATTAATATAAGTAACAAAAAAATATTTTTTTTTTTTAAATACTTAGTTACTACACTTAATATTTTTTTATTTTAATTTTTTATTTTTTATAAATTTTATAAATAAAAAAAATTAAATCAACACATTATTTATTATTTTTCCATAATAAAATATAAGCACGGGTAACTTTTATTTGTTTTTATTGCGAAATTTAGATTTACATAAAATAAAATACGTAAAAAACTCTTTCTCGACTACCCAAAGGGTAGTAGACAAGTTTCTCCGACTCAACTGTCAAATTAATGTCAATTGAAGAGAAAAGTGGTCGTTTGTCGACTTTTGACATAAGGCCACGACAAAGAACAATGCGAGTCTACTAGTGTAAAAGTGCGAGCACGAGTATCTCGATCTCAACCCGACAAAAGTGACATTTGGGTGTAGACAAGCCATTGTTCTGTGAGTCGAGTCTTTTCTCGAGAGTGGTCATGCTACGCGTGCTGTTTGAAAAGCTACGGGTGAGTCGTTTTTTTTCAGTTTAGTGGTTGTTGCGAATGACCCCAGTCGTTGAAAATCTCCCTAAATATTTAAATTACTAAAAAGTACCTTTACTAGATAACGTTTCCTTTTTGCTGATTTATAAAAAAAAGAAACAAACTACTGTGGTTGAAAATTGCAAAGTTTTTCACCAAGAATCATAGAATATGAATACAAGATTCTTGTTTTTCACCATCTTATTCGGCAAGATTTGAACAAACTTTGAAATGAAATTGCAGCGAAAATAGGCAACACTGTCAAAAGAAAGTGTTGCCTACTTGAAAAATTGAAGCTAATTTAATAACTTTTAAAAACAATCTATCAAAAACCACACAAAAACCACAATAAAAAGGTCATTTTTAATATTTGTTTCTTTTTTCTCGAAACTGTTGTTATTCACCACCCAGTTGCGATTTTACCGGTACCAAAAACAACTTTTTTTTTACCTATTGTATTTTTGGTAGATTTTATTTTTCCACACACGCAATACCGAATGAATGGCCGATTGTTTCTGCTTTGCATTGCATTATTTTCTACTGTGAAAATAAAAATAATTACCTATTCAAGTAACCGTTATCTGTTTGAGTAAATTATTAAAAGTTATAAAATTGTGTTAACAGTTTGGTGAATGTAGTTTATGTGATCAACCATGTCTCAGTGCGAAGGCGTTACAGACCACAGTTCATTGCCTTATGTAAAACTAGAAATGGTGTTTCTTCCGTGATCAACTGAATAAACGGTGACTTATGTTATGTGTAGTGTGATTATTGAAGACGAGCGCTAGTTAGAAAAGTGTAAAATGTCTAACTCAACAGCGCAAGTGTTGATGAAGAAGGGTAAACGTGGTGCAGCTGCCTACATACACGCGGATTGCGCTAGTGGTTCCCCCCAGCACTTGGGTCCTCTCCTGGACGTGTTGCTGAACCCTAGTAAAGCTATAGACGAGTGGGAGACCGTGGATTGGTGCCGATGGCTGATCGCTGGGGGGAGAACACCCGACGAGTTCGCTACTATAGGTGACTATTTCATTTTGATGTAACTGTACCTTCTTCCATACTTCCATTTAGAGTTTACTAGGTTATATTATAACGAAATTACTACATAAGTTGTACGCTTTGTTATTTGTTGCTCAATGCAGAGTTGAGGTTGCACGATTAGTTATTCAGTGATGACCTTCTATTGCCTTAGTGACATTTGTCATAGTTATTTTTTGTTTACTTACCCTGCTGAAGTTTATTACTAGGGATCCTTTTAAATAATGGTTTCCATTGCTATAGAGTTAATTCAGTATCTATCATGATCATGATGATATCTGAAAAGGCTCTTCAGTACCTGTTCTGTTACCATGTTTTTATTAGGTTATTTTCTTGTCTGTTGTCTGTCTGGTACAAGTTTTTTTAGTAAGCAAAGCTAAAATTGTTCTCAACTTCATTTGATTTTAAAGGTACTGCTCCACTTGAACTTTTCTTTCATTAGATATAATATAAAATGTATGTCTTAGCAGAAAAGATTATAAACAGTATCAAGTATTAAAACTTTTTTTTACCCAACAAATTCTTATAATGATAAAGCTTCATTCCGTTACCCAAAATCTTGCTATTAACAAAATATTTTTAGTTACAAACATTTTTAATGTTTTATTAATAAAATACAGAGTTACATATTATTTGAATTTGAAAATTATATAGCTATTTTATCTTTATCAATTGTCTAAATATTTGGAAAGATATTTCAATTGAATGTTGAGGTAATTCCTCACATTGGTGAAATAACGCTGGCTTACAGCGTAAGAGCAGGATATACTAGAAGAAATTTGACGATGCCACTAGTGACTTGGTAGCTCAGCGGTCAGAGCATTGGACCGGATATCCAAAGGTCGCGGGTTCGATTCCTGTCCGAGAATTGATCTGATGCGAGTCGATTTTTTTCTAGTATATTAGTATTAAAATATTGATTGTTTTAAAATTGAGTATACATACTGGTGGATTGTTTTTATGTGAACCTGGATGGAAAATAAAATAAAAGAGACAGGAGATTTTGCTCAATGGAAACATTCCTTTATTTTTTTAAAGAAGCAAAACTGCATTCAATTTTTTTTTGATTTTGATCTTCCTATTTCACAATTTTCAGAAAGCCTAGTGCCTATTTTTTTAATAAATGATAGATTTCATGATCTACCTTTAATTTAAGATAATATGTTTCAGAAATTTGATTCTTATTTGGATCCTATCAATTGGTTTGATACCATACAGGGTGCATTCTTTTTTACTTTGTGTCGGTTTGATTCCTGTGTATTTGTACATGTGTATTTAAAAATACTAGAATATAGCTTTGCTTCTTTTTAAAAATAAAGGAATGTCTCTTTTGTGCAAAAACTCACTATCGCTATTATTTAGATTAGAGTACTTTCCGTCCATGTTCATTTAAAAAAGAATCATTCTTTATAATTTTTATTATTACCACTGCCATTTAACAAGACCTAGTATTTTACTTTTATTTTTATTTTCTTTACAGTAAATTACATTAGCTTTGAATTTTACATACATAATAAATAACTCCAATTTAGCTTTTACTTTAAAATATTAGTAAACAGTAATTCTTAAATTTCAACAACATGAATATTTACTGGAGGTTTTCGTCTAAAAAGATTACTACTGGAGGCCACTGTAATTCCTCACCAATTTGAAAAATATCAAGGAAACATAATTAAAAGGCAGACCTCTATGCCTGCAATAACAGACCAGTCTGTTTATCAACACCGGTTGACCCCCACCTTTGCCCATTTTGGTGGCATGTCTGACAGATGTTACGCAGCCTTGTCCATGATTCATATGTTTATATCTTGAGTTGAGTCCCATTAATTATCAATAACCAGCCTTTGTCTCAATCTACAAAGTGGAGGATTATATGCAATACAAATTACAATTTTATATTGGAACAACATGTAGCTGTGATTTATTATGTATGAAATTAATATAACATTTTCATATTTGTCTCTGCTGAAGTCTAGATGGTTATGGTTTGATGCCACCATTGTCTTCCCCATCAAAAAGAAAATTGGAATCCTTATAAGAAAACTTTGTTGACTGTTTGTCCATCTTTAGAAACCTTTTATCTGAAACAAGTTATCAAGTCAGAAAATTTCATGGGAAATTTAATTTTTAATCAATAACATTATGGGAAAATAATGATAAATGGAATGCAGTAAAAAAAATCTACATGATTCATTAAAAAAATATGATTTCTTTATTTTATAAGGAAACTGAATTTAAAACAAACAAAGAAACTTTATAAATTATAATTGATGTTTGTAGAATGAATGGCAAACAAAGGCCACCTATTATAACATTATTAAACCCATTTTTGACCTATAATAAAATTCATAACTTAGGTACATCTGTACTAAGGTACCGTGAGTTTGTAGGATAATTGCAAAACCTAGGAATTTTGCAATGATCCCAGCCCATGACGATTAGCAATCTTACGACATTTACACTGATATTCACTTGTATTACAATCTACATACTTACCTAGGTATACAGATTGTTTTCTGAACTGTCAAAATTGTATACTGTTTTATTCTCAACAGTCAGTAGTACAGTCTCAAAATTTAAGTTTTGCCACCTTTACACAATACATCTCATGAAGAAGCAGTCTGTAAGAACAAATAACTGAGCAAACAACTGGACACTGGCGAAATACAAAAGGGAACCGCCAAAGCTCAAAAAGAAGAAGAAGAAGTACCTATTTAGCTTAAGTTAATATTCGAATTAGACCTTACCTAACTAGTCTTGCAATTATATTGATGATAATGATAGTATGTCACATCTATTCCTTCGATAAAGCCTTTGATCAAGAATATCCTAGACAACGCTAAACTAAAACAGTATGCAAAAATGGCACTTCAAATAGCGTCCCACTTACAAACTTGGTGCTTATTTTGTACATAATCACCTTTTATTTTGTGCAAACTCACATTTTATATCACTTGTTTTGTACAAAATAAGCCCAGTTTGTAAGTGGGACACTATTTGAGGTGCCATTTTTGAGACTCTGACCGGACATCTAGGATATCCTTGATCAAAAGATGAAGCAGATAGAAGGCTCGTCTTCCTTATCCACCCAATAAGGAAGTCAGTTGTACTCCAGCAGTGAAGTCATTTTAAATAGCTGATGTGCTAAAAGTTATTATAACAAAGTATGTTATGAACTAAGTTTGTCATCAATCCCTTTTTTGTTGTGCGAAAATAAGAATAAGCCATAATTTTAAGCACTAATCTCCTAATTTGATGTTTTGTAAGTACCTACCTATGTGTTTTAAATCGGTTTAATTTAGACATAAAGGTTATCGCCCGTCATCAATTCAACACTTGCTACATGCGAATGAACAAAGTTGTATTCTTTGTTCTTTAGTTTTTATAGGATCAACTAAGTAGTTTTCTTTCATACTCTCATACCGAAAAATATTTCTGGCGACATGAATTAGACTGGTCGGGCTAACTATGTCTCGTGTCTTATAAAAATATGCCATAGGCCTGGTAACGGTCAACAAACGTAGTTTCCGCAAGAGGCCCGCCAATAAGGACATTGACCCGCTCACTTTCGGCACTCTGTGTCTGCATGCCGATGTCATCTTTACTACGATGCTTCATCTCGTAAAGGTGTTCTTTAGTAGGAACTCGACTGTTGGAAGTTGGAACCCCTTTGTTGAACTGTCACCTCTAACCACAACAGAGTTGAAGATCATTTTCGTCCGAAGGTGTACCCCTTTTTCTTTTTCTGTACCTCATCATCGCTGGAGTATCTAACTGATCAGAAATGCCGAACTGCGCATAATTCTCAACTTTTTGGTCACAAAATCGATGAGTCACATCACATGTCACATATCGTAAGAAAATATTAAAATGGAACGAATCGAACCATTGAAAACACGGCAATGTTATCGATCTTTAGCCTTAGCGCAACCGCTTATAAAGTACGTAGATAAATGAAGATTCTGTCCGATAATAAAAACTCCTGCTTAATATACTGGAATGGCACGCGCTGCCCCGGGCGTGCACTCGCGTTGCATTGCACACATCTATTATAATTATGAATCGATTAATGCAGCAAACTTGGATTAACTAGTACGTATCTTGGTAGCTATTAAGGCATAAAGAACCAACTTGCGCTGCTTAGGGTTCAGTTTTGTTGAGAACACTGGAATCGATTGATACGGGTTGTTATAATATTGTATTTCCCATTTTGTTTAAACTTTCCCACTTTGGAATGGAAGTAGTACCTACTTGCTAGGTTGTTTCCATTAGATATGAAATAAGTTAGAATGAAAAATTAGCAGTACCTGGCACTGACACGTGCTGTTTTGGCGTTGTGCCGTAAGTAAACGACATGCCATGCCAGACGCCTACTATACCACAAGTATGCCTTGAAGTATCTTTAATTTCCGTTTAAAGATATTTCAAGGCATTTCAAAACAGAGGCATCGTGAGTGTTTCGTATGGTTTTCCGGTTTTTTTGCCACCTGTCTTGGTCAGGGCTCGCCGCGCCCGCTGCGCTTGACCTAAATGTCAACACGATATTTATAAATGAAGCTGAACAAAGCTACATCTTGCTTGGAAGACTCCAGGATTTCATACAAAGGCCTTTTCTTTGTTAAGATCTTTGTTCAATCTCCATTTACTCTAGTTACGGGATGGACAGTAAGTAACAGTGGAATAAAATATGATTGTACCCATCGTAAACAAATGTGTTTAATGTCAACTTCATGTTTTTACTTGGACGAATAAACCACTGTTTTTATGATCCAAGTATGACACATTTGAATTGAGAGTCGCAGCTGTGTAGAATGATGGTTCATAAACGTAAACAGTCGCTTCTTTAGAATACAGCTTGTTATTTTAATGGACATGAATAGAATTTTACCATTGATTTTCATAAATCTATTATTTGGAAATGGGATAATCTAGCTGATAATATGTTTAGTTAATTCTTAGAACTAAGTAGTACTTGGTATTGTCACGATCACGAATGCGTTAAACTTAATAGCACGTTTAAGAACAAAGAAGATAAGCAAAAATGTACAGTCACGAGCAATAAGATGTACACACCAAATAACTTTGTCACATTACGTTTTGAATAACCTAGGTATAACATTATCACACTGAGATATATTGATTGAATGGTGACATAGTTCTAAGGTGTGTACATTTTATTGCTCTTGACTGTACACCTTTTTGTACAACGACGCACAAGTAAAGAACTAACGAGGTCACTTCTTTAAAGGTGTCATTCCATTGCAGCGGCGGCGCATGCGACGTACTACTTCGCTTTATTGATAGACATGCCCTGTCCGTAGCTGTAAAACTTTTTTGAAGAGATCTAGCATACAACACTGTTGATCTGTGATTATTGTGATTTTCTACTCCCAGCTTTTCGATAAAACCCAGTCCATTTTGCCTATCACATTTGACAATTTCTGTCTGCGATATTTTAGGACCGATCGTTTGTTTGATCACTTCTTTATTTAATACTAATAGGTGAGTGACATTAATTCTTTTTGATCACATCTTTAACACTAAACACTAGGTGACATTAATAGTTTATGTCTGTTCGAGTACCGATATTTTTGGCTTTTCCTAGACGTCATAGCACATGAAATAAAACACTTTTAACGGATACTAGCGCGGTTTTATTGAAAGTACTTTGGTAATTAGTTGGTATTTGGTCTGATTTTCAGTCCCCCGTGACCACGGCAGCTGCAAAGGTGCCGAAACGTCGGAAAATAAAAAATCAGACCAAATACCAACTAATTACCAAAGTACTTTCAATAAAACCGCGCTAGTATCCGTTAAAAGTGTTTTATTTCATGTCTAGTGAGCGCGTAAGCTTGAGAAGTCATAGCACATATTAGCCAGTCAGTCAGTACACCTCTGCCAGGGGCCTTACTATGAGCTCTTATAGCAGGACTATATTGAACTGCCATACATTTTCGTACTATGACCTCAACGGTTGAAAGCAGGCCTTAAGCAATCCTGTTTAAGGCCTGCTTTTGAACTGAACGGTTTCTTATTTGCTGATGGTAAGCCCCCAGGATGTCATCCGCCCGCGTTTACATATTCCGACCGGTTACCGGTTGTAAAGCTTAGGTACCTCATTTGAACTATTAATTCAATTTGTATTGCTTTGACTCCTGTAGTCTCTTGGATGATAAATAAATTGATATTGGCCAAACATAGTAGATGTAATACAAAGTAGCTAAACATGGGAACTAGGCTAGAAAAAAATTGTCTTTAGGAATTGATCTCGACGACCTAAAAATAACACCAGCTTTGCACATTCATCGCCTGCGTCGATATTTTAACGAATATATTTTGTTTAGTTTGAACTGAAAACAGAAAAAAATCTAATGTTTTCCTAATGCAAGGATGGAATACATATTGTGGTTTCGTTCGTGTTACGAATGAAACCGCATCTAATTAATACTCCATCGAAGTCATTGCATCTAATTAAAATTCTTTATTATGGATAATTGCAGAGAAAAAATAGACAACTATATAGTACTATTATATATTCTGTGACCAGGATTTATCTCGATCACGAACATTAAGGTGTTAAAGAGAATTAATGATGAACTAGTTTATTAACTAGGGAAGGTCGTTAAATATAGTTAATGATTTTCAACTTGCACTTCAATCTCAAATAAATATATCCCTTAACAAAACGCAACATTTTACGTTTAATATTATTATAAAAGTAAAAGACAGTATCTTATTTACATTACATTACAAATTAATAAACTGCAGATGTCTTACTTTAAAATACACTTGCGGCGGACACGGTTCGAATTTTGAGCAATTGCTGGTAAACAAGCGACCTTGAGCGACTGCTTCGAGTATTGCAAAAGTATACATTAATCGACGCACTTAGAAATCGCGCCAGTCATTGGCCAGAATGAGTCATATTCTGAAGACTTCCGCGGAGGGTTGGTGGCACCGCACCACTCGAGGTGTCTTCGCGCCGCGGAGCGTTGACTTGCGCGCGATTGGCGAACGCGCGGTCGTCGAACCGAACAGCTGATCGCAAGTAGGGTTACCAGATCTAATAATGACATATCCTGGCTTTTCCCAGTATCTACATTCTTAATTTAGTTGACGTTTAATAATCTCTGCCTAGCCTACCCCCATGGGAAACAGGCGTGAGTGTATGTATGTATGTACGTTTAATAACTTTCTCTCAACAAAATGATTAACAACTTAGTATGTATTTTCATCAAGTACTTACAGATTTTCAAAAATCCCTGACAACTACAGTTTTCCCTGTTTTCCTGACAGATGCCTAAAATTCCTGTCATGTCAGGAAAATTCCTGTCATCTGGTAATGGTAACCCTAATCGCGGGCCGCCCGTCCCGCCTGCATGGTGCCCCATCACCGAGTACATATTGATCCGTGACAATTTTTTTTATATTCCCAATTGGTCATCATAACTTAATTCCCCAAGTCGTCTGGAACAAAAGGTGTTTCAACAGATGCCCAATTGCCCATCACGGTCGGCCCCCATTTGGGCATAATAAGTAGTATAACTTTATTCTTGACGGTTGCACACCAGAAACATCCATTGTCGTATTATCGATAATTAAAATAAATTTTCTTATTGTTTTAAATATAAAAGTTTTCTTTTCATTAGATACAATGGTGCCGATGCGGTTGGCACGACTTAACTAAATTGACACGACTTAACATAATTTTAGCGTTCTGTTCTTGTCTTTTCGATACTGAAGGAAAAAGATGGAAAACTATATTTATTTTAGTCCTGTCAATTTAGTAATTAAGTCGTTGCCAACCGAATCGACACCATTGTTCGCTTTAAAATTTGCTAAATCATTCTTGAATCATGAATGTAGAAATGATCCTAAGATTGAGGTGTTAATAAAATTGGTGACATGGCGTCGCTGCTAAGTTTCTGCTATGTTATTATTATTAGAATGCTATCACGTACAATGATACTATCTCCTGCGACGGTTGTCGCAATTAGCTATTTTATAATTATTTCGCAACTGTTACTTTGCCGTGTGGTTTCTTTATTCCTGATGGTTAAGTATGGTATGACTTTAAATGAAGATCAGCGAACCAAATCTTAACGCTATAAATATTTTAAAGCTAGCCACTGACGAGTCACGTCAAGAAACGTCCATTTGGCAGACTTCCAAATTAAATACTTCCAAATGGAAATACGTCCAAATTCAAGCTATGCCGCATCATTGACTATAATAGGTACTTCCATTTGGAGACACTAACGCCGTCACTTCCATAGCCTTAATCTGGACGTAATTCCATTTGGAAGTATACCATTTGGATGTCTGTCTACCAAATAGTAGTCGTGTCTGTGGCTACTGGCTAGCTTAGAGGTCACTCTATTGTTTGTAGTTATCGTTATTCCAAATGTCAACTAATTGGTTGTGCTCGGGCGCCCCGGGGCAATAACCACCGATACGTGTGTAAGTCCAGCCAGATAGGCCTCGTGGTCTGCGCGCGCGCAGCCAGGGCTGACCAATATGATACCGAACTACAGTCTTCTGTTATTATGTACTACAGACTCGTTTTATAATTTTTGTATACCCACTGGGAATTTTTTTTGGGCGTGCGTCTTAATTACCGGGAAAAGTCTTTTAGTTGACCGAGATCTTTTCATAAGAAAAGCATAGAATAAATAAGACATTACTAAAACATGTGAAAAATGGGTTGTGCTCATATTATGCACCAGACTAGATACTGACTGAAAACGTTAAGTAGAATTATACATTCTCTAATCCTGGACTTGTTGAGTTGATATACATTATACCCATAAAATGCCGTCTTTGTTTCGTATTTAGCTAATCTAAATACGAAACAAAGACGAAAGTAGTGATTTAATCATTTTCCAGATAACTTTTTAAGTCTCATAGCGTGTAGAAGAAAGGTAACTTCCTGGTAAGCTGTTGGTGGGCTTAATCATTAATTTTGGGTGAATGACCCCTCATTATAAAAAGGTTAAGTCAGATTAAGAACCAGGTGATGGCTAACAACCCTGCTAACGTTATGCCGCGGTTATTGATGCGTCGCGCGCACTAATGTTGCGTAATACGTTTGCCATCGCGCTGATCGCTCCACTCCCGTTGCGTTGCTAATATAACGATTATCTGCAAATCTTTATGTCGCTCTTCCACTTAACATTGTCCCATTTCCCCCGGACAGCTCTAATCACCATCATCATACGCCATTCGGTGTATAATGAGAACATTGTTAACTCGTTCGCGGTATTTTGTTTTCATAGAATCATCAATATGCTGATTGGATATGAAATTCTGATGATCTTGAAACAAATGGGGATTCTTCCTGTAAAGTGGCAGTTGCTTGCTATGGCTTGTTAATGATGATTGCTTTTGCTGTTTTTGTGTTGTACCTAAATGTTTTTTAATGTAACTTATTGGTTCGTCGATTAGTTAACTATTCAGCCCCCTTAGCAATGTAACATTTGCAAATTTTCGTTATCGTTTCGCTTCGAAACATGTATGGATTTGACGTTTTAAATGTCGATAGTTAACGAAGCCTTATGTCAATCCCATACATGTTTTGAAAGCGAAGCGATAACGAAGATTTGCAAATGTTACTTTGGCCCTCAGGATCATTATTATTTTTTGTGATTTTTTAAGTCCATGATCAAAGCACCCAAGCAAGATCCAATTTAATTTCCAAGAAAGGATAGTAAATTGTCTGAAGACGACATTAAAGACACCGCATAGGATTATATCCATCACATCATCCATGTTATTTAATCAGCCATGCTACATCGATGCTGATTCGAATGCTTTGATGTATCAAATATCACGTAACATACTAGTACAAAGTATCCAGTTAATCAAAACTGATACACTACGTGACATTACGGAGGAGCCGATAAAATTACATTTTTCATTCCGGCATCCTCCAGACTTTAGGCGATTGAATGTTCGAATGAAACTTCGTTATTGCGGTTTCTATTGGACCTTGGAAGTGGAACCATAGTTTGAAAGATCTAGTTATTGTTTTGTGTTAATTCGATAAAAAAAAATGCATTGTTTGTTTGTGTTGTGGCCACAGATCACTATTATTTTTCCATTCGGGGCCGTGCGTGGCCTACTTTTGATCGGTAATTTATCTATTCTGTGGTGCTTGATCAAACGCTGGACGATCGAAGTGTGCTTGACAAGCAGTGCAATGTGAATTATTAACAGGCAGGTTTTGGTCGTTTAGGGAGTGCATATATTAGATATTATATTGTTTTAGGTAGTAGGTATATGTTATTTGTCGCAGCGTCAACGAACCGGTCCCGGTGGAAGACCAGCGCTGGTCTCAGACCATGCATTATGCTGAGTCGGGACCGTTTTGAGACTATCTGTTCGATTTTCAGTGTTTGTTTTGTGTTCATGTCTCAAATAAATTATTTTTCTTTCTTTCTTCATTCCATAGTTTGCTGGTTCATATGCGACTCGAAGGACCAATTTTATGTGTTGTTTGGATAGTCATACCATACATACACCAAATAAGACGAATGATAAAACTTGAAATAACTGAAATCACTGAACAAACTTGAAATAACTGAAAATAGTAGGTAACATATCGAATCGAAATATAACCCTTGATGAGTAGCGATCGCGACCAGCGAGTCTAACGCGGCCTGAATAGGGATGTTGACTAATGAATAAAATAACGAAATACTAATAAAAATCGTAAACATATTAAACTTTTAGAGTAGCTTGTATACCTCTTGGTTTTATATATTGCATAATATTATTTGTTTTATGACCCTTCAAAGTTGGGTGGACAAGTCCATTTAAAAAGTATAAAATTTATTAAAATAAATGATACTTTTAATTAGTCCGTAAAATGTATAGCAAATTTGGCTAAGAAACTATTTTGATAAACACAATATTTAATATAGCTGCCAAACAAATTTCCTACGCGTTGCATACAAACTACTTATTCGTGACGTCATAACTGGGAAGCCATTAGTATGGAGCGTTTTTGGGCGAGTCCATTTGTGTGCATTTCACACTGTGATATCTCGGGCAGTTTTCATGCTAGCGAATTAATTCTTTTACCAATGTTTCTTTTTTTGAGAGGTAATTTATGTCACATAAAATAAAAAAGTTGTCATCATCCCTATTAGTGAAATGGAATTAATGATGACTATAAAATAATTAAATGTAGGTCGTTCGTTACGTATTCCTAAATAGGCCGAAATAATCACGTGCTCTCTATACAGTTCACAGTACGATTTCAAGTTGCCGTGTACGGTGAACTATGAAAGTTGCTTAACATTATAGTACTTTGTCGTACCAACTTTTATGATATTCCAAACTGTGAGAAAACTGACAAAAATGTTGCTATGACGAAGTACTAAAGTGTTAAGTGACTCTCGTTGCTGACTGTACCATAGATTTTCCTAGCAATTTCAATGTAGGAGAACTGTTGTTGCTACGTACTATTTTTCTTTTTGATATCCTGCCAAATCTCTTGGAACGCTGCTAAAATCTTTGCCAATTTATGTCAACTATTGATAGTCATGTTTTATATTGGAAGAACGTGTATTTTGATTACATCCATCAGATGACATCAGATTTTTTAAACTCTTCTAAAAATCTGAACCATTTATAACATAATAATTATAATTTTTATAATTTATTTATTTATTTTCAAAAATTACATTGTTTGGTGTATCATTTACAAAGTCCTCCACACTAGGCAATGCCTGTCCTGTAGAAGTCTTTATTACAAAATTAACTTGTACCAACATCGTACGTAATTTAGCACAAACTACTAGTCCATATGTTATAACGGTTAATATTGGTCTATACTGATTTTTTAAGTATCTTCGATTGTAATTAAGAGCATCTTTTGACCACACAAAGGCAAACGCCTACAATCATAAGCAATGAGTCAGCTGGTTTCGATACGTGTCAGCGATCATCGGTTCTGTTTGATGCAAATGTAATTTGACATACTTATTTATATTAAGGTGTTTTTAATGTGATTGAAACTGAGGATGAGAATTTTACACCTTTTGAGATGGCCTGAATGGCCATTAAAATGTTTGGATTCAACTTGTATAAGAATATGTTAAAATTATCTGGTTGATTTTAAGGATAACACGAATTTATTAATAAGATGTGCGTGTGGATGTGGGTGGAGCAAACCCACCTAGACACACTCAGTGTAAATGAAATACACAATTCGTAAAAAGTATGAGGAAGTAAGGGAAGTGAGGAGCTCGATGGCGTATTCGCCTGCGAATACGGCAGTTAAGCAACTTTTGAAAGGGTCGGTCATGGGATGGGTGAACAAAAAATAATCCCCGATCTCATTATCCATCCATTAAGGAAGACCTGAGCCCCGTTAGTGGGGACGTTTAAAAAAAGGCTTTTGATGATTGATGATGAGAAGTACCTAATGTACCTATGTATGTACTTGGTCTCTCTCCTGACCATTTATGTGTTTCACTGGAGTTAAATCAGGGGGTCAAGTCTGCTAATGTTTTCGTCAAAATCGTAGTTAAATGGTGTTTAATGGTAATGCTTTTTGACATAGTTCTTGTTTCTTAAACCCAAAATCGAGACACAGTGTGTTTCCGTTATGAGTTTAAGAAACACAATGTGTTTCGGTTTTGGGTTTAAGAAACAAGAACTGTGTTAAAAAGGATTACCATTCAAACACCATTGAACTACGATTTTGACGAAAACATTAGCAGACTTGACCCCCTGTATAACGAATAACGATACTGATTTACCTCTTATTAAATGTGATGTCAGATCAACTGGGAGCGTGACATCATTTACTTTTTAAACATGAATCATTTATTGTTACATGTGTAAATGACTTTGTGTGGAATCACATACATAATATTTACAACAGTTTTAGAACATACTCGATACATTTTATGGCTCCTAAAGAAAATTGAAATCAGTATCAGATATACATCAGTCAGGGGAAGATTGAGTCAAATGTCGAACGAAAATCAGTAGAAAAGAGCGATTAAAAAAAATAGGGCCCCAGATCATTTTTTCCGCAAAAAGACGTAAACGAAAGATCCTTTTTACTTGACCATCCATTTTCATTTGCTTCAAAGCATGATGGATGTCATCCTGTTATGACGTCTCCACACCAATGTATTCTGTGTCCACACGTTGAACACAATATTGGTAAATTCATCGTACGTTGCCGGCTTTGTAACAAATGCTTCAAAGAGGTTCTTTCAAAAGCATCAACGAACGATACAATGGCCAAGGTTTGGGCCGAGCGACGTGTGGAGCCGACATTAGACAGCTATCATTATAATTTGACTCGTAATGCACACTGAGCTGACATTTACAGCTAGTCTTAAATCTGCGCTCGAAAGTTAATTAGGACACGTCGCCGATCATAAGGTTTTTTTTAATCAGTTGGTAGCAATAATTATCGAAGTTTTTTTCCTCGTGTGGTAGGTTATGGCAATTAACCCTCAATAACACCGTGTAGGTAGGGTATTAATTGATGTATTTATATTGTGTGCTCCGAAGCATATAGAGTGTAATCATCCCTTTTTAGCGATATAACCGATGAAATATGGCTTTCCCGGAGACATTTCTAAGCATGTGAGCTCTAGAATAGGTTCAAGAATAGATAATGTTTTTTTTTTCAAAAAAGATAATAAACAAAATCTATTTTTTTTTAATCATAACTTATTATGAAATGCAGGGCTCCTAATCAATGACTTGGTTAAGTGTGACAGAATGGATGATCACCATGTGCTACTCAGCATTGTATTATCAGATGTTAACGGCTACAGCAGGTCAAACAAGGTGATGTAGAAAATGTTCCAACTTTGACCTGAAGATTTAATCCGATTCCTAAGAAATGGCAGTTGCATACTACACTGTGTGAATTGTGATCTGTGATGGCAGGGCCAGGGCCACTCAGCATACTAGTCACTGTACTGTATTAACGGGAGTTTTATCGATCGACTCGGACGAGACGACCATAAAGCTAAATGAGTTTTGCGGCTTATCTAAATCCTTAGATTTAATTGGATGTTATCTAGGTGTACCTATGAAATCTATCTTGTCACAATTGAATTACATTTTATGTCTGGAAAAAAGTAACAAACTGACTTACATTGTTACAATTGATATTCTAACGATCTTAAAACCTTTATACATGGATATCTTATGTCTTTGAACGGCAGTATAGATTCCTCTATCATTTTTTGTTGCTCAGCGGTTCATTTACGAGACGCAATCTATACCCGGTTATTAGCATTACGTTTAAACTAATCATTATCGGAGGAGCTCGAGATAATAAATTTTTGGTCACCCATCCCATGACCGACCCTTGCGAACGTTGCTTAACTTCTGCAATCGCTGGGCCAGGCGCTAAACCACTGCGCCACCGAGCTCCACCGTGCTTCGGAAGGCACGTTAAGCCGTTGGTCCCGGCTGCATTTTGCAGTCGTTAACACCCACCAATCAGCATTGGGCCCGCGTGGTGGGTTATGGCCCATCCTCCCCATAAGGAAGGCCTGTGCCCCAGCAGTGGGGACATCAAAAATGGCTGATGGAATCATTATCATTACTTGTAGTCTTTCCAATGTAGACAGCATTAATTTCTTCAAAGATCTTACCTAACATGTTTGTCCACAGTCCGAAGCTACGACAAACACGACAAATGCGGGCTGGTGTGGATACCGCGCGTGGTGGCGTACCGCTGCCGCACGTGCGGCATCTCGCCGTGCATGTCCATCTGCCGCGAGTGCTTCCACCGCGGCGACCACTCCACGCACGACTTCAACATGTTCCTGTCGCAGGCTGGCGGCGCCTGCGACTGCGGCGACAAGTCCGTCATGAAGGAGGACGGGTCAGTCACACGTCCTGTGGCCCTACCATGAATTGATGCAAACTAAACAGAGTAACAGCGGAAACCCGCTACAGTAAACTATCGGTTATGCTGCTCACAGTCAATGCGAAAGAGAGAAAATGACAGTTTACGGTAGCGAAAACAGTTTGCATCAACTCATGGTAAGGGTATTGATGCTTTATTATCGTCTACTGTTGATAACCTCTGGTTAAGTTTCCGGCAGTTAGAGGTAAGATAGCCAGTTCCTCAGTGATGAGGATTCCGGGTGTAGTGCGCTTCCACCTTGCCTTATCGTCACTTAACATCAGGTGAGGTGAAGGCCAAGTTCTATCCGTTAAGAAACCAGAGTTTATGACATTGTCTGGTAAGGATACAAGGAAAAGCTTGTGGCTAAGATTTGTCAGTTGATAATATTTTATATACTATCTTCTGTGTTTCTTTTATAATCTCTGCATTTGTTGCTTCCGATCTTTAACCAAAGCCCTCGTTATACCTGGCTAAAATCCTGTCATAAGAACCAACGCAATATGCAACCAGACGGATCTTTTAACAAAATAAACAGACAACCTTCATTAATGCAAAGTCATTTTAACCATTTGAATTGCATTGAGTGTATTTATTATTCAATCTGTAAATGTTTGCTAGGCGCTTTCATCGTTTTCACATGTTTGGAAAGCCTAAAGATGAATAAAATAAGTCCTGCTCGTGTCGTGTTTAATTAAACTCTCCAGCCTCAAACTTTTTAGGCTTCATGGTGTGCTTAAAGCATTGGGGCTTTGTTTAAACCAGGGATGGGTAACGTTATTTTTAAATGTAACGTTATTTCTTACTTTTTACCGTTACTTTTAACATTAACGTTATGTCAATAAATAACGTTATTTTAGATAACTTTACATTGAAATTAACGTAATTTCAGTAAATAACGTTAGTTTAAACGTTATTTCTTACTTTTTGTTACCGTTACTCCAAAAATTAACGTTATTCCAATTAATAACGTTACTTTATACCGATAATTTTGACGCTATATTTAACGGTAAATTTACCGGTACAATAATTTTAACGTTATTTTTACCGGTAAATTTACCGATAAAAGGTTTATCGGTATTTTTAACGTTATTTTTTTAACGGTATTTCAATCCCTGGTTTAAACGACTATTTATTCTTTATAATCTTTTTCATCTTATATTATCAAACAGCTAGGCGATTGCGTAAAGTCAATCGTATTCATTTGACAGTTCATATTGTATCATAATATAATGTCATCCCGTACAAATTGCAGCCGATGGAATACGATATGAACTGTCAAATGAATACGATTACCTTACGCAATTCCACCCCAGTTCATTTACATTGGCTAGCCTGTATATACACTTGCCATGGCATTGCTTCTCTAATTTGCATTTGTGTCGATATCGTCTTGAACTTAACCTTGCCGGGTGACCTCGGCAAAGGAGACTTATCTCGCGTGACTAATACACGTGAAAGTCGACCTACACCAATTTCACCGAAATTTATTCACTATTCCGTAGGGATAGAATTGACATTTGATTGAATTTTGCAAAGATATACTGTATACACTTGGGACTCAGAATAAATACAAACAAAAACCATTTTTTCGTAAAGGTATTCCATATTTTAATTCCCCCATAGGTTGTGCTCATTCATGGTATCGACATGCAAAGTAAGGATAGAATGAATCGACTCAGCAATTCCTCAATTTCCTTATAACGACTGCCAAAACAGGTAATGACTAATCTTAATCCAAAATCTCGGATCTAAATTTAGACAAGGATGCCCCCTAGTGTGCTCTGTGTGAATGAGACGGGTAGCTCCGTCCCTAATGGCTCGACCGAGTCGAACTTTACATGGTGCCCTTGACTCCGTGACGTCACGCCGGCGAGACGCCTGCCTCCCAAACTTTATGCTCTGGTTATTAAGCAGGTTGCTTATACATAATATTAATCTATTTCCCCCAATTAAGATATGCAAATGATATGTTATCTGTGCCAATGATTGGCGTACATAAGTAAGTTGATTTGATTGATGAGTTTAAAATTAAAATAAAAAGTTTTATCGTAATAGTTTCGTTCGGCGACGGTGATATTTATTCCTAAGACAAGTCCTCGCTTTTACGTTATTTTTTTCTCAAATAGAAATAGGATCCTGCTCGAAGGACCATGTTGCGACTTCAATAATTTCTACTATAAAACTGTTATTATGAAATATTAAATTATATTACTGTTTTTGCCGCAAAACTCATGATTCAGAATATTCATCTAATCTATTTTTATTAGGTTTGTGATGAAAAAGCATGGAAGTGTGTTTATTTCATGACTTAGCAATATACTATTTCTTTTTGTGTTGTTTTTTTTTGTTCTGGCAACACCTTTGTTTACATTTTTGCTGGGAAATTAGTAATGCGACTTTAAGTTAAACTTATTCCCCAGTCTGAAATAAAAACAAATATTGTCCAATACACATAATAAAAATAAATATTGTACAATATTGCTGGATGCGGGCAGCGCAGGACCGATCGTCGTGGAGATCCTTAGGGGAGGCCTATACCCAGCAGTGGGTGTCGTGCGGCTGATATGATGATGATGATTGTCCAATACATATTTGTGCAATGCTGCCTTTGCAACCAATATGCACCCATTTGTAGGCGTTTATAGTTTTCACTAGGCAAATGCATCGAGCGTTGTGCGGCATACTAATGCCGCTGCGTAGTCTTGGCAGTGACCGCATACCCTCACCCATTGCCATACATAGCTAAACCAGGTTAAATGCTGACGAAATCGCCAATGAGCTGCCGCGTTTGTATAGTATCCGTCCCGCTTTCTGAATTATATCTTTGTTTACTTCTTGTTAACGTGATTCTAAAATAGAATCTGTGATAAGAGATAACGGGTTAAATAACCGTGTTTTTTTTATTGCGATAAATCTTGAAATATCTTGAATAGGTAAATAAATTATTGCGTTATCGGTAAATACGTGATAGATAAATATGAATGATATAATTCTGATTTATCTTCTCCTATTTTATCTGATAACGAGTGAAAGTTTCTAACATAAATTATTCTAAGTGAAATGATGTATTCGGACAAATATTTAAAATTACCGCAATTTTATAAAATGTCACTTAAGAGGCTTTATGTGCTATACTAGCGCCGCCAATGAAAAAAAAATCGTAGTGCTTAAAGATGAAATTGTGAATTGTGTTCTACTAGTGTACTCCGAAAAAGCTTTGTTGTACTTTTTATCGTTTAAACAATATTTTAGAACCTGTCGTTTAGTTTATTGCTAAAAGTGGCCACTTTTAGCAATAAAACTCCGTTAAACTAAACGACAGACTAGAAAATATTTTTCAAGCAATAGAAAGTACAACAAAGCTTTTTCGGAGTACACTAGAAGAAAACAATTCACAATTTCGTCTTTATTAAAGCACTACGATTTTATTTTCATTGGCGGCGCTAGTGTAGCGCAGTAGGATTCTTAAACAATGCGATTAATTTAACTATGTACAGTCACGAGCAATAAAATGTACACACCATAGAACTTTGTCACATTACGTTTTGTTGAATAACCTAGGTATAACATTATCACACTCAGTCACTGAGATATATTGATTGAATGTGACATAGTTCTTAAGTGTGTATATTTTATTGCTCGTGACTGTACAACAGAAGCGGCAGCTTCACTCGAGAATGAGAGTAAAATTTACAGATAATCTGTAGTCAAACTCTTGTTTACTTATCAACCCTTTTCTTCCACAGTACAGGGAATCATGTCTGCTAATGTTATCTTCAAAATCGTGGTCCAATGGTGTTTCAATGGTATTGCTTTTTGCCACAGTTCTTGTTTCTTAAACTTAAAATCGAGACACAATGTGTTTCCGATTTGGGTTTAAGAAACATAATGTGTTTCCGATTTGGGTTTAAGAAACATAATGTGTTTCCGTTTTAGGTTTAAGAAACGAGAACTGTGTCAAAAAGCATTTATTTATTTTAAGATATTTGGGTTGACAACAGCTTAAAATTACTTAAATTACTACATGAAAATTACATAAGAGTAAAGCCAAAAACGTCATCCTCGAATTACTAAAAAAAAGCATTAACAAAAATTATCTAAAACAAAAGTAAAGATTTTAAACATTTTTACAAACGAACCCAAGCAACACGTTTAAGATTATTATTAAATTTACTTAGAAAGAATATTAGAATAAAATATATAAAGTTAAGTAACATAATAATATATATTATATAAAATATATATAATTATAATATATACATACATATATTATATCTGCTATGCACAATGACATAGAGTACCTACGATAGTTACCCAAGCTCAAGTCAAATCAAATCAAGTTTGATTTCATTTGTTTTACCCAAGATGTTTTTTTTTTTTTTTTCAAAAGTGTAAAGTTTTAAATTAGATAGTAGGGCTTAGCAGCTTAAATAATTGTTTTTTAAAAGAGGATTTAGAGCCCACAAATGGATCAACACTACTAAATTCACCATTATACAATCGCGCAATACGTGTAAGGACACAGTTTTTGCCATATTTAGTATGATGGAAAGGTATATTAAAGGTGTCTGTCTGGCGCGTGCGGCGCGTGCGGCATTATCATTGAAACACCATTGAACCACGATTTTGACGTTAACATTAGCAGACTTGACCCCCAGCTGTATTTTATTCACAAAGCTAATCTGCAGAATACATAATAGTTGTACGTGCTAAAAGTTGAATGTTTTCTTCCTGAAGCTAACCTAGTTGTTTAAAAGTTGAATCTTTTCTTCCTGAAGCTAACCTAGTTGTTTAAAAGTTGAATCTTTTCATCCTGAAGCTAACCTAGTTGTTTAAAAGTTGAATCTTTTCTTCCTGAAGCTAACCTAGTTGTTTAAAAGTTGAATCTTTTCTTCCTGAAGCTAACCTAGTTGTTTAAAAGTTGAATCTTTTCATCCTGAAGCTAACCTAGTTGTTTAAAAGTTGAATCTTTTCTTCCTAAGGCTAACCTAGTTGTTTAAAAGTTGAATCTTTTCTTCCTGAAGCTAACCTAGTTGTTTAAAAGTTGAATCTTTTCATCCTGAAGCTAACCTAGTTGTTTAAAAGTTGAATATTTTCTTCCTGAAGCTAACCTAGTTGTTGTGATTCCAGGTTCTGCAGCAACCATAGCAACAAATGTCCTCGGCCGGGCACCGCGCCGGCGGAGCTGATGTGCGTGGCGGAAGCCATGATGCCCAGGCTCATCCTGCGGCTGTTGCAGCACTTCAGGGAAAATAGGTGAGGATATACCGTAGCCGGCAAATATCTTGAAATCGGGTGGGGATTGCGCAGAACGCGTATTTTGGGTATGCGTAGCGGTGAGGTACGCGGGCGACGCTATTGGTCGCTCGCAAGTGCACATGCGCGAATTTCTTCACTCCGTCGAAAAAGCGTCAAGATATTTGCCGGAATCTGTATCAACAATACATTGTTAAAATTACTAAGAATGCGGCATCAATGCAATGTCAATGTAGCCTGTATCCCCTTGCGATATCTTAGACACTACCCCATATTATTTATAGTTTAAGTTCATAGCAATTGGTATAAGCAATTGCTTTCATACTTACTTAAAAAGTTTACACTTGATTGAATTCAGTAGCTTCTATAGGAAACTTGTTACCAGCTGCGGATCACCACTATCAATCGTACTAAAATGCCTGGTTTCAGTTACTGAATCTTTATTCTTTATTCTTTTTTTGGCAACAAACAGTCATTCAAACAAAAGCACTTATATCTATATTACTAGCTAATCATTTAAGATAAGTAAGGTTACCTTATTCAGTCAAGTATAATAATAAGCACTTTACTGTAGGATTAAATTGACAAAAGAAAGTGATCTGCTGCAACTTCACTCGTGAATGTGTGGAAAAGAGATTTTTTTTTACAGAATACGTCGTTTTGTACCTTAAGGGCTGTGAAGTTAGTCACTTTTATAATTTTACTTAAACACTGGGTTCGAAATATTGACAAAGGGTCTATTAAATCCTTGTTTTCTTATAGTCGCGGTTAATATACTCTTATCTAACGTCCTGGAAGCAATTTTGAAAATATTAACATTTTGAAATTTGAAAATATTATGATCCCATTTTTCTATGAGTTAAAGTACTTACCAGTGCCACTACACTTTACCTTACTTTTTTTAAAACCAGTAGCTGCAATGTAATCATATTGCATATATTATCATGTAATATCACGGATAACTATAATTGGCCTTATAAATTTTGTAAGTTACCTCATAGTTAATTTTATTATGATTGTGCTGTTGTTGTCCTTAATAAATAAAATAAAAATAAAATATTTGGAATCAGCTCAAAAAGCCCTTTCAACCCAGTGTGGGGACACTATGGGTTTTGAAAAAAAAAACCTAATTCCATACAAAAAAAAGATTGTGTTATAACTCCCTCCCATACAAAAATCCAAGATGGCTTCCCTTATTAAAATGATCTAAGGGTTCAGAAGGTTCACTCTGCCAAAGGATATCCCTCGATCACGAAACGCCGTATATTGCACTTTTATGTCGTGTGGGAATGTAATTATTACGGTATCTCCTTGTTAGCTTTAATATACCTAGCTATGACAGAGATTATACAAGCAAAAGTACTATGCACTTAATACGCTCACGCTTATTTATATTATATCCCTGTGTCCGGTTTTAACTAAACAGGAAGATATTATCGTACTTGAGATGTGTGGTGAAAACCCACGCGCAGCCACGAGGTTAAACTGCTATGGTAAATTAGCACTCGGAATGAATTGGCCATTAAATCGCTTAGCCATACAAGTTAATCATATTTTATGAGTTATTAAACTTTATGCAAACAGAATCTTGCGGTTTTAGCCAGTAAGGACAAATATTATATTAAAACGCAAAGCATATAATATGTAAATGAATTGGCGATGGGGATTAATACGCCAGTTCAATGGCAGAGTCATAAAACCTATTAACACGTCGCTCGGTAGCTAAGTGGATTGTGGACGTAAGGTAAGGGCAGTGGGACTTAACCTAAATATTGGTCTATGCACCGACAACCTAAATAATGTATCTTTCTATTCTAATAATTAGAATGAGAAATATAAACCACAGCTTTATCAGCCCTTGTAGCATAAGCTCGAGAGTGGTTTATTGTTTAGATTTCAATTTTTTTCGGGTTCGTCATGCTACGCAAATAAGCTTTATTTAAATAAACTTAATCGCCTTTTCCTACCACCCGTTCCAGAGTTTTTTAGCTGTAAGTTGTGTTTTGTTTTGATATAGCTGGTTAGAAGGAGCTCCAACTTCTATTTAAGTTTTTTATTTTTCACTTCTAGTGGTTTAGAGTCTTCGCAGACAACGGACGTTGTTGTCCTCATAAAAACACGCAAAAGTTCTGTCTTATTCTCTAAGTAATAAAGATCATGTCGTTAAAATCTGCTGTTTGTGTGTATTGAAACGACAACAATCTAAGAGGGATGGTGCTAATGACTGTATAAGATTCAAACCGCTTTATCATGGTAGGGTAAACAACTGGGAGTTACACTTGTTGTGACTCTGTAGTATGTGAACAGGTAATAAAGCCTTCACATTTCTCGAATGTTTATTCATTACCGATTAGTCCATAACGCTTAAGCTCGGTTATTATTGTGGATGCCGCATAAGTGCCCTCGGGGTTTCAATTGACTTGCAAAGGTGTGTAAGTGCATTAGCCAGTGTGTTCAACTTTGTTCTATTTTAAGAGCTTAAGAAAGTTATGTAAGCAGTAATGCAAGGTTATTCAGATTTGCACGCCAGCTATGGTCACTATTTTTGATCTGGCTAATTATGGACACTTATTAATAACCAGATTGTTATGTCCATAATCAGGGATTGAAATACCGTTAAAAAAATAACGATACAAAAAAATAACGTTAAAACATTTCATCGGTAAATTTACCGTTAAATATAGCGGTACATTATTGTACCGGTAAAGTTTAAATTATCGGTAAAAAAGTAACGTTATTAATAGGAATAACGTTAATTTGAAAGTAACGGTAACAAAAAGTAAGAAATAACGTTAAAATTAACGTTATTTACTTAAAAAACGTTAATTTCAATGTAACGTTATAAAGTAACGTTATTTATTGACATAACGCTAATGTTAAAAGTAACTGTAAAAAAAGTAAGAAATAACGTTACATTTAAAAATAACGTTATCGATTCCTGTCCTTAATAAAGTAAAATTAAATATTAAAGACGGCATGGAACTTGATTATTGTCGCGACGCTATCTCCTAAGTCTTGAAACTGACTATCCTACGCCTACGGCTCGATCTAAAGGATATCTCCCTTATTAACTTAATGCTGGGTGGTTATCTTACCAACTTGGGTCGTTATCTTACGCGAAGAACTAAGAATTAGAAGTTTATGAATTCCGTTACTGCAATTTGTTTTCTAGTGACAAAATTCCCACATTTCTCAGTTGACCAAATACTTTTGCCACTAGTAATAATCCTAGTTAGCGAGTGATTGGTTAAAAAACGTTTAATTATTGGCAGAAAGTTATTCATTATTAGCAAGGGCATTGGAATATAAGTAGTTCTAGTCTAGAGAGAGATCCACAATTCCATCGCTAAAGTCCGAATTTGTTCCCCAGCGACAACTTCAGCACATCAACGGGTGCGCAGACGAAGTCGGACGGGTACCGGATCGCGGTGCACGACTGCGAGTTCTACGTGCAGATGCTGATGGAGTTCAACAACATGGGCGACCTGATGCGCTCCGCCATGACCAAGGCGCTGATCAACCCACAGGTACGTCTGTCGGACACACTAATCAGATGCTGATGGAGTTCAACAACATGGGCGTCCTGATGCGCTCCGCCATGACCAAAGCGCTGATCAACCCACAGTGACAGTAATTATGCCAATGCCTGACTGGAGTTCGACCGGAGCTCGACCAGAACAAAACCGAGAGAGGTGGCACCGTTGCCATAGTAACAAATGTGTGTGAAAAAGTGAGACGTGCTCACAAAATCGCCTAAAATATAGTTTTTATTTAAGTACCAACTGTACTCGTCGGCTCACCGAGGGTTCACCTCGGTGGGTGAGCCTGACTCGCACTAGTCCTGTTTCTTTATTGGTAACTGGGCAGGCATTTGACCCCCATCTTGCTTCGTATACAGGATGTGGTCTAATGTGCTGCATGCTTGCCCAGGAAATGCCTATTCACTCTTGCCTTGAGAAACAAAGGTAGTCTAACGGGGAACACATTACGCAGCGCATTCCATTCTTTAGCGGTTCGCATAAGAAATGTATTGGCAAAGTGCTTAGAGTATCTCCTCTGTAAGGGATCACCCTTTGGAGAGTGTGCGAGGAAACTTGCTAACCTGCTGTCTGGTACCCCGATGGTGGAAAGGGGCTGGAGGAACAAGGTAGTGTAGTTCCCTCGCTCACTCTCCAAAGTATATTTTATAAAACATCGATAAACATGCATCTTTGCGACGGTGACAGAGGCTCTGAAGTTCCGCCGTGGCCAATGTTGAGTTTCCGATGAGCCTCCTGGCATGGTTTTCAATCGATTCCAGAAGTTGAAGCTGATACTTAGTTTTATCTATGTTTATCTTCAACAGATGTACCGCAACTTGGTGGAGCCTCCGTTCCCGGAGACAGAGTACGGGTGCTATATGGCCGAATCAAACAAAATGTACGAGAAAGCCATCGAGAACTTCCCCGCGCCAGAACCGCCTGACGAGTACGTATACTTAGATATGTACTTTCAATTAATGTTTAATATTATGACAATCTTGTTCTGCTGATGAAGATGCTTTGATAATCTTGCTTTGACTTGTTAAACCCATTTATAAATATCTCGATAATCCAGCTAGTCACTGATTTTTAATTTCCTGTACACAAATTTTACTAAAAACCACAAGTTTTTCTATCTAACTATATATTTAGAGCATTTATTTACTGTTTCCCATTTTTATTTCATTCTTTATAATAATAGTAGATTGTACAACAAGTGCATAAAATGGGTTTTATGTACGAGTTATACACTCTGCTTTTCACTTCGACTGTGAGGAGGAAGGAAATTAAACCTGAAAAGTGACAAATTATATAGTTTTGGAATGTGCTCACCAAGGCCTTTCATTTGATACCCATATTCAAAAATTGAAAAAAAAAAAATTTTTTTTATATTTTTTTGTGAAAAATTACATACTTTTGGTACGTACTCATCAAGGGCTGTCATTTGATACCCATATTCAAAAAATAAAAATTTTTTTTTTCTTAAATTTTAGTGACAAATTATATAATTTTGGAATGTGCTCATCGAGGCCTTTCATTTGATACCACTAATCAAAAATAGAAAAAAAAAATCATCAAGGTTTCAAAAATTGAAAAAAAAAATTAAACATGGATTATGTATAAAAATGAAGAAAATAACAAGTTTGTTTAACGAAGTTTAATTGCGTGTGGCACCTTTGTCTTAAAGTCTGAACTTAGACGACGATTTTACTTTATGCTCTAGACTAGAGCATGAAAAGCGATTTTATGCAGCCTATACCCAACATAATGACGAACTTTACGAGCATGAGAAGTGAAAAACAAATTGTTACCTATAGATTCCACAGAATCAATATCGATATGACGTAGAATCAGAAATGTTAGGTATCGATCATTGCATTCACGTCCAGGTTCGGGATTTTGACATGTGTGACTGTAAAATAGTCCTTATTGATTATGTATAAACATTGAAACGCGTCCAATTTCGTTTGCACCAGATACCGCCACCTGCCGGCGCTCGCGCCGCGGCTGCAACACAATACTTTACTGGACGAGTTCATATTCTGGACTTTCAAGTACGAGTTCCCACAGAACGTGGTCTGCTTCCTGCTCAATATGCTGCCTGATCAGGATTACAAGGTATGTCTCTGTGATTATGTTTAAACATTATAAAACTGTAGTCGTTAATAGTTAGTGTATGTAACGTAAGCGTGACGCAAAACGAGCTTAAAGTCAAAATAATACTATGAGAATGAAGAATAAAATGCAAGTGCAATAAGAAATGGTGTCTGTCTCTACGCGCGAACAGCATTGAAGCCGATAACATAAAACGAACTGACTGGTCGCTATTGTTCTATCAATGCCAAATCACAGTCGCATTGACATTTATTTTTTTTAATTTCGAGAAAAAGCGAAGGATTGTGGTGAAAGTGAAAGTGAAAGTGAAATAAGCTTTATTCAAATAAACTTAATTATTAAGTACTTTTGAATCGTCTATATTTTCCTACCACCCGTTCCAGACTTTTTTAGCTGACATGAAGAACGGGCGCAAGAAACTTATCAGCTGTAACAGCCATAAGTAACGATATTTACAAACTTGAATATATCGTTACCAGGGTAACATAACATAATTACAACAGGGTGACAGAATTATTGGCAACAACATAGACTTATTATATTACTTCAACAAAGTACTTATATTAGCAAGTTATGTGTTACATCATTTCCACGCATTTTGATCTTTAAGATAATCGTCAACTTTATAATAACCTTTACCCATGAGCGTTTTTTTAACATGGTTTTTAAATTCATGCAAAGGAAGATCAATCACTTGTTGTGGAACTTTATTAATAAAGGCTATGCCTTTCCCCATAAATGAACCTCTCGTTTTTGCAAGCCTAAATCTTGGAACGGCAAGTTTATCTTTATTTCTTGTATTAAACTGGTGAATGTTGCTGTTCTTATCAAATGAATCATAGTGTTTCCTTACATAAATTAAATTTTCATAAATATATTGGCCTGTCAAAGTTAAAATATTTATTTCTTTGAACAATTCTCTCAAGGTATCTCTCCGCCGTAGATTGTATATGACGCGAACAGCTCTTTTTTGGAGTACAAAAATATTTTCAATACTGGCTGCTGAGCCCCACAATAGCAGTCCATAAGACATTACACTATGAAAATAACTAAAGTATACTAACCTTGCCGTTTCAATATCAGTTAAAAGCCTTATTTTCTTAACAGCGAATGCCGCTGAACTAAGTCTACTTGACAAGGCTTCAATATGTGGATCCCATTGCAATCTAGTGTAATACCTAAAAATTTTGTACTCTCAGTAAAGTCTACTTCATCGTCATTCAAATTAATATTTAATTTTGTCTGCTCAACATTAGGTAATGAAAATTTTACACATTTAGTTTTTTTGGGGTTAAGTGCTAAATTATTACTATTAAACCAGTGTGAAACTTTAGAGAGGGCACTATTTACTTCGTCCGAACAGTTATTACCTCGATTTACTTTGAAAACTAAAGAAGTATCATCCGCAAATAGTAGTGTCTCGCATAAATTACTCGCGTAGTTGGAAGGTCATTTATATAAATTAGAAACAGCAATGGGCCCAATATTGAACCCTGTGGCACACCCATATTGATGGGGGCTCCAGTAGATTCAGTTCTATTAATTACAACTTTCTGAGTTCTATTGTACAAATACGATTTCATAAGACTAACCGACTTATCAGAGACACCATAATGTTCTAGCTTCTTTAATAGTGTTTGGTGATCAACGCAATCGAATGCCTTAGAAAGGTCACAGAAAATGCCAATTACATCCTGCTTTTCTTCCTAAGCGTCAAGAATATGTTTGAGAAGTGCAATTCCAGCATGAGTAGTACTTTTACCCTTGGAAAATCCAAACTGATTTTTATGAAGTATATTGTTGTATGTGAACAAAGATATTAGAATTAAAAAGATGTGTTATGTCAGTATATGCGACGCCATGAATTTGTCCGCAAGGCGTATATACCTGCCTCGTTATAACACACTAAATAATACGATATTACACGGTCAAGGTAACTCGGCACTTTAAGTCGATAATTTCGTATGGTCGCATAGGCCGACTTAACTTGACCGTGTTGTAAAGTGTGAACAAGATAGTATGATTATTTACAAGAGCGTAAACGAGACAGATACATATTGCGCAATGTCGTCGTGAATGTCGCGATACTAATCATAGAATATCGTTAAATGTGTCACAGAAGAGACATTCGATGGTTTGATGCCTATGAACTACAATGATGTCTGAATAAAATAATGAATCATTTTACTTCAAGCGATAAAATAAAAAAGCTACTAATAGTCATAATTAGGGATGTGCAAGGGCTTAAACCCAAAGGTTTAAACCGGGTCTTTACGAGTTTAAATCCGATTTCGACCCAAAAAGCGGGTCGAACCTATTACCACTAATATCTTGGGTTGTTTTTGGGCACAATAAAATTTACCTATTAGTTTCTATTGCTAAAATAACAAATAGTCTGTTGCGTAATGGATTTCCACTTCGAAAAAAATATTTTTTGTAACCAAAACGAATTTTTAAAATATATGTAACTTCGTAAAACTTGTAAATTTAAATAGTAAAAGTGTTCAAATTAGTAAGGAATTTAGCTTTAATTAAGTATGGGCGATAAGAAATTCCATGTCACAAGGTTTAGGTAATCCTTACTAATATTAAAATGCGAAAGTCCGTTTGTTTGTTACGCTTTCACGTCTTAACTACTAAACCGATCATCATGAAATTTTGCATACACGTTGTCAGGGGTACAGAGAAGGACAAAGGGTACCTTTCATCCCGAAAAAAGTAATGATCTCGAGGGATAACAAAAAACCATTCCACGCAGACGAAGTTGCGGGCGGCCGCTAGTATTTTAATAAAATTCAGTGGCATTTCATTTAATACATCGCAATTCATTTGCTGGAAACCTATAAAAATAATAGTAAATATATAATAAGTTAATGAGGGCTTTTCAAAATGACATTTAAAAAATAAAAACAGTAACTATTTGCCTCACTAGATCGTGTTGATACTCGTCGAACCCTAAAAATAGTAACTATTTGAATCACTAGATGGTGTTGACACTCTTCGAAGCTTAGTAAAAAACTCACATTGTCACCTATTTTTATCAACGCCATCTCGATAGATCATCTGGCTCGATAGCCTACAGTTTTTTGTCATTGTGAAAAGCCCTCATTAATTATTCATCTCGTGGATAATGCTTGAGCAATGTCGTGGCATTGTCCGTTCTGTACATTTATAATCTATGACAGACATCTCTATCACACTCGGTAATCGGAGTATTTGCTGTCGCACTCAATCTTTTTAGGATAATATTTACTGACATTTTGTATTTCTAATGTACAAATATGAACGAAAATTAGTTAAAATATAATACTTACGCATGATATGTGATCCCTAGACTTTTGGAAGTCTTGCTTGTGTAATTAGTACAAGTTCGCATTACGCAGGACGGCATTTTTACTGTGTTTCGCGGGAGCACTTCAAAGTGTCAACGTTGCCGATGCTTTTGCGAGACTACACTCAGGTGAGCTAATTAGCCAAGTTTAAGACTGCCAGTGTTAAGGCGCAGGTAACCCATCTACCTCTTTTTAAAATTCTAATATCTTTGTATGTGAAGTAATCTAGTAATTGGGAATATATAATTTTTTCAAATATTTTACTAAGTGCTGGTAGTATAGATATTGGCCTAAAGTTAGCTGGGTCACTTTTATCCCCAGATTTAAAAAGAGGAATCAATTTACTATTTTTCATTAAGTCAGGAAAGACCCCTTCGTCAATACATTTGTTAAAAATAAAAGCTAAGTAGGGGGCTAGTATATCAATTATTGATTTAATAATGCTTGTTGACATGCCCCAAAAATCTTCTGTTTTTTTAACATTAATTGTTTTAAAAGCTTTAATGAGATCTGCACTGTTTATATATTTAAAGGAAAAACTTTCATTGCACTTATCAACACTAGACTCCAGAAGGGAGACAGCGATGTTGGGACTAGCACTAAGAGTACTGGTAGTTTCTACAGGTATTCTAGCAAATTCTAGTGGTTTATGCAGCTACGATTAAATTATGATTTAATGTGGATAATGGCCATTTTTGATGACATCGTGTTTCACACATCAAAGAATATTCATAATTAAATGACTCTTTTACTGCATGCTCTAAAAATAAGACAATCACATAACTTTGATTCATACAGCTAGTATGAATAAGTACAAATAAACGAAGAATAAGTTTAACCTCAGAATAACCAAAAAGTTTGTGTAGGATGTCACAAAGTTTATGACGTCAATGCACTGTTTGTCCTTGTCGTTGTGTTATGATATGACAAGGACAGACAGTGCATCGCTATCGCTGTAGCTTTGAGTTTGGCGGTAGTAGGGCCCCGGGTCTCCTTATCTTAACAAATCGTATTGTTGTGTAGGAGCACCTAACGCGCACATTCGTGATGCACTACGCGCGCATCCCGCTCGTGCTGGAGGCGGCCGCGGACCCCGACACACTGTCCAACCGCGTGGTGCACATGTCCGTGCAGCTGTTCTCCAACGAGGCGCTGGCGCTGCGCTGCGTGCAGCAGCTGCACCTGCTGCACGTGATGGTGCTGTCGCTGCGCCTCATGATGGGCAAGATACTGGTGCAGGTGGGTACTGTACTGAGGCAGGCTTTACTACATCCGTGCAGCTGTTCTCCAACGAGGCGCTGGCGCTGCGCTGCGTGCACCTGCTGCACGTGATGGTGCTGTCGCTGCGCCTCATGATGGGCAAGTTATTGGTGCAGGTGGGTACTGTACTGGGGCAGGCTGTACTACATCCGTGCAGCTGTTCTGTTTGGTTATTTGCCATAATGTGTCTAAAGTGCCGTTTAAAAGCGCTTTTTTATTCTTGAAATTAGGATTTCCGTTTCTCAGTGATGATAATTCTGGGTGTAGTGCGCTTCCACCTCCGGCTTTATACTCACTTAACATCAGGTGTGGTAAAGGCCAAGCAGTATCCCGTTGTGCATAAAAAAATGGGATTTATACAATTGTGTTTTTTCCAGAACACATTACACGACCCGGAGCAGAACTTCCACTACGTGATCGACTGCACCCGGCGCGTGATGAAGGAGCACTGCTACTGGCCCCTCGTGTCGGACTTCAACAACGTGCTGTCGCACAAGAGCGTGGCGCTGCTGTTCCTGCAGGACGACGCTCTAGTGGACATGTGGTTCGAGTTCTTGTCCATGCTGCAAGGTGTGTGTGTTGTACTAGCTTTTGTCCGCGACTTCATTCGCGTAGACATTTAAGGAAATCTTTAGAATTCTTAAAATGATGTAGAAGGTGTTCCCGGCCTCGACCCCGTTCAGAATAGGGTTCAGAGATATTAGCATCCCGTTCCCTTTCCCCTACCCGTTGCAGTTGCCGTTCGTGTTCGCGTTATCACTTTCACTTTCGACTTTCGACCTTCCACTTTCGACGTTGAACTTTCGCCTTTTTGTCACGTGTTTGTCTGTCACTTGTCACATTTCACTTCCCGCTTTCGTTTCCGCTCCCACTTATCCTTATCGTCACTGTAATCTTCAAACTTTTTATCTATCTATCTATCGCCGTCCCCCCTCTTCTTTCCCCTTCTCCTTGCCTTTCCCCTTCCCCTCATAATTTTTAATCGTCATTGACAGTTGAGTGTCGATAAAATGCTATATCATGCGATATACACATGTCACCCACATGGAAATTCGACCTATTCCTTAAAAGCAAGCAACAACTATAGGGTTTTACGGGTTTAGTAGAGGTATTAGGGTTATACTAGAGGTCATTAGCAACAAATTAAGCCCAGTGAACTAGGGTTCAAAACTGGATGGTTGGTTACTGAGTTGTAATGGTCTTCGATTTTGAGAAATTTTCTAACTTGTTACCTAAAACCATAAATTATGAATAAACTACTACACTCTGAACACTGAATTGATAAGTTCAAAATCAATCTTTTCATCAGATCGAGAACTGGCCTCGCCTTAACGTTACGTTACTTTATTTTCAACACACTTGCTCGTAAAGTGAGCCCTCATACATCGCTTTTAGGGCCATAAACCGAGCTATAATTTTTTTTGACAACAAAGAGGTTTTATGCTGCTGAAAATTAATACATTTTTGGAATAAATAAATGTGTAAGTCCTTAATTAAGTCAAATAAATAGATAATTATTATCTAATTATTCATAATTCACAATATTTTGTAATAAAATATTGAAATATTTGCATTTTATTACTTAAAATTATAACTCTGAAGTAGGCTGTAATGGCTGTATGCTTACTCACCCCTTTGTTTGCAAAATATTCTTGCGCCCAACGCAAGAATATGTGTGAAAAACACAAAAAAAACCTGCGCGCCTTTTCCCATAATAATTATCATATTTTGTTTTTGCCGTATTTGTTGCTGTGTGGTAAATTACTTTGTTTTTTCCTCGCAAATGTGTTGAAAAACGTCGTATGAAACTCGTGAGCTCTTTATTTTATTTTATTTTATTTTATTTAAACTCGGGCTGCAACCCACAGCCTTGTGCGCAATGAGCAACCTAAGCTAACTTGTCTCATAATGTACTATTACGTTATGTGTTTTTAATTGTTAAGCTTATTGAATATGTTTTTTTTTATCGTCCAGGCATGAACGTGAACGTGCGCGAGACTGGCGGGCACATAGAGTTCGAGCCGTCGTCGTACTACGCGGCGTTCTCGTGCGAGCTGGAGGCGGCCGCGTACCCGATGTGGTCGGTGCTGTCGCACCTCACCGAGCCCGCGCACGCGCCGCTCGCGCGCCGCATCGTGGCCGCGGCGCTCACCTACCTGCAGGAGTGGCTGGACGCCGTGCACGCCACCGCGCCCCTCCACCACCGGGTACTAGTCTAGTCTAATACTCACAAAACTGAATAATTTGAAGGAATTCATGAGTTATCTTTGTAATTACAAAAAATAAATGTCTAGTTCCAAATCCCGCCAACAGCACTATTAGCGTATAATCCATTAAATATACTAGGTACACAAATACCCTAATTGTGTAATATTATGTAACTATTTAATTCGGTCGGATTCGCGCTAACAGCGCTGTCAGCGTGATTCGGAACGCGGCCAAAATGTGTATTTCGTTGTAAAACGTGCCCGCTTTATTTATGTGAACTTCTTCAACGACGTCGTCCAAGAAGTTCACATCGATAAAGCGGGCACGTGTACGAAATAGGGATGATGACTAATGAATAAAATAACGAAATACTAATAAAAATCGTAAACATATTAAACTTTTAGAGTAGCTTGTATACCTCTTGGTTTTATATATTGCATATTATTTGTTTTATGACCCTTCAAAGTTGGGTGGACAAGTCCATTTAAAAAGTATAAAATTTATTAAAATAAATGAAGGTAATTAGTCCGTAAAATGTATAGCAAATTTGTCGAAGAAACCATTTTGATAAACACAATATTTAATATAGCTGCTGAACAAATTTCCTACGCGTTGCATACAAACTTGCAAGGCGTGACGTCATAACGTGCAAGCCATTAGTATGGAGCGTTTTTGATCGAGTCCATTTGTGTGCATTTCACACTGTGATAACTCGGGCAGTTTTCATGCTAGCGAATTAATTCTTTTACCAATGTTTCTTTTTTTGAGAGGTAATTTATGTAACATAAAATAAAAAAAATAGTCAACATCCCTATCATACTCAGTTACGTTTCATCACCACCTATACATTAGCAAATATCAACCGTTTTTGTTGATACATTAGAATATATGATAATGATGATAACGGATGATAGTTTTTTTTTGTTATATTGTAGCGCATGATGTCCCTTCTCTAATCGTAATTTTGTCGTGACAGACGGAGGTGATGCACGCGTCGTTCCACTTCCCCCTGCACCGGTACCTGGCGGCGTTCCTGTGCGCGGGCGTGCGCTCCATGGGCGTGCGCGCGGCCGACGTGCTCCCGCCGCCGGATCTGCTCGCCCTGCTCGCCGTGCACCCGCTCAGAGTGCAGGTCAGTGCATTTGTCAGATTTTTTTTTAAATAAAAAAAAAATTAAAATTAATTAATTTGTATCAAACAGTACAGGGTTCTAGAAAATACAACTAATAATAGCATCTTAGTAATAATATGAGTAATTACCAAGATTAGGCAATTTGTCTATAAACTGAACCACTGAGTTGATTCATGTCCCTAGTCCCTACCCTCCGTATTAGTATAATACTGTGCCACGGCAGGGTAAAAGTATTCCTCGTCCCCAGGTACAATATATGCGCGACAATCACATAATTTTTCGATGTCAACATTATACAAGAAATGGTTTTTCAATAAACCGAGGACCGGAACCGCTTACCGTGTATTTGATTGGGTATTTCGTAGACTTGTTTGAAAAAACTCTATCAATACGGTAAGCAGATCGTCGACTACTCCTATCAAAAGGGAAACCCTATCATTTGGTAAGATTTTTAATATAATTTCCCTAACAATTAGCTTAACCAAAAAAGGGGTTTTCCGGTCCTTGCAATAAACTAAAATAAACCAGTTAAACGTGCAAATGATTTGTTTCATGATCAAAAATAACAATCAAATAGATAGATACCATACTAAATTCATATTTAGTCTTTAAAACTAATCACTATTTCAATCAAATCAAACTGAAACGATTTATTTAGCAAGTTAACTTCGACAATAGCAAAATACTTAGCTTTTATCCATTAAAAAGTACTCGGAGCCAGATTTCACTGACAGGAGGCCGAGTTGTGTTGTGTTCACTGCGCGGTGGCTCGAATAAGAATAATACCACTACACTGTCCGTCCGCCAACGTGGCGTAAACGACCCCACTCTGCCCCGCCTCTGACTACCGGAAGTGTTTGTGCAAAATCGTTACAATAATTAATGTTCTATCGATAATTATTTGTAAATTTACTATTAATCAATAACTAATTATCAAAACATAATTAGCATATAATTTATAAGATTTAAGACATTTTATACTGCTCAGGATCTCTTAACCGGAAATGGCTACACAAATCACCATGTAAACATTTATACTAGAAATCACTGTGTAAATTAATATTAATAAATTATTCATTGAATGATGCTTTAAAAACAATTACTTAATTTGCTTATTTTGACTAAATAACATTAAATATCTCACACGGCCATTCTGAAAGACACTTCGTTCTCGAAGTGTTTTCACTATGAAAGTCATAACTTGGCATTTAGTGTCGCGTGATTTGTCAAACGGCATGTGCCACATTTCAACTTTGTTATTGTATGACGTGCTACTATCCCCGTCAATTAGTAATGCACCTGGCGGCCATGATTTTAACCTCAAAAACGAAAAATAATGATTTTTTTTATACTTATACCTACCTAGACCCTTTCTTATTGAAAATAAGAATTCAATAATGAACATATTATATTACCTATTAGAATTTTCCAGTTTTTTGACTATTTTAGTAGCGGATCTGTTTCTGCCATTGTTGATTATAGTATTTGTATTCAACCAGAATTTATTTGTTTGATTTATCCCAACACTCTTGACTTGTGTTGGTGGCGCCCTTAGAAATAAGAAATTTAGAATAGCGAGCTAATCTCAATCTTTTCTCCCGAGTGTAACAGCCATCCAAGGTAGAACCTACGATCCTCTCCCGAGTCTCATGACCATCTGAGCTGCCGAGTAGAATACACCTTGGGGACTGCGAGTGCATAAAATCCCCGGGTTGTAACAATGTTGATGTGTATGTTAATTAGACGAGGTTCCAGCGCATTACCAATTGACGGGGATAGTACATCCACAGGTATAGATGATCGAAGCCAGCAAACTAAAATCTATTGAACACATGCATTCCGCTCTAAAAATAGCACTACACAAAAATGACAATCAAGTGGGCGGAGCTAAAAATGAGTGTATTTAGTTTGCAGCACAAAGCGACTGAACACTGTTATTTAAGTCTTTTACACCATTTGACTACACAGAAAGTCATTTCTAATAAACTCGCTCTTTTCTTTACAATACAAACTGCAATTACTGTAAAGAACGCCAACGTCTGCCACCTGGCGCGTGGCTGGATGGCCCGACTAAATGCTGTGCGATTTGTATTTTTTTTGCCTCGTAATATTTGTTTGCAATTACACTTCCATAGATTTCAGCTCGCTAAATAACGCTAATACCGGTAATATTGCCGGTTTTGTAACAAATGTGTCAAAGAGTTCCCTTAATAAGCATACAATTGTACGCATGCAAAAAGTTTGTATTCAGTGGTTGGGATTAATTTCAAGAATAATTGAATAATGTGTGTCTAATGAACCAACAAGGCACAGATCTCTCCTCATGCGCCCCTCATATTTTTGTCTCTTTATCAATACAATTTCTAGCATGCATATATTATCGACATGAAATTACAATAAAGACGATGTTCCTATTCACTTCTCAAGCTTACGCGCTCACTAGACATGAAATAAAACACTTTTAACGGATACTAGCTATACTAGGATGGTCCTATTTTAAAGAAGAGTTTAGGTGTTACAAATAAAACGCCATATCACGGCACATGCCTTACTAAATATATTTACAAAAATTAACATTAACACAGTCTACACTAATCAATGATGACATTCGGCCTAATTTTACACGTTTATTTATCAAAAGGTTTACATTAAACTAGGATATAAATGTTAATTGAGTATAAGATAAAGCTAGTTGATCATTGGCGCAAATTCTGTAGTGTCCTCGTCGTCGAACTCGCTGGTGGGCGGCTCGGCCTTGATGTGGCTCGAGTAGTCGTAGGTGTACAGTTTGACGGCTATGAACCCGCCCGAGCCCTTCATGCCGCGGTGGATGATGCCCGCGCCGCTGATTAGCCCTGCGCCTGCGCACACGAAAAAAGGTTCAATTATGTGTAAAAATCTTTATTACAAACTCTTTAGAATGTAACATAAAGGTGAAAATACATCAGTCATAGTATCTGATTAGTATGAGGCCTGTTTTCAGCAGTGGGAAATGGTGATTAGTATGCATACTGGTCTGTCAGTACAGTATTTTATGACAGGATACAATTAGCGCTTAATGAAAAGATGGTGTAGACTTCATACAAATGACATATTTCAAATAGTTACACGACTATAATTATGGACTGTCATAAGTATCTTGAAGTAACAAACATTTTTATGATGTAGTCGTTAGAAAGAAATCAATTCATTTGGACCCTACCTTTATAAAGATTTCTAATAATCATAATACCTCGCCTAAGTACCTTTCTACCAATGAGGGGTTAACCAATTTTACAAACCACAATCGTTCTGTCTTATATAACAAATTCTAGTGATTACAACACAACACCACGCCTCAGGGGCCTACCGGCTAACTTTTCGAACTTCGGCGGGTCTACCGAGCTTCAACTTAAAACAGAGAAATCAAAGTAAAGGAATTTCGTATTGTACTATTTGTTAAAGTTATTTGGAACATATGTTCGTGTGACATCATTAATAATTCATGATTGGGGTTCACCATTTGTGCCCAATTGGGGCTCGATTTATCTGTTTTAATTTGTAACCCGGCAGACTTTTCGAAGTTCTATGCGTTAGACGGTACGGCCCCAGTTCTCGCTGCGAATGACGGGTTCAGCTGTAAAGTGAAGTACCTTTCATGGGCTCGACGGGCTGCACGTCTATGAACGGCACGGCGCTCTGGGCGGCGTCCGCCTCGTAGTCTGAGTGCGTGAACTCCACGTACTGGTCGTGGGTAGAGTCCACTGGCAGAGGCGTGTGGCTGCGCGTCGGGACGTCCGGTCGGTACAGGTCGAGGCGTTTTCTGTCAAGTTAATACGAAGCGAATGTCAAACAAAATGTACGCCTCCGGGGTTACTCCCGACGAAATCGAGTTCGTATCATCATCGAATAAACGTTAAAAATCTGTTATTTTAGTACTTTGGAAACAGTTTCCTTGGTTTCTATCCGTCGGGAGTAACTCCACAGTTGTGGTAGGACCATTATGGTGCTTCAAAAAGGGAAAAGAACAAAATAAAAGCTACTGTACTAAAAATTCAGATACATCTCAGTGCTAACAACCTTGTTATGTACCATTTATAAATACTTAAATGACATTAATAGTTTCCTAGCAACATTCTTCATACGGTATTAAGAGCAACCAGGAAGTATTGAATACGTAACTAAGCTCTGACTCATAATTACCATTAAATTAAACTTGTTTTAATGCGTCATACTGACCGTGGCGTCTCCGCGCCGTCTGTGTTGTCGTTGCCGATCCACTGGCTCCTCTCGGGCGACAGCCGCCCCGTCGCGTAGTTGAACGGCGTTGACCGAATCTCGAAGTGCAAATGTGCACCCAATAGCGAAAACCTGGAACATAGTGTGAAGAGGCAAATTACTCATACAATTATGTTTTACCACAGAATATATAGTACTAAACGTACAGAAGTCCATCTGCGCGAGGACAATTAAATAATAAGCTACTCTCGCTGCACGGCAATAAAGCACATTTTTTAATTGCACAGCGCTGCTTGCCTATTTATTGTATGCACCTTCTCTTTCTGTCGCGTTTGAGCCGCGAGCAGTAGGCTAATATGAAAGATCGCGGAGTAAGCCCCCCTGGTTTTACTAAGCAAATACAAATGGTGTCTATCAAGATTAAAAAAAAAGGAAACTCACTTGACTCCCGTTAAGACATGTCCAGCAGGCGAGTCTAATTCGTCCAAATCGATCGCTCTCTGTAGGTAAGTCAACTGGTGATAATCGACCCCAGCTTTAGTCCCGGCTTCGTTGGGGTCAAACTTCTGCACTGGCATCCACTCTCCAGGTGTGATCGTCCCGCGTTCGCCCAGCGTGCCTTCGCTGATCTGGAGGTGGAACACTCGCCCGAGCTTCACGAGGCGTAGACCAGTCACAACTCTGAGGAAAATATCAACTTGTAAAAATAAATCCTTCAAATCATTGTGTCGCCATATTTTTTTGGACACCCGCACCGCACCCCTATGCCAATGTTAGTCAAATTATAACTAAGAAGCCCCTTGTATTAAGTACCCGTTAGCCTATAATCTAACTCATTAATGAAACCCTCTGTCGGTACTGACTTGTTCTTCTCAATGTCTGCTAACACTTCTCTCATGCTGAAGTAACGGTCTGCCACCGTGACGTCGTCTTCGCAAAGACAAAAGCAGTATGAACAGTGAAGGAGATTCCATTTCCACCAGGAGTCAACCTTAGGAGGAAAATATATCATTAGTACGAATTGTTACTATGTAGTTCCGACTGCATAGAAGAATGGGCCCTAAAGTAATAAGGGGAGAGGCTTATGTCGTTTGTGCGGGTGTCCCTAAATGAATAGGGACTAACTTGTTATTTTTGACGTCGGATGTGGATGGCCAAAGGCTGAAGTATCGGTCGGAGTCGTCGGTGGCATCGTCACACAGGCACATGCAATACGAGCAGTGCCAAAACAACCAGCGCCACCAAGAATCCACCTGAAAACTTGCTTTAGTCAGATCATGTTTATGGCTAACATCAGTCCTTTTTAGATCGATTTGCCATGGGCGTATCTAAAGATATTTTCCAGTTTCGAGGAAAAACTAGGAAGTGTGTTAGGGTCGCGTTGGAGTTTTGAAAAGCAATAGAAAAATATATCAAGCTTCATTCTGGGGTGGGCACCAGACTGTTCTAGGGTGGGTACGCCCCCCCCCCCCTCTCCTACGCCAATACGATGTGCGCATCACTCGCGTTACAGGTCAGGTCAGCAGATAAAAAAAAAAAAATAACACAGATTAGGCTAGAGATACTTGGGAGCATAATCTTAGCCAATATTGGAGCCAATGTTTGTAGATTGGTCGTAGTATGCATAATGTAGGTTGATTGAACGTATTACTAAATCGTTCTCACCTTGGTGGTGCCGCGGGTGCAGCTGCCGACTTGGCCGAGGGTCCGCCCGTTCTCGTACTCGATCCACTCGTACCGACGGTTACTGTTGCGGCTCTGCAAACATATTTATTTTAATTATTTACTTGATATAGTAAAGTGTTATTATGTAACTTACATATAACAACAAACCAAATTAAGTCGGGTCTCCTGCGCTTAATTTTCTAACAAAACATGTTAGCATACCGCACGTCCGCTGCGCTTAGTTTTTGTTTTGATAACATGTTTTGTTAGAAAATTTGCGCTCCAATCCCGGCTTTCTTTCAAAAATAGAAATAGAAATAGAAAAATGTTTATTCAGCAAAACAGTTACAAAAAATATAAAATTAACATCGAATTTACACATTTTTTGCTGAAACGGTAACATCTCAGCTTGTGCCGCTGCCTGAAACAGTGGCGCTGGTTTTCAGATGCAACCGTGGTGGTGACAATAATTATACAATTATTTTCTTATAGTCAAAACTACATATTAATTATTATTAAAAACATCTAGGTATGCACTATGATACTACATTATTACTTTCATTATTGATCAGTTTACAAATAATTACTCTGTTAGTTTAGTTTAAATAAGTACAAAGACTAATTAGGTATATAGGTATAGCTAAAAATGAGTTCCGACAAAGAAGACGTGGAAACTGTTATAACAATAGTAGATTTAGTTCTCGAAAGAAGAAACAGAAATAGATTTCCGGGTCCGACCCTACCTGCATAAATGATCACAAACAAATCACACAATCTATACACGAACGATAATGGCGTCTGCCTCTAGTGAGCGCTAACACAAAATGCGTTACTTCCCCTCCCCGCAAAAGAAAGCTGGGGATGTTATCCATTCGTCTCGGCAAACATGTTATTGTGTTTTTGCTAACAAAACTCATAGGCCACGCTCCTAACATGTTAGCAAAACATTGTTATTATGTTTGCAAACACAAAAACACGGCGCAGGAGATCCGGCTTTACACTCAGTTAGTTAATATCTTTTAGCGATTTGATATAATATAAAAAGGTAAATGTTATTATTGGTAGAGATGTCGATCAAGTCTTCAGATGATTAGGGCGCCTGTCCATTGACGCGGAGCGGAGCGGAGAAACGAGGAAATATTAACCAATAGGATTGCATAAAATATCCGCTCCGCAATCCTATTGATTTATATTTCCTTGTTTCTCTGCTCCGCCGCCACCTCGCTCCGCGTCAATGGACAGGCAACCTCGCTAGTAGCACGTTTAAAAAGAAAGATAAAGATATATGTCACTTACCGCCGGGCAGACCCACATGTCCGAGTCGATATACTGGCAGTCGAGTATCCTGCCCTTGCACTTTTCCTGTTTCGAGCAGTACTTGTCTTTGAAACAGCCGTGGTTTTCGGCGACCGTGTAGTAAGCGCAGTTGTCGCGGCAGGTCCCGTCCGAGTTCATGTCCACTTCGTTCTCGATGTAGCCCTGCATGAAGCGGGTCACCTCCGCGTACGTCTCGCCTGTTAAACACAATTGTGGGCTTTAAAAATAAAAAACTTTCCCCTCCTTGCTGTTATCATCGTTCATTCTCAAACAAGATATTGTATTATTTACGTATACTTCATCATACCAGCCGCACGACACCCACTGCTAGGTATAGGCCTCCCCTAAGGATATCCACGACGATACGTATACTTAAATCTATATTACTCTGAACTTTTACAACACAATCGTGTCACGTGTGTAGGCCGAGTTATCAGATCATTTGTTCGATAATTTCATTCGTTAGCACCGTGCATGTATATGCACGCAGCACATCACTAAGCAGATAATAATAACTAGGGAAATTGCTTGACTATACTTAAACCATCCCCCCTATCATGACCACCGAAACACGATATTATATAGCGATTTATCTTGTCAAAAGAAAATGGATATTGACAGTTAAGTGTCGATAAAACGCTATATCACGCGATATGTATCGTGATTCGGTTTTCACAAGAGGCAAGCCCAAAAAATTTATAAGAACTATTGGCATCAGAAGTTACCTTCTTTGTGCTGCGGCGGGTCGCACCTGTACAGGTCTCGCTTGGCCAAGGAGAGGGCGGAGCGGGCCGCGGCCGCAGTCTGCGCGGTCCGCTCGCCGTACCGCTGCCGGGTCAGGCTGGCCTCTTGTGTGAAGTTGCCTGAAACGATATTGACAATCAAATATTATGTAATTCTTACTAAACAACACGGATCATGTGTGTAAGGTTTAATTTACAAAAATCTCACTAACTTTTCGCAATCCACCGTGATATCTCAAAACAATGAAAATCATTTACCAAAGAAGAAGAAGCTAAAAAAATAGCAGAATTGAAACAATTTCAGTTTATGTGTTTTCTGTGACCGGATTTGGTTTTCGCATTTATGTGCCTAGTAGCACAACTAGGATTTCATACTTTTTCAGATTTTTTCGTGATGGATAAATGCGTAAATTCAAAGTTAAAAATGTAACATCATTAATGTGATGATGTTCTTCGCTTGTTTGTTATACCATAATGTAATTATTTTTGTTCATGTTTTATCAATGAATAAAAATAAATTTTCCTTAACTACTTGATTTGCTTAGTTGAGGTTAAATGCGTTAATTGAGTCACTAATTACAAACATGTTATGTCACGCTGCAATTAATTGCGTGTGCAGTGATCTATCTTAGTTCACCAACGGTAGTTGATTAGAGTTGATTTTAATATTTCCTATTTGCATCAAATCTCTACATATTATTATCTCACAGACTTTATATTACGCGATAAAGTTTTATATACTTAATAATAATAATAATATTCTGAAATGTGATGGTCATAATGCACCACAGTTGCCCACTTAAGATTACTGAATGCCAGATTCGACCATACGACTACACTCAAGGCTTCTGAGGCCCTCACAATTACTGATAGTTCCTGAAAGGAATTTTAGTTAAAACTGTGAAAACAGTTGCTACATTTTTTCTTTATTCAATCTTCGCAGAGATAAAGCACATTTGCTTTGACGATATCTGTTTAACTTATAATTATTCATAATATTGATGTTTACAAATACCCCACAAGAATTATCAACTTACAGTAGTTAACGTCAACAAAAAACATTGTTGTATTTATATAGTAACATTTTAAGACCTGACCCAATTGTTTTACAGTGATTCATCGTATTCGCCATCGTGGTATTTGTTCAATTTATTTGTCCGTACAGATTGCGATATCTGCGTAAGGATGGGAAACGATAATATTTGACAGTCACATACTTAAATTATGTAAATAAATACAGCCCATTCTCAGTTTTCAAATCATAGTTTCTATAGGTAATGGCAGTCATATCTATTCTGATGTAGATTCTAACGTTTTAGTTCAATGTCAGTCAATTTTGGTTTTGGTAAAAAGTGGTCATAAGCTATAATGAATTCTCCAACTAATTCACTTACACATGCGCAGGCCGGGCCTGTGCATGTGTGTGTAGCCCCCACAACCTCGTCCGTCTGGCATTCGATTTGATCACAAATTTTTCCTTCTGAAATGATTACTGTCACGTCAACGTGTATCTGTCTCTTTCTTATGGAAACTAGCTCCTTACCTTTCCCGTATATCCGTAACAGCATCCAGGAGAACTGCATCATGGCGTAACCTTTGATCTCGGTCAAGGATATCGTGTTGTAAGTGTCGTAGATCATCTGGTGTGGTGACAGTTGCAGCGAGCATAAGTCTGGATGGTCGTCCTAAAGGATAAAAAGAAAAATAATGTAAAACATTTTTCTGCATCATGCATATACTTTTAAATATGAATATTTTGAGAATGCCATTCACTCAAACAGCATATTTCTGACGCAGTTGCCTTTCTTGGAATTGGATTAGTTTTTTTGAATGATGAATGGTGCGTTGAGAAGTTATTTATTATTTAAGTGCTTCTGAATATTGTTGTATTTTTTACTTTGTTGAACTTAATAATAACGGAGATTTTTTGTCAACTCATTCAATACTAATATTATTAACTAGATTAGCAATATCTCAAACATTAACTTACCCTAAATTGTTTCCTTTTTAACGTTACCAGTGTAATTTATCTTAAAAATTCTAATCAATTAGTGCAAATGGAAGGTTGCTGGTACTTATGACACGGGTTTTCCCAGTATAACGTACCAGCTGTAATATTGTCTGTAATTAGAATAAGTAGGATAAATAAAACTGTACTACAATTTTTGTAAAAAGGTGAAAATAAAATCGTTTATGCTCACACTTCATTTTAGGATAGCGACATATTCAGAGATAGATAGTCAGAAACGATATGAGCAGGAAACCGTCTAAGGTGCAGTTTACTGTGCAAAAGTAAAATTGAGCAAAACGTTGTTCTAGTTTTTGAACAAAGTTAAACAATCATGATTCTTAATTTAGTATTAGTTAATTTTACAATCGTTTTGTGTTGATATTAAAAGAGACGTTTTTTTACTTATTTATACTCTTATTTCTCTTTATGTGTAGATCCATCATACTAATACATTATTGATGATTATAGCTTACTATTCCCAACATGTTTTGAGAGAGAAAGCAAGGAAACATAACGGTACCATTAGGTTCTTCGGTTGGTTTCTATACAACCTTTCAAAGCCGCAGATATTACCTAATTTAATTTATCTTAATTTTAATATATAATTGTTATACAGGATTATTTTTAAAACACTAACAACCTCGCAGGAGTAGATTACTGACGTCATATAATACAACATTTGTTCTACGACTTATCCGAAAACAGACAAAAAAATGACTTTTCATATAAAGCTCGATCATCAAGTCAATTTGTTTTGTTTTCGGAAAAGTCGTAGAATAAAAATGTTGTTGTATATGATGTTAGTAATCTACTCCTGCGAGGTTGTTAGTGTTTTAAAAATGTACTTATATAAAAAAATAATTATTATTAGTAATACAGATTCTTTGTGGTCGTCTTTGTGTTCTCCGTGGTGGTGATATGTGAAATTAAGTTCTTTGTTTGCAACTCATCGCATTGAATACAACATGACATAACTATATCACAGGTGTTTCCTGACAAACAGGGTATCGCTGCTCGGTTCGAACTCGTTATTCACAAATAATATATGTCAAATAATATAGATCAGTTTTACAAAAGAAAGAAAGCTATGACGCAATTCGTATTTACATTGTGACCGCTTTAAAAATACGCGTTGACCCCTTGCTACTGCTAATCAAGTCTGTTAGTAGGATATGACACTAATTATTACTGTGGCTCGTCAAAACGGGCATAAAGTTCATGAAAGTATAAAGTTTTTATTAAGTTTCATTGTTAGTCACTTGTAAAGTTCTGAGTATCTATATTTAGAGCAGCAAACGAAGTTGTTTACAGCAGTACATTTTATCGTAACTTAATATTTTAATTTACGAATCCAATTAAAAAGGAGTTACTACACCTACATTTACTTAATTACCTTTAATTAATTAGTGATGGTTAAATTTTATAAAACGCTTAGCTAATTAATGAATGCCTCGCCGTTTTTATTAAATATCGTTCGTGGTTTACATTCTGTGAATGTTCGTTATATGTATATTATTGCAAACGGAGCATACACAACGATCGTCTTAACGTAAACAGAGGGTCAGTGGCTTCCATTGCCAAACACGGCCAGCCGCGTTCCCGCGGCGGCGGCGTTATTGCCAATCGATACCTGTTTCGGCCACGACTCTCATTGATAAAATGCGCCAGACTACTCGTACGGTCCCCAGGATAAATTGACTACGTCCCGTGTCTGCGTACCTTTAATATTGAGCGGAACATGTCCCCATGTTCGAGTAATTCGTGTAGTTTCCTAACTGCTTGCGCTGCCGAGGTCTTCGGGTCCATGAGGACAGTCTCTGCCAAGTCCAGCCACTCTTTGACTGGGGCCGGCACCGCCCCGGGCACCGCCTGCCTCCGCACGAACTGCACGAAGTTCTTGTACAATCCATCGACGATTTGCAGCCTCTCCAAGGCCTTCAGCCACAACCACGACTGCAGAGGCGGCCGCGGAGGCCTCGGCACCCTTTCGATCTGGTCGTCCAATACGACGAAAGCCTTCGTTAGCTCCACATCACCTCCGAGCCCCGTCTCCCGCCACAGAGGATCCGAAACGTTCCTCCACAGTTCTTCCTCGAGCGAATAGAACTTGTTTCTAATGTGATCCACTGGCGATAGTTCTTGCGCCAACGCGAATGCGAACAGCGCAAAAAGCGGCGCGAGCCTCATGGTGACGCGGCTGGAAAGTGAAACGGTTTGTTGCGCGACGCGAGCCGCACTGAGGAGGGACGGCCGAGGGACCGCCACACCGCGCCGTGAGTGGGGTCGCGCTAGTGACGCGCCACTGTATTTACTATCGACAACCTTTTCTCTCACCGATGAACGGCTCACTGGAAACCCATTGACCGAATCCACGTATATTTATTGTTTCACTCGACCTCGTCACATCCTTTCGTCACGTACTTAAATAAGTACATTGTTTTACGCGTCGATGTTTCCGTAAGGAAACAAAATGTTTGTCGTTTTGGTGGATTGATTATTTTGTGTTTCACGGTGTTAATTACAGTACCCGTTTGTCATTGAAATATTTATCTATGCATACGAGCAAAATTATAAATATTTACTTTATCATCTAAAAATAACAAATCATGTGAACAACTAAAACTTTCCAAATTTTATATTCGATGAACTGTATCGACGTCGATTTACACGCTTTAATGCGTTCCTCAACACTACGCACCCGCATGTTAATACTGTTAACTCGATGCGATCTCGTAATGCGTATGCTATAGCTCTTATCTTGTCGCAATAAGACATGTATTGCGTAGGCTCAGCTTGGTATGTTTTTGTAATTGTGGTATTGTTATTATTCGCTTATTAATCTCGGGTGTCGCGTCAGCTGACGTTGCCTCCTGCCATTCCGCCGTGTACTAGGACATGTTTTTAAAGTATCTTTTGTTTGATTCTCAGAACTTTTTATGACAATGAACTCAAGTTTGAGCTCTTACACTTTGCACTGAACACTTCTAAAAACGGAATAATGTTTACTGATGCCAACATATTCATAAGTCGTTACAAGTTTCAGTTAACGATTATGAAATGGAATAACACAGCTGCTACGTAACACGCAATAATTAATCTAGCCTTATACAGTGTTATCTTTCAGCAGTAATCGTTCTCAATTAACCAGCCCAATCATGAGTGATGCCCAATTGCCCATGCCCAGTGCACTTAATTGCCAGTACATCTCTAAATTAACCCCACTTTATACCAACCCCTATAATATAATATACCGCTTTTACGTTTCCGTGGGAATTTCGAGAGTAATAGTAGCCTATCATTTTCTACTAAGTCCAATGTATATCTATTGATCATCATCAAGTTGGTTCAGTAGTTTAGGAAAGACAGACAGTTACTTTTGAATCAATAATATAGATTTTTCATGCACGTAGCTATATTTTTTTAGTTTGTTATTCGTTGAGGCTATTGTTATGTTAAACTTTTTTCCTCAGCGACAGACGGCGCCATAGTTTTCCGTTGGAAGTTTAGAAATAATTCCTTTCATAAAAATATTTTATATCTTCGAATATCTTTAATTAAACAAACTTTACCTGCTATGAAAACATTAGCTTCGTTTGTTGAATAATAGTTTATTTTACCCGATTAATTCCTTGTTCTTATTCTTTAAACAAGCTGCGATTTTTTACTTAATTTATTACTAAATTCTAAAAAATAACTAAAAGTATCGATAAGCAGGTACCGCAACAGCGCTACTTACTATCTATACCGCACAGACAAAGCCAGAAGCCTTCAAATTTCTACAAAAAAAGCTCCATTGTACAGACAAGCAGTCTGTTCGCTCGTAAATGTAAATACGGTCGCAAGTCTTGGCGGGGTCGACGTAAATCTCTTTATCTTTTTAGGACACTTTTGAGGACAAAAACTGGAATGAAAACTGAAAAGTAGTGAATAGGTGTAAATAGCACTGTAAACGTAGCGTAATTGACTGCTAAAGTGTACTATTTTCATTTCATCAGATTTTTGCTTTGATGGCGTTTTGACAGATTTTCGTTATGATTGTATTTTTTCTGTCGAAACAAAAATTTGACGAAATGCAAATCTATCGAAACGGAAATAAAGTATAATTATTAGTTTACTGTCTTAAGTGAGAAATAAATACCTACATGATTATGGACAGATTTTTTGAATACATAAAATCAAATTATTTTTTTAAACACAAGATTAATGAATACAAATTCAACGCCAGAAATGTTAATAAATCTGAACAAAGCTGTCAATAATCTTGCAATAAGTCACATTTCTATGAATGAGGACTGTATTTTACAGATAACTATGAATTACGATATCGTGTAAATAAACATCCATTGCTGCACGTTCATTAATCTAAGTTGGAGACACGTGCTTAAGTGTTGGTTAAGTTATCAACTCCTCACCAGCGCAAATAGCAATTCATCGTTTAGAACTTTCGTGGTATTTGCATTCAAATTATCGGCATATTTTATTGAACATCAATACAGAGACAATTTAATTTATAAAGCCTTTAAATCCTTCTTAAAAAACGGATAATGCTTTTGCAATATAGGTAGAATAAGTGTTTATTTCCCTTTCCTCTGTTAATGGCCGAACACAGCTTTTTAGTAAAATCTTTGGCTTAGGTATCCTTAATTTTAAGGAAGCTGTCAGTTTCATGTGTTTAGATCAAATCTGACATGTATTTATTTTTGAAAATAAGATTACCTTCACTTTAAGAGTGGTTTGAATATTTGGCCATAAGCCTATAACATTTTTTATATTTATATTTAAACACAAGTCTTTTTTTAGGGCCCGGTCGAAACTACGGAGCAAAATAGTGAAATTAAAATCAACACAATATGAGTGGCATTTTTCTTTGTTTCGCTAACTGTGAGTTTGGTGATTCATAACATAAGTGCGAAGCGAATGATCTCAGCACTCAAACGAGTTTTGTTTGAGTGTCGCCCGGCGGTCAGCAGATTGCTCCCATTTTCATAATCACGTGCTCTTTATTGCGGTGTAGCCACGGTAATGCTTTTTGATGTTATTTTTTACTTTCAACCAACATAAAAATAATATTTTTATAAAGTTAATAAAATTACATACTTCTAATTTCTAATTGTTACGGTTTGTGCTGGTCTAGTTGTAAGGTTCATGTTACACCACCATTACATTTGTATTAGGGCAACGATGTAGATAAAATGATTTTGATAATTCATTCTAAAGTATCCTAAAACACATTCACTTTTGAGAAGGCAAAACAAGACGGGTCTTTCATTGTTTTTAAAAAGCTATTTTGACTTCTCGGAATCGTTTCATTTGCCTTAACGAGAATAACGTGTGGGCTCCTTATCTTTATGTTGGCTGTTTGTCTTGTCTTATTAAATAATTAAGTAGTCAACGTTTAACATACCTATGGTGTCATCTGCTGGAGTTTGCGAATCGCGTTGAGCGTTTCGCAAGTTTCACAACAGTAACTTAAATAGTTATATCAATAGGTTTTTCTGCTAAGCCAAAGAAAACTTGGAGTTAACAAACTTAAAAGAAATCCTCAATGGACATGTCATAAAGGAACTATGTCAAGGTACTGAACTGTGTCCGTCCGATTTCAATGGACTAGACTGATGAGCCTAAACGACTATTATCTATCATAAATCTTGGACTACTGATACCGACTATGTCTGTGACTATTTATTTTAACTAATATATTTTTCTTAAAATAACTCTTTTAAGTGATTCCTCATAACATGAGGTGATTATTTTGTTATCATTGTAATTGTATCCTGAATATTGGCCTTCTCTCATTTGGCCTAAATTCAAGCTCAACTTTATGTTAAATTGTTTGACTAGGTAATAGGTATCTATGTTTTGATTTCCATACATATAATGCGTTTTTATGCGTTTCTCCAATCAATATGACCGATGGCGGCATCCTGCCCGTAAAGTGGATGACCCTTGCAGTGAGTCATCCGCGTACGTCACACATGCGCAGTCACTTCGTGGAGTCCTCGTTGTTGGGATCGCCTCTCAGCGTTACTTTTCGCGGTATAGTACAATGAAGTTGATAAATCGCGACGCCTTGACTTGACGTGGGCGAGCCGACCTAACGGTGCTACATACACTGACTGATATTGCTGATATAGATAACGTGATATTCTCATAATGACAACGCGAAGTCGAAGTGTCGAGTTTCGGACTACCGTCCTTTTTCGAACACTTGCAAAAATGTCATTGAACTTTTAGGCAAGTTAATTGGAAACTTGGAAACTTCTAAAGATTTAATGTACTTACGTCTTGTAAAAGTAGCGATGTCATTGTCATTAAGTTTATTACATAAAACATGCTAAAGTTTACTTTGGTAAATGGTTTTAATGAGAAATCAGATTTTTCATAAGCACCTAGTCAAATGAATAAACACAAATGAAAATAGATATTTTTTAATGAGCTTTATTTCCCATTTCCCATACATTCTCGAGTAGTGTTGTCGGATCAGAAGTTCAATATATCTGGAGAAAATTTGAAAGTTTCTGGATTTTGGGGTTGTTGTCTCGGGATTTTGGGGTGGTTGTCGGGAGAAATAAATAAATAAAATAAAAATGTAATTCAAATTCTGGTATATAGAAGAACACGACCGCGCAGCGCGATTTTTAGTCAATTTAATCCACTCATTTTGTACTCTTGCCTATAACAAAAAAAGGCTGCGCAGCGCGTTTTTTAGTCAGTTCGGGCGCACCGAACGATTTTTAAAAGTTAAGGTATATTGTATTGCACATGGCAAATTAGAACTTTTATCGACAACAGTAGATAGTTAGTAGAAGGTAAACAAAATCCCTCCCTGCCCCCCACCCGCGGTACGCCCATGAATATATTTCAGAGATTTAAACTAACATCCATAGAAAATAATATTAACCTTTTTATTAATTTAATATTGGCATTTAGTACAGAATTGATAATTTTCCAAACAAGTTGAAAGTTTGTTAAAAAGGATGTCATAATAACAACGTTACGGATGACAGACAGGTTATTAGGTAAACCTAGAATACCGTACTATCGATTCATTGCCAACCTTTGACGAATTTCGTTCAAGTTACCAACCGTTAAAACGTTGTATTAGTTAAACAAAGCAATCATTCTTCCATGGACACTGGCTTAAAATAAATCTACTAGGAACTTCAACAAATTATGTTGAATCAACTAATTATGTTTTGTGTACCTAATGCAAATTACATGATAAATAAGTACATTGTTCTTTGACTTGTGTGGACATGATAAGAAGGACAAAGGACGAAAGTAACTGGGAACAAATTATTATGTTCTATAATTAACCGTTACTGTTAAACTTATGTGTCATAAAACCACATCACTTTGATTTTCCATCAAGTTAGGTTATAAAATTTATCATAATATCAGCTGTAACATATTAGTGCCTATGATCACATACATGCAATGTCCGAAACCACTCTATTTTACGACTCACCCTTCACAATGTTAAACTTTTATTGCCCTTTTAGTCCTGCATTCCAAATTATACTTTGTAGTTGTTGAGTAACTGATTGTTCTGATCGTTTGTGTAAAAACGAAAAGCCGGCAAACGCATGTTAAAGGTGGGTCCACACTTGTAACATTTTGGTATGTCAGAACACCGTATCTTTATCGTACATCGCTAGTTTGATTGGGCGTGCGCTACGGAAATACTGTAACAAAGAGACGATGTATGATAAAGATACGGTGTTCTGACATACCAAAATGTTACAAGTGTGTAGCCACCTTTGGATAAAAATCGGATGTATCGCCGTTTGTTTACTGCTGCGCTCGGCGAGACAATGAAGCGAAAATCGTTTGGAACGGTATGTTTATGGTTGTTCTTGTTATGCAAGTGAAAAGGGATATTGAGAATTTCTTACGAACCTTGAGATCGTTTAATAGCAATTGCAATATGCTGCGCCCCAACAGGTGGGGATGCGGGGGCGCCACGAGCGAGTGCACCCGCTCCAACAACCCCGGCAGCGCGCCAGGGTCGTGCGACACGCTCCACTCTGCAAAATTCTCCAGCGTATTCCTCTCGAGAGTTTCTTGCAGCCTCACGTACTCCCTCATCTGTCTATTAGCCGCTGACACCCTGTTCAGCAAATCTGACATCTCGTTAAGCCTCAACTCCAGTCTCGTATCGCCCCCACTTTTCGCAAGCAGCATAGCAACAGCGCGCGTCTGCTCCAAATTCAATTCCACCCTTTCTATGTCCCGTGAAACTTGAACTAAGCGCGCCAAAATCTGGTTCTCTCGTTTTCTGATGATCGGAAGCTCCACACCGCCGGTCGAATTGAACGGTTCTCCTAATATATCCCAAGAGTTAAGGACTTTTTCCCCTATCTCCTTGCTAAGGAATAACACGTCTAGAGTCTCGTCGATGAGCGCGTGCGCGGCGGTGGCGAGCGCGAGCAGCGCGAAGGCGCGCAGGCGTCCGGCGGTCATGGCGGCGGTTGCGGACCCACTGCCGGCACGATCGAGGTCGCGGGGTGACTAGCTCCACGCCGGATTTACCACTATCTATTGCCAAATTTACCACTTACCACTATATAGTTTACTCAATAATTAGATTGCCCTTGCCGTTATGATGTTACGCATTGATTTACGCTTAATATTTAACATTTTTCTTGTCTTTGAGATAGTATTTAAACCTGTTACACAAGTACTAGATATATAATGCCATAACTGTCTCACTCAACTGGTATAGCTAGTTTGCACTTATAATGTTTACCTATGCGCATCATTCAACGTCACTGGCAACAGAACTAAAGGCATAGTAGGGTGAATCAACTTTTTAATGTAAGGAAAAAACGATCCATGCGTAAATTTTCATAAATAAAAACAAAACTAGATAACTCTCTATTTTACGTTATTTAGATTTATAGCCAATAAAACATACTTAGTTTTGTACAAAAATAATCAAGAGTTTATAAAATATCCTGCGTAACCCAGGGGATAATTTGTCCCCAGCTTTTATATAAAAATTGGGGTTGCCCCTTGTTCACCTATATTTTTTCTTAAAATCACATAAACAAATTCACGTCTTTTAAGTTTTCTTCTTTTCTAATAAGGTAATCAGGGGGTCAAGTCTGCTAATGTTTTCGTCAAAATCGTAGTTCGATGGTGTTTGGATGGTAATGCTTTTTGACACAGTTCTTGTTTATTAAACCCAAAACCGAAACATATTGTGTTTTTTTAACCCAAAAACGGAAATATATTGTGTCTTGATTTTGGGTTTAAGAAACAAGAACTGTGTCAAAAAGCATTACCGTTAGAACACCATTGAACTACTATTTTGACGAAAACTTTAGCAGACTTGACCCCCTGCTGACAGTATTTGCAACTACAGATAAACTTTATATAATAATGGCTCACGTAGATATAAGTACGGAGATATACGTAGATATTTAAGAAATGCAAAAAAACAACAAAATTTTGATCCACCCAGTAACGCTTTCTCACTTTACTCATTTTACTCTCACTAAATGGGTAAACTGTTTTGTGCTGGCAATACTGGCTTCCAGCCCCTCGGCGCGTTCCTTCATTTGACTCTCTGTTCATAAACAGACACTTTTATTGTTAGGATCCTTTCATATTCGATACTTCCTTACCCAGTTTTTGTAATGGATGTGTTTTTTGTGCAGCGTTCAATTGGTTAACTTGGTGACCGCAAAGAAGTTTATTATTTAATGGGTTTCAATGATCGGTGGGATAATAAATAACAATAAGCAAAGTAAAAAAATACACAGACATACTTGGGAAAAAATATGATAGCCTTATTTATTGTACACAGACACACATATGCGTGATAGTAGTACACATAGAGAATTAAAAAGCGTTTATATCGTGGCTATTATTTATTCCTATTGATGATACGGTGTTTACACACACACAAATTACACAGCTCCGACTACAAGGTGGATAATTATTGTACATAATATATCAGAGACTATTTAAAATTGTTTTCATTCAGTTTTGTCAATATATATTTTCCCCCTTTCTTCACGTTGCATAAAGTTTATTCAACGTTGAACAATAATTATTTAAATATATCAGTCAGGAAATTATATTTTAGTGACTGATGTTTCCAAATTGTAAAAGAAACAAAAACAACATTGTAGCCAATCATCCGATGTACCGGAAGTTGCATTGAGATACTTGCTACAAAGCAGTTGTACAATCTGGCACAAAACGCAACGAACATCATACAACTCAACTATTGTTACAATCAAACGGTGCTATGTAATCAATATGGAACCAATCGAAGCTTTGTTTGTATAATCACGTGGTATTAAGGTTAAAGTTTGGGCCCTAATTAACAAATTATTTATAAATAATTATATTTTCAACACACTTGCTCGTAAAGTGAGCCCTAATACATCGCTTTTAGGGCCATAAACCGAGCTATAACAAACGCGTGCAATAATATATAAAACACTAGTTCGTAATAGAATTTTATTAACCCTACAAAGTTAAATTAGGACCTTACTGCAAGTTCTATGCGAGTAAACAGAGCATTCCCAATTTAGCCGGGTAATACAGTTATTTTTTTTTTGACAATAAAGAGGTTTTATGCTGCTGAAAATTCATATACATTTTTGGAATAAATAAATGTGCAAGTCCCTAATTAAGTCAAATAAATATATAATATTATCAAATTATTCACAATTCACAATATTTTGTTATAAAATATTAAAATATTTGCATTTTGTCATTTAAAATTATTATAATTTTGAAGTAGGCTGTATACTCCTCACCCCTTTGTTCGCAATATATTCTTGCGTTGGGCGTGTGAAAAAAAAAAACAAAAAAAACATGCGCGCCTTTTCCCATAATTATCATATTTTGTTTTTGTCGTATTTGTTGCTGTGTGATAAATTACTTTGTTTTTTCCTCGCAAATGTGTTGAAAAACGTCGTATGAAACTCGTGAGCTCTTGCTTATTGCACACTCGGCTGAGTTACGCCCTCGCCTGCGGCTCGGGCTGCAACCCACAGCCTTGTGTGCAATAAGCAACCTAAGCTAACTTGTCTCATAATGTACTATAGTAGTTTAGTTATAAATAACGGCGGTAATATTGGAATTTTCATTAAAAAAAAACATTGATCATGGGTGTCATTACTTAATGCACTACATTCTTGTGGATAATAATGCTTTTTTTTACAGAGCCTATTCTACGAGATCCTGGCCGGCGTTTGGGTGCGCAATGGCCTCCAGATCAAGGGCCAGGCGATGACCTACATCCAGGCCAACTTCTGCAACTCCATGGTCGACATGGACATCTACTGGCTGCAGATCTGCGCGGCGCACCTGCCCGCCGACCAGTTCATCGATATGTGCATAGATATGTGAGTGGATCGTTTAATTTAATAATCGAGGCCTTAGTACAAAAGCTGAGGCTCCATCACGGTATATAATGGGGTTCCACACGCATAGGATAGGTTATGGGTCCTCCACATGCACAGGCCCGGCTTGCATTATCGTACGGAGAGCCGCGCCTCTCCCTACACGTAGAGATTTGGCTAGAAGGCCACGGGAGGTCGAGCCTCTCCGTATGGAGGCCAGGTCTATGTATGTGGTGGGCCTATTAAATAGTGGTGACTGGTGACCCAACGTACGTTGATGCTTTTGAAAGAACCTCTGAAGCATTTGTTACTAAACCGGCAACGTACGATGAATTATGCCGATGCTTGCCGAATATGTAGTGCCGGCATTAGTTCGCTTTAGAGCGGTAACTGGCGTTGTACTTCCATGCAAATTTACTCTATCGAGCTTTTTCACGCGCGTTTTTTTCTCGATTATGTTCGTGTTAGGGGTAAAAGCACGTAGGATTACGCCGCGCAGCGCCGCGGGGTACAGCTTAGTACCTGTTTGAGTTATACATAAGCTCTTCAATAGCTGAGTGAGCTGGCCCTTCTATATACAGGATGTCCGAAAACTTTTCAACACGAAGGGAAGTACTTACCTTAAATATTTAAGGTAGGAAATTTTACTAAAAGAAAATAAAATTGATACTATACCTAGTATTAAACATTTTAATGTTAAATTTCATGGTCTTCCTTTTGTTTAGGATGCTGCGTTACTTAATAAAGATTATTTTGATCGGTATCGTAAAAATAAAAAAGTTTTTTCATATTTGGTGGGTTCGATTCCAGGTTCCAGTTATGAAGAATGCAGTTTCAATTATTTTTAAAATCAAAATGAAGTCTTCTTTCAGTAAATCCTATCTTCAATATTTAAGGTACTTTTCCTTCGTGTGGCAAAGTTTTGGGACACCCTGTGCTGTATATTTTATTTTATTTATTATTGTAAAGAAACAAACAGTTGTATATACAAATAATTGGACTGAAGAGTTAAACTTATATACGAGTACCTCTATAGGATACTATTCTCCTAGCTCTATAAAATCAATACGAAGTAGTCGAAAGAAAGTATGCTAAACAATGGCAGTGGTAACATGACCTATTACTTACTGTCACAGCTAAAAAATATAAATGGATAAGATAACACATGTTTGAAATTTAATTTATGGAACCTTAAGTAAATCTTTCAAAGAGTCTGACAGAAGTCAACGAGCAGCCACTTATTGTTGTGTTGTGTGCAGGTTCGGCGTCCGGGAGTGGCTGAGTATGCTGCCCATGAGCCCCGCGCAGGCCGCCGAGCAGGACGCCATGGTGGAGGGACTGCTCACCTTCCTCGCCATACTCGTCTCCTCCAGGACCAACCTCGGTGAGCCTCTACGTGATAAAATATTTACGAGACATTTTTTACAGCGAAATCATCGTATCAGCCGCACGACGAAGCGCTCATGGCGGAGCTCACGTTTGTTAAGCAACGCTCTGTCCTGCCAGGTGTAGGATAGGTGACCGTTAAGTGGCATTACAACAGCGCTTCCGTGCTTCGGAGGGCATGTTTAACCGTCGGTCCCGGCTGTTGTCATCTGATAACAGTGGTTAGGCCAAGTTAGAGACCTTACAGGCGGCTTGATATATATTTTTTTATCTCCACAGCGATCGGTCTTGATCGTAGGTCTTCCTTGTCGATGGTCTACCCCCGGAGCTTTGTCCGGTGCACAGTCGCCATTCTAGAACTTTTCCGCCCAACGGCCATCGGTTCTTCTCACTATAAGTTCCGTCTACTGCCACTTCAGCTGAGCAAATCCTCCCAGCGATATCGGTTACTTTACTTCTCCTACGGATCTCCTCATTTCTGATTCGATTACGCAGGGAAACGCCGAGCATGGCTCTCCATTGCACGCTGGGAAACCATGAGCCTTCTTATGAAAGCAGCGAAATACGCTTTCTTAAATAGCCTTAAATCATGATGTCAAATTCAAAGTCAAATAAGCTTTATTCAAATAAACTTAATTATTAAGTATTTTTGAATCGTCTATATTTTCCCGTTCCAGACTTTCCAGACTTTTTTAGCTGACAAGAAGAACGGACGCAAGAAACTTATCAGCTGTAACAGCCATAAGTGACGATATTTACATACTTGAATATATCGTTACCAGATAATTACAACAGGGTGACAGGATTTTTGGCAACATAGACTTATTATATTACTTCAACAAAGTACTTATATTAGCAAGTTATGTGTTACATAATTTCCACGCATTTTGATGTTTAAGATAATCGTCTGCTTTATAATAACATTTACCCATGAGCGTTTTTTTAACATGGTTTTCTCAGTTTGGGCTCAGGATTTGAATCATAGCGTTCTGTTGAAAGTAACAACACTAAACAAATAAACAAATAATGTAAAAAGTAAAACATAATTTAACCATATACAGGCAACGACGAGTTGACACAGTCCCGGTTGGAGGTGAGCACGCTACTTGCGGCGGGCGACAAGACGCACTCGCAGCTGCTCGAGCTCATGCCCGAGCGCTCCGGCAACGCGCACACCAGGAACTTCGAGACCGTGCTCAAGGAGGTACGTCACTAGCGCCCTATAACCGTACATAGGCTGGAGTGAGCACGCTACTTGCGGCGGGCGACAAGACACACTCCAAAAGTACCCTATGTCCTGTTCTGTACCCCTGAAAACGTGTATGCAAAATTTCATGACGATCGGTTGAGTAATGGCGTAACAAACAAACAAACCGACTTTTGCATTTATAAGATTTGATTTTTCGTTTCTCGCTGACAGAAAGTAGTATACTCTGTTACAGGTACAAATAAGGTCAAATCTTTTGTATTATGTTATTGTTTTGTCGGTTGAATTAATAAATAATGGTGTACCGAACCGTACAATTATTTTTATTAGCACGAAAAGGGCTCTTTTGCTGCGAGCGTGAGGCAAAGTACTTTTTTAATTTTTAACACCAACTTTTAAAATAATAAAGAAATAAAGTGAGTGAGTGTAAAAAATAAAGTAACCCCTTAATTATCAAAATGAAAAGCAGCATTAATGTCTCATTTAGAATCTATCACTCTGCCAAACACGAAACAACATAGTGTAAATCACGTTGCGGCTGAAAATGAAGAAATATTGCTTACAACTTTGTTTTTAAATGTCTTATCGGCTGACGGAAATTACGTTACGTTAAGGGCGCTCCTTGATCAGGGATCGCAAATCTCATTGATTTCAGAAAACGCTGAACGCGCTGAAAATAAAAAATAACAAATACCCCTAATAACAACTGATACGTGTGAATTGAATAAGATCATCCCAATACCATTTAAAAATAACCAAAATTATCATCTTCTTCGATCCACTTTTCCTTACATATCGCTTACAATATAAGAAAGGATACAGCGATATTTTTATCAGACGGTAACTTAAATTCTTGTTTCCATATATCTAATAAATTAATATATTCAGTAGACGAACCCATTTATAACTTAAAAATAAAACAATCTTTTTGTAATATAAAAATTATGAATGAAGATAGTGTGCAGTGTGCACATCAGCAGTATCAGGTAGCGGGGATCGCCTGGCTATTCTCGTGTTGCGAGGAATGCAAACTTCGCATTTTATGTGCATCAGAAATGACAATGACTTCATTAATTGGGAACGGGATTATTAATGTTGATCAGGGCTGTACTGTAGAGACACCATTTTATAGTATCACCGCGCATAACAATTATTTGCATAATACGAAACTTCAGAGTGGTGTCGAAGCCCCTAGGTTAGCAGTACTGAATAGAATCATCAGCTCTTCATCTACGCTGAATTTCACCGAGATCGAGAAACACGAATCAATTTGGCATGACATTCAAACGCAGATCGACACGATCAAGGACACAGTCTTATCAAAATTTATCTGTACATGATATCCATCATTACAGCTTGCTATATATTATTTTAACCGTTTTGATCACGATCGGTAGTATAATAGCATGTTGGAAGTTAAATTAATGAAAAGATGTGGGTAGGGCAGCGGTAGAGAATCATCTTCACCGGCGAACCGACCAGATGTGCCGGCCCGGCGCGAGGTGGTGGCCAGCGGCAGCGGCGGCCGGCGCGACCAACATGGCTTGTGCTGTTTACAGCACAATCTGCGAGAAAGTGAATGCGCCCAATCTGAGTAGTGTCCCTAGTGAGCTAAAAGGCTCCGTTATCAGTGTTAGTGATAAGGGAACTTCACCCTTGTTTATGCCCCGATTAGTGAGCCCAGTAGGGAGTTCCGCATAACAAAGACTTGCGTCGATCCTATTAGTTTAAATTAATATATTTTCAAAAGACATTTTCTTACAATTATTTATATTTTTTGCAAACATGTTTAAACAAAAGTGTAGTGTAATTTAGAGTGTAGATTAATATTTCCTTGCATTTTGTATCATTTTATCATAGATCACTGTCCCATCTTTTCTGAGGGCGGAGGATGTACGGAACCGTACAATTATCTTTATATACATACTAGCTACTTCCGCCCGCGACTTCGTCCGCGTGGACATTCGATAAAATCCTCATGTTTTAATTTCATTAAATAAACGAAATAATGCATTTCATTGACGTATGCTTACGTCGCTATTTTATGTACTGGATCGCAACGCGAGTATCAAATATACTTAAGACGAAATCAAGTTAGTGCAATTACGGCATTCTACACGGGCAGTTTATCATCCCCGAATTTATCAGTATCATTTTACTATCATCGATCATTTAATATTGTATGAACCATACAAATGGTATGGAACTAGAAAATTCTCTATTTCGTTACGGCTTCACTTGCCGTAAAGTGTACAATCATGATTAAAAATCACCATTGTAATAAATTAATTCTATCGTCAGGTGTCGACATACCGGCCTCCACCTAAAGGCTCCGAGAACCTAGAACAAGGGCTGTTCGTGCCTAAACCGATAGTATGGGAGCAATACTACGACCCGCTGCACGTGCTGCGGCGCGCCGTCCACCGCAGGGACTTCCACTCGTCCATGGAGAGGTTCACCACCTAGTGAGTACTGCTCTCACACTACACTACACTAGCGGCACTATAGTGTGCCGGCAATACTACTGTTAAAAGGTATACACTATGTACTATTATATAAAATAAAAAAAATATCACGAAATGAAGAACACTGGTGGGTCACTTGACTCTTAAACAAAATTTTGCCCTTTTAATATTTTAGAAACGAATCCTCGGTCTTCACAATCCTACAATGGTAAATAAGAAACATATTGTTTAAAACTACTTTTATTTAAGTTGGTTAAACTGTTTTATCCACATAGTGATTAACCCAATATCAAACTAGATGGCGTTGTAGTACCGCCAGAATAGACGCATGATGTTTTACCGACATCTCTCTCTTGTCCCATGTCGCTGTGTACGTGCAATGTGCGTTTACGAAATAAAATACATTTTAATAATTAAAATCTTGAGTTTTGCTCTTGGACCTCTCCCGTTGTATTTTCCATACAAGATTTTCAAAAAATCTACCCAACGAACCCCACACTATGAGTTTGACGAGAAAAAATATTTCATCTCCACTTTACATGTAGGGTTTTTGAAAGATTTTACTCTACCGTTTTTAAATACTAAAGGGGCGTCCATTAATTACGTGAGGCATTTAGGGTGAGGAGGGGGTCGAGCTGCATCTCACCAAGGGAGGAGGGGGGTAGAAAAATCGCCAAAATCATTAAGGGCCTCTGAGTTAAGCCGCGGGCGGACAGACGGACATAACGAAACTATAAGAGTTCCTTGTTGACTTTACTACGGAACCCTAAAAAATATCATATACAGGATGTTTTGTGATGATACTAACACAAACATTTCATCGTGTATAGTGTCCGCGAGAAGCAGAAAGCGGCCGGTCAACCGGCGCCCGCGCCCCCCGAAAGTGCGCCGGAGTCGGGGGCGGGCCCCGCGGCGGGGGGTGGGCCCCTGTGGCCCCCGCTGCGGCTGCCCGCCCTCGCGCCCGCCGCCGCCGGGGACCCGCGCGCCTTGTGTGCGTCAGGTATGTTCTAGGTTCATTACGACACTTCAACATTTTATGCAATTAATCTGAAAGCAATTTTATATAGGTTTTTGTTGTGTAATCTAAAAGTATTGTGACATTGATAATAATTTATCTTTTTCTTCGTTCCTTCCTCGTTTAAATACCTGTGGCCCTACCATGAGTTGATGCAAACTGTTTACGTTACCGTAAACTATCGCTTTGTCTCTTTCACTCGCACTGACTGTGAGCAGTATATCCGATAGTTTACGGTAACGTAAACAGTTTGCAAGAACTCATGGTAGGGCCACTGTTCAATTACATTTGGGTAACCAAAAACCGTAAGCAAATTTGATGTGTTCGATTGTTTATTTCAACTGTAAATTTAATACGCATGTGAATTCGAGTAAATGAGCTGGTGATCGCTTTGTAACAGTCTTGACTAGTCCCTGTAGCGTAACGAGCTCAAAAGTCGTTTTGACTGACATCTCGTCGTAGGCAAGCTTTTGTTTATGATATTTATACAACGTGTAACAGAAAGGGGGTATCAACCCGAAAGAAGGTCAATGTACTCGTGAATCTGAATACCTTCCAAGAGAAAAAAAAAATCAAATCGGAAAAAAAAATTTGGACTCTTTAATTTGCATTTTGTATGGAGAGTTCAATATTATTATTTTTTTGATTTTTTTTTCTGTTGGAAGGTGTTCAGTTTCACGAGTACATTGACCTCCTTTCGAGTTGATACCCCCTTTCTGTTACACCTTGTATTGTTTAAACAAAAATTTCGCTATGCTACGCTTGCAGAAAAAATAAACGATTATGATTGTTTGTCAGGCGTGTTACACGGTGCTCTCCTATGCATACTCCACCGGGGCGTGCACCGGCGCGGGGGCGGCGCGGGGGGCGGCGTTGGGAGCGGGGGCCCCACGGACACAGCGGGCGCCCCCCACGCGCCCCCCGACCACGTGCTGGCGCTCGCCGTCTACCTGCTGCGCGTCTGCGCCGACCTAGAGGCCGAGCGGCCCAGGCAACCGGTCAGTGTACACTCATGTCACAGTATAGATATAAGTACTACGTACAGAAAGGACACTCTCCGCCCCGCCCTAGAATCAATTAGGGCTACCGTTTTTTAGCTCACCAGTTGGCGCCACAGTCGCGAGAGTTCCTGTCAAAGTTTATCTACTACGGCCCCTACGGGTGTGAAAGTAAACAAATCTCTCTCTTAGATAATACCAATTTATTAAAAATATCCAGCATGCCGCAATGTTGTGCTGTCCCGTTTTGTTCTGAAAGACCTATTGTTCTTAGCTACGCTTTTAAAGCACTGACGCTCTTTTAACTGTAATTTATATTTGCCTTTTTGAATCTCACCATTGCCATTTGCAAAATAATTACATTTTATTTATTTTAGAAATAAACGCGCTTAGCTCACGTGACATTTGACGTTTCGAAGACCTCACTCGACAACAGCGAATATAGCGGCGAATTCATACGCGTTAGCCCTCATAGCATAGCACCCCACCCCGCGAGTTTGTATGCCGAATCGTATGCTCATTTAGTCGTGTTTGTCAAATGTCAACTTATTTTGATATTCAAAGCAATGCGTCGTAACTTTTTAGTCGCGTTTGTCAACTGACAACTTATTTTGATATTCAAAGCAATACGTCGTAACTTCATTTATAATTTTATTCCAAAAAGTTCGAAATATAAGGGTTCCGTTTTTTCCTTTTGAGGTACGGAACCCTACAAAAGCGGCGGAATCTGCTATATTATTTATCTGTTCCGTGTCAGGGCGACGTATGCGTAGCGGAGAGCGAAAGCGGCGCGCGCGTTCGCGGCGTTCCACTGCTGGGCGCGTTCGCGGGCGCCGCGCTGTGCGACAACGCGCGCTGCGTGGTGGCGTGCGTGCCGCCGCGCGCGCCGCGCCCCCCGCGCGCGCCCGCGCCCCCACCCACGCCCGCGCACTACCACTCCGACAGTACGTATACATACACACACCTCTTAGAATACACACTCACATAATTATATCTCTTAGAATGCTGATCAGATCAGTTGGATGTATATAGAGATCTGAATCTCCTCCATTCACTCCCTGGATACCCATTATCAGATCACAGCTAGGTCAACCCTTGGCGGAGAAGCAAGGCTGCAAAGTTACCTAGTTTGTATAAAAATCGACTGATGTCTTTAATTATGTGATCGCCACTACGTACACATACACCCACCATTCCAGTACATACATGTAGTGTTCACGATACGTGAAGATCTGACAACAATACAGAGTGGGAGTGTGCACTGAAAATTCACTTGTTACATAGGAGCCACTTATAAACTCGAGTTAAAATCAAAACTATTCAAAACTCTTCCAATTTGCTACTAAGATGGCATTTTCAGCGTTTATAAAAAAGCCTCAAAAATTTACTCGAAGTTGCGTGGCAAAAATGTTAAACGGCAAGCTCGAAACATATCACATCACATTGGCGAATAAACGCCTGTAGCACTCCTCCGCCGCGAAACCGCAGTAGGTTCTGCCATGACTTTTCAGTTGTACGACAAGCGAAACAGATGCGAAACAGCCTGTTCTAAATTTAACGCACAGATTTAACTAAGATGCTGTATCTTTTACGCACGATTCCACCCAATCGGCTCTCACCGTTGGCACACCTCTCTGCCGCGAATATATAATTTCGCGAAATCTCTACGTAGATGTGATCGTCATTTAACGTCGTCGATAGAAGACAAGTCATGGCGGAACTACTGCGGTTTCGCTGGTATTGTTTCGGCTTATTCCGTTTATCCACCCCGAAACAGCCACCCTAAGGTGGAGACTCGGAAAACGCGTGGCCATCTATCCACCCCATAATAGTTGATAGTATGTCCACATTATATCCACCTTAGGGTGGCTGTTTCACTGTGATTAAACGGAATTCCATTGTTTCGTGTGCCACAAACGAAATACTATCGTTAGTAGCCCAACTTCAGAAACGTTATAATGACTGTTAATTCTAGGTGACACGGAATGGGAACCTTCAGAATCGGAGACTACAAGACTGCCATCATTGACGAAATCCGTCTCTCTGCCTGCCACAAGTACAGCACTAGTTGTGCAATCGCCTTTACAGGTAACGACCATAAACAATTAGCTAGGCTATGTCGATATCTGCTATTATATTCTTGTATACTCATGATGGATCTACTCAATTGTAAAATAAATACTTTACACTGTTCACCCTACTGATTTTATAAAAAACTTGACAAATTATAAGACAGGTTAGCTCAAGAATCTGTACTCGGTCCAAACGCATTTAAATGCTATAGAATCTAAAGGTACAGTATAACAATCCATACAGTTGGTAATCGCATTTATCTAAAATATTGTTTCCAACAAATGAACGGTCGTTCTACCTTAAATGGTTTTCTAGTTCGTCACAGTAGTCGATAAAATCATCTGATTACAAGATAAACAAACATACATTTTCCTCATTTAATTTAGATGGTGCAGAGAGAAGATTCAGTACCAGACGACCAATCAGACGCAGGGGGCGACGCCCCGCAGATGAGAGCTCTCGAGGTAAGTTACATTTGTTAAAGAAATGTATATTTTTTATGTATTCGGAGATGATTCTCTTAGGTTTATATTTGTGTTACTTTTATAAGTAGAAAGAAGGAGCGTTAAAAACACGCTACGATATGATCATGATACTCAAGTTCATTTGTGCTTCGAAATAAGTAAAGCAATTGATATCGGTCAATAAAGCATGAGTGCAAGGACAAGTGCCCCGCGTAAAAGGCTTAAAAGTGGAATAATAAACACAAATGGTAAAATTCCTTCTGTAATAAAGTTGCCGGGATGGTTATTGAACGCTGACCGAAAGAGGGATCTATTTTTTTTGTCTAAATCGTGGTCATGGTCAGGTAGATTGTCGTGCAGGCAAGCGATCGGCTTTTTGTGCTACGCTAGAGTCATGGTTTGTCGATTATTCTGTCAACACGCGTCGATCCCGTAATGTAAGATACACAAGCGACTCTCACCCTTTCGCCCAGCGTCTAATATCGTTGAGGTAGGATGTCTTCGCCATATTATATTCAGTGAAATGGGAAGTACTTCCGCCGAGCTAGGTATCTGTGCTCGGTCGGGGACCGCGGTCCATTTGTTCGATGTTGGAATTATGCGAAGCGCGTAGAAAACTTCGATATTGTGGGTCAGGTCTCCATACATTGTTCGATATTAGCTTGACGGAGTGCGACTTCAAGTCTGTGTGATATTTACTTATTGTACTTTTCGCTGATCGTCTTCGATCTTCTGATCTTCGTCGATTGCTTATGTAGCGGTATGATCGCGCCGCTACATCCATGCCTGATCTAATGGCAACTCACAGCTGATGCCGTTATGTGAGGATTGTTGTTGTGATATAGCAGTGCGCAGACGATGTGGAAGCTGTTAGCACGATGAAATAAACACTTATTGATGTATAAAACAACACTGAAAAACGCTATTGAAGTACAGATTTTTCTTGAGAAGACATTTGACATATTATATTTAGAGAGTACATTTGATATTTGACAATATCAAGTAGTTTGTACTTGTATGATCTTGTAGGTACACACACCTTTACTTGATATTATTATGTTGATGGATGCTGATAGAAACTCCTTGTTGAGATAAAAACGTATATTTTTACAATGAATTGTTTACTTGATATAAGACGCGCGCGGCGGCGGTACTTAATAAATGCAGACTGACTAAAATACAATATTTAATTTATAAAGAAATATTCATGTAAAATGCTTACGCGGGAGAATGTGCGGTTGAACGACCGTACAGTACTTATTTTTATTTATTTTTATTTTATTTTTATTTTTCTACTACAGATTTTAGTATATCATTGTAATTACAGTAAAGCCAATTACAAGTTTTCACATAACGGGTGTAACAAGACACTCAACGAAGCCGAAGTTCACGCATCCCGCCCATCATCAGGATCATTTTTGTCTTTTAGACTATACCTGGGAAACTAATAGCTACGAAGTTATTGATGGTCAAAGTAAAAAAAAAAATTGTCAATTTTTTTATGAAATCTTATTTTATTAGTTATTTCCTAATTTTTGTCTACAGAAACCTTATCTAAATTTTATGTATTTCGTAACACACAATGGCTTTAAAACGTCATCACTCAATGTATTTCATGAGCACGCACATAAACGTTGCCTTTCATCTCGGCCGCACTCAGCTGTGTAGCATTCACTGGCAGGCGCGGTCTTTTGTACGAGTTACATTGCGTGGTAATGTATGCAATGCTTTTTTAACACCAAAAATAAAAATAGTTTCCCAGCAATAATTTTGAACAGAAATGGTCCTGATGATGGGCAGAATACGTAGACCTCGGCTTCGTTGAGGGTCTTGTTACACCCGGTATAGAAAAAAAATAGCTATATTTAAACGCAAGTCGATATCGTGTAATGTTAGTGTTACAAAAAACTATCAGCTACGAAAGATTATTAAAAAAAACGTTGTTATACAACTTCTTGAATCCGGGTATGCTTGTGTTAAATATGTCAAAGTCTATGTTATCATTAGCAGAATTGAAAGACCTAGGCGCCCTGTTAACAAATGTGTTCTTTAAATAGTTAGTTTTTAAGGGGGGTACATAAAGTAACTTAGTGTGCCGCGTTAATTTTTTCGGTGTATTTATATAAAATTTACCTAACAATTCGGGAGAATCTATATCACCGTGAAATATTTTTAAGAGAAATGCTATATCAGACATTTCCCTTCTTTTCTCTAGTGGTAAAAAAATGAAATTTCTTGCATCGCTCTATATAATTTTCACAATAAGTGTGGCATTTATACTGCAAGTAACGAAGAAATCTTTTTTGCACTGCTTCCAACCGCGAAATATAAATATCGTATTGTGGGTTCCAAACCTGTGACGCGTATTCAAGGTGACTGCGTACGAAAGCACAATACAAAATTTTTATGACTTTTATGTCCTTAAACTCTGATGACATCCTCACAATAAACCCAAGTGCTTTTCTGGCCTTTGTTATAATTGTATCTATGTGTTGATCGAAGAGTAATTTAGAGTCAAATATTACACCAAGATCCCTAATACTAGTGACCCTTGTAATAGATTGATTATTGATAGAATAAGTGAATGAATGAGTATGAGGTTTTCTAGTAAATGAACAAATAAAACACTTAGAAATATTTAGGTCTAGCTTATTGTTGACACAGTAGGCATGAAAATTAGTAACATCTTCCTGTAACTTAAGGCAGTCCGAACTATCGACAATCGGACAGATAATTTTCATTGTTGCTTTTCGATCTCCTTTAACAATTGTGTCTGTCATAGACGTGACATTTCGTTTTGTATTTCTGTTCTGCATCCCCTGACTTTTGTTTATGCAAGTTCGAACAGAAATAATGCGTTTTCTACCAGATTATGTTGATGTCGCCTGTGATGCTTGCATAGTGTACGTGTGAGTGTTTATGATTGAAACATGAATGTCTGTAGGACGTGACGGATCGGCAGGCGCTGGCGCTGCCGCCGCCCGACATGATGGACGCGGAGCCCCAGCTCACGCTCGCCATCGCGCCGCCCGACACCCCGCCGCCGCTCAACCTGGGTATGTGGGTATTGTCTGTAGGACGTGACGTGGACGTATTTATCATGTACATTACCGCGCACCACCGTGCGGCACAGCGCGGCGCGCAGCGACCCGCGCGTTAGATCTTGCCATGCTTGGTGCTGGGCGGTTCGAGATGTACAAATCTGCATCTACCCGTTCAGTTAAGCCGCGCGTATTCTCAATAAATTGCATTCTCCACGTCCAATGTTAATAACAAGACTGCCGCGCGTGAATACGCTATTATGTAAATGCTCCAATCGCGCGACGACGCACGGCACCGCGCGTTCATATGAAAACTATGAACTTAGCTTAAGTGAGTGTTCTACCGATGAACTTCATTGTTATCAAAGAGACGCGTCGAAAAACGACAAAAAGATTTGGCCCTCCCGTACTAACTAGACGGCTTAGCTGAAAGCATTGTGTTAGTATGGAAAAGAGAATACTCTCTTCTCTATACTAACACAATACGGTATTTTTTAAAATAATCAGTTACATCAATCGAATATTGTCTACACACTAGATTCACCCTCATTTACGTACAATTTAAATGGTTCATATTTTATTTTAGATGAATCTCCGGATTGGTGTGTCGTCGCGAGGCGGCCTGGACCCCAACCTTCAACTAGTGCACAGGTAAATTAATAAACATGCGCCTATTAAAAATTAAACCAAATATATGCTTCAATATATGCTTAATTTATTTCCGATGAAACAAAAATATTTCAACTTTGTAAAGTTTTGCCGATCCATATCCAATTTAAAAACAATATTTTAAACGAAAACTTCTTTAATAATAACTTTAAAAAAATGAATCACCCTGCATTCACTCGTGGAATCGCTCAAAAAAAACTTGTTACTATTAGGGCGAATAACGTGTACGGTAGAAGAACTACCGCTTACTTAGTACCGCGGTTGATTAATCAACTACCTGCGGATTTCGTTGATAGTTTAACACAATCCAACCTAAAGGCTAAAATGAAGAATTTTTGGTTTGAGACCTTGAAATGCACCTAGTTTGCTCCTTGCTAAAGAATTATTATATATTTTTTGTATCAGCCTTTCTTTTTAAGCATAATTTATCACATTTTTCTTTATATGTAAATTAAGTATGTACATCTAACCCCAACGCGAGCATTCAACAGCGTTGTTATAAACCTCTGTGGATTTCTTTACGCTGTTAATAACAATTAATGTAATGATTTTTATACAATAATAAATGAAAAAAAAAAAAAAAAAATTTAAACACACTAAAATATTTTTTTTAGTGGAGCTCGGTGGCGCAGTAGTTTAGCGCCTGGCCCAGCGATTGCGGAAGTTAAGCAACGTTCCCAAGGGTCGGTCATGGGATGGGTGACCAAAAATGTATTATCTCGAGCTCCGTGCTTCGGAAGGCACGTTAAGCCGTTGGTCCCGGCTGCATTTGCAGTCGTTAACACCCACCAATCCGTATTGGGCCCGCGTGGTGGGTTATGGCCCGTCCTCCTTACCACCCATAAGGAAGGCGTGTGCCCCAGCAGTGGGGACATCAAAAATGGCTGTTGGACAAAATAATTTTCCAAGTATTAACTAGCCTTAAACTAGATTATAAACAGATAAGTAGTTTCCATTTAGAAAAATAAAAATGAAAACACTTGTAAAATCTCGATGTATGTTTAGGTTCAAATCCAGTCTCAACAGAGCGACGAGTCGATCCTGGTCAACGAGTCGATAATATCTTTACTAATGAAACTACACTCGCAACTGTCGGGAAAACTCGACTCGTTCTCGCTCGAGGAGACGCCGCCCGAATCTGACGAACCTATCGGTGAGTACTTTCTATAGGTGTCCAATGTCCATGTGTGTGTTATAATCAAAAGATCGTACACATTTCGCTACTTCTAGCATGCAAATTTTTAAAGATGATTATAAATGAAGCTACGAGTTTATAACATTAGTGAAAAGTACTTAGTTTAGTTAAAATGAGTGTAGGTAATAAGTAAATTTGTACATAAAATTAACTGTCACTTCAAATCAATATCACAGTCATCAACTTTAAAACAAGGTGCACATTATTTTTGTTTTATCATTATTTGGCGCTTAACATAAGAACTAATAAATGGAATTGAATTGATAAGATTTTGTTCAAGAATGCAAGTACAATCTACCACACTGACGTTTACCACCACTAAGGTTAAAATAAAATCGCTTGCACGCCGCGCTTTCACTTCGATATGTTTAGTACACGCTGGGGCGAAGTACGCGCACACGAATTTTTCTGCAAAGTGGTACAAGCACGCGTTTTGTCCCCAGCATTTTGTTTTTGTCGTTAATTAAAATGTATGTAGGTTTGTTTTTGAAACTGTCATTCAAATGGTAATAAATAATCGTAGGTGACGGGCCGTATTTCATCGGACAAGTGCTGCGAGCGTTAGCTCGGCTAGACTCGCGCTGTGCCGCTGCCATCCAACACGTGCGGCATACGTTATGGCCCAATCAACGCGAGCGGCAGGCTGAACAACGCGCTAGGTGAATACATTCTGTTTTTCTGTACGTGTTAGATATTAAATACTTTTAAAAGCAGCTTTTAAAATTGGGCGAGTTGCTTTTCCATTATTTTACATTGTGATTGGATGTTTGTTATTGTTATTATTATGTTAAATTGTGATGATTAAAAAAATTGTCGTCCATATTTTTGTTGTATTAATGTAATGTAGTGTCCTGGCAGGGTCGCCATATCGGAAGACGCCCAGTGAAACGACCGTTATGTTGAGATTACTTTATTACTACCTTTTACTATTCATTTAATACATAAGTGCACGCTATATACCGGGTGTAACAAGACACTCAACGAAGCCGAGGTCTACGTATTCTGCCCATCGTCAGGACCATTTTTGTTCAAAATTATTGCTGGGAAACGATTTTAATTTTTGGTGTTAAAATAGCATTGCATACTTTACCACGCAATGTAACGCGTACAAATGACATGCTCATGAAATACATTGAGTGATGACGTTTTGATGCCATTGTTTGTTACGAAATACATACAATTTTGATAATGTTTCTGTAGACAAAAATTAGGAAATAACGAATCAAATAAGATTTCATAAAAATTTTGAGAAAAAAACCTTCAATAACTTCGTAGCTATTGGTTTCCCAGGTATAGTCTAAAAGACGAAAAATTATCCTGACGATGGGCGGAATGCGTGGATCTCGGCTTCGTTTGAGTGTCTCGTTACACCCGTTATATTCATACATGTGTAAAAACTTTGTAACTGGTTTTACAGAGAGCGAAGAGAAAAAGAAGAGCGTTCGCGGCGCGCTCGCGAGCGTCAAGCGGCCGTGATGCGGGAGTTCGCGCGGCGCCAGCAGCAGTTCTTGTCGCACGTGCAGGCCGCCGCCGCCGCCGAGCACATGGAGTGGGACGAGGAGGTGCTGCCCGAGCGGCACTACGACTGCGTCATCTGCAACACCACCGCGCCCGCCACGCCGCACGACCCCATCGGCCTCGTGGCGCTGCTGCAGGTACCACTAGTGGGACGAGGAGGTGCTGCCCGAGCGCCACTACGACTGCGTCATCTGCAACACCACCGCGCCCGCCACGCCGCACGACCCCATCGGCCTCGTGGCGCTGCTGCAGGTACCACTAGTGGGACGAGGAGGTGCTGCCCGAGCGGCACTACGACTGCGTCATCTGCAACACCACCGCGCCCGCCACGCCGCACGACCCCATCGGCCTCGTGGCGCTGCTGCAGGTACCACTAGTGGGACGAGGAGGTGCTGCCCGAGCGCCACTACGACTGCGTCATCTGCAACACCACCGCGCCCGCCACGCCGCACGACCCCATCGGCCTCGTGGCGCTGCTGCAGGTACCACTAGTGGGACGAGGAGGTGCTGCCCGAGCGGCACTACGACTGCGTCATCTGCAACACCACCGCGCCCGCCACGCCGCACGACCCCATCGGCCTCGTGGCGCTGCTGCAGGTACCACTAGTGGGACGAGGAGGTGCTGCCCGAGCGCCACTACGACTGCGTCATCTGCAACACCACCGCGCCCGCCACGCCGCACGACCCCATCGGCCTCGTGGCGCTGCTGCAGGTACCACTAGTGGGACGAGGAGGTGCTGCCCGAGCGGCACTACGACTGCAGCATCTGCAACACCACCGCGCCCGCCACGCCGCACGACCCCATCGGCCTCGTGGCGCTGCTGCAGGTACCACTAGTGGGACGAGGAGGTGCTGCCCGAGCGGCACTACGACTGCAGCATCTGCAACACCACCGCGCCCGCCACGCCGCACGACCCCATCGGCCTCGTGGCGCTGCTGCAGGTACCACTACCGCTGTGCGTGTCTTCGAAGGCACAAGTGAGCAGAGGCCGCCACGCGCCCGCCGCCGTAAAAGCGGCATCTTACTGCCCAAGTAGGTATTGTGTAGGAGGTAGTCCTCTTTATAATAGTAACAATGTCGAATCGACATTACTGTGCCGTGTACGGATGTCTAAATCAACAAACCAATAAACAATTGTCGTTTTTCACATTATGATTTATGCTACGCAGTTCATTTAAAAGAAGACAACCCTAACGTTGCGTCGTCAGAAAAGGTAAGAGCACGCGATAGAAAGAGAGGCAACTGTTGGCCATTAGGTGAATATAACTGTAGGCCATTAGCGCCGCGCGACCCGAATTGCACTTTATTGTGTCGGAGCAAAAGTCGCTATTTATTTAATGACTGCGGAGTGCTGCTTCTGTATTTGTACTATTAGGTATTTTGTGGTAGTGGTCGCGATTAGTGGGACAATGTGCGGCAGCTCTAAATGATAGATGTTTGACACGTGTGTTTATTCGTGTTGTATTGTTCCAGTCGACGTCCGTTCTCGGGCACCGGCGACGCGAAGGCGGAGGCGACGCGCGTCTCGCACTATCAGAAGCGGAGCGCGCGCGTTTGCACGCCGCGCACGAGGCCAACGCCGCCGCGCATCACTACCGGCTGCACGACGACCTGCACGCGCACTTCGACCAGGTACTCGTCACAACAATACTGTAGTACGTGCTCTGTCTGAGCGATAAGTCGCGGGTGACCCGTTCACTTGCATTGCGTAACATTGCATTAGAAACAGGATCGTTACGTTTATTAGAGTTGAAGCGACCAGCAAGATTATATAACCTGTTAAGTTTGTTCCTTGGTTTTTAATGGAAATTCCAATTGCATTTTTATCTAAATTCCAATTGTATTGTTATCACCATGAACAATCAATTCAGGACCATATGGTGCATGACATGACACCATGATCCTGTAGTTTCTGCGTGTTAGTGCGTGATGTAGTAGGGGGCTTAGTGGGTAGTGCCCCCACAGAGTTCGAGTTCCACATACCTCCAGGATGCGACAGGTACCCTTGGGGTTATGCATATCACTAATCGGAAAACACTAGCCTACAACACCAATGATCATTCGATATGTTACTCCTGGGGTTGCGCGTACCACTAATCGTAAAACACTGGTGTACAATTCCAATTATTCGTTATGTGCAGGAGTCGTGGCTGCTGAGCGTGAACGTGGGGTGGGAGGGCGGCGTGCACGTGCAGTCGTGCGGGCACCACCTGCACCTGCGCTGCCTGCAGCTGTACCTGCGCTCGCTGGCGGCGCCGCAGCGGCCGCACAACCTGCACGTGGAGCGCGGCGAGTTCCTGTGCCCCGTGTGCCGGCAGCTGGCCAACACCGTGCTGCCACGCGCGCCGCCGCCGCCCGCGCCGCGCGCCGCGCCGCACCACCGTCCGCCGCCCGCCCACCACCAGCTGGCTGCCCACGTGGCCGCCATGCTGCGGGACCGCGCGCCGCCGCCGGTAACTTTCAATTAAAATATTCATTTTTCGATCATAAAGATCTTAGCTCACTTACAAGACTCCGCTCCCACCCCGCAAAAAGAATATGATTCAAATATGGGTTTTAAGTATTTATATACTTTACTTACTTACCTTTTATATTGTAAACTTTATAATTGTTGTTGCTACATAAAGCTAAAACTGTAATTTAAATATAATTTATTCAATGTTTTCTTTAACCAGAGTCCAACCCGTCTCTCCGAAGCAATGGGCAAAGCGATGGAAGACATGACATCGATGGCGGGCAGCAAACTACGGCAGCGGTACGGGACTTCCCCGGCCGCCATCTTTACGTTTGTGGCGTCACTAGTGCGGACTAACTTGGAGTGTGAACTAGTGCAGCGGGGGGGAGCGCTGCTGGCGCATCCACCGCCGAGGTACAAGCCACGGAATGATTGTATAGGTAAGTTTCTGAGAGGGAGAAAGAGACGTTTATTTACACTAAAATTTAGAAAAAAGGATTCTTTGTCCGATTCCACAGACTAATATTGTAAGCTAGCTTGATATGCAGTTGTCGCTAGTTGCCATCTTTACGATCTTAGCGTCATTAGTGCCAACGAATTTGTTGTAACTTCCACTTTATCCGGCTCGAAGGACCAACGATGTGGGCTAAATTGGTACGGCACGTCACATGCTGTTAGTTTTACATTTGTGGCGTCATTAGTGAGGTCAAATTTGGAATCATTACGTTTGTGGCGTCACTACATAGTAAGTTATAAATGCTGTTTACTTTGTGGCTCGAAGGACCAACATTGTTAGTTGGCTTGGTATTTGGCGCATCACACGTCGCCATTTTATTTTGCCTAAAATCAGGATAATTTATTGTGATTGTTAGTTTGTACCTAATTATTTTTAATTATCCGCCCATGTTTATTTTTCTTGTTGTAACGCAGTAAGTGTTGTCTCGTCTCGGATGACGAATTTAAATAAAATTCTTTTTTGGATCTGATGAATTAGGATCCTAATCTATATTTATAAAATCGTAAACTGAATGACTGACTGACTGATCTATCAACGCACAGCCCAAACCGCTGGGTCTAAAGACTCCAAATTTAGCACGTAGGTTCCTTATGAGGTCTAGGGGTGCACTAAGAAAGGGTTTTTCAAAATTCACCCCCTAAAGGGGTAAAAAAGGGGGTCAAAGTTTGTTTGAAAGTCCCTCAGTTTTGAAGCTAGGATCTTCAAATTTTGTGTTTAGACTGACCATTAAAAATAAATAAAGACTGGTCTCAGCGTTTTTCAAGATTCTACCCCTTAAGATCAAAAGGGGGATGGAATGGGGGTGAAAAGGGGTAAGAAAACCCCAAAAAAAGATATGGATGTCGTTATTGGGGTTTTCTGGGATGACGATTGCAAAAATGACATTTATTTTGAAGTCCAACACGGTGGACATGATTTGACCCCTAAAGGGGTGAAAATGGGGTTCAAATTTTGTATGGAAAAATAATATAAAATAGACATTACAACTTTAAACTTCGTTGGAGCACGTCTAAAAATAAATAGGCAAACATATATTTTGTAATTTTGAAAATCAACTACCTAGGGGTAAATGGGGTGAGTAAACATAAAAATCTATATGGATGACGTTCTTGAGGTTTTATGGGATGGTGATTGCGAAAATGACATTTATTTTGAAGTCCAACACGGTGGACATGATTTGACCCCTAAAGGGGTGAAAATGGGGTTCAAATTTTGTATGGAAAAATAATATAAAATAGACATTACATCGGGGACGGGGACGGGGACGGGGACGGGGACGGGAACGGGACGGAAAGCCACGTGCGAGGCCCGCCACACGCGGCAAATGTCTTGCCTCGCCAGTTAGCGCCCTTGGTAGGAACCCGCCTAAATGCGTAAAAATGGCTGGTCAGATCCTGGTTGAAGGTTCCCTAAGGATTTTGAAGGTTCCCTAAGGATTTTCTCTAATATCCACGCGGACAAAGTCGCGGGCAGAAGCTAGTAATGTTATATGTTTGTTGTTCTGATAATGTTTAGGCATTAGGCCGTTTTTTAACCGACTCCAAAGACATGTTCGTGCGTGCATGACTTTGACATTTTATTTATTTTATTTTATTTTATTTATTGAACATTGTTACCACAGCATTTACAGAGCATTAACGCAGGTATAATTATACTATAAGCCAATTACGGAAACAACACTTTGTTAACAAAATATATAAATGGTTACAAAAAAAAGAAAATGATTTTAAACAAATATTAAGTTTAACGGATTTGAAAAAGAAATTTAATAATAATGAAAATTTCGAAATAATTTATTATATTGTCTCATGATAGGTGTGTGTGAATGTGTGCGTGTGTGTGTGTGTGTAGGTTTGTGTGTGTTTGTGCATGCGTGTTTGCCTCCTTCGTAAAAATAAATTCACTCGCACTGTATGTGGGTATGTAAAACGTAGGCTTACATGGCGTACAAAGGTGGAAAAAAGATTAAAATATTGAAAATTGGTTTTAAATTATATTTGGGAACTATTTACTGTTGCTCGAGTGCCGTGAATAATTTTCTACATAAAGCAGTTTTAAACGCTGGTCTGGACATAGTAAACATGTCAATATCTGAAAACCGTTTGTTGTAGGTTTTGGGTAATCTTACGGTCATGCCTTCATACTTTGTCCCTACAAATGGTACATGAAAAAGTTGAGTGTGACGTGTCCTTTTATTAGGCGCATTTAACGTGATTATCCTATTGACCAATTCTGTACAGTCTAGATTTCCTGCGTATATGTCGTATAAGACAGTCATGTCCCGCATACGGCGTCTTTCATTGAGCGTAATAAGGCCGTATTGTGTCCTATTCGCCGTTATTCGAAGCCTTGGTAAACAGATTGAGAATAGCGAAGCCTTTCCGTTACCGTTCAGCATCATTATAGGTCTATCTTACTAAATTACGTCACATCCGCATCCGTGTAACGTCATATCTCACCCCACCATGTTCACCAGGTCGCCGCCATTGCGAGTTTCCGCGCTCATTGGCGTCCTTTTTTCGCAACCGTTCACATCTAGTCAAACGCTGTTAGCGTTCGAAATTTAAAAAAAAAAATCCTAAGTAGGTCAAATGCTGTTAGCATTCGAATTTTAAAGTTTTCTAAAGTAGGTCAAACGCTGTTAGCGTTCGTGTAATTCTTAATTCGTAATTTAGATTTTATATTGCATATTTTTGTTGAAAAGTAAAATCTTACGATTTATTTTCGTTAATTAAAAATGCGTGTGCGTAGAAATTTTAAAACCATACGTAAAATCAGTGTTAGTTGGGTCCGACTCTGTGTCGTCTCCGTTTTCGTCGTCATATTCGATCGCGGAGTAGCAGAGAACGAGGGCGAGGGCATGGATTTACAGTAAATACGACGCAGGATTTGAATTGAATTGAGGTAATCTAACGCCTCGCCATAAGGTCAGTGAAATTTTTCCATATTTTATAAATGGTATGATTTTACCCACGATATGTTGAAAAATATTTTCTGTTAATTCTAACATTCGTTAAATTGCCGTTCATGAGTTTTATTCGCTTTTGGCCTATGCCTAGGTTATAATTTTGACAAATTTAATGCTTATGAAAATGTTTACGTTACGGAAAACATGTTTCGTAAGATTCCTATTCATTGTTGGTAAAGCTATATTGTGCTGAATGTGAGCTGAGCACACAAATCCTCAATTGTGTTCCTCAAAATATGAGAAAGTGTATGAATCCTGGCGCCAACCTGGCGCTATCCGGCATTTCGTTCGACTCATAGTTTTACTTGACCAGTGATGAGATTAACCATTGCGCCCTATTTTATTTCGAGATGTTGTTTAGCCGTAGTCGTTTGAACGAGTATTCAATTTTTTTTTTTTTTTGAGAAAAGCTTCTGCTTTGTGAATCTGAATAGTGATAATACGTAACGAGGCGCTTTGAACAAAAATAAGTATTCAGGGTTTTGCAAAAGAATGTTGCCTTTATATTGGGTTTTTAATAAAAACATTTATACATTACTATTTATACGTATATATTTATTATATTTATATTACATTTAAACGATATCAATGCGCAAAATTACTCGGGTTCAATTCCCAGTAAAATGAGCGTAGGTACTAATCTTGTCTTGTGTTGTGTATAAATAAAAATGAATGCTTTATATTTGCTTTCTATGCTTTCCAAAACCATTTATTTGATTGTGATGAAACTTGAAGGACCGATTGTCCTGGCCCAAAAAAAAAAAAAAAACGTGTTTTAACCTTTGATTGAATAAATGTGTGGTATATTAAGCTTGTCGGGTACAGCTAGTTAGTAATAAAATAAATTAGATACTTTCTATTATCATTATACCCCTCGGTTCCAGCTTGTTCCGCAACTGGACCGGGGAAGGTCTATCGGCTGCTCCTGGCACCGTTGACACAAGTTCATGAAAAGTTGTATCTACATAATTTTCTATAATTAAAACATGCTGTCTACTTCCTCTATGGTAGTAATCCCTACATGTTGAGAGCTGTGTGAGTTGTAACAATATTTTTAATATTGATTCATCCGATCGCTTCTGAGCACCGTTGATTGAGACTTTGATATGAACTCTGGCGGTCACTCCTGATGGATACCGTTGATTAAGTATCTTACTATTTAACATAAATTCGGTCGCCCTCTGATGGACCGTCATTATTCATTATACATATAGTTATGTAATGTCAATAAATATATTTACATTCGATAAACATTTATTATGGTTTTAACATAAATTCGGCCGGTCGCTCCGGAGCACCGTCGGTTGATGTTTTGACATAAATTATTTCGGTTGCTTTTGATGAGCACCGTCCAGGCACCGTCGATATGTACATAGTTTAACTCATTTTATCTTATTATTTTATTTAATTATTCTGTATAAACACTGTCCTTAATCCCTAAGGGAGGGGTACTTAAAAAGGGGATCGTCCAAGATATTCCCGTACTTCTAGTGGGCACCACCAATGACTGAATGATAGAAATAAATATTTATTTGCATAAGCTCCATGTTTTTAACAACCACTAGTTACTGAGAAGGATTTTGAAAGTTTCTTTGGGGAGTTATTTATTAATATTAATTTTTATAACAGTGGCAACAAGTTATTTTGATTGAAATATTTCAATTAATATATTTTCCTGTTATTTAAAATGTGTCTTCATTAAAAATATGTGCAAAGTCCGGGTGTCGCAAAGGAGGTTCACCAACAGTTGCGTTCTGGTGCTTCACTGGCCGCTGCCGTGGCACACTCGATGCGCTCGCTCAGCTCGCGCTTTATTTTGCCATTTTGTGATCAAAAGGTCACAGTTTTAATCTAACCTATTTATTGTGTCCCTTTTGGCTACACTGTAACCAAAATAACTGTAGCGGATATTATGTTTTGTTTGAACATTTTATATTCATTTGTATTCTTTGAAGACTGATATTGTCTCATGAGACCGATGACAGATCAGATATCCTAGCTCGTTTTAGTTAAGTGGTTACTGCAAGGGTTGTGCCTGTTTTACATTTTAAATTTTATTAAAATTTAAGTCTGATGATGTTGGCTTTATTACAAAGTGCATTGATAGCCGATTTGCCGGGGGCGTGTAATGTTTGTGTACATAGATACATAAAGTGCTAGTTTTTATTTTACTTTGATTACGTTGTTATTTATTATTTATTTAGATATGAATTTAAAAAATCACTTTCACATGTATATGTTTTGTGATGTAAACCCTATTAAATTCGTGGGGGAATCTCGATTTTACTCGGACCTCGATTGAATCATTCTATATTTTGATTATAATCATAGCACGGTGTAGGTTGACATTTTGTTATACACCTATTTAAGTACTAAGAATATTAAGAATATTTCAGTAGAATATGAAAACACTTCTATTTAGCTACCATAACATGTACCATATTCTGGAAATTAATTTAAAATAATACACTTAAGCACTTTGACATTAGTCAGTTGTTGTAAACACTGTCGCTCTGATGTTATATTGGTTGGTGTCTGCTAATAAGTTACTTAAATATACTTTCCTAATCAAAGCGTAACCAACCACCCCTTTACCATGGGGAAGCACTGGCACCCGGCTCTTGTTTATTTATGCGGGTGATGATACATGATTTGTTAGATAACAGAGGTAATCTTCTTGGTGGATGATTCCAAAGTATTTATGTGATTTTAATTGTATAATTAAATGCTATTATATTAATTCTAATTATTATTACTATTATTTTTGATATGCAACATTTTTGCTATAGTGTTTGAAATTCAATTCAAGTTCAAAACAAATATAAAATTGATGCTGCGTGCAGCTTTTCCGATGGCCATAGAAACCATGACATTTAGAAACTTAAATATTTGTTTTATAGATTGATAAAAAGAAAATATTTCATTTACTTACCTTTACCTATAAAAAACGAAACTTTGTTTACAGAAAGTAGACATGTTGGAATAATTAAAGTCATATTTCTTTACTAAATAATTATTTCTTTCTTTGGTATACAGTACTGTCATATTTGTTCTTTTAAAACATCTTTTAATTTCATCTATTATATCTATTCTAGTCTTTACCTAGTATTTTGATTCCCAATGTTAATTTTGCGATGATAATTAAAGATGTTACAGTTAAGTGTAGTGGGTACTTACCTAAGTAAGTATCTTTACTTACCTATTATTATTATGTTTTGTTTTTGTTTTGGGCTAACACAGCTGCTGGGTGTTGACCAATCGAATAGGTACTAAATGTTTTATTAAGTGTAAAAATTCAAATGACCTTGTAAATGGTTAATTAACATTCGATAGCAATTTATATAACACTAACGTCTGACATTAGTGCTTGTTCTGCCCACACATAAAGTTTATGTTAGACGCGACACAACAAGATGTCGCAGACAGTTGCGCACACAGACACTCTAGCTAGCTAGTCGGCCTAAGTGTGTAACACCAAAGGTAGTTTGGCTTAAGTTACCTTAGTTACCTTTGGCTTAAATCAATCGTATAACGTTTATTTTTGGGTAGGTATTTATTGAGTTTCAGTTCGCAGTTTACGATTAAATTAATTTAATCAAGTATTTAATATAAGAGTAATAACTTTGTGACCGCGTTCACAAAGATTTATTTTATTATGATATCCAAATCCAGTTAGGGATTTTATAAAGATTTTTTTTGCAGAGCCAAAGCTCAAAGATTTGGTAAGGTTTGTATCTTGAAGTGAATTAATTGTGCAGCAACTGACGTCACATTTGTAATAAAAGAATCTGCTAAGAAAACGTTGTTTTGTCCCAGATTATTTTGAAGTAGGCGATAGAGATGCACTGTCAACCAGCAGTCATATCAAACGATAACACGACTAAAATATTATGAGTTAGATAATTTATGGTAAATAATTACTTAAGTAAAAAATTTATGTGAATTTATTTAAAGCTGATCCGATTTGTCAATGGACTTTATTTCAGTTTTAATTATTGTTTTTTTTTTTGTATTATTATTTTTATAATTTTTTTTTTCTCTTCCCTTTACTATTTAAAGAAAGCTTTCTTTTGATCTAAATTAAAATCAATTTTAAGAGAAATAAACTATTTATGATAATTAAGAGTGTCACATTGGCGTCCTGTCCCTGTTCACCAGGCGATAACAAACAATGTCTCAATCTGTTTACCAAGGCTTCGAATAACGGCGAATAGGACACAATAGGAGCGTTTTACCTACCATTAAAACGCATATTGTGTCTGAAGCCTTATTCGAAGCCTACCTTCAAGGGCTGCCTGGCCTGCATTTAATGCGCAATAGTTGTAAAGGTATTTTTCAGATTTTGAGACTGCAATGAGCGCGGAAACTCGCAATGGCGGCGACCTGGTGAACATGGTGGGGTGAGATATGACGTTACACGGATGCGGATGTGACGTAATTTAGTAAGATAGACCTATAATGATGCTGAACGGTAACGGAAAGGCTTCGCTATTCTCAATCTGTTTACCAAGGCTTCGAATAAGGCTTCAGACACAATATGCGTTTTAATGGTAGGTAAAACGCTCCTATTTACGACAGGATTCCCTGTTATCAGTCTGAGCACTATTAGTGCGATAATTTAAGCGTTTCAGAAATTTTATTTGCAGCCTTTCTATAGCGTGTTCGTATGTAGTGTACTGTGGATTCCAGGTTGTATAGCAATACTCAAGAATACTACGAACATATGCATAGTTTAAGACTTTCATACAAGAAGCATCTCTAAAGTCCTTGGTCACTCTGAAAATAAACCCTAAATTTTTGTATGATTTGTCAATTATGGCCTGATAATGGTTTGAAAATGTTAATTTAGAGTCCAACTGTATGCCTAAATCTCTAACTTCATTTACTTTGTCTAGAACTGTATTATTAAGCTTGTAATCGTAATATATGGCTTGTTTGCGTCTTGTAAACTGAATATGCATACACTTTTTTTGCATTAACGGTAATTCTATTTCTGACGTAGTACTCCGTGAGCCGGTTCAAATCTTCTTGTAACCTATGACAATCTTCCTGTGAACTGACTTCCATATAAATTTTTGTGTCGTCAGCATAGAGCAAAAGTTTTGCGTATTTAAGACAAGAGCCGATGTCACTAATGTAAGATATGTAGAATAATGGACCGAGCAAGGAGCCTTGTGGTACCCCAGAGGGTATAGAGATGGAAGTCCGAGCGGCTTCCACCTACAACCACAGCTTGTTTTCTATTCGTAATATATGATTTGACCCACCACCTGTATAAATCCCCGCGAATTCTTAGTTGAAATAGCTTCCGTAGAAGTATGACGTGATCTACACGGTCGAAAGCTTTTTCGAACTCCGTGTAGATCACGTCAACTTGAGAGTGGAAGCCCATACCTCTGTGCAGATCACTAATATACAAGCCTAAATTAGATAATGTTGATCTCCCTTTAACAAAACCATGTTGTTCATCCGGTATGCCTTGCTTTAAAACACGGTAAATTATTTTGTACACGATCCTCTCGAAGCACTTTGCGAAAACATTCAGAATTGATATCGGGCGGTAGTTCTCCACGTTGCACTTTGAATCCTTTTTGTGAAGAGGAACAATATGAGCTTCCTTCCACTTCGAGGGGAAAGATCCCTCTGATATCGAGCGGTTAAAAATTAATTTTAAGGGAAAAGCAAGAGAGGAGGCGCATTTACTTATAAATAATGGCGGGATCCGGTCACTACCAGCAGATTTCCTAATGTCCAGTGTGGAAAGCAACTTAAGAACTTCATCCCAGGATATCGAAAAGGAATGAATTGAATCTCGTGAACTAAGTGGGGTGTTGTCTTTACTTGAGTCACATTTTGAAGGGACAACAAACATTTTTTCAAAGTAATTACTGAATGCCGAGCAGACTGATGGTTATGGACTGATTTGATTGAATTTTCTTTCGAGATGGTCCCTTTTTTAATCGGTTCAGTATTTTTCAATTACCGAATCCTGAAAATTTTGTTTTTAGATTACCATTGTGTCATCATTGCCAATTTTATTAACAAGTATACGAGGGTGGTTTGATAAGTCCATGACTTTGAAAAGAAGTTTTTTTTTCATAATTTATTTTTGTGTCTTAATAAGAAACTCCTTGGAATCTTTACACTACATTTTTTTCAAATTCGGCAAAGGTCACTTTTGGAAAGAAAAAGCTCAAGCGACTTCTTACTTTTCTTAATGACCCTGTCGACCCTCTCATAGTCTCACCGAATGAAGATGCGAATCCTTCCTATTCTCTAAATTCATCCCCACTGAGATTTTTTCTCCTACCAAACATGAATAAATGTCTTGGCGGGCAAAGATTTTCATCAAGCCAAAAGGAGGTTTCTGAAATGGGCCCTCATTTCAGTTACCAGTTTTCAGGCGAAGAAAGAAAAAAATAATGGGTATAAGTGGTAGGAACTTCGTTGGACTGAATACGCAGAGCTACAATAAGATTATGTAGAGAAATAAAACAAAATATTTCGAAAAAATGTCTTTCTTCATTAAAAAATCATGAACTTATCAATCCACCCTCGTATTGTCCCCCAGTGCCCCTGATGGTGGTGGCGGGGTACCACGTGCGCGCGCTAGAGGCGGCGGGCGCGGATTTCGGCGCCGCCGACATGTGGGCCGCGCTAGTGCCCGACGACGCCGAAACCGCCGGCTCTTCTACACCCGCCGCGCCGCCTGTTCCGGCGGCCGGGGGCGCGAGGCCGGTGCCGCTACTGCTGCGGGATCCGGTCGCGTTGTTACTGCAGCTGTTACTGCTAGCGCCGGCGCATCCGCCGCATCTCAACATGGGTATGTACACATAATAGAATTAAGAACTGATGAAGCGTGGACTGCAGTTTTATTGGCTAAAAATTTACCAATATTTTCTAAAAGTTACACAAATATACACGTTTGTCATTGCGTGTGAATAAGAAAAAAGTTAGACTTCTTTATTCTATTGACACTTTCACTATCTACAATTCAGCTTTTCATTTCGACTTTTTTTCACAGAACACTTCACCTGCATAGTGCGCGCACTTTACGCGCTAACATACTACCAAATAGTATGCCAGTTCATCGCGAGCACGACCGCCGAGGGGCGCGCGACGCTCGGCGCGAACGTGGGCGCGAACGTCGGCTCGTGCTCGCCGGAAGCGGGTAGCGGACTGCGGGCGGCCGCGCGGCTGCTGCTCACGGCATTGTCCGGCTCGGAGCTGTTCACTGAGGACGGCCCGGCCGCGGGGAGGGCGCCGCCTGATCTCTCGTTGGAGTCGCAGTTGCAGGTATGAACAATCACAGATTATTTTATTATGTTCGGAATACAAACAGCAGGTTATACATTGTATGGAAACAATTTCTTAAATCTACTTAGCTATTAACAGGTATTCGCATTTGGATGTTACGCGCTTTGCCATTTTGTAAAAATATAGCAATTTGTTCTATATCCTGCACATACGAGTAGTGTACTAGTAATAAGAGTAGTGAATGAGAGCAATTATTTCTGTTAAAGTTGTTCAAGTTGTTCTTTTTGTCAGTTAAATAAGTTAGGAACGGGTATTAGGTAGGAAAATATAGACGATTGAAAAGTACTTAATAATTAAGTTTATTTGAATAAAGCTTATTTCACTTTCACTTTCAGACGATTTAAAAGCGTTTAATTTTTATTTGAACAAAGATACTTTGACTTTGAAGATCGCGATAGTACTACGTACAAATGCAAGATTCTCTGTTATTGTAAATGAGTTATACTTCGTCGTTAATGCAAGTAATTTTGGCCATAAGTGACATTTGTGTGTTGAATACGAGCGAATGTTATGTTATAAAACTTATGAATATGTTATTTGACGTGTGGAGCTTCATAGTTAGGCTATCATTTCGGATTCGATTCGCAATTCGCATACAAGGATGTGTTTCTGTGGCAGGAGTTGCTGCTGCCGTTCATGCGCGTGGCGGCGCTGCTGCGGCACCACCTGTACGGGTGCTCGCTGCCCGAGGTGGCCGAGGCGCGCCAGGAGTTCGTGCGCCTCGCCTACTACCTGGAGCTGGTGACGGACGGCGTGCACTGGGCGGAGTGGTCCGCCGCGCGCGCCCTGCCGCCCGCCGCGCCCGCCCACGCCGCCGCCTGGGCGCGCCAACTGGGCACCGCCGCTGCGCGCGGGCAGCTCGTGGTGAGTACTAGTGCAGGGGCCGAGTGTCCGCCGCGCGCGCCCTGTCGTCCGCCCCGCCCACGCTGCCGCCTGGGCGCGCCAGCTGGGCGCCGCCGCCGCGCGCGGGCAGCTCGTGGTGAGTACTAGTGCAGAGGCCAAGTGTCCGCCGCGCGCGCCCTGCCGCCCGCCCCGCCCACGCCGCCGCCTGGGCGCCGCCGCCGCGCGCGGGCAGCTCGTGGTGAGTACTAGTGCAGGGGCCAAGTGTCCGCCGCGTGCGCCCTGCCGCCCTAAATTCTGAACCTGGGGACACTTGTTCCATGGCGAAATCTCAATTATCCTCTGAGATATAGCGTAAATAACGTATGGGCCGAAAAAGATTTGATATTTTCGGATTAATTCATAAATTAAATACTTCTTCTTAATCTAAGAATTAAATTCTCAAAATAGGAGTGGCTTAGATTACGACAGCTGAGCAATTATCGCTTGAATTATATAGCTAAGAAAAAATGGTGACGCAATGCTTCTAACTTAAATGCCTCAGGCCACAGGATTTTACAGTTACTTAATTATCTAATTTTATAAGTATAATATTATGTAGGTACCTAAAAATTTCTTGTTTAACCGGATTATTAATATATTTACTTAACTTACCTTTTTCTTTTTATATTCATAAGTCAATTGTTAGGAATTTATTTTTTGTAAGCACAACTTGTTGTTATTAATTAGTTTTAAAGGCCAACATTTTATTTTTTATGCATGCTGAGTAGGTACACCTGTAATTGATGTCATACAAGCATTCTAGTGGCAAATGTTTGTTTATACCTATCTACGTTATTGTATGTACATTGTTGGAGTACCTTTAAATAAAATAATAATAATAAATTCATGTTTTCTTAGTGTCCAAATATAAACTGTATTTGAAAAATGAACTCTTTTTTAGGTGCGTCGCATACTCCGGTCGCTGCACGTGAAGTGGGCGGCGCCCTCCCTGCTGGCCCTCCCGCGCGACTACGACCGCCTGTTCACGTACTACCACGAGCGCGTGTGCGCACAGTGTGGCGCCGTGCCCAAGGAAGCGTCCGTGTGCCTGCTGTGCGGGACTCTCGTGTGTTTAAAGCAAGCTTGCTGTAGGCAACATCAGGTGGCGGAGGCGGTGCAGGTACGTGGCTTAGTCTCTTGTATGTATGTAGGCTATAGGAAGTACAGATCACGTACTACCACGAGCGCGTGTGCGCACAGTGTGGCGCCGTGCCCAAGGAAGCGTCCGTGTGCCTGCTGTGCGGGACTCTCGTGTGTTTAAAGCAAGCTTGCTGTAGGCAACATCAGGTGGCGGAGGCGGTGCAGGTACGTGGCTTAGTCTCTTGTATGTATGTAGGCTATAGGAAGTACAGATCACGTACTACCACGAGCGCGTGTGCGCACAGTGTGGCGCCGTGCCCAAGGAAGCGTCCGTGTGCCTGCTGTGCGGGACTCTCGTGTGTTTAAAGCAAGCTTGCTGTAGGCAACATCAGGTGGCGGAGGCGGTGCAGGTACGTGGCTTAGTCTCTTGTATGTATGTAGGCTATAGGAAGTACAGATCACGTACTACCACGAGCGCGTGTGCGCACAGTGTGGCGCCGTGCCCAAGGAAGCGTCCGTGTGCCTGCTGTGCGGGACTCTCGTGTGTTTAAAGCAAGCTTGCTGTAGGCAACATCAGGTGGCGGAGGCGGTGCAGGTACGTGGCTTAGTCTCTTGTATGTATGTAGGCTATAGGAAGTACAGATCACGTACTACCACGAGCGCGTGTGCGCACAGTGTGGCGCCGTGCCCAAGGAAGCGTCCGTGTGCCTGCTGTGCGGGACTCTCGTGTGTTTAAAGCAAGCTTGCTGTAGGCAACATCAGGTGGCGGAGGCGGTGCAGGTACGTGGCTTAGTCTCTTGTATGTATGTAGGCTATAGGAAGTACAGATCACGTACTACCACGAGCGCGTGTGCGCACAGTGTGGCGCCGTGCCCAAGGAAGCGTCCGTGTGCCTGCTGTACGGGACTCTCGTGTGTTTAAAGCAAGCTTGCTGTAGGCAACATCAGGTGGCGGAGGCGGTGCAGGTACGTGGCTTAGTCTCTTGTATGTATGTAGGCTATAGGAAGTACAGATCACGTACTACCACGAGCGCGTGTGCGCACAGTGTGGCGCCGTGCCCAAGGAAGCGTCCGTGTGCCTGCTGTGCGGGACTCTCGTGTGTTTAAAGCAAGCTTGCTGTAGGCAACATCAGGTGGCGGAGGCGGTGCAGGTACGTGGCTTAGTCTCTTGTATGTATGTAGGCTATAGGAAGTACAGATCACGTACTACCACGAGCGCGTGTGCGCACAGTGTGGCGCCGTGCCCAAGGAAGCGTCCGTGTGCCTGCTGTGCGGGACTCTCGTGTGTTTAAAGCAAGCTTGCTGTAGGCAACATCAGGTGGCGGAGGCGGTGCAGGTACGTGGCTTAGTCTCTTGTATGTATGTAGGCTATAGAAAGTACAGATCACGTACTACCACAAGCGAGTGTGTTGAACCATCTAGCCTTTAGTCAGTTTGCAATCGACTGCTCGCAAAACTACTCGGTAATTATAAATAAATAATAAAAAAAACGCAACGCAACGCCACTTTGACGAGGCAAACGCGATAAATATGTATTTTTGGTGATAAGAAATGTTTCCATGAGTGATATTAAATGTTTTGCTTAACTTTTTGCAACTTAAATTCATGTCCATGCACAAAAGTTGACAGCTGTAGACACATACGCGACTAAACGAGCTCACGATTCGGCACATGCACTCGCGGGGAGGGGTGGGGTAATTGATTTTAAAGCGGGGCGGGGAGTGTCCTTGCTGTACGTAGTACTTATAATATGTATTCTGTGCTCGCTCGCCGGTTGTAGGCGGACTTGCGCAATCGGTTGCCGAATTACGTTTGTAAATGCGATGTTAATAGTACATTACGATATTAGTGCGTTAAGATGGTTATAACATGTGAGACGGAGTTTCAGCCCGAGCCGAAGGCGAGGGCGTAATTGAGCCGAGCATGTTATAACCAATACGCACGTATATCGTACGACGTTTTTTAACACATTTGCGAGGAAACAGAAAAAAAATACGCCAATAGTACATTTTCGGAAAATGACTTGGCATTTTTCATGTTTTTCCACTTCAAGAAATTTTCATACGTTGTTATGTATCTGTCCTTGGATATTGACGGCAGTTCGCGCTTCTGTTAGTATATCCGGTGGAGTTGAAGTAATATATTGCTCATCTTCATTATTGAAAGTTGTAATTTTTAGATATTCACAATACAAGTACAAAGAAAAGAAAATTTGAGAAAAATGGCGCGAGGATTATTTTCTGCCGTGGCTGCGTGAAAATGTTGGCAAAGACGCTAGAGCATGCAGCCAAGTTTTTAAATTACCGAATAAACTTTTTTTTTATTTGAAATAAACTCAATCTGTGAATGTCTGTAACTGTCTACTGACTGGCGCCACGCGGCGATTAGTTCGAAATTTGAATAGCAACAGCGCGCTGCTCTAGCTGGAGTCGTGCGGCGGCGATCAGTTCCATATTTGAAATGGCAAATAATACTATACTTCATAATCTTCTTTTTCAAGGTATTTATTGTCAAAACTGTAATAACAATTTAAATTTGTTTAAATTTTTTTAAAAACCTTCAGAGTTTCTATGTTACTAATTTATAGATAAGCTAGAGTTCATTATCAATGTTGAGTATACCTGTAATAGAAATCATACAAATCAAGTATGGCTTAGTGAATGAAATATGTGTAATGTTACTGTATGCATTTTGTTGGTGTACCTATAAAATAAAATAAAATAAAATAAAATAAATAAAATACTGTTATGGAATTTGTATGGACTATAACTTAACTATTTGCTTTGGTAACACACGCGTTTGTTATGACCCGCTTTACATATTTAAAACCGGTGGAATTACATCAGCTTTACGAGCAAGGGTGTTAAAAAACTGTTTTCGTCATTTCCATGCAACGACGATGGGTGGACGGTACTGATTGAGTGTGTAATTCCAGCACGCGATGGAGTGCGGCGGGGGCACGGGCATCTTCCTGGTGGTGACGTCCACGTACATAATCGTGATCCGCGGCCGGCGCGCCTGCCTGTGGGGCAGCCTCTACCTGGACGACTACGACGAGGAGGACCGCGACCTCAAGTATGTGGTCCTAGCGAACTAGTCTCGTACATGATCGTGACCCGCGGCCGGCGCGCCTGCCTGTGGGGCAGCCTCTACCTGGACGACTACGACGAGGAGGACCGCGACCTCAAGTATGTGGTCCTAGCGAACTAGTCTCGTACATGATCGTGACCCGCGGCCGGCGCGCCTGCCTGTGGGGCAGCCTCTACCTGGACGACTACGACGAGGAGGACCGCGACCTCAAGTATGTGGTCCTAGCGAACTAGTCTCGTACATGATCGTGACCCGCGGCCGGCGCGCCTGCCTGTGGGGCAGCCTCTACCTGGACGACTACGACGAGGAGGACCGCGACCTCAAGTATGTGGTCCTAGCGAACTAGTCTCGTACATGATCGTGACCCGCGGCCGGCGCGCCTGCCTGTGGGGCAGCCTCTACCTGGACGACTACGACGAGGAGGACCGCGACCTCAAGTATGTGGTCCTAGCGAACTAGTCTCGTACATGATCGTGACCCGCGGCCGGCGCGCCTGCCTGTGGGGCAGCCTCTACCTGGACGACTACGACGAGGAGGACCGCGACCTCAAGTATGTGGTCCTAGCGAACTAGTCTCGTACATGATCGTGACCCGCGGCCGGCGCGCCTGCCTGTGGGGCAGCCTCTACCTGGACGACTACGACGAGGAGGACCGCGACCTCAAGTATGTGGTCCTAGCGAACTAGTCTCGTACATGATCGTGACCCGCGGCCGGCGCGCCTGCCTGTGGGGCAGCCTCTACCTGGACGACTACGACGAGGAGGACCGCGACCTCAAGTATGTGGTCCTAGCGAACTAGTCTCGTACATGATCGTGACCCGCGGCCGGCGCGCCTGCCTGTGGGGCAGCCTCTACCTGGACGACTACGACGAGGAGGACCGCGACCTCAAGTATGTGGTCCTAGCGAACTAGTCTCGTACATGATCGTGACCCGCGGCCGGCGCGCCTGCCTGTGGGGCAGCCTCTACCTGGACGACTACGACGAGGAGGACCGCGACCTCAAGTATGTGGTCCTAGCGAACTAGTCTCGTACATGATCGTGACCCGCGGCCGGCGCGCCTGCCTGTGGGGCAGCCTCTACCTGGACGACTACGACGAGGAGGACCGCGACCTCAAGTATGTGGTCCTAGCGAACTAGTCTCGTACATGATCGTGACCCGCGGCCGGCGCGCCTGCCTGTGGGGCAGCCTCTACCTGGACGACTACGACGAGGAGGACCGCGACCTCAAGTATGTGGTCCTAGCGAACTAGTCTCGTACATGATCGTGATCCGCGGCCGGCGCGCCTGCCTGTGGGGCAGCCTCTACCTGGACGACTACGACGAGGAGGACCGCGACCTCAAGTATGTGGTCCTAGCGAACTAGTCTCGTACATGATCGTGACCCGCGGCCGGCGCGCCTGCCTGTGGGGCAGCCTCTACCTGGACGACTACGACGAGGAGGACCGCGACCTCAAGTATGTGGTCCTAGCGAACTAGTCTCGTACATGATCGTGACCCGCGGCCGGCGCGCCTGCCTGTGGGGCAGCCTCTACCTGGACGACTACGACGAGGAGGACCGCGACCTCAAGTATGTGGTCCTAGCGAACTAGTCTCGTACATGATCGTGACCCGCGGCCGGCGCGCCTGCCTGTGGGGCAGCCTCTACCTGGACGACTACGACGAGGAGGACCGCGACCTCAAGTATGTGGTCCTAGCGAACTAGTCTCGTACATGATCGTGATCCGCGGCCGGCGCGCCTGCCTGTGGGGCAGCCTCTACCTGGACGACTACGACGAGGAGGACCGCGACCTCAAGTATGTGGTCCTAGCGAACTAGTCTCGTACATGATCGTGACCCGCGGCCGGCGCGCCTGCCTGTGGGGCAGCCTCTACCTGGACGACTACGACGAGGAGGACCGCGACCTCAAGTATGTGGTCCTAGCGAACTAGTCTCGTACATGATCGTGACCCGCGGCCGGCGCGCCTGCCTGTGGGGCAGCCTCTACCTGGACGACTACGACGAGGAGGACCGCGACCTCAAGTATGTGGTCCTAGCGAACTAGTCTCGTACATGATCGTGACCCGCGGCCGGCGCGCCTGCCTGTGGGGCAGCCTCTACCTGGACGACTACGACGAGGAGGACCGCGACCTCAAGTATGTGGTCCTAGCGAACTAGTCTCGTACATGATCGTGACCCGCGGCCGGCGCGCCTGCCTGTGGGGCAGCCTCTACCTGGACGACTACGACGAGGAGGACCGCGACCTCAAGTATGTGGTCCTAGCGAACTAGTCTCGTACATGATCGTGACCCGCGGCCGGCGCGCCTGCCTGTGGGGCAGCCTCTACCTGGACGACTACGACGAGGAGGACCGCGACCTCAAGTATGTGGTCCTAGCGAACTAGTCTCGTACATGATCGTGATCCGCGGCCGGCGCGCCTGCCTGTGGGGCAGCCTCTACCTGGACGACTACGACGAGGAGGACCGCGACCTCAAGTATGTGGTCCTAGCGAACTAGTCTCGTACATGATCGTGACCCGCGGCCGGCGCGCCTGCCTGTGGGGCAGCCTCTACCTGGACGACTACGACGAGGAGGACCGCGACCTCAAGTATGTGGTCCTAGCGAACTAGTCTCGTACATGATCGTGACCCGCGGCCGGCGCGCCTGCCTGTGGGGCAGCCTCTACCTGGACGACTACGACGAGGAGGACCGCGACCTCAAGTATGTGGTCCTAGCGAACTAGTCTCGTACATGATCGTGACCCGCGGCCGGCGCGCCTGCCTGTGGGGCAGCCTCTACCTGGACGACTACGACGAGGAGGACCGCGACCTCAAGTATGTGGTCCTAGCGAACTAGTCTCGTACATGATCGTGACCCGCGGCCGGCGCGCCTGCCTGTGGGGCAGCCTCTACCTGGACGACTACGACGAGGAGGACCGCGACCTCAAGTATGTGGTCCTAGCGAACTAGTCTCGTACATGATCGTGACCCGCGGCCGGCGCGCCTGCCTGTGGGGCAGCCTCTACCTGGACGACTACGACGAGGAGGACCGCGACCTCAAGTATGTGGTCCTAGCGAACTAGTCTCGTACATGATCGTGACCCGCGGCCGGCGCGCCTGCCTGTGGGGCAGCCTCTACCTGGACGACTACGACGAGGAGGACCGCGACCTCAAGTATGTGGTCCTAGCGAACTAGTCTCGTACATGATCGTGACCCGCGGCCGGCGCGCCTGCCTGTGGGGCAGCCTCTACCTGGACGACTACGACGAGGAGGACCGCGACCTCAAGTATGTGGTCCTAGCGAACTAGTCTCGTACATGATCGTGATCCGCGGCCGGCGCGCCTGCCTGTGGGGCAGCCTCTACCTGGACGACTACGACGAGGAGGACCGCGACCTCAAGTATGTGGTCCTAGCGAACTAGTCTCGTACATGATCGTGACCCGCGGCCGGCGCGCCTGCCTGTGGGGCAGCCTCTACCTGGACGACTACGACGAGGAGGACCGCGACCTCAAGTATGTGGTCCTAGCGAACTAGTCTCGTACATGATCGTGACCCGCGGCCGGCGCGCCTGCCTGTGGGGCAGCCTCTACCTGGACGACTACGACGAGGAGGACCGCGACCTCAAGTATGTGGTCCTAGCGAACTAGTCTCGTACATGATCGTGACCCGCGGCCGGCGCGCCTGCCTGTGGGGCAGCCTCTACCTGGACGACTACGACGAGGAGGACCGCGACCTCAAGTATGTGGTCCTAGCGAACTAGTCTCGTACATGATCGTGACCCGCGGCCGGCGCGCCTGCCTGTGGGGCAGCCTCTACCTGGACGACTACGACGAGGAGGACCGCGACCTCAAGTATGTGGTCCTAGCGAACTAGTCTCGTACATGATCGTGATCCGCGGCCGGCGCGCCTGCCTGTGGGGCAGCCTCTACCTGGACGACTACGACGAGGAGGACCGCGACCTCAAGTATGTGGTCCTAGCGAACTAGTCTCGTACATGATCGTGACCCGCGGCCGGCGCGCCTGCCTGTGGGGCAGCCTCTACCTGGACGACTACGACGAGGAGGACCGCGACCTCAAGTATGTGGTCCTAGCGAACTAGTCTCGTACATGATCGTGACCCGCGGCCGGCGCGCCTGCCTGTGGGGCAGCCTCTACCTGGACGACTACGACGAGGAGGACCGCGACCTCAAGTATGTGGTCCTAGCGAACTAGTCTCGTACATGATCGTGACCCGCGGCCGGCGCGCCTGCCTGTGGGGCAGCCTCTACCTGGACGACTACGACGAGGAGGACCGCGACCTCAAGTATGTGGTCCTAGCGAACTAGTCTCGTACATGATCGTGACCCGCGGCCGGCGCGCCTGCCTGTGGGGCAGCCTCTACCTGGACGACTACGACGAGGAGGACCGCGACCTCAAGTATGTGGTCCTAGCGAACTAGTCTCGTACATGATCGTGACCCGCGGCCGGCGCGCCTGCCTGTGGGGCAGCCTCTACCTGGACGACTACGACGAGGAGGACCGCGACCTCAAGTATGTGGTCCTAGCGAACTAGTCTCGTACATGATCGTGACCCGCGGCCGGCGCGCCTGCCTGTGGGGCAGCCTCTACCTGGACGACTACGACGAGGAGGACCGCGACCTCAAGTATGTGGTCCTAGCGAACTAGTCTCGTACATGATCGTGACCCGCGGCCGGCGCGCCTGCCTGTGGGGCAGCCTCTACCTGGACGACTACGACGAGGAGGACCGCGACCTCAAGTATGTGGTCCTAGCGAACTAGTCTCGTACATGATCGTGACCCGCGGCCGGCGCGCCTGCCTGTGGGGCAGCCTCTACCTGGACGACTACGACGAGGAGGACCGCGACCTCAAGTATGTGGTCCTAGCGAACTAGTCTCGTACATGATCGTGACCCGCGGCCGGCGCGCCTGCCTGTGGGGCAGCCTCTACCTGGACGACTACGACGAGGAGGACCGCGACCTCAAGTATGTGGTCCTAGCGAACTAGTCTCGTACATGATCGTGATCCGCGGCCGGCGCGCCTGCCTGTGGGGCAGCCTCTACCTGGACGACTACGACGAGGAGGACCGCGACCTCAAGTATGTGGTCCTAGCGAACTAGTCTCGTACATGATCGTGACCCGCGGCCGGCGCGCCTGCCTGTGGGGCAGCCTCTACCTGGACGACTACGACGAGGAGGACCGCGACCTCAAGTATGTGGTCCTAGCGAACTAGTCTCGTACATGATCGTGACCCGCGGCCGGCGCGCCTGCCTGTGGGGCAGCCTCTACCTGGACGACTACGACGAGGAGGACCGCGACCTCAAGTATGTGGTCCTAGCGAACTAGTCTCGTACATGATCGTGACCCGCGGCCGGCGCGCCTGCCTGTGGGGCAGCCTCTACCTGGACGACTACGACGAGGAGGACCGCGACCTCAAGTATGTGGTCCTAGCGAACTAGTCTCGTACATGATCGTGACCCGCGGCCGGCGCGCCTGCCTGTGGGGCAGCCTCTACCTGGACGACTACGACGAGGAGGACCGCGACCTCAAGTATGTGGTCCTAGCGAACTAGTCTCGTACATGATCGTGACCCGCGGCCGGCGCGCCTGCCTGTGGGGCAGCCTCTACCTGGACGACTACGACGAGGAGGACCGCGACCTCAAGTATGTGGTCCTAGCGAACTAGTCTCGTACATGATCGTGATCCGCGGCCGGCGCGCCTGCCTGTGGGGCAGCCTCTACCTGGACGACTACGACGAGGAGGACCGCGACCTCAAGTATGTGGTCCTAGCGAACTAGTCTCGTACATGATCGTGACCCGCGGCCGGCGCGCCTGCCTGTGGGGCAGCCTCTACCTGGACGACTACGACGAGGAGGACCGCGACCTCAAGTATGTGGTCCTAGCTTCTGTCCGCCACTATTCGTCCGCGTGAACATTCGGAAAATGCCTCGGGAACTTTTGACCATCACTTACATTTTCGGGCACCCATCGCCCCGCCCCTCTTATCACGCTGCGCCTGCTGCGCTGCGTCGCCAGTGCACGGCTAGACACGATGTGATTCGCATGGTAGTTGCTAGTGTTTCCTCCTAGTCATTTCACATTAGTTTTGTAGGGTAGGTAGGTATTAGGTATACGTTCATGGTAACATTTCATTTTATTTTGATTTTACTACACATTAATTACAATTCAACACGTATTGAGTGAGGCATTTGTGTAGTACATTAAAAATAAGGGTGTAGCACATTGAAAATAATGTTGTTAGGTTTTTATTTTAGTGTGTTTCAGACAGTCAGTGTATTCTTTTATTTATCTGTCAAAATTAGTGAGTTTGTGTTACTTATTTATTGGAACGCTGTCCCTGTTATTACCGGAGACGGGCGTTAGTGCTGCGACACAGTTTTTATAACTTTTGCGGTCATTAACGTACAATACTAAGTGTAACAATGTAACTTGTTCCAAATAAACTTATTGTTATTGTTATTATATTGTTATTGTTATTAGTTTGTCCACGCTGATTGGCTGACGTCGACGTTAGGGACTGTCAGGTGCTCTGTTGACTAACGGCTACCTACAAAGAAAAGTCATATTCTAATCAATCAAACTGAAGATTGACTGACCTTATAAATCGGCTCTTAGTTTATCTATGAAAATCTTAGATTACAATAGGGATGATGACTAATAAATAAAATAACGAAATACTAACAAAAATCGTAAACATATTAAACTTTTAGAGTAGCTTGTATACCTCTTGGTTTTATATATTGCATATTATTTATTTTATGACCCTTCAAAGTTGGGTGGACAAGTCCATTTAAAAAGTATAAAATTTGTTAAAATAAATGATACCTTTAATTAGTCCGTAAAATGTATAGCAAATTTGTCTAAGAAACTATTTTGATAAACACAATATTTAATATAGCTGCCAGACAAATTTCCTACGCGTTGCATACAAACTACTTATTCGTGACGTCATAACTAGGCAGCCATTAGTATGGAGCGTTTTTGGGCGAGTCCATTTGTGTGCATTTCACACTGTGATATCTCGGGCAGTTTTCATGCTAGCGAATCAATTCTTTTACCAATGTTTCTTTTTTTGAGAGGTAATTTATGTAACATAAAATAAAAAAGTGGTCATCATGCCTATTATCCGATCCTCTACAATAACCTAACATTTATTTATTTAATACTTGGTTTATACGATTATCTTACGACAATAATAGTAAGTAAGGTTAAAGGTAGACTGGTTAAATAAATGAGTACAGCCGGGAACGGGAAGCTAACATTAACATGGATTGAAGCCCGAGCCAATGCAAATAGTTTCCAGTATAAGGCTTGTATAACACTTTTCTCACGAAATGCGAGGAAATATAATTTTCTTAATAAAATTGAGATTTTTTAATTAGTTCGTGTGGTCATGTTAAATGATAAGTCATGCAAGCATAAAGTTTTATATAAATAATGCTAGCTGATTTTGAATTTGGAATACCTATCGGTTAAATGATAATGTATCGTAAGTTTCTTGCGCCCGTTCTTCTTGTCAGCTAAAAAGGTTTGGAACGGGTGGTAGGAAAATATAGACGATTCAAAAGTACTTAATAATTAAGTTTATTTGAATAAAGCTTATTTGACTTTGTGTGCAGGCGCGGCAAGCCGCTGTACCTGTCGCAGGACCGGCTGGAGCTGCTGCAGGCGCAGTGGCTGGCGCACCGCTTCGACCACACCAAGCGCACCTGGGTCTGGCACCGCGACTCGCTCTGAACCACCCAACACTACACCCGCCCGTCCACCACTAGTACTGCTCCACTCGTTCTATGACCGCTCTCAATGTAGCCGCAGATAGTAGATCAAAATAGTCTAAGATGGACTTTATCTCTAAGGGGTAATCTTATGAATTTAACACCCGTTTGCACTGAACTTAAAAATCGTCTAAGTCCTTGCCTAACTACAACTCGACCAAGATCTAAATATGTCATGTGCCTAATGACAGCTTAGTTTATGACAACGTTCTAATTTAATCGAGACATAGCGTAGTTTCGAAAGGACACGGTGATTCTTAAGTTTAGTAAAAACGGGTGTAACTGTATCATTAAAAAAACTTTCTTCGAGATTGGAAAATAACATGTTGATAAATGAACCAAAAATAAGATAACTGTATCATGGAAACATCAAACCGAACAACTTTTACTAGAGGACCAACTCTGAAATGGCGAAAAAAAATCAGCTGTTTCATACATTTAGGTATTTACGTTATATTTTTTGTATAAAACAATTGATATTTTTTTCGCGATTACACAGTTGGTCCCATAGTAAAAGTTGTTCAATTTGATGGTCCGAAGGAAAATATAGACGATTCAAAAGTACTTAATAATTAAGTTTATTTGAATAAAGCTTATTTCACTTTCACTTTCGAAGAAACGGTTTTCCTATTTTGTTTTGTTCAGTCATCAACACGTTGTATATCGGCCTAAAGTCGCATTACTAATTTCCCAGCAAAAATGTAAACAAAGGTGTTGCCAGAACAAAACAACACAAAAGGAATTAGTATATTGCTAACTCATGAAATAAACACATTTACATGTTTTTTCATCACAAACCTAATAAAAATAGATTAGATAAATATTCTGAATCATGAGTTTTGCGGCAAAAACAGTAATATAATTTAATATTTCATAACAACAGTTTTATAGTAGAAAACATTTTTATGATGCTGTGCACACATCAACTGCAAACTGTGCAACCTTTGGTGCCTTTGGTTCATTTTATAAAATTTCATAAAAAATAGTATTACGAGTAGTAGCACTAGTAGCTGTAGTAGTAACATTTTGTCTTTTGGTATTAGGGGGGAACCGTCGAAGTTGCTACGTATTTTTGATAGTTTACATACAGTCAATATCTAAGTAAAGTTTTCTTATCAGTCCGTTTTAAGAACTTTTGACATCAAAAATGATAGGTTATAAAGGAAAGAATTCTAATTACCATACTACTTTCAATTACCCAGGATGGCATTATATTTATTATGACTCAAAATATAATAAACAAATTATAACGTTATAAAAGTGACCAAGGGTTTTCAATATCTGAAAATCTGGGAAATTAGTAATGCCACTTTAGATTGATTTTTTTTTCAATCATACAATTAAACTCATAAATGATGAGATTACCCCATATAGATTAAGTCCCTTTTGTAAAAGCATAACGAACTTCGTAAACGCAATATAATATTACTTTTTAAATATTATGATCAATGAAAATTTAAGTATACGAATTGCACCATCATTTTGTTCATCATCAAAATTTTTTGTTCTCGATTGTTTAATTGCCATAAACAGTCATAATATTAATATATAATTGTCGATATTGTTAACCGTTTGAGTTTGCATAAATACACACTAGGGTAAACTTGTCTATATTCAGAGTGGTCATACGTTGGTCACAAGCTGTACTTTTTCCGAGGAAGACTCCATGTGATGACCGACGATGTTAACAGGGAAATTCTTTGACAATTATTGGCATTATATCTCCGCAACGATTAAAGCAACTATTTTCTGTAGAGATAACTATTACGAGTATTTTTCACTTTCACAACTAGTCCTACGTTTTATGACTCATTATTATATTGCTTTGTAAATTACGTACACTTAAATAATGACATAAACGAAAAATATTTCTAGTAGCTGTGTAGTAAAATTATGACACTACTAACTGTAACCGTATTGATTTTTTCATTCATAGATTGGGTGAAATTTTCTGTCAATGTGACTCATTTTTAATAACCTATGCTTATCTAGATTACTTCGTTGTGGCATTAATTAATTGTAATTTATTAAATAAGAAATTGTTTGTATAGCCGTCTCAATAGACCTAGGTTATTGCTTATGTGCTAGTGACTAAAACATTTTTTTTAGTAAATGAATAATATGAAAATGCGATTAAATTGAAAATAGACAATGATCTGCTGCAACTTCACTAGAGAAGTAAATTTTACAGATTAAAATACGTCGTTTTGTACCGGAAGCGCTCTGAAGTTGCTCATTTCTGTTGTACACTGTTAAATTAGTCGCATTATAATGGCCTGATATTTCATGGAATAAGTCGCGGCGCTGGTGATGTAATTGAAATTCCTAAATCACTGTTGTTAAACTTGGACAACTCATGAACACAGTTTTGATGGAAATTAGTCGTGAAATAGAATTTACTGTTTTAATTTATATCTACTATTATGCGGAGTGTTACAGATTCCGGCAAACATCTTGACGCTCTTTCGACGGAGTGGGGATAAGTTCACGCATGTGCACTTGCGCGCGACCAATAACGCGCGCGTACCTCACCGCTACGCATACCCAAAATACGCGTTCTGCGCATTCCCCACTCGATTTGAACATGTTTGCCAGCTACTATACCTCCAATGTTAATATTGCCTTAAACAAAAACATTTATTGCGCTATAAAATTCACAAGTATTAGGTATTTTATCCTCATGCAGTGCACATTTGTGATTATAAAATATTTTTATCAATGTCATCTCCACTGAATCTTGTTACTGATTAGCCAAACAAAATCACCACTTGTTATGAATTTAAAACTTTATCGGTATTATCATCTAAAATGTTTATTTATGAAGTGTATTATTTGAAAATCTATAAAATGTTAGTTGGGTAACAAAAAAAGTCCTAATCCAACTCAAATAACGGTAGATACAGTCACTTACTGCCGCACTCAGAGACGTCAATTAAGTTTAATGCTTCATTAAGGGCTGATTTTTCAATGCCTAGATAGAGCTTTATCCGTTTGATAGCGTATTATACTGCCAAATTGAAAATGCTTGTCATTCATTTGTCTGTCACATTTTTGAATGACTTTTATTAGATTTGGTTAATATTTAAACTGACTGATATCTGTTATCTGAGGATTGAAAAATCAGCCCTTAGTATCGTGTCGTCGGAAAAGAAAGAGATAGCAACAATTTTAATGAAACATTAAACTTAATTGACGTCTCTGAGTACGGCCGTTATTGTTATAAATGTTTAGTGTGTTTATGTAACTAAAATTATCGTAAATTAATGTGTATTAAAATAGGCACTTTCTTCTTATCGATTTCGTTATATGAGATAGTTAATATATTATTCATCGTGTAATCAGAATATAACACTGAATTCGTTAATGTAATCGGATCACCCGTGCCTCGTCTACGTGAGAAGATGGTGCCTAGAAAGTGCCTGTTCAAAAACCGTATGTTTCTGTTCAGGCTTAACGCAAAAATTGTTTAAGTTACTGTATTTCTTGCGTTTACACTGACGACCGGTGTGTTACGGACCGACCAGTGAAACGATCTTGATCGAATTCAGTTCTATCAGAATTTACGATTCTAATTTCGATCTTATCACAATAGATATATGCGCTAAAATCGTAAGAAAAGTACTAAAATTTCATTTACGAATGCGCAATATTGTTTTTTCATTCAGATTGAATGAAATTAGTGTGAATCCGGTAATGGGCCATATAGACATAAAAGCTACCTAAATCTGCCACAGGATTCGCGGCAAACTTTCATGATTTATGTTGTACCGAAAAAACTAATCTGTGTGTAATTGTATGTGTGGATTAGGTATCAGTTTACGCGAGTATTTTCTCTTTGTTTAGTGTGTTATATCTATTGTGGTGTGTCGTGCGTGGCCACTCGTGGCGTCGCAATCTACGCCCGGCCACTGTAAATACTTACATATTTACGTCAATTGTCAGAGAAGTCCGATGGGTGTTGTTAGGGCTGTGAATATGTAAATTTACTTCTCTGTTACGCGGTTGACGACGTGAATTTAGATTTATAATATTAAATTATTATTTTTTCATATTTTTATATAGGCTAAACGCTATATAACGACGTTATTAGCTGGTAGTAGCTTCCGATAGTATGGTTTGATTTCGTCTAAATCGGGCTGACGATTCAAGGCTTAGGCATTGTTATTTTCATAGTTTGATGTGATTTTTTCTGTTTTTTATATATATATATATAAATATATAGATTTACTATCGGAAGCTTTTGATTACTTGCCAACGTTAACCGTGATTACTTGATTAAATCAGACAATAACTTATTTAACAAGTATGCAAATTATGCAATGCAAGTCCATACAACTTGACGATACAATTTTGTGGAATCGTGCATAGTTCTTATATTTTTCGTGTGCAATTTCGTGGCCTTTATTGCTTACTTTGTTTTTATTGTCCATTTATTACAGAAGTACAGTATTTAGTTTTAGTGCGGAAAACTTGTAAATTAAACTAACGTGTAGCGATTATTAGGAGGTTTATTTTTTTTGTTTATTACAACGAATTGGATTTCACTGAAAGAATTCAAATACGGTCCAGAATTGTATAAGTAAATAAGAATTCATTATGATAAATTTTTGCTTTATAATCAATCGTGATTATTTCTGTTTATTTATGACTTTTTAGTTTGTAAATTATCAATATGCAATGTATTATTTTGATACCTCACTACGCTACGTCTCGAGCGCTCGCACCATCAGAGAAATATTTGTTAACACTTGTAATTATACTTTGTTCATGTATATAGCCGATCATTAAAGTTGTTGATATTTCATATCTGTCTTTATTATTTTACTTAGGGTTAATTCACATTCCCTCGCTAGGTAAAAGTTGCCAGTTGACTAGCTTTTATTTATAAATATGGGTAATCATAATTTATAATCAAGCAATATCTAAGAAAACCAAGTTTCTTCAATTTAAGTTCAAGTATACAGGGTTCTAGATTACCAACATCATAAACAACAATATTTGTTCTACGGCTCTTGATAATTCGTTAGATTTAACTTTCATACAAAAAAAAAACATTTTAATTTACCGTTCGTATGTTCATAACTCTACGGGCCGCCCCACCTCCCCCGCCCCGCCACGTGAAGGTAGAAAAACATTGTCTAGTGGATCTGTATCTGTAGTTAAAAAAAAACAGGTGCAAGCTATTTTCGACCTTATTGACTTTGAAATATGGATGTTTTTTCCCATATTCTCGTTCACTAACTTTGCTGTTTCATTAAATACCATTTTTTGATAAATGTCAATAAAATCGCTTGCATCCGTTTTTTAGGGTTCCGTAGCCAAAATGGCAAAAAACGGAACCCAACCGGAAAAACGGATCCTAATACTTTCACAGTTGAAACTTAGTAGGTAGATGTATTCTGTTAACCGCTTAACGATTTTAACACAAAAAAAAAATTTAGCCCCCCCTTAATTTTTTTTCCCCCATACATAGAACTGAAACTGAAAAAAAAAAATTTCTTCATACCAATACGTGCGGGGTGTCTTACGATAGATCTTCAAAAATGATATTGAGGTTCCTAAGACATTTTTTTCTCAAAGTCAACCGTTTGAAAGATAAACACTGCCAAAGTGGTAAATTGTGTCCCCCCCCCCCTATCTCTCTCTATCTCTAATCTATTTTAGCTCGAAGCTACGGATCGGTTAACAGAAGGGCCCCATTTTTAAAAGGCGTCGTCGAGCGCTCTTTACTTCTCAATAGCCGGGTCCACACCAGACGATCCAAATTGGATCGGCGATCCAAGATCTCGATGCGTGGATCGTACTAGGCCGATCCAGTTTGTTGAAACTGCGATCCTAAACTACGCTCCAAGCGATCCGTGATTCAGTCAAACTCTTGCTGGATATGGAGTCATACGTACAGCGGCGGAGTCAAATTGCTGTGGCAGCAGCAACCTTTATTTTGCTCAAATATTTGCGCAAAAGATCAGAAAAAAAAAGAATTTATCTGCGACTATGCGAGCTATCCATATTGACTGGATCGCGCGAACCACAACACAACCGTCCACACCGCGCGCTCCACGCAACTCGGGCACCTTTGAGGCAGGCCAAAAAACCGACCAAGAACGGATCGAGCGTTGGATCGCGCTCCTGCCGCGCGCGATCGGAGCGCGTTGGATCGTCCGGTGTGGACGCGGCTAATGGCTATCGGATTAAAGTGAGTAGTAAATGGTGCTCGACGCCTTTCAAAAATAGCCTCTGATCGTCAACAAAAAAGGGTATGTTGACAGGAGAAATAAAAAATAAACATCTTGTTAAAAGTTTATATTGTACATCAACTATGATTTGTTTAGAGGTAGAACATCCTACTCTTAAATTAAACGGCTAATGTGATTATAATTAATTAATAAAATAGTTAATTTCGTATCGATCGCCGCGTTAATATCATTATAGGCGGAGTGAGTAACCGAAGTAACGTAATTGTACGAATATCAAACGAAATTATATTGCCAAAGTTGCCTCAAGTGCATCGTTGGCGTTACAAATTCAAAGACGGAGTTAGAAATACAAACAACAAAAAGATTTTGTTTCAGTGTCTGAAATAATACGTATTATAATAATATACTTTTGTTACAGCATCATTCAAAAAAATAACATGGTTCTCGAGGCAACAATCAAAATAAATCTTGCACTTGTATATAAGTTTCATATATAAAATTATGATTATCACAGAAAAATAAATATTACCAAACAACAAAAGATGGCAACTTATTATGCACCATATTATTTTAAAATAAAATAATGCTAAATTACGAAATTGTTAATTTTAATCGAACTAAATATAGAAGCATTAATATAAATACTGAATTTTTTCTATTATAATTTTTGTATAAAAATACCTTCAACTTAAAATAATTTTTAATTAAATAAGGAATGTGATTGAACCAATATTTTTATGAAATCTATATTTTACGTTTTCTCTAAAGAATATTTTATCTCTTAACAATAGCAATAGGGACGAGTTTCGTGTTATCGTCTTTACGAATAACTCAAACACAGGTTTATACAATATATTTTTACGACGTACCTAACTTTTTAAAATTATTATTAACACTACTAATAACTGTAGTTTTGTACTGTGTAGCAACTTAAGTACTGCCATTATTTATCGTGGGGCGATGAAAGTAGAAACACAACAGATCGACATGAGCTTTGGGATTGATTATGTTTAACGAAATTCGCTGCACATTTAAGATCGCCATAGAACAGCGAATTACGTTAAAAAAGTTAATACTGTGTCACCATACGAAATGCTATGCTAAAGTATTCGATACGTGAACAAAGATTTTTATTTGATTTTACTTATCGTATCAAACACCACAAGCACCTCCTGTGTTTCTACCTCAAAGCATGTAATCCATATACCATTTGAGTCGATTAAAATCTATATGTCCCGTCATATACATATTTATATATGTGGTTAATGCCCTAAAGCGCCCAGTAATTGTCAGTTTCTCAAAATGCGACGGTAGTTTCAAATACATCAACATTCTCGCATAACAATGTCGGTGGCACCTTCTGACGCCACTCTAAACATCTAACAGTTACAAGCACTATAATTAGAATATAATAAGAGAGCATCAAATATGAATCGCAGTTGGTACATCTCGAGTAGAAAAACTATTTATATGACCTTCCGATATCATATAAACCTGCACTTAGAAAAATCGGTAAAAAAATGTACCGCTGACATGAAACCAGTTATATTAAAATAACACCTTACAATGTAGTTTACTTACTTTACTATACATAATGTACGTAGATACAACTTCTAAAAATTTCTGAACACATTTTCAATAAGATATGGGACAAATTTCAACTTCTAATTCCAAATCCATCTGACGTATCCGTTCTTGTATGGCACAAATGTAAAAAAAAAACAATAATGCACAGTTTGTAGGCGAACTGAACCAAACACTCCTTCAGATAGGCCACGTTACACTATTCTCTAAAAGCAATATTCATTTACGTATATAGGTGCGACTTTATATTCAATATTTATATAATTTCTTTAAATAATAAATTCGTACCAACTAATTCATATTTTATATAATAATTATATAGCACTATTTAAACTAATAAAACTGAATACTAATCGTGTATATGCACAGCTAAAATTATACAATTTTAGCATTCTAATAATATTCTTTACTATATTATACTGGTCATTCTGAGATCTGTCCTTCACCAATCTGGCTCCAATACTGTTACAACTTTTTCTATATTTATTTATGACTGCAAAATATGACTCTTCATAATTTATTATAACGGGTGGCCCATTTAAAGTGTTAGCATCTGGCAACCCTTTAACTTTGACACCGGTTGTCAGATCGACTTGTAAAAGCGCGCGTTCGAAACGTAAGTTTGTGCAGCTTTACATTCAAAACAATTTCTCAATAAAATTATGAAATTACGCTGTAGAGCTCGCAACTGTAGAGGTCCAAGAAGATATATTCTCACAAGTCCAATGGCTGCGTTCCGTCGTTTTGGGTCTAGTTGATTGGTTAAAGTTTAACCCGTTTGAGTTGCAAGGTTGCAACCAAACCACGGAACGATTGAGAAACCATGAACTTTTTGAAACTTAAGACACAAAAACATCAAAATACAAAATAAAGACATGACATTATTTTGTAAAGATAAACGTCGAGCGTTTTTCAACCATCTATTTTAATGGTTATTTGGTTGCTGCGCTCCGAGGCACGGATCGGATGAAACTACGCTCTGACAGCTGTCAGAGTAAAATTACACCGAACCACGGAACGGTTAGAGCGCGCTCTAACGAAGCCACGGAACGCACCTCTTTACATCATTTTTTTTTAGATTATTAACAAAACAATAGGCTTGTTTCCATCAAGAATAAATATAATGGATAGGGGTTTATAATGATTAATTATATTATGGAGAAAATAACAAACAATTTTAATTATTAAAAGCGTTAAAGATTAATAATATTTTTAAAAAATAAATTTCGTAAAATGAAACCTTTAGTCACGTGACAGTGAACACTAATCAGAAAGCGTTACGTCACACCGTGCGAAACTCCAATCTTGTCTTTGACGTTTCGAGTATCACTACCGGAGGCGCGTTCCAAACCTACACTCCGAGTGCAACCTAACCACAACCGAACGCAAGTTTTAGCCACTTTTTCCGTATTTCTCCATTGTTTGGAACATATATAAATAACTGGTTTGGCGTTTTTATAGTCGTGCTATCACACTGGGGCACTATACAGTACTTATAATATGAGAAATTCATTTTTAAACGATAAAAACTAGCTATAACGTACGAAGACACGATCGCTCTTTGGTTTGTTTCGCACGGCGTGACGTCATTCAAGACGCCATGACAGTTTTGTGCGTTTTGGAACCAAATTAAAATTGGTTTTTTAAAACGCGAAATTTATAATGTAAACGCTCGATTAAAAATAAATATACCTTTTTTTTCGATAAAATGCCTAATAAGCTAAAATATTAAGCAGTTATTGAAATTTTGTCAACTAGCCTATTGCTAACACTAACTAATTGGACCACCCTATAGATCGCGCCAAACTTTTACCTCGCTGGCGATCCATTATTTCTCGCAAGTTTGTACTCCACGCATGCGCGAAGCAACTTCAGAGCGAATTACACAAGATGGGTAATGTGAAGTAAGGTCACATTTTGCAGTCGGTTACACGCGATATCCGGTTCCGTTTGTCACGTGAACACAATGGCGTCACATCCGCTGTGGTCCGCTGCGTTGCCAATAAACAATCACCGCCACGTAAGGTGACCACGTCTACTCTATGGTAATTTAGTTGGCAGATATGTTACCGATTTGATATAGCTCCCGTGGCATATACATTTTATAAAAAACTTACATCGGTCATTAATCTTATTACAACAGTTACAAAACTATCATGATATCGTTATCATAATTTCACTATATGCATATCAAAGGGTTACAATTAAATATTTTCAAGTTCGTTCTGGCCGTCTCTTTGAAACAACGATTTACCTGCAACGTCCGAAGACTACAATATGCTCAAACTTGTAGTCTACAAATCTGACAATGCACATAGATGGCGCTTACCGATAGTGACAAAGACAAAATATTGTCTCTAAAGTACGCTATCCACCGTCAGTCGCTTAACTCCATGTGTTTGATCCGCCAAAAATCTCTTAACTCGTCTTAAAACGATAATTATAGAGTTTCAGCTGATAAAAGTCTATTTACGATCGTATATCACATGAACAGGTGCACCAATTCTGAATCGACTTTATGTATAAAACAAAATTGAATAACCAACCTCATACACTTTTACATTTCCGCGCACGCTATTCAATTCATTTACGTGTACGTACGTGGATAACGTATACCTGCCCCTGTATTAAACCTCTTAAAACTTGCCAGTTTTCTGAATGGCTATCATACAGTGGTGGCCATATAATTAAGGACACCAGCTGATTTTCATACAAACGAGGTAACTTTGAAGCCATAGTTCTCCGCCAAAGATTGACCTAGCTGTGACCTGATGATGGCCATCCAGGGAGTGAATGGAGGAGATTCAGATCGCTATACACACCCAACTGATCTGATCAGCATTTTAAGATATAGAAGGATCTGAGTTTTCAGTTTCAGGATTTCCATACATTATTATTCGTATTTCGCGGTATTTTTAAACACATCCTTATATCTCTTAGAATGCTGGTCAGATCAGTGAGGTGTGTAGAGCGATCTGAATCTCCTCCATTCACTCCCTGGATGGCCATCATCAGATCACAGCTAGGTCAATCCCTGGCGGGGAACCGAGGCTACAAAGTTACCTCGTTTGTATGAAAATCAGCTGGTGTCCTTAATTATATGGCCACCACTGTACGTCTGTACAAATTACATTTTTTAAATAATGTTGTTTCTATAAGTACGAGTACGGATGCAATGAGCATACGAGACTTATAGAAAAAAAAATATACACAATTATTTTCAAAATGTACTTTGTACAACGTCTTTTTTATTTGCTAAACAGCGACAATGAGATGTAACTATAGCAATAATAAACCTGCCCACTAATTGTTTGATTTCAAAATCTATCGCAATCGTTATCATTAATTTGACAAACATTGCTACTTTTTTGGCATAGAAACGTACCAAAGAAATGTAGCAATGTGTCATATCATATCCATGATAGCCCAGCCTGCCTAGCATGACCGATTTATATCGCGTGATATAGCATTTTATCGACACTCAACTGTCAAATTCCTTTGTCTTTTTGACAGTTAAACGTGATAAAACGCTATATCACGCGATATAAATCGGTCATGCTAGGCAGCCAGGACTTTTAGCAAAAAAGTCAAAGAAACCTAAGACTAATTCCGGCGAAAGGTTTTTATTTTTAAAGTGTTCCTTAGGTCCCCCTGAACATATCTAGAAAGCTCCCCGTGGATCTCGTGTACGCTCCCCCCTTTCCCCCTCAAACGCCTAAGGAACACTTTGAAAACAAAAAACCTTCCGCCGGAATTAGTCCTAGGTTTTTTGCTCAAAGTCCTGGGCTATGATCCGTCTGTCAAATGAAAGCGATTGCGATAGATTTTGAAATTGGACAATTAGCCCCTGATAAGTTTGAAGAGGTTCTAAGCAGCCCTTCCAGCATAACCGACTTAACACGATACACCTATATATTGCGTGATACAGCGTTTCATCGACTCCCAACTGTCAAAATCCATTGTCTTTTGACAGTTAAACGTGATAAATCGCTATATCATATCGTGTTTCGGGTCATACTAGGGGGGTTGGTAAGTGAGCAGGCGCGTTGCACCAGTAAAAGTTTCAAAATATGTATGTTGTGGACGCGTGGCCGTGTTATAACACGTCCGGCTGCCAGTAGGGGGCGGGGGCGGGCGCGGGGGCGGGGGCGGGGTCGAGCGCGGGGCAGTCGCAGTCGTCGAGGCGCGACACCACGAAGTTGCCGTAGTCGTCGGTGAGCGCGCTGTGCCGCAGCGCGCCGCACACGTGCCGCCGCCCGCCGTCGCTCCACAGCCGCTCTGCGAACGACAAACTTTTGTAGGAACTACGTCAACCGACTCTGTGGCACAGAATGTTCATCGGCCGTTTTTAATGTACCCACTGCTGGGGCACAGGCCTTTCTTATGGGTGGATAACGAGGACGGGCCATAACCCACCACGCGGGCCCGATGCGGATAGGTGGGTGTTAACGACTGCAAATGCGGCCGGGACCGACGGCTTAACGTGCCTTCCGAAGCACGGAGGAGCTCGAGATAATACATTTTTGGTCACCCATCCCATGACCGACCCTTTTGAACGTTGCTTAACCTCCGCAATCGCTGGGCCAGGCGCTAAGCCACTGCGCCACTGAGCTCCTCGTGGCACAAAATATACAGGGTTATTTGTAAAACACCAACAACCTCGCCGAAGATTCCACAAGTCACAGTCAAAACGCGGAGTGACATCCCCCCTGTCTGTTTTTATTTTATTTATTTTCCAACTTACAACTATCATTACAGGCTCTTAACCTAATGCGATAGTGTAGACTAATTTATTAACTTATCCTTAAAATTAACTATAACAAATAATGCCGCCTTTGTGAATGCGTTCAGTAAACAACGGAATATGTCCACGGTATCAGCCATGTTGCTTAGCATCCTCAGTGCTCGAGTAAATGGTGCTTTTTTAATAAATTAGTGCGCGCGCGCGGTATAGCGAACAAAGGTGGCCGTCTCCGCCGCCACACGTACCGGTCTGGGACACAGAACCCCACCGATTGCAACACTGCTTGGTTGGATACCTTGCCTCGCAATAACTTGAACAAATATGTTACCAAACTTAAATCTCTCCTAACTTCCAATTTATTGTACCCCACCATTCCGAGCACAAATAACGTCGGATACATCAAGGTATAGAATGGATACACACCATACATTTTTAAATACAGTAACCTAGTGAATTTATTCTGTATCCGTTCCAACATTAACTTATATTTCGCTTCATGTGGGCTCCAAATGAATGCGTTGCATTCCAAGTGGCTTTTTACCAATGCTTCATACAGAGCCCTTACCGCACTCAAATTGAATTGTTTTATTGAATCGAACGTGTGTATGTCAAATCGTTGCAGATTACTTCACATCGGACAGTCGGCGAGACTATTCCATGAACTGCATTCAAGAACTGCATGAACTCATTCCACCTTCTCCTTTCTACCATCGGACATCCAGACGCACTGCAGGTTACCACCCGTTCTTAGTTGATATACCTTTCCTGCGTACCAAACGCTATTCATCATCGTTCATAATGCGCACAGCTATGGAATGGAATTCCCTGCCGGCGTCTGTGTTTCCGAGCGCATACAACCTGACTCTATTCAAGGCCAGAGTGAATAAGCACCTTCTGGGCAAGCTCGCTCCATCGTAGACCCTGTCTTTGCTTTTGGGCAAGACTGGGGTCAAGAGCAAACCCATTAAATATAAAAAAACCGTTGTTCCCCACTGGTGCATATCGGGAAATAAAGTTGTCCACCACTGAGGAATATCGGGAAGAAATGTATAGAAAAAATCTTAATAGACTTATGAGACTGCATGGCGGCATACACTTCTAGTTACAAAACATGATTCAACTGGCTCAATCAGCCATTAAACTAAAAGGCTAGTTTGCGTCGCCGTTCATCCAGCGGTCTGAGTGATATCCAGCATGTAGAATTAAATTAGAATAAATAGAATGTTACCTGTGCTTATGTCCACGTCTGTCATGAGTTCTTCGTTCATGAGCTCTGACAGGGCATCATCTGTGGGACTTGTGTCCGGAACAACTGTGGGAAATAATCGTAAAGATAACAAATTATATTATGTTATCTACGATAGTAAGTGTTTAAAATGCAAAATGCCCCCCCACCCCTCCATATTGAAAAAACCGGTACTTTCTTCCGGTTTTCGCTTATATCTTCGTTTAAGTGCATTTTAGCTGGAAATGCGTTCTACCATTGGCGAATATCTATTTTATTCGTCCATGGTTCTACACAATGTTTTTACGTTTTATTTGCCATAATATACAATCGAACAAAAAATTAAATTGTAACATCTTATTAAATTCTTTGGGGAAGAGGAATGTTTATTCTGCCGGCCGTGTCTCAGTTTTATACTAATAAAGAGGGTATGTGAATTAACTCAGTGGTTCGGTTCTTATGCAAACTGTTTTAAATACTTATTTAGATGGGCTAGTAATATGCAAATCAATTGTATTTTATTTTTCTATTGTATTTTTCTCATAAGAAACTTTGTACTGTTATGCTATAAATAAATACATTTTATTTTAAATGTTTATCTACACGAAGTTTTAAACATGCTACGAGCTGGAAGATGTGGGCGTCACCTGTTTCGGGGTCCGCCTTGATAGGCGTGAGGGCGGGCGGCGCGGGCGAGGTGGGCGTGGGCGGGGTTGGCGTGGTGGGCGTGGCGGGGGGCGTGGGCGCCGCGTCCGCCCCGCTGCTGTTCGAGCTGCACTCCGGGCTGTATGGCGCCATCTGTACGGGAACACCCAACTATAAACATAGTGTAAACTACAACTCCAGCCAGTGATGTCTTCCGGCAGTGAAACGTGGTCGCTAACTATGGGTCTCATAAGGAGGCTCAAGGTCACCCAACGTGTAATGGAGAGAGCCATGCTCGGCGTTTCCCTGCGTGATCGAATCAGAAATGAGGAGATCCGCAGGCGAACTAAAGTAACCGACATCGATCGAAGGATTGCTCAGCTGAAGTGGCAGTGGGCTGGACACATAGCGAGAGGAACGGCCGCCCCAACGGCCACCGGGCCGTTGGGGCGGGGCGGTTCTTGAATGGCTCGCGCGCACCGGACTCGGCTCCGTGGGTAGGCCCCCGACAAGGTGGACCGACGTGAGGGTGCGCGGTCGCGGGGCGCCGCTGCGCTGGATGCGGGCCAAGCAGGACCGAGCCAAGTGGAGATACGAGGCGGAGGCCTATCCCCAGCAGTGGGGGTCGTGCGGCTGATATGATGATGACCATCAGCCATTTTTTGATGTTCCCACTGCTGGGGCACAGGCCTTCCTTATGGATAAGGGAAGGATATGATGATGAAACTACAACTCAAGCTTCAACACAAAACAGAAATCTTCGCCCCTCCGCACACGGCGTCGTACAAGAGCAATACGAGCACGTACATGTTCAAAGAAGTCCGCACACGAAGCGGTGTTGCAGCGTATCGTATGAGATTTTTATTGTCATTACAATAGTCGTAGCGTACTGGCGTAATAAGGCAAGCGTAGAAATACTTTCTATACGTGTAGTGATGAATTTCCGTCAACGTGAAGGTCTAGTTTATATTCTGGAACAATACGTGCGTCTACGCGACGATTCGTGTGTAGAACTGTGCTCGACTCGTACTTGTTGCACCTTGACGATACTTTTACGAGACGACTACGCTTACAATCCATGTGCGGGGGGCCTTTTTCTTTTTATCGTATGAGGATTAGTGGCCACCTCTGGTGTTAGAGTTTATCAAGCCGCCTGTAAGGCCTCTGACTAAGCTTAACAACTGTTATCAGATGAAAACAGCCGGTACTGACGGCGACGTTAGCGTGCTCTCCGAAGCACGGAGGAGCTCGAGATAAGAAATTTTTGGTCACCTATCCCATGACCGACCCTTGCCAAAGTTGCTTAACCTCCGCAATCGCTGGGCCAGGCGCTAAACCACTGCGCCATCGAGCTATCTACCTTATCTTATGTGATTTAACTTGACAACTACATACTTACATTACCAGCTCATTCGCAAAAAGTTCAACTGATTGCAATTTTTTTTGTGCATAACGGGATAGTGCTTGGCCTTCATCTGACCTGATGTTAAGTGACGATAAGGCCGAAGGTAGAAGCGCACTACACCCGGAATCCTCATCACTGAGGAACTGGCTATCTTACCTCTAACTGCCAACACAATAATTTTTAAATTGTTATGGCGTCAGACTAAGATAAGATTGTTGTATTGTAACTTACTCTGACACTCCTGCGCCGGCGCGGGGTCACCTCGGCTATTTTCTGGCTCGTGTCCATCGCCCAGTACGACCCCTTGCCCGGGTCGTCCTTGCTGCGGGCCACCTTCATGAAGCATTTGTTCAGGGACAAGTTGTGCCTTATTGAATTCTGCAATAATAAACATAATTAATGCTCAGACAGTGTGTTCCAAATTAATATTAATACTAAAGATAATATTTCAAAGTGAGAACTATAGAAATCCATATGTGTACATACAAAGAATCTTGTAATTTTTCTCAAGCAATTAATATTTTTTTTTGCTTTTGAAGTTTCTCAAAATCTATAGGCTAGGACCAACTGCATGGGCGTATCTAGAGATATCCCCCCGCCCCCTTCCTACGCCAATTACAGTACGAAGCATATATCTTGAAATAGGGTGGGGATTGCATGGAACGTGTATTTTGGGCATGCGTAGCGGTGAGGGGCGCGGGCGGCGGGAGGGGGCGCGCGGCGGGAGAGGCGCGCGCGCTATTGGTCGCTCACAAGAGCACATGCGCGAACTTACCCCCACTCCGTCGAAAAAATTTCAAGATATATGCCTCGTACTGTACCAACTATGAAATGGTAGTTTTATGTTAATTACAATTTTATAATACATTTTCTTACTTTCAGTAGGGCTAATGAAAAAAGGAAACTAAGTGATTCAAATGTGTTGTGTCATTTGTGCATAATTTACATGAAAATACACTACATTGAGAGTTACTGAAACTTTTTTCCTATGTTTGAGACACAGCATAAAAACACAACAAAGCATTTGACTTTAACAGATGCAATACGTGAAAAGTGAACTACACTAAAATAAAAAAAGGAGAGAAAGAATGAGTATGTTATAGAAAACTTAATTATCTAAACCAATTTTTTTAACTTACCATCCAGCCTTTCCCAGCTTCTTTATAATAAGGGAAAGCGTTACATATATAATTGTATATCTCATTCAGAGTCATTTTTCCATTCGGAGAACTGCTGATCGCTAGTCTGATCATACTGGCATAGCTAAAAAAGAATTATATTTCCAATGATTATTTATAAGTTATTCTAACAAATTGGGTATTTTCCAATAATAACCCAATACTTATAAGAAGTCAAGTTATCAAAAATTTTGGCATAACATTTCACCAGTAAAAAATTCTGCACAGTAAGTTATGCTAGCTAAAGCAAGTATGCGTTGTGTGTGCGTCTGTTGCCTTGTATGCGGTATCTATTGGGAGATGATCTGTGTCTTTGGTAAACAATCTTCAGCCACTCATTATTCAAACAATCATAAATAAATAAAATACAACAAATGTTTTTCCACGTCATGTAGATTATGAAAGAAATAGTTAATTAATATTTTTAATTTATAAGGTTACTAACTTATTTTCAAATAATGATTTAAGTACATAAAAGATTTAAGTATAAAACTGTTTACTAAATAAGACAAGTGAGGATAAACAGACTATAGTGATACTGAGACATGTTGCCTTGTTTTCACATGCCATCATAATTATGACTTAATATTTTTGTTGATACATGGTTTTTTTTCTATGTGTGATAATATTTCTCAGTTAATAATGGGACTGTCTTTTAAGAAAAAAAAAGTATACAATCGAATTGAGAACCTCCTCCTTTTGTTGAAGTCGGTTAAAAACATATATTAATGCCAATAATTATATTATTTCAATAGGTGTAAAATAACTGAATCTTATCAATAGGCAGTTGGTCTATCAACAAGAAGATTAAAACTTTATCTTATTAACAAGTAATTAACACATTTGAACATACCAATTGCTTGCCAAATTATTTCATAGCAACAGATAATTTATTTGGAAGAAACATAATTTAAATCAGGTATTCCTAAACTATTTTGAGTAAGAGATCTCTTTCCTAAAATGAACTGATACCTCAGAACCCCATAGTCAAATTACTTTAAGAATCCTTTATCTACACTCACAACGTAATGTTCCAAATATGAATTCAAAAAAGGTAATATAAATACGTACTTTATTTTCGTGGGCACGAAAAATTAAAAAAAAACTCATTACGATGCAGTCAACTGAATCATAAAATAACTTTTTTTCTCATTACGATACAGGGCAAATCCAAGAAGTAGGCAGTGCCGTGATATTAAAAAAAAACAACGACATTTTCCATGTGATCGATGACATTAATGCGATTAGTTTGCAGGGTTGCGTTCAGAGGCTTAGAGTGCGGTTGTTTGGTTTTTGGCTCTAAGGTTCGGAACGACCAAGAACTTTAAATGACAAAAATAGTACAAATTATTCGTTTTCCATTTGGAATACGAAAAATTTAAACTTTCCTTTATTCTAAATGAAATAAAATCTGTTTCTGAGGAGCTACCATGAATATTTAAAAAAATTAGACACAAAAACATCAAAATACAAAATAATGTCAAATGACATTGACATTTTTTCTATAGACAAACGTCAGCATTTTTCAACCACCGATTTTGATGGTTAAAAAGTTGCAACGCTCTGACGTTTGGAACGGGAAAGCTGTTACAACCGGAAGTCACGCTCTAATGTTTGGAACGCCGTTACAGCGTCGGTTGCACTCGGAGCGTTGGTTCTGAACGCAACCCAGTGCACTCATCTCATTTTTTTTTCTAATGGAATGCGCGCCATTTTTAGAGCTTTACAAAAATGTTTTGATTTAAATTTTAACATTTGTTGTACTGAATTTCGTAGGTTTTTTAATTCTTGATTTAAAATGTGAAGAAAATTTGACTCTGCTCGATATTTGAGATGCAGCTAAGGAAATGACTTATTACAAGGTAATACCTAGCTAATACAAACAATGTGTCACTCTCTTTTCTAACATTGATCTTTTATTTAGTAGGTTCAATCCTAAATGTATGAGTGTAGATAAAGTAGTGTATGAAACTGCACATAACTAGGTATTAAAACACTCGTGTGATACTATTAAAAACCTCGCCTACGGCTCAGTTTTTAAACACACACTCATGTTTTAATACCCCTCATTATGTGGCAGTATCATAAACTACTATTAAATATCAAGCATAATGATTGGTTTATGTCGACCCTTGGAAAACTGATTTCGACCCCAACGGGTCGATATTGACGGCTTTGGGAATCCCTGATTTAAATTAACAATATAGACGAGGAGTGCTCATCTTTGCAAATGCAAAGAGTTTTTTTATGCAAATTAACTAGCAACAATGTGTAGGTGCAACATTATCTTTCATTTTCTTTTATTTGGTTATTGGTATTATTTTATGATTAGTCAGTGTATGGAGGTGACCTACACAGATGAGTCAACAGTCGGAGGGTCGTCTTCAAACATGTTTTAGTTTATAATAAGTAGCTTCTTCTTGAGGATAATTATTAACGTTTACCTGTAGGCTGGTTTAGCATGTATTATTTTAGAGTTCTCCTTTTGGTCTCCTTCCTTGTTATTGTTTTCCTGCTGCAGAGACAATGGTTGGACATCTTCGTATAAAAATCGAGGGATAGGGCCCAAGGGGCTGTGGCGTGGCGGCCCGGGGCTGTACGCCGGGAGCCACTCCACTCCTGGCGAATCACTCATTGTCCCATCAAACCACACGCTCACCCGAAACTGTCACGGCACTTCACAAGACTGTTTCATTCCCTCATAGAAGAAATAAAATCGCACTATACAATACGCACTTTATATTCTTACGATAAAACACAATAGTGGGCGTATAGCTCACTACCTTTTATGAAGATGATCCTCTTTGAAGAACATGAGAGATCCTTGAAACGACGACCTCAAAGAAATCACCTGAATTATCGGTTCGGTTGATTTTTGTCTAATGCTATACAAGCTGTCGAAAATGTAGACCAACGAAATGTAAGAAAATATACTTCTACAACGTAAAGGCCAAAAGAAAATATAATTCAGAAAAATTAAAATTATTATGACATTTGATGCACCTACAACAAGGAAAATGGCGGCGCATGTACTATTCACGTTCCGTTCCTGAGTTTCATAATGATTGATCGTTTATTTAAAGATATTGGCCAATTTAAAGAATTTCAAGAGAGATAAATTCAGCTGTTATGTTTAGTTATTATTTTATTAGTAACAAAACTCATTGTTATTGAAACAGTTTTTAATTTTTATGTAAAGAATACAAATCTAAAGTTGGGAGGGAATTTTTAGAACATGGCAAGAAATGAGGCAAATGTTGGCTGTTAAAATATTAACAGCTGGCAACAATAACTGTCAGTTTGAAATGAAACGTCGAAGGTGGAAGTTGTGCTCGTAGTTTTTGTATTTTTAACGGTTTGTTGATATTAGAAAAAATACCGCAAGCGCTTTTATGATAACTGTGTGTGAACTGAATTAATATTTGTTTTTGTGGAGTACAAAGTGGCGTAGTCACAATGACGTCCCAACCAGAAGTCGGCGTGTCCGACTTTGTCCTGCTGGACAATCTCACCACAGAAAAGTTCATAGAAAATTTGCATTTGAGGTAAGTGTTATTTGATTTGAGCGTAGATTTAGGCCGTGTTCGAATGATGCAGCCTCGTAGTACAGAAAGGTCTCATTCTGCGGTTGGTTCATTCATTGATGTCGGAATGTTTGATCGAAATGTACATAACAATAGTTTTGTCTGCAGTCTAAACTCTGGATTTTCTCCAGGGAAACATTTATTTCAACAAGATTTTCCGTCTTCATCGAGACTGCCTCCCCTTGCGTAAAGCACTTCGTCATTTCATTGAAGAAACATAGCCTTGACTATTATAAATTGTATCACTTGAATAAACAAAACTTTAAAAACGTCACAATTTGAATGAACCATATCAAATGAAGACCAGCTGTGAAGTAAGAATTTCAATAGTAAGGTATGTTATTAAAAGCTATACTTATACTAACTAAATTAAAGAATAGCAACTTCTTGTTTGGCTCAACAGAGTTTTAGCTTAGGTATAAAACTGTAAGCAACTTGGGGGGTAATACCTATTCAGAATTAAGTAAACAGTTTGTTTCTATTTTTGGGAGTGTGGAATTTGATGATTTTTCTAATTTAGTCACAAACATTATGTTGTAAATCAATGATTATTTTATACCTGTTGGTTGAATCATAGCCTTGAGTAAAATGTGATGAGATTCAGAATACTAATTAAGTATAGGCACTCTGTTGGAAAAGATTTTTTACATCAGGATTGTTAGATTGAAATGCTTTTGAACTTTTTAATGCTGTGGTCACGTCACAGGATGGCCACCGCCTCTGGAAAGGTGTTGAAACGTCGTCGGTAAATAAAAAAAAAACAATAAATCAAACCTAAATAATTTGTAAATAACAACTGAATTAATAATATGCACACTGTAATCCAGTGGTGCCGATTACGAAAGGCCATAATACCTGAATGCCAAGCCAGCAATTCCCGATTTCGGGAAAAGATAACTAAGTAGGTTATATTTACTCCCGCTAGTTAAATAGGTATTAAAATGAAAAAGTTTTTTTACAAAAAATAGAATAAAGGTGCTTATTTGATTGAATAAATTGGTATTGTATATTTTCTCAACTCATACAAATTCACAAAATAATTACGACAACTGAACAAATAAAACAAAAATTTTCTTTTTGGTAAAAATTACTGTTTTTATTTTCATATTGATACTCATTCTTCATCTACCTTACTTTCTAGAATTTTTATGTTGAAAAACAAAACCTTACTCCCATTGTCCCAATGCACATTTGTCCTGCATGGGGTCCAAGTCCCAACCCAAGCCTATTTTTAGACATATTTGCACATGATATTTAAATTAGTCTTAAACATATTTTCGAGATAAAGCGTTTCTAAGATTAAAAAAATCATAGTTCCTGACTGTGAAGTATTTATGACCTGATTTTTATATCGTTAAAAAGCTACATTCTTCTATTTGGTAAACTTCAAAAATAAAGTCTTTGCGACTACACAAGCTACTTTATAGAACCACCTAGAGTGCAAAGAGTATTAACTTAAAAACAGGAGTAAAAATAAACAAGCAAAACAGTAATAACTCAAAATAACAATTAATTTTATTCAATTAGACAGGCAAAACAGTATCAAGTCGTAGTTAATATGCTCACATTTGTAAATAATTTTCTGATTTGGTGTGTTATCTCGAGATGTAACACAAATTTATGTTTTGGTAGCCTCGGTAATAGGCAAGACCGTCTGAAAATGCAATCCAAACGATTATCGACAACAGTCGGGACCGACGTTTTAACGTGCCCTCCGAAGCACGGAAGCGCTCAGTTGTAATGCCACTTAACGGTCACCCATCCGACACCTGGCCGGACCGAGTGTTGCTTAACAAACATGATCGTGTACGATCAGTCTATCAAGTTCCGCCATGAGCGCTTCAGTACTGTTGTAAGTGGTGAGATACATTTGACCTCTCTCGGTGTCGGTAAATGGTGAGGAGTTTATTGAACATTAAGACAGTACTAGCAACCATCGAGCAAGCTTATCAGTTTTTTATCAGATACATTTTGGAGAGTGTGCAGCGGAATTGCACACACAACCTAATTCCGCCGTCTCCCTTTTTCCATTGAACTTTGGATATTCCAAAGACTCGCACTAAGCATTTTGCTTCAAATTTTATCATCCATACCACTAGAGAGTGGAACTTCTCGCCTGAGTCTGTTCATCGTAGATCGCATCATCGCGTGATTGCGGCCAAGCACTTCCCTATATCATAAAAAAATAAGAAATACTCCCCCAAACACACGACATGAAGATCGGAGTCTAAAGCCTACAAGGTACGGCCTTGTAGGCAACGGAATATTCTTTTAATGTTAGCATGAGATCGCCGGGTAAATGTGCACTTGTGCCCCCGTGTATCATCTGAGATACCGCTCGCTTGCGCGTTTCGATGCAAACTTGTCTTCAGTCTTACTACTACCCCACTAAAACACTTATCGCATAGTTTGCGCGCCCACTACTGAATACTGACTTATTGTTAGTACTATTATCGGTTCGGAGATTTTATTCATGCATTTGTAGCACCGACTTTTCCTAAAACGAGCCTTTCGAAGCAAAATCTCATGACTTCATGACCGACCCTCGTGAAAGTTGCGTAAATCGCGCGGCGAATTCGTTGCTCGTTGCTAAAATACTAATCTACAGCGAGCGCCCCATCAAGCTCCTATCCTCATCACACTAATATTTTCCCCAACCAAGTATGGAATGGTACCCCTGACTTTTGGCGCATTTTAGGAGGTCGCCCCCGCCGATGCACCATGCGATTGCCATGGTACTCTGCTGTATTGGCTATGCTACCAAATAACTATAATACATAACTACAGAATAGATATTAGTACGTACATATAACTTTAAATAAAACGAGTTAAAATAGTAATTAAGATAAGCTAATGGTTCGTAGAAACAACATAACATACACATACGTAGGACATGTTAGCGGGCATCGTACGGAAGTGCGGTCATGATGTCATTCTTCAAGGTGCACTGAGGCGGCCTTTCATGCCTTTTTTCCTCTTGCCTCATTGTGCGAGTGACGCTCATCAATTAGAGCCTTTGTTATAAGGAATGTTATGGACAAATGTCTCTTATAATATGTATGATGTGATGACTTAAGCTTTCGATAGATAAAGAAAAGTAAGCTTTTTTACATTTAATAGTAGTTTAGTAATTAACATGAATACCGACTGAGCCAATGGTTGGGATAGAAAACATGAATATAATATATGTACGATGCTTGTCCAATGGTGATGATATAAAAATCCTGCATTCTATGATCTCTAGTTCGATAAATATCCCAATTGTCTATGACGTGTTCTTGATTGATATCCAGATAGTGATATATCTAGGTACAAACTTTAATTCTTCGATTCTAAATTTCGTTATTAATTTAATTGCGGGATGGAATGGAATAATAAATGAATTTATGAAATGGTAAAACATGAAACGACCGCCGCTACAGTTTAATCATAAAACCACAGTGTCGATAATATTGTTTTGCTATCATTTCAAGGCAAAGTTCATGTGTGCAAAAAATCCCCACGCCACGCCTACGCCATTTTAAGGCGAGGCCAGTTCACGAAATTTACTCTTTCACTATGTCTTTAGAATAAGGTTGAATATTGCATAACTTTAATTGACGCTTCGCCAGAAATTTGACGAATTTTAGTACATTTTTATTGATTTCTGAAATACTGGATCATTTATTAAAAATGTACTCGGTTATTGTGTTAGATCGATAAAAAATCTATCCTTTTTGCATAAAAAATCATATCATTGTCGTTGAAAATTACGAAATCTGACGATTTGAAATTTATTTTTATAAGTTTTTATGGTGTTATTCAGGATTTTTTAACAGAGTTACTATGCCATTTTTCAATATTCTGTTCGGTTACTTTGCTTCTTTGTTTCTTTTTCAGTCTACAGTTATTTTTGTGAAGTAGAATTTTACATCAGTTCTTCACATTGGAAGTTCAAAAATCAGACTTTTCATCAGATCGTGAACTGGCCTCGCCTTAAATTGTAATTTTAATCACTACAATTTTCTATTACATGCAATATAGTTCACACAGTCTCATAACTTATTTAATATTTTTAATCTACCGGGTGTATTTTAATTTTTGGTGTTAATAAAGCATTGCCTACTATGGCATTGCATACATTACCACGCAATGTATCGCGTACAAAAGACCGCGCCTGCGATCCTGCCTGATGATGGGCCGAATGCTTCGTTGGGTGTCTTGTTACACCCGTTATAAATGTTATGTAATATTGTTGATGGACTGATGGTGTAAGTATCAAATAAAATAATAAAATACATGTTTGAGCCAAAGCTTGCAATTTACGATGAGGATTTCAAGAAAGCGACATTCTTTCTCTATCTATAGTCTAATTTGACGCTTTCCTAATCCCGCCGGTTCTATGCATTGCTGGCAATAAAAATAAGGATTCGTCGAAGGAACTGAACTAGCCAGGGGGAGAAAATAATCTCGCGCTCGAAATAGTTCGTACAGTCGCACCCGATATAGTCGCCAACGAACACAATCTTACCAGGAAACACGGAATTGCTGACCGCAACTCTAACCACAGCTGTACCGGGTATTAATATTGGAATTACTTCAGTAAGCTGTTACGGTGATAAAGCCATCGATCTTAACTATGGTGATGGGCTGACGGCTATGGGTTCCCGGTTTACACTGCGGTTCGCTTTGTGGCGGTGGCGAATGGCGAATGCAAAATGTTTCGGAGTAATTTTGTAAAGGCGTTTCGTGGTAACTGTGAAGTGTCCATTTATGTTGTCGACGATTCAATAGAGCCTGCCTCCATGAGCTGAAGTAACAGAAAATCCTCTAGGGTTTAAAGTCTGATTGATAATATTTTCCACCTGAAGAACGAAGGTTGAGGTTTTTACCCACAAAGGGATAGTGTTCAGTTTTCACCTCCCCTGATGTTCAGTGACGATAAGGCTGAAAGTGTAAGCACACTTACGAAATTCCACCACTGAGGAACTGACTATCTTACCTCTAACTGCCGGAACACAACAATTTTTAAATTGTTGTTTTGGCATGGTGTCAGACTGTAAGATGGTGGTAGTTAGCCAGGCGAACTTGGACTTGAAATAAGCCCTACCACCAACCTAACGGAGTAAAAATTGTACACCCCTCCTGGAAATCGAACAGGGGACCCCTGCGTCTTACACGTGTGGGCTACACCACGAAACAAACTTATTATTGAAATTCAACAGCATAATGGAAGCGGATAACACAATCTGATTCAGCATCATCTGCATAATCTGCGTTTTAGATCAAAAGCATGTTAAAAAAGACATTTCATCAGTTGGTATAATTAAGCAGCCTGGCGCCTGGTTATATGCGATTGCGAGAGTCGTCACAATGTTATTTTGAACCGCAACAAATGTGCAGATTAATGTAGGTCAAGAAATTCTTGCTTTAATTCTGTTGCAGTTTTGCTGTCTCTGTCGTTTAACGAAGATCTTCAAGTCGTAGGTTAATCGACTGAATTGCTTGGTCTGGCGATGGTATAATAAAATCTTGGAAGTATTTGTTCCTAAGGCCCGGTTTTTATTTATAAACAGCTCTCAACGCGAGAGCTAGGTAGGTATCTTGAGGTCATACTTGAGACTGGTGTACGTAGTTGTTAATGTACGTGCGTGGATGTTAATGAAGCGAAAGAAGTGTGCAAGGATCGTAGCAGGTGGCGATCCATAGTATCTGCCTACCCCCATGGGAAACAGGCGTGAGTATATGTATAGGTATGTATATACTTGAGATGGGCCGAGTAACGTCCGAATAAAGCCGGACTGTGTTAGGCTTTTTGACCTCTTGTCCAGCCAAATTTGACTGCGTCCGGCCCGTCCGGCTTCTAAATAAGTGATTTATTCGATACTTTTGTAAAAAAACCTTTTTTCTTCGCATCCGGCCTTGGGACCTAAAAGTCCTGCTTTTTTAACGGGTGAGTCCGGCTTTTTTATTTTAAGAGATGGCAACTCTAGGTGCCGAGTCACAAAGGCGGTCTTTCTAAAAGCAAGAGTAAATACCAAGAAAAATATGAACCTAGTTTAGTTCTTTGCCTTTTAGTGAAATGTCAAACTGCGTAAAAGTTCTTTGTGGTTCTTCACTCATGCTTGTTGTTAAAGGTTATAAGGTATATAAGCTTCGAGCATCGCGTCTGGAACAGAAGCGCGTCTTACTCTAAGAGTATAAGGTTGTGTTCTATTAATTTATGGGCCCCTAGATGATCAATGCTCAACATGTTGCAATAAATAAATAAATAAATAATATAAATATATAAATAAATATTTGACAACATCAGCAATGTCGAGAAGTTTAAATAGTAGATTGTTATACAAGACGCTAAAAGGACCCATTGCATACGAGGTGAGTTACAATGGGTTTTAGCGTCGTGTGTTACACTATACTTTTCACTACGATTGCGAGAAAATAAAATACAATATTAAATAGTATACCTACCTACTTCCGTAAACGAATCCACTCGTTTTTCTATCCTCCACTTCATAAACTTTTTGTACAATATTTAAATACCTAAATAATTTGTTGACGGCAAAAGATTAAAATCATTTATTTCCTATTATCTACAGTCACTTCAATCAGTATGTAATTATAGAAAAATTCTAAAGGTTTCGCGCCATGGTACCTTTTTTTAATTTCTGCTGTAGCAGCTAAGAAACCCAAACACGCATTCTACGATTCACTCTGTGCACAGAGTATAAATAAGTCTATGATTTCACCGAAGAGATGCTTTTAGTTCCATTTTCAAAAATAAGAATGAGAAACAGGGGGCCTATTACGAAAATAACGTACGCAATCACTTGGTCACGATAATCGTCTGCAGTTCGGCGGTTGTGGCTATTAAACACATTTTCAATTTGGCTATCGTAGCCCAAAGACTATTGAATGAATGATATCGGATACTTTGCGATATCGCATACGCAAGTGCTTTGTAATAGGAAACAATCATAACGAAGCACGGACGCAGTTGCGTGTATCGCATGAAACTTTTCGTAATAGACCCCCAGTATTAAAGTCGCGCGAGTTTTTATTCGTGATTATGAATAAATACTTTTTCGTTTTAGTAGGCTCATTGGTAATAGACAAACATTAAAAAAGAAAAAACTTAAACCCCTAGGGGTAATTATGCTATTTTATCTCGGCTCTTGTACGTTACAATGACGGACTTTTTGAGCAAGAGGAGTGAAAAAATAATCTTTGCTTTAACTGACTTTATTTTTTGGGGTTTTTGATTTGTAGTTATAGCTTTAGTTAATCGTTAGTGTTTTCTTTTAGACGACCTGAGTGGTGCAGTGGTCAACACAGCGCCTATATAGCAAGAGGTCCCTTGGTCGATTCCCGGCCGGCAGAAATTGAAATGATGAATTTTAATTTCTGTGACTGGTCTGGGTGTTACTATATATCAGTTGTCTTGACTAGCACCCATATTACAAGCTTTGTTTAGTTTGGGGCTAGATTGAGCTGTGTGAAATCATTTATTAAATTAATATTTATTTAATACTAAATACTAAATAATATACTAGAAAAAATACGACTCGCACCAGATCAATACTCAGACGGGAATCGAACCCGCGACCTTTGGATATCCGGTCCAATGCTCTGACCGCTGAGCTACCGAGTCACTATAGATGCACAGATGCTCAGCGGTCAGAGCATTGGACCGGATATCCAAAGGTCGCGGGTTCGATTCCCGTCTGAGTATTGATCTGGTGCGAGTCGTATTTTTTCTAGTATATTATTTAGTATTGTGTAAAAATAGCATTGTGAATGCAAAAATCTCAAATTTAAAAATGATATTTATTTATTAATAATATTTCGTTGTAGTTTCCTGTAAAATCTTTGAAATAGTCCTATTTTGTCAGCCAATTAAGAAGTGCTGTATACACTCCCTCCCTATTTTTTTCAGACAAGACTCTCGTTGCCAACGTAACAATTGTACTTCGATCACGTTCCTACTGATAAAACAACAAATATAAAGATAACAATGTATAATTTACAAGCACCACACAATTATTACCTGTCCATATTATCACCTTCATTATCAACCTGTGAAACACGCGTGGTAGACAGCAATCATAATAATTATACTAAGTACATACCTATAGTACCATAATAGTTTTAGTGAGATACAAAATAAATATGTTACTATTACTTTATTATTATTATATTTAACTAAGGGGTGATTTTTCAATGCCTAGATAGAGCGTCCGTTTGGTAGCGCATTATACTGCCAAATTGAAAATCCTTGTCATTCATATTTGTCTGTCACATGTTTGAATGACTTTTATTAGATTTGATTAATATTTAAACTGACTGATATTTGTTATCTGAGGTTTGTAAAATCAGCCCTTAATTGTATAAAGTTGCCAGCTACTATTTATTCTGTTTGATATTTCCAAACATAACTAATCTGATTTGCAAAGTTTTATGTACAGGATAGGATTACAGATTGCTAAACGAACACAAAAATGTGACAATGACTACAAACTTTGCGAAAACTTTTAACGCCAATTTTGAACGAATAATTTAATGAGAAACAGTGTCACCAGTTTAATTCTTACCTATTAAATTAAGGACAACAATTTTATCTTTGCGCATTTTTAAAGACTACAAAAAGCCTACTGTAAGCCATCATGAACAATATTTATTTACGTTCCACACAAAAACAAAGGCTTTTAATGATGTTTTTATTACTAAAGTCTTGTTGTAACTGACATAATTAGTTTACGATGGTTTTGAATAGTACCTATCGCAACAGTTAAACAGTAGCAATTAGGGTTGCCTTGCCGGTTTGTTGTATTTTTTAAGATAGACAGTTCCTCAGTGAGATTCCGGGTGTAGTGCGCTTCCACCTTCGGCCTTATCGTCACATAACATCGGGTGAGGTGAAGGCCAAGCACTACCCCGTTGTGCATAAAAAAAACTTACAACTACCTATAATACGGCTCATTTCAAGTTTCTTTTGTCTGGCTACCAGTCATATCTAAAATTATGACTAAAATAGATTACAATACTGATTTGGTGGACCAATGCCATGAGAACTCGCCCCATACAAAGTATATAGATACTTATTATAATGTATATTTTTTTATGATTTAATCAAAAACATCCGAAACTTATTTTTTTTATTTAAAATCTTTCAACCTTTTATCTTTTCAGTCTGGTATTTGCTTCTGGATGCAAGTAGGTATGTTGCAACACCACTGACTGCACGGACCAAACTAGTAAGATATCGTTTGCGTTGTTAAGATAACAAATCTTTATCTTTGTAACAAATCGCTCGACCAGCAAATACTGATTTTGAAATATTTACTCTTCTTATAGATAAAGTTGTGCCTCTATCTCCTATTTTTAAGGAGAATGATGAATTGAAGCGCTCATGGCGGAACTTGGCAGACTGATCGTCACGTTTGTTAAGCTACGCTTGGTCCGGTCAGGTGTCGGATGGGTGACCGCTAATGTTGCATTACAACTGAGCGCTTCCGTGCTTCGGAGGGCACATTAAACTGTCGGTCCTGGCTGTTGTCATCTGATAACAGTCGTTAAGCCAAGTTAGAGGCCTTACAGGCGGCTTGATGTACTCCAACACCAGAGGAGGCCACTAATCCTCATTTGATGAGACAGAAAGAAGGAGAATGACGTACTTACGACGCCATAACAACAATAAAAATTTCCGGCAAATAGTAGAGGTAAGGTAAGATTTAGTGGTGCCTGCTCTCGATCATCCCATCTGGTCAGCCCACCTGAGTGGGTAACCTTATGGGGAGATCGGGAGGAGGCTCTCTCCCTCCCCCCTCTGGGGAGAGGTCAGAACCCCCCGGATCCGCCACCGAGCCTACTATTCAGGCTTGACGGGGGACCCTGGGGGCGGCGAGAGACAAACCAGGAGTGGCTTCCTGCTAACTGACCGAGCCCAGCATGCCAAGTATGGTATACTTAAAGATTGTATTTGTCCTCACTATAATAAAAAAAATAAAAAAAGGTAAGGTAAGATAGCCAGCTCCTCAGTGGTCAAGATTCCGGGTGTAGTGCGCTTCCATCTTCCGCCTTATTAGAATTAGAATTTGTTTATTCATAGTAAACATGGTACAATTATTAGTATTACAATTATCGTGAGGTGAAGGCCACGCACGGATAGTGCGTTCTGCATTAAAAAAATCAAAAGGCGGCAATCTTGGCGCCAAACCTCAAGCCACCATATTCATAATACGTGTTGATATAAACCGTTAGAGGCGAGATGTCTCGTGGTTCTAATGAACATAAGTGGCTGCTTGCTGCATTAGCGGGGTCGGCGACCTGTAGGTCGGTTGCTGCGACCTCTGCCACAAAAGCCAGCGGCTAACATTATAGAAGTTTCTTACCAGCGGTGTCAAGTTCCAGCCCTCTAGCCTAGCATGACAACCGAAAAGCGATATGATATAGCGATTTATCACGTTTAGCAGTCAAAGCCAATGGATCTTGACAGTTGAGTGTCGATAAAACGCTTTATCACGCGATATTACCGTGTTTCGGTGATCGTGCTAGGGGGCTGTGTGCTGAGTGTTTCGCTATGATGGTAATGATACCTATCACAAAATAGATGTGGTTAAAAACCTCAGGTAACTTATTGGGGACAATATTAGTACGATATCTGATACCTTCTTCGGAATTTCCTGTGATAGAATAACTTGGCTGTTGATTGAACTGTATCTAATCTCATACTTACTTATCAGGATTAAGGTAGAGATTGCGGCTTAACATTGAAGTTTTGATATGCGTCAGCATTGCGAATCTACACTAATTGATGTAATGCTATCCCAGCTTCCGGGTTCAATCGAACGTAGAAAAATTTGTCTTTTTCTTTTAGATTGGTTTCCGTGTAGACCTGCCTTAAGATTACGTTACTCTGTAAGTTGCTAACAATTCTTGATTGAAACCGCAGTTTCATTGCTGCTTTACGTAAGATAGTTCTCATATTGGTTATTAATAAAGCAGCAATGTAACTGCGATTTCTGTCAGAGTTGATTGCAACAAAGTTACATAATCTGATTCCTATTAGAAAATACTTGATGCTGTTGTTTCAATGAAATACTTGAAAATATGATTCACGACACGAGCCACACCGTTAAACAAAATAATTTTCAATTACAGATAGTCTCCAATCAATAACACTTGACATTGTTTTTAAAATGTACAGTAAGCCCATTATACCCGTACCTACACCGAGTACGAAAGCAAAAGTAATAATATTCAATAGATGTATCGCACAGCAACGCTGGCAACATCGTTAACATTCCATCAACCAATGCACCAGTGGTATTTAGGGCGATGGCAGTACCTTTGACGACATGAACATGCTATCACAAACATAAACGGGGTGATGTGATGGGTGATTCTTCATATGTATAATGTCCATGAGATATGTTTTATGGTTTATGCTGTCCTTTTCATTTAATTTTGAAAATTCAAACATTGCATTTTCTGAAGACAAACATTTATAGCGACAGGGTGGAAAAAAGACGGTACTTGGAGGGAAAGTAGTAAAGAACCTATACCCTTAACTCTGATGATAGCAAATTTTACTAAAAGGAAACATTCCTTTATTTTTTTTATTATACTTAAGTAAAACTGTATTAAAAGTTTTTTTTTAAAAATGAGAAGATTAAGTAGGTAGTTAGGCAAAACAAAAATTTAACTAAACTACATTTTTTTATCTTTCTTGGGTCTGACCTTTAATTTAAGATACTATGTTATTTAAGTTTTTTTTTATTTAATTATAATAAATAAGTACAGTTTTTTTTTTAATATTTAATATAAATTATTAGGTTAATACCAATGATATTAAATGTAAAGATAGGTTACCCGAGCTTCACAATGGCAAGACGAAAGTCAGGTAATTGCCCGACTTTCAATTAGTCAGGCACAGTCTCGCGACACGGTAACACACGCGGCTCTCGTCAATCAGACGCAATAAAATTGTAAAATACCATAAATATATGTCTACTTGCGTTTTTAGACGATGTACAAATTATACAGCAACGGTTAGAGATCGGAAAAATGCTTTATTTCACACGTAAGTACTGTATTTAATAAAAATATGTATTTTCTATTACTTTATTCGGCCATATTGTACAAAGAGCGAGCTGTCTGCTTTGCGTGTGGGAGTGAAGGAGACAGCCGACGCGCTGTCAATTGGCAGCCAATGCGCATGCAGCGGCCAATGTGTGTATCTATGTAGGTATAGTAGGTATAGGTAAATATAATAAAAATAAAAATAAAGATAAAAATAAAAATAAAGATAAAAATAAAAAAAAAAGATAAAAAAAAAAGAACTGAACAACTTTCATTATTGGACCAACCCCGAAATCACGAAAAAAAATCAGCTGTTCCATTCAAAATGAATCTTATCATTTTATGAAAACAAAACTTGTTTGACCAAGGAGTTTTGCATAGCTTGAACTGAAATGAAATACCGCTAATTTCATTGTAGTTTTTAAATAAGAAAAAAGATTGGTTCACTAAGGAGTTTTAAATGCTTGAATTGTAAAGTGTACTTTACAATGGGATGTATTTAATAGCACTTTAAATTTGATGAAAACAGCTATAAAATTAAACACTTAAGCACTTTAAAATAATAATAGATCTTTAATATAATATTATCACTTAAATAATCATGAACCAAATTTACAAAATTAATATACACTCTAAAGTAATAATTTCATAGACAACTTAATTAAAATACCTACAAAAATAATGGTTTGCACTTTAACTATGTTGAAATCGAAACGAAGTAGAGAGTAGTTAGAAATAATTGAATTAACCATAAAAATAATGATTTCCACTGTAAATTGCTTAGCTTTAGATAATACTTGGCACTATACAATTTAATTTTATAACATGCTTTAGTACTTATTGTGTATTGTGTAGTGTACGTAAGTAGTTGATAATTAATTGCTCGCTAAGTAGGTACATAATGTATAGGTTTAGCAAATTCACACTTACCGGTTGAAGCTGAGGCTCTATAGTTTATTTACAAATAATAAACTCAGTAAAATATAGTTTGTTGTAGACGTTGTAGTAGGCAAAAGTGTCCAATTTTTGCTCTTGAGGTTGAAGTTTGTAATAGATGTTATAAAATTAAATTGTATAGTGAAAAGTATTAATTCTAAAGCTAAGCATATTTATAGTGGAAACCATTATTTTTATAGTTGATTCAATTAATTTTAAAGCTAAGCATATTTATAGTGCAAACCATTATTTTTAAAGTTCATTCAATTAATTTTATAGCTAAACATTTTAATGTGTGTAGCATTATTTTTAAAGTGCGTTTAAATATTCCCCCTTTACAATTAAAGCATTCACCATGCTTGACTTGTAAAGTGATTTGAAAATGGAACATTCTATCTAAACAATGCACTGTGTTGCACATGTCAACTTACACAGCCTCATACTATATTAGTTAATGCTAGTTACCGAGCAGTATGATGTAAAGTTAGTATACCGTCTTCACTTGCATAGACAGACAGCATGTAAAGTACTTAAGCTAAAAAAACATGGATCTTACGTTTCTGAAGAATCACCCGATCACTCTAACTGATAAAACAGAACAGCTAGGTGATTGCGTAAAGTCAATCGTATTCATTTGACAGTTCATATTGTATCATAATATATGTCATCTCATACAAATTGCAGCCGATGGAATACGATATGAACTGTCAAATGAATACGATTACCTTACGCAATTTTACCCCAGACTAATGATGGATACGACCGATTGTTTGTGGATTGGAATATGAATCTCGTAAGTCGTATTCTTTTGATGTGTTTTGAGGTAAATCGTGCTAGGTGAATCACGGCAGGTGACGCAATGGATGACTACGTACATGATAGTAATATTAGTTGCTTGTTTGCTTGCACACCTTACTAATTGGTCTGTGATCATACATGCATAAGAAATACAGTAAAACAGCATTTGCTTAAAAACAAATTCTGTAAATTCTTCTATTCTTTATTGCCAAACGCCAACCTACACGCAGTTGTTCATCAAAAGAAAAAGAAATGATCTTTCCTTACCCTAATTTGGGTAATGATTTCATTATTTGGCATCAAGCAAGACACTTGACTTTTTAGCGTACCTATCTGCAATAATATTATTTGTAAGAGATGAGCTATCCGTCCGTTTTTATCATTCGTTTCAAATCATGAATCACTGTTATTCTAATTTGTTCAAACACTTTCAATTGGCTTTATGACCATTTTCATGGTGTAAATAAGCTGATTTCATATCAGTCACCTAATTGTTTGCTCTATGGAGTGCTATATAATAATAATCCGCAACCAATGCTGCCAGACTTAATCGTTTTTATGACTCAGTGTTTAATGTTTCTTGTCTATTCAATTGTCATGTAATGCTATGAATGAAGTCATATAGCAGTCTGCAAGTGTACCTCGTTTTTATACCACGCTCGTTTTTGAGGATGTAACTGTCAATTCTTCAAGATATTAATATTTTAAATAGGGAATTGGCATACTATGACCGCTTGGTAGAGATGCATCAGAGATTATCAGAGATACCTATTCAAAATCTTTGTATTTAGATTCTCTGACGAATCTTCAAGAGATCTCCTCACATCCTCATCTGTGTCATCATGCATGATAAATGTAATCTGCCACATTGTCTGCTGTCGCTACTTGTTGTATATGTCTAACAAAGATGTCTGAACCAAGAAGCTGTTTATGTATTTAACCAGTAGGTATTTGGGTGAGGCGCTACTCTGCTGTATGTGAATTCACATAAAAAAATATGACAATAAAAACATCTTGGTTGATATCCTCAACACCATAAAACTGTTGTTTTGAAAACTGTATGTAGATTGTATTATTGTTATACTCGTATGTCCACGTGTGGGCTTCACTGCTTATTAACGGGTCACTGGCACAAATGCAATATGCGTGTCCATCGCTAGCCGTCTAACCTTTAGACAGGGCTACCTTCAGGTTTATTTGTGAATTACTTACGGAAAATTAAAACATCTGCACTCAAAATGTCTACTTCCTTAAAAAAAAATACGACGAAAGATTGTTGGGTCTTCTGAAATGCCCCTCCAATAGAACATTTTTAATTAAAATTTTCGACCAAGTTAAATTTACGAACATAACTCGTAATTTGGACTTGGTCAAAAATTTTAGAGCATCATTCATTAGCTAGCAAAAATATCGAGCTTATGTTATCATGAAACAATGAGAGTGCTAAAAATTGCAATATCTTTAGAGCTTGAAAAAACATAATACTAGTACCTACCTATATCACACTTATGCTTAGAGACATCGTATGGTATTAGAGGTGACAAATAGGCAACCCTAAAGAAAACTAAAAGGCTTTCCTCTTGACGGAAATGGTCGCGGGAGGATCGTCACTTCCGGTCGTTAGTTAGGTTAGATTGGGTTGTTTTGTTGGTTCGCCATGCGGTTGCATGTAGCAGAAGCCTTCAATATGATAATATGTTGGTATATTGCGCTTTGGGGCTTTATATCATTTGATTTTTTTTGTTCATCTATTAGATTCCCTATCGATATACATAGGTTTCATTGTGCGCCGGTATTTTTCCGAAATCTCCGTCAAAAAAAAAACTTGTTACCACTGTGCCAGCCTCTCATAGTAAGAGGTTCAAACTTCAAACCCATTTGTGCTATCATCATTGACGACATTGTGACCACAATCGCTTTGAGGACGTACAATGCGATCGTGACGATCCTAGGAAATGACCAATAACATTGTATGATTCTGATATTTATTAACAATACATGGCTCCAGGTTTTCCTCAATGACAATGATTAGTTTAATTTTTGACTCGGCTCACGTTCCTAAACATTACACGGAACGGAAACGGAACTGATAGAAATATAATGCAATGAAAAGTTTATTAGACAAACGTCAAATCTATAGTGCGTTTCAAAGCGTTCCCAAGGTTCCTTATCGAAATTATTGGACAGGCACGTATCCAGACTTTTAATTCGGGGGGGGACAACTGCATTCCGCAAATCGGAGTGACTCGCCCGCTAAATTTGTATTAGTCCTGTTCTGTGTGCTCCGGATTTCGGGGGGGGGGATAAATCCTAACTATCCCCTCCTCTGGATACGTGCCTGTTATTGGATTGATGTAGGTACGTAAGTTTATCGCTATCCATAGCGTTTCCAAATGTCAAGTTTATACATTTTTACTTAACGAATGTTTATCGCTTTTACAAATATGAGATTTGACAGACCTATTTCGACGCGAATTAAATGTTATTTATACTTAGACTTGAAAATTATACAGAAAGCTTATAATACTCTAGCTATGTAGCCATTATAATTTCTCCTTTATCGGCTTTACGTGAATGGGGAAGGGATTTTATTCCATTTCCTAAGAATAACCAAGTCGGGTTGCGTAAAACTACACGGTGAGAACTGAGAATGCTATTTTCGTCACAAGAAACGGATTTCTTACGAATGTCGTCTTCGTTGATAGCGCATTGATATTAATGATATTGCAGCTATAAACTTCTTATATTTAACTTGAAAAACGTCCTGTCCTTGTCCTGCTAAGACGTGATGCGGACTAACTCATCAGAAAAGAGATTTAAATGCATAACATGAAAGTACTGACTACAGTTCAGTGACTTCGGTTGTGCTTAGGTTTTCTTCCCACCGAAGCACAACCGAAGAAACGATAGATAGATTATCCACGCTGGTGGGGAATAGTTGAAAGAGAAGAGAGTGTATGATGAGATAAAGTTGATAAGGAAGAAATGGGGTAAAGGATGTGCTCCGAGGTGCGCCGATTGGCAGGAAAGAAACAAACTAGGATAGAGCCTACAAGTTTTCTCAGATTTTGTCCCTTTCCCCTTTCTGTCTCATCTGTGACTTTGAAACAGGTGGCTATAAGATTTTCTCATAAAAGAGACGCTTCAATCTACAATGCCAATGTTCCTTCTTTATTAATGCGTCATCATCCAAATTGTTGTATTGTATGTTCCCTTCTCTCACTAATCTCTTTTAATTTTTTATGGCACTTCAATTTAGCAGACGATTGCTCTTGCGCCTGAACATAAATAGTCTTATTTGTGATGATGATGATGATATTTGGGTGGGCTAAGCTTCGATGTTTTCTTGCCATGCGCTCTGCACGCTTTCTCGTTAAAAGCCTCGTTTGTACGCGGTGCGTGTGCGCAGACATTTTCAATAACTTAGACCCACTTATACCATACTCACTCGGTATTTGACGATTCGTTAAAGAAAGTTATTAACATTAGTAGTTACTATTATATATTCTGTGGTTATAATTTAGTTAGTTATTAACATTTTCTTACAAGGTAAGTAGAGGTAGTGTATATGATTCCGTATTTTTTTTCTTACAGCATCATATCTATTTGCATCCTGCATAATAGGCAGATAGAAGCCATACATTTCTGCACTTTTTTGGTCTAGAAATATAGCTTCTATTGTTGCTAGCCAATCTAGCCATTGTGTCTTACTTAGTGAAAAACTAACTAAACTTTTAATGCCTAAAATACAATTTAAAAGATTAAGGCCAGATAAAGCGGCAAGTGGGTGTACTGTTATAATAAAATTGAGTCAATAGCATCGATTGTATTTATCAGCTGATAATGACACTCAATAGAATCGATAATATAGTGATAATATAGTGATAATACAGGAAACCTGCTGATTTGTGAATATGTTTGCCTGCGTGTCTTGGAAATAAAAGTTGTTCTAATTTGATTATTTCGATGATAAAATATTTAAGATAAAGGAGTCATTCTTTCCTGGGTTCACTTTTTTAAAATTTTCCTTCACCCATAATATTTTTTTTTCTCGTAGATTTCTTTCGTGGGACAAGGTTTCCAAAAAGAAAAAAAATATTAATCCTTGCAAACATAAATAAAAAAAATTTTAAAACTCGAACAATGGTGCTCTTCATCGTGTTTCTTCTTGTGTTTTCGCTTTAAAATGAAAGTGTCTTACTATTAATTTTACTTTTCCGAGTATATCAATAAATTCTAATACTTGCTACAAGTTTTTACTGTTGATTTAATCCTGAAAATCCATTTTGTACCGCTGCCGGCTGTTAAGGGATATTCCTTTGCATTTTTATTTCTATTAAAATGACTACATTGTCTGTTGATATGTCATTTGTCATTTTATTTGACATCTGACAGCATCAGCATCAATGCCAAGATATGTTGCCAAAATAGAAGAACGATTTGGGTTGCTGTTTTATTAACTAACTATCCAACTTTAAAAATAAAATGTTTGCAGGTTTAAAAAAAAATATTTATCTTATTTGTTCTCTTTCCATAAAATATAATTTTATGACCGTAGGCCACGGGTTACCCAAATGAGCCCAGCATCCATACAAAAATGGAACATCTCCTTTGGCCAGTTGTACAATAATAAGAATATCACAACACAATATAATTTAATAATTTACAACTTCATTACTAGTCACGATGCTAAATGTTCGCTATCTCCTTTCATCCCACGCCCGCAGATCCCTACGAAAGAAAATGATACTTGCAAAATGGCGAGTGACGTCACGGCCTCTCGAATGAATCATCTTGGGCAAAGCTATTAGGCTCGTCCTCACCTATTTTATGACTCATGACTGGTCCTTCGATACGCCATTATTGTCATCAACACAGAATATATTAAAGTACTACATCTATTTAATCATCTGTGGTAACATACAGCTCGAAAATAAATATTTTAAGTTCGATGCGTCAGATTGGAGATGGTTTCGGCATATTATATATTCTGTGGTTTCGGCACAGATTACTAAATAGTTACTATATCGGCCTCTGGTTACTTTGTTGATTATTTGCTGTGCGTGCTTTGATCATTGTGCGTGTGGCTTCAAGCAGAGGGAATAGCAATTAATTAACCCCTCTCACTTGGGGCGTCGTAAAGGTTGAAAAAAAAATACTAATGAGGTTGGAAAAAACACCTTTTTTGACCAGGGGAATGTAACTCCCGATGCGATCGAGTTCGAATCGAGTAAACGTCAAATCGGTACCACGGAAACCGTTTTCAAAGTAAACGTCAAATCGGTACCACGGAAACCGTTTTCAATGTGCCTTCCAAAATAACGAGATTTCTGACGTTTATTCGATCCTGATGTGAACTCGATCCCGTGGAGAGTAAGAATAAGGTCCATCATTGCGATCAAGGGTGATATACCCGCGTACCAAATGTGTGATGTGTGATGATGGTAACGTTGAAATTTTGGTTCAAAATTATCCATGTCTACGATGGTTAATGTAAAATGCACTCTGTAATAATATTATTATTACGTGCTAAAGCAAAAATAAGTGATACACTAATTCAATGCAAAACAATAGTGGAATGAGATCATCATGTTCAAATAAGACAGCTCGGGTAGAAAAAATATTCTTTACGCAATACTTTGCTTAAGAGGATTGTCAAGCAAACGGTCTCCATACAAACGGCGATAACGTTTCCCACCCTCTAAACCTTAACCTACAGTAATTAATTTTTGGTATTTTTTTTAAATGCCTAAAAACTAGGGCTGTACGTTTTGATTTTTAAAATATCTATAATAGATTTCGAAATATTTGCATTTTAGTGATTTCATACAAAACACAGAATTGCCAATATTTTCAAATCTACAATGAATATTTTAAAAATCAAAACGTACAGCCCTAGTTTTTAGGCATTTCAAAAACATACCAAAAATTCATTGCTGTAGGTTAAGGTTTAGAGGGTGGGAAACGTTATCGCCGTTTGTATGGAGACCGTTTGCTTGACAATCCCCTTAAATCATTTTGTATTTTGATAATATTAATATTGTTGACATTTTTATATGACTCTAACTAGACATCATCATCATCATGTCAGCTACAAGACTCCCACTTTTGAGCACAGGAATCCCAATTTAAAACTATATTTTTAACTGTAATTAGCTGTCACAAAAAAGAAAAAAAAAACTAGGTATATCAGAATTATAAATCGCATATCCAAATTCAACTCTATAAATAGATAGATAGATAGATAAACACTTTATTGCACACACACATTACAGGAAATATAATAACATAAAACTTAAAACTATGGTGAGCAAAGGCGGCCTTATCGCTAAGAGCGATCTCTTCCAGACAACCTTTGAGACTTTGGATAGCTGGAGAGATGTGTGAAGGGCAGTGTGTCAGTAACATACACATTCAAATAATACAATTCTACTTAAAATTATACTTAAAATAAATAGTTGAGATTTAGGACGACAATTTTCAAGTTTTTGACCAACCGAAGTTAACTAACGACTTAACATATTAATTTAATAGCCAAATAGTTAATACTAAAGCCCATCAGCTCGTCATAGTAGCGAAAACCCAGTGGCATCCAATGTTAATGATGAAATTGATGATAAATAAAGAAGCAGAGCTATAACTAACGGTGCATCAATACGGGTTATTGCAAAGTAGGCTATAAGTGCATGGAGTCCCAATTAATAACGTGTTTTATAATTATTATAGTTTTCGGTACTGGTTATTTTAATTTGGTATGATGAAATGAAACCCAGCAAAGAATCTATCGCAAATTAGGCGAGATTAGTTTGTGGTTTGATGTTCCGAAAACATTCTGGGTAGGAGCCGATATAAAATTAGTAATCTTATTTTGGGCGTTGAAATTATTTTAAGCCAAGCGGTTTATTTCCTGTTGGGTTCCTGAGTTCACATTACTGGATAATGTAACGTTTAATAATATATCCACAGGTGGTTGAATTGATTTGCCGATTTAATACAGGCGTGCATAATTAGCCTATCCAAAAAAAATACTGGTTTTTGCTTGCTTGCGGTTTTTGACAAAGATTCACTTAAAAAAAATTTTTTTGAAAATACATCGTCGTTTATACTATTATTTTATTCTGTGGTTCAGTGTCAGACTCAATCATTTGTTTGAGGACGATGGACCAGCTTATCCATTACTTTGCCCCTCTTTGCCCTATTGATTTTTTAGATCGCATGTGGATCGGTAGGAGTGAGTCCATCTGTATATGGATAATGGAATGGAGTAGCGAGACCACGGGCTGACCTCGGATGCTGATCTTGAACTACAAACCGGCTGCGCAGGCGGCGACGGTGGTGACGTCACCGTCAGGCCGCGTGCGAGCTTAGACAACACCCCGCGTTTTTATTAAAGCTGCTGGATAGTGTTGCTGTTTCAGGAAATTATCCCTTTAAAATTGGAAAACCAAATCTTTAACATTTTTGATCAGGCAAATGAGTACTCTCTCTGACTCTGCGTCAGATCTATCTACAGCACACAATTTTGCTGTTTCGTTTTCAGCTGACGATGACGCACATACTGCTTAAGAATAAAATAAACAAACGCGTTAGCTCTCAGCCTTTAGCTATTGCTAAACTTGTACTAATAATATTATATTAATGTATTCTGTGCTAAAAGCCGACTGACGTGATTCTCGCGATATAGCCGAGATTCGGGAACTAAATGAAGACTTATCAGGCAGCTACCAATGCGACAATCCGCCAGATATGGTGGATGTTCGCCAGGTAGTCTGTTACAGGTAGCCTGTAAATTGTAATACCATTAATTTGGATAGAGGTATGGGTATTGCCGATCAGATAGGTGATTGCGTAAAGTCAATCGTATTCAATTGACAGTTCATATTGTATCATAATATATGTCATCCCATACAAATTGCAGGCGATGGAATACGATATGAACTGTCAAATGAATACGATTACCTTACGCAATCATCCTTTAGATTTTTTGCGCATGCTATAGTGCGGTGGAGAAGTCCTTCAAAAAGTTTTGGAAAGACAAAATTACCAGTTAGGGGGAGACAAGACTTAAGCTTCAAGCGACATGTTTTTTATCTGCTTACTATTCTCCTCATGGATTCGCTATACGCGTCGATACAACCAAGTGCTGAGTCACAATCACAACCTAATGTTTGTTATTGTATTCGATGATGTCATAATTTATCTACCGAGACTGGTTTGGCAGCTTGGAACACTGTGCTTGCCCTCGCTTTTATGCTCAAAATACTTTTGTTTATAGCCTTACATCTCCACGAAGGATTGAAATGACAGTCATAATTCCTTGTCGCTCCAGGGTTAAAACCATTGTGATGAAAACTGCAGGGTGAATTTTGGTCAAAACAAAAGAATATCAAATTCTTCTCGACCACTTTTATGGTGGTACTTTCGGGTTTATGATTGATTTCGTTCGAGTTGGTTCGTTACGGTCGCAGTGTCTCGCGCTGAGGGTCAACGGACTGGCGCAGTTTTGTTTTTGGCACGTGATTGCGAGTATTTGAGGCCTATTCATATACGAGCGTCAGCAGAGAGACAGTCTATACCTAATGCCGTGATTTCCCATATTTTAAATACCTATTACTTATTGACAAGACAATACCGTCTGAGGTCTGAGTAAACTGACACTTTTTCCACTTTCAATAGGTTCTACTGCCGTGCTATCTCTGTATCCTATATTCGCATACTTCCTATGAGGTATGAGGCCTGCAACCTGTCTGAAGGAGTCCCAAGCTCAGATAGGTAGACGACATAAGGTAGTCCTTTCAGACTCAGACAAATGAGCGCTCCCCACCCAACCCAAACATACCCTTGATTTTGAATGTTTTGATTTGACGAATCGAATCATACATGCTTCTTCTTGGTTTCCACCACTGAGTTAATCTTAATTTCTTAAATTTTTAATTATAATTACTACTTTAAATAAATAAATATAATACTATACTAAATAATTAAATATAATACCATAATTATATCTGCCCAGTAGCCTATCGAAGTTATCTCGGACGTTGAATTTGAATAAGCCCTTATTTTTTTATGATGTAGGTACGTCCATGGATGGATTTAAATTGCGTGTGGGCAGTAAGATATTAGGCGCGGTCAGATTAAGCAATATACTTTATTTTATGTACAGTCAACGGCACGTCAGACTATACATGTTGACCTTGAGACCGCCTTTATGCCGAACGTAATAACATAAGAGTTGTTTTCGTAGTTCCATACATAACTTTTGTAATAACTGCATTCTTTATTTTATGATTGGCCTACTACCTTATCATTTGTACAATATATTATTTAAACATAAAAAACATAATGAAAATATTTTACATCCATAGTAGATACATACAGCGTTTATTGATAAAAACAAGATCACATTTCCATAGAATAATAAATAGCCCTTTCGCTTCCATTTCAAATTCTAAATGTTAAAACAATGATGGAATTGTATAACAGTAGGTATCCATTTATGTTATTATAATCAATTTATTCATACTAATTAATTAGTTGTATTGTAGCATGCGGCACTAATTGTACTCTCCATTTCATAATAAAATTAATTGATTTAAGTAAATTTAAGTTACTTGCTCGAGCGGAAACTCACAGCCAACAAGAAATCGATTAAATGAAGACGATTTTATTACCGATTGACAGGTCTGCTAATAGAATCGATTTGTGTAACGAGCCGTGGTAGGCGCTATCAGAAACCGAGCAAGATCAACCGGTGGAACCAACCAACCAACTTAATTCAACAATGATGGTTCATGGTATGATTGTTGTAGGTAATCTAATCAAGTACTTAACTAAGTATATCCGATATTTAGCACTCATTATTATTATTTGAGTGTAAGGGGCTATGCAGCTCAAAATGAGGCTGTAGTCACTGCGACCTAAAAGATCTATTGTAACTCGCCACCTAATTATAGTAACATTAGTAACTCTTTGAGCCCAGCGGCTTCCAAGAAGTCGAGAATCTTCCTGGTTTTAAGAGTTTTTATTTCCTCCGGGTCGATAACATGTCGTCCCAGATGGATACTACGCCTGTGGATTAGAGGTCCACAGTCACATAAGAGGTGCTTGGGCGTTTCCTGCTCCTCGTTATAATATCTGCAGATGTGAGTTTTGCACTCATGAAACAAGATTTGTCTATGATTAGATAGCAGTGGCGAGGGGTGAAATTATGGCAAAAGCACAGAATACATAATAGTAGCAAAAGTAAGCCCTTCTACAAAAATGTTGTGATCTGCATAGTGGATCGCTGGGGTGGGATTTCGAAAAAGTAAGCCGATGAGAATCTGCTTGTATGGACCCTTAGCCACTGCTTGATAGGCAAATTTAATGTAAGTCTCGTGTCACGTGTGTTTTCTATTACATTCTATGAGCTGTTATAAGTGTTTATACAGCTTGGTCTTAACTGCTATGGCTTTTATCACATGCCTCAATACACGTCAGAGTGTGTGTGGGCAAGTAATCCGGTGTTACGTCACGTTACACGTTACGTTTGTAGCTGGAACTGTTTAGTCTTCAGTCTTCACTATTTGATACAGACGTCATTACACGTTCAGAATAGTAATCACGATGTGTGAGCGAGCGGTGAAACATTGCAATGGGGTTTGGGAAAGTGATGACCGTTCGTACCCGGATAAATTATGAAAAATACTGGAAGCATTGCAGTCTGACGTCTTGTGTTATTGGTTTATTGGTATCTAACTGTTTTAAGGCGAGGCCAGTTCACGATCTGATAAAAAGTCTGATTTTTGAACTTCCAATGTGAAGAACTGATGTAAAATTCTACTTCACAAAAATTACTGTAGACTGAAAAAGAAACAAAGAAGCATAGTAACCGAACAGAATATTGAAAAATGGCATGGTAACTCTGTAAAAAAATCCTGAATAACACCATAAAAACTTATAAAAAAAAAATTCAAATCGTCAGATTTCGTAATTTTCAACGACAGTGATATGATTTTTTATGCAAAAAGGATAGCTTTTTTATCGATCTAACACAATAACCGAGTACATTTTAAATAAATGATCCAGTATTTCAGAAATCAATAAAAATGTACTAAAATTCGTCAAATTTCTGGCGAAGCGTCAATTAAAGTTATGCAATATTCAACCTTATTCTAAAGACATAGTGAAAGAGTAAATTTCGTGAACTGGCCTCGCCTTAATTATAATTTGTAGCTAGTATATGTTTTTACCGCCTCTGTGGTCTAGTGGTTCGTCCATCTTTGTAGGACGCAGAGGTCTCGGGTTCGATTCCCAGGACAAATGTACCCCTACATTTATACTCGGTTTGGTTGGTGGTAAGGCTTATTTCAAGTCCGCCTGGCTAGCTACCACCATAATACGTAGGTCTGACGCCATAACAACAATATAAAAATTGTTGTGTTCTGGCAGTTAGAGGTAAGATAGCCAGTTCCTCAGTGGTGAGGATTACGGGCGTAGTGCTCTTCCACCTCCAGCTTTATCGTCACTTAACATCGGGTGAGATGAAGGCCAAGTACTATCCTATTGTGCATAAAAAAAAATGGTAACTACTAGCTAGTTTATGTTTATTAAAGGTATCCAGTAACTTATCCTAGGTCAATTCAATCCTCAAAGGTTCTGGCACAGCAATATTTGATTGTGTTCTTTTTTATATTCAGCTATTAAAATGAAATTATCCCGTTTGTCCCCAGGTTTCAACACAACAAAATCTACACATACATCGGCGAGGTGATGGTGTCGGTGAACCCGTACAAGACCCTGGACATCTATGGCCCCCAACACATGGCCCAGTACCGAGGGAGGGAGATGTTCGAGGTGCCACCGCACGTGTACGCAGTGGCCGACGCCTGCCAGCGGGTGCTGCGGCAACAGGTGAGCCACAGTTAGAGCCCCCGCAAACTATAGACTTTATATCGACCGATAGTTTGGTCGGATCTTTTTTAACATTTGTTCCCAACGAGTCCACCATCAACTGTCACACTGTGACTGGTTGGGATTTTTTTATTAAAAAAATCACATGAGACATGACACATGAGAGCAAGTACCGGGTTTTTAGTGGGTAAAAGTTACTTTGCGAAAGTGATGAATGAAAAATTTTTCAAACAATAATATTGTATCTTTTGTGGTTGATGTGGCTTTATTGATTTATATCTTATTTTCACTCTTTGCAATCATGGATTATCATAACATTTTATATGTATTTAAGTACCGTTACAATACTACTGTTCGTTGATAAAAAGTATAAATGTGATTGTAATACAAATAATTTCTTCTAATTGTGAAAACTGTTTAAGGCTTTTTGTTTTTAAGAAACACTGTACTAATGTTTAAGATAAATAGCCGTTTGTTTTCCATGAAATATAAAATATAAAAATATAAAATATTACTCCCTCCCGGGGTCTCATCGAGCCACTGGCTGTGTGGGACCACGAGAGGCGATCGAGGATAGCCGCAACGTTGAATGTTGCGATACCCTCCTGGCGAGCCTCACATACGAACCCCCTGCGGGAGGAGGGATGCGTAAATGCATTTTTGATTTTTCTCGGCGTAAAAAAAAAGTGAGCCACTGTGGCAGCACCGTGAGCGCGAGACGTACCAGTGCTAGCCTTGGGTGGTGCAAGACGTGGCGGCGGGGGGAGAGAAAGCGGCGATAGACGTACGTGCGAGAGAGAGAAAGAGGAGGCTACTCTGCCCCCGCCCTCACCGCGCGCGCACTTACCCAAGGCGCGACACTGCTCTTGCGATGAGACTTTACTTAGGCCCGTATTTATAAACCGCTCTCAACGTTAAGTCAAGTGTGATCTCAACTCTATCTTGAGATCACACTTGAGATGTTCTTCTTATAAGAACAGCATCTCAGGAATTATTTCAAGATAGCTCTTAACGTTGAGAGCTGTTTATAAATATGGGTCTTACACCCCTTTGCACTAAACTTAGGAATCGCCCAAGTCTTTACCTAACTACAACTGGACCAAATTACTAATAAAACGGTGTGGTAGAGTTGTAGTTAGCCAAAGACTTAAGCGCTTCTTAAGATTAGTGCAAACGAGTGTTAGAGACTTTCTATTGGTCCCAGCACATACATACTTAACCCATATCGCAGATGAGAAAACACCCAACATAAATTAACTCAAATCTACATCCAGTAAACAATGGCTTCATCACTGGCATGTTCTTTGCTTGCTACAAACGTTTGGGTTCCGAATATTCATCGATATTCTTTGAAAAGAGAAACGTTTCTTAGAGATTCACCGTCGAATTCTTTAGGCGATTGGCTCTCAAAAAAACTTAGAGCCTGAGTTAAACGGGTGCTTGAGTAACGAGGCGCAGCAGTTAAAGTACCAGTGACCTCGACCCTAGCCAATGGCCCGTAAACAATATACTGCTCTTACCTACCAAGATCAAAGGTGCAGTCGTAATGCAGTTATAGTTTTCCATTCCAATTTACGAGGTGCATTCTTTAGGAATAGTCTTGGGGAATGACCGTTTCTTAATCTTTCAGGGTAGAGACACATGCGTCCTGATATCGGGAGAGTCGGGTGCCGGCAAAACAGAGGCGTCCAAGTTCATCATGAAGTATATAGCAGCGAACACGACACAAGTGCACAGAGAATATATCGACAGGTGAGGATCACTCAGAAATTTTTGTATTGATAAGCATTTTCATTCATACTAAATATTATAACTGTTTATCTGTTTGTTATTTTTTTCCCGACTAAGCTGCTTAAGCAACTTTGATAAATTTTGGTTAAGGCGAGGCAGTTCACGAAATTTACTCTTTCACTATGTCTTTAGAATAAGGTTGAATATTGCATAGCTTCAATTGACGCTTCGCCAGCGATTTGACGAAATTTAGTTCATTTTATTGATTTCTGAAATACTGGATCATTTATTAAAAATGTACTCGGTTATTGTGTTAGATCAATAAAAAAGCTATCCTTTTGCATAAAAAATCATATCACTTTCGTTGAAAATAACGAAATCTCACGATTTGAAATTTATTTTTTTGGTGTTATTCAAGATTTATTTACAGAGTAACCATGCCATTTTTCAAAATTCTGTTCGGTTATTGTGTTTGTTTGTTTTTTTTTTCAGTCTACAGTAATTTTTGTGAAGTAGAATTCTACATCAGTTCTAAAAACAGAATAAACGGGGGGGTTTTTTTTTTTGCCATTTTTTGGTACGGAACCTTTCGTGCGCGAGTCCTACTCGCACTTGGCCGGTTTTTTCCACATGAATAGTCCTTAACTGACAACTAATCCTTTTACAGGGTCAAAAACGTGCTAATCCAATCGAACTCCATACTGGAAACGTTCGGCAACGCGAAGACGACCCGTAACGACAACTCGTCCCGGTTCGGCAAGTACATGGACATCCATTTCGACTACAAGGGCGACCCCGTCGGGGGGCACATCAGCAACTACCTCCTCGAGAAGAGCAGGGTCGTTGCCCTGCAGCCAGGGGAGAGGAACTTCCACTCTTTCTACCAGGTACCTAATTAGGAACTAGTGGCTCTGTAGGCAAGTACGTGGATGGATATCCACTTCGACTAAAAGGGGGACCTCGTCGGGGGGCACATCAGCAACTACCTCTTCGAGAAGAGCAGGGTCGTTGCCTTGCAGCTAGGGGAGAGGAACCTCCACTCTTTTTACCAGGTTGCGCCATTTTGAAAAAAATCGAAAAACAATCGACAAAAAAACCTATACACCGTGTTACCAAATAACCCCTAATGCCGAATATGGTAGATAAGGACCATCAACCTGAATATCTTTTACTATGGGACCAACTCTGAAATCGCGAAAAAAATCAGCTGTTTCATACATTTAAATATTTTCCTTTAATTATTTTTGTATTAAACAGCTGTTTTTTTTTCGCGATTTCTGAGTTGGTCGCATAGTAAAAGTTGTTCAGTTTGATGGTCCCTATTTACCATATTCGGCATTAGGGTTTATTTTTTAAAACGTTGTATAATTATAGAACCTGCTCACAAAATTTCACGAGAATCGGTTGAGAAATGCGATCTGTAGAAGAGAACAATCTGACAGCCGGACGGACATAGGAAAGATTTTTTGCCCAAGCCGCTTCGCGCTCGCTCGATAAATTAAGAATAAAGACCTGTCTGACTTCACCAATTACCATTTCGCATTTTTGCCCAAGCTGAAACGCTACGCTTCGCGCTCGCTCGGTCAATTTTAAGCATAAAGGTGTCATTCTGACGACACCAATTACCATTTCTCTCAATACACATCATCGTGTATAGCAAGCTCAGCAATGCTTGGAGCGATATCGGTCACTTGAGTTCTCTTCAGCATCATATCAGCCGCACCATACCTACTGCCTGGGTATAGGACTCCCGCAAGAATCTCCACAATTCTTGCGGGAGATGATATAATGAACTCTACTGGTCGTTCTAATTTTTTTTATATACTTATTATACCCTTTTTCGTTAAAAAACTAATTTTTCTTTTCTTATCAAATGAGGATTAGTGGCCACCTCTTAGTGTTAGAGTTTATCAAGCCGCCTGAAAGGCCTCTAACTTGGCTTAACGACTGTTATCAGATGACAACAGCCGGAACCGACGGTTTAGCGTGCCCTCCGAAGCACGGAAGCGCTCAGATGTAATGCCACTTTACCAGTCACCCATCCGACACCTGACCGGACCGAGCGTTGCTTAACAAACGTGATCGAGTATGTCATCTTAGAGAACGCTGCGCGGTTGGGCCGGATTTAATTTCTGGCAAAATCATTAAACGTTACGCACAGCTTCTTTTGCCATCTATTGCTCATATCTGCAACCTGGCTATCTCGACTGGTGTGTTTCCATCGGCCTTTAAGATGGGTCAGATTAAACCGATCTTCAAGGGCGGGGATGGGGATTGTGTCGCTAATTATAGGCCTATTTCAATTTTGCCTACTCTCTCCAAAATTCTTGAGCGCCTAATAAATAACAGACTTGTTCACTTCTTAGAAGCCAACAATATTTTGTCTCCTTCACAATACGGATTTCGTAGAGGTAAATCAACTAATGATGCAGTTCACAACCTCGTGAAGTCCATTGTCTCTGCTCTGGATGAAAAGAAGAAATGTGCGGTGCTTTTTCTCGATTTAGCGAAGGCATTCGACACGGTCTCCATCCCCCGCCTGTTGAGTAAGCTGGAGAGATGTGGCATACGAGGCCTTCCCCTTCAGCTGCTTAAGGATTACCTGACTAACAGGACTCACAGGGTTAAAATTGAGGAGTGGGTGAGTAGTGAGTCCCTTATTACTTACGGGGTTCCGCAGGGCAGTATCATCGGGCCAACACTATTCCTCATCTACATTAATGACCTTTGTCAGTTGCGGCTCAGCGAGGGCAAGATCTTCACATTTGCCGATGATACGGCTGTCTTTTTCCAAGGGGACTCATGGGCCAGTGCATTTGGCTTAGCTCAGAGAGGTCTCGATACTGTTAATGGATGGCTGAGATGCAACGTCCTTACTCTTAATGTCCTCAAAACAAAATATGTCGCCTTTGCCTTAAAATCTAACCAACTACCACCGCCTGAGTTTAGTATTAAAGTCCACGAATGCGGTCCTCAGACTGCCCCAATTGTTTGCACCTGTCCTACCTTAGAACGCTCTGAACGCTTCAAATACCTTGGAGTGGCGCTAGACCAGACGCTCTCTTTCAAATACCACCTAGATTTGCTAGCTTCAAGACTCCGGAAGCTCATCTACATCTTTAGGACGCTGAGAAACGTTGCTGATCGCAAAGTCATAACCTCAGTATATTATGCATTGTGCCATTCTCTCATAGAATACTGCATCAGCTCGTGGGGTGGCGCTGCAAAAACTCTCATTCTGCCTGTGGAGAGGGCTCAACGTATATTGTTGAAGGTTGCTGCTGGTCTCCCGTACCGTTTTCCTACTGTCGAGCTCTACGTACACTGGAATATTCTCACTGTTAGGCAAACTTATATTCTTAAAACGGTACTTAAACAGCATTCACAGTTACCCTATAACCCTAACTTGCTAGAAGGCAAACGACGCAAACACCAAGTGTGCAACACACCTGCTGTCAGAACATCCTTTGCTCATCATTTCTTTGACTGTCTCGGACCACTACTTTATAATAGACTTAATGCTTCTCTTAATATCTATCCGCTTCTGACTTCTAACTGCAAACGTACTGTGACTAAATTTCTTATGACTCTTGACTACGATGCGACTGAAAACCTACTCAGCATTCAGAAATAAATGTGAATGTTATTTTATTATATATTAATTACTTATGTCAAATATTGGATTTCGTGTCGGTATATATCTCTCGCTCCTACAGATATTCACGCACACACGCAGACGCATGCACACACCACCCATACAAACACGAACGCACATTCACCTACACACTCACTTACACATATACATCTTAGCTTTGGGGTGTATACTATATTTTAGTTTACATTGTTCTGTTTAGTTTTTATACCTGTAATTTTAGTTAACTTTTGTTTACCGTCTTGTACTAGGTGTAATAGTATCAAGTTACAATGCATACGGTAAAACTATTGTCTGTGGGTGGGCCTGGCGACCTGTGTCACAGGTTTCTTTTCCGAAACCTACTGCTGGCACCAGTCCCTCACAAATTTAGTAACCATCCATGTGTAGCTTCTAATTACCACTTAAGTACTTTATTTGTGATGGGAAAATAAACAATTATTTCATTCATTTCATTTCAGTTCCGCCATGAGCGCTTCGAATAAAAACCAAGTTATATGAAAAAGTGTGATTATCATAGATAGACAATGTTTAAATAAAGTGGGCATATAGTGGTTTCATGTAGACTTTTATCGAAATTGCCCTGGGTCACGACACGTGAACATTCTGCTAATTTCCTGCGGCTGATATTACTTTAATATTATTTATGGCCAGCCATAAAGATTATGAAGGTTTTACCCTATCATCATTTATTTTATTTTCGTTACACATTACCTCTATTATCGAATCTCATTTAATTTTACTTTAATTAAATATTTTTTCCAATATCAGCTATGTTGATAACAAGGTTGAAAATCAATAATGAGGTGGATTTTCCAACTACATAAAATAGATAATTATGTAACCTTTTTTAAAGTAACAACCTTATGTATCGCACGAGCACGACAGGCAACGCAACGGGTTTAAACCTGAGATTCGAAAATACAAATTACTGTTTATGTACAGTCAACGCAAAAACAAAATGATCTGAGCATTTAAACCTACCAAAATACTTAATCATTTGACAGAAAGCAACTTTATCTCAAGCCATTAAGTTGCACTTTCGTTTGTTCTCAGACAACAAATAAAAGTTCACCTTTATGTCTAGTCAAATTTATTTAGTCAATAAGTTTAGTATCAACCTACCTAACTCTAATGTTCATTCTACTTATATTCAAAGTAATGAAAATATTATTTAATACCAATTTACTTCTCAATTTTTGAATGTGAGATAAGGTTGATTTTGCCAAATGATTAGCTATTTTGGCAGTTATGTATGCTCAGATCATTTTAGCGCTGACTGTACCTGCTCAAAATAATGAAACAAATGACTTAGATAAAATCAGTTTTGTGTATGAGAACAGTATGTCGTATTTTTGGAAATTAGTCTATTATTGACATAAGTGCGAGCGAAGCGACTCCGTTCCGCTTGGGCAAAAGTGCATTTGTATGTCCGTTGTCCGGCTATTCTCCTCTACAGGTCGCATTTAAAAAAAAAATTGTGTGCAGTTTCGATAATTATACGGATTTTTTGTCGATCCAGTTTTTCTAAATTTTTCAAAATGGCGGAGAACGTAAACAAAACATTTCAACCATTTCGATAAATATTAAATGTCACAAACGCGTGGTCAACATCTCACAAAGCCACTAGTTAAGTAATCAACAGAATTTTACGTGATATAATATTGACAAATAGCAACCATTATATAGAATATTATTAAACTATTGTTTAATCGTTTGTAATAGAACATTGAATACACAAGTGATGATATAAACAATAATACCGTCCGATTCGGTTGTTTATAAACACCACATGTTAGACAGGTAAATAATGTTCAATATACATACTATGCTAATTAGCCCTGTACCACAGAATATATATATAAGTAGTACATATTAATTGTAATGTAGACAGTTAACAGCTTTTTTAATCAACATTAAACTCTACGCATCAGACTTTAAAGTTGAAAATCCGTAATGCTTGTCGAATAACGACCATTTAAGGTTTGTACCGCGTCCTTAGCGGTTAACATCCGTAACGGCATATTCATGGAAATATTTAAGGCTAAGCGAATAGTAGAAGTCGTCGGTAAACTCAGGTCAAGGCTGGCTAGGCACAGTATAGGGGTACGATTAAGTAACTAGTTCAACAGTCTTACGCTTGATTCTAATGTCAATGTTATTTTAAGTTTATATGCAATAACCTTTCTCCTTAATAGGGGTTGAACGATTTCAATTCCAATCGCAATTAGTTTTCTTAGTGACCGCACAATGGCCCAATATGGCGCTGTTGTCGCAACTCAATAGTACAGTAAGCGCCAAAATGATCTGAGCATTCAAACCTTTCAAAATACGAGTAGCTAACCATTTGACAAAAATCAACCTTATCTCAAGACACAATGAAACAGCTATTCATTTATACTACAGTTTTTTTGCCGCTAGACAAAGTTTTTAATTATTTGAGTGCTCATTTGATGTTAGTATTTTGGTCCTTCGAACCGGATGCTTTACAAACTTCTGAATTAGCACTTACCCCATCGAATATGTTTGTTTAAACTTTTATGATAAGTAATTACTATTTTGTTTGCATGCCAATAATAACGTAAGAGCTCGATGGCGCAGTGGTTTTGCACCTGGCCCAACGATTACGGAGGTCAAGCAACTTGCAGTCGTTAACACCCACTAATGCGCATTGGGTCACAGTCATGGCTCATCCTTCTTATCCACCCATAAGGAAGACCTGTGCCCCAGCAGTGGGGACAATAAATTGGCTAATGGTCATGCCAATAATATTTGTATTCTTTCTAGTTGCTGAGCACAAGTAACGCACACACGAAGAAATATGGCCTGAACTCGAGCGCCGTGTACAAGATCCTGGGCAGCGAGCGCGCCACCGCGCAGGACTCGAAGCTGTACTCCGTGACGAACAGTGCCTTCGCAGCGCTGGGCTTCCAGCCTAGTGTCGTCGACGACATATGGGGGGTCGTGGCTGGCGTTATATTGTTGGTGGGTGAAGAAGGTTTTTTATTATTTGTGTTTTCTGCATAGTTATACGCAAACAGACGTCATATGCACTTATATAAAAAGGCAATACTCCGTTTAGCCTTTTATCATCTCTGTAATCATGTGATATATGACCCGGATGGCTGTTTGCCCAGCCGGTTGCCATATTGTCGACGATTGTAACACAGACACGGTTTGCTCTTTTAATTATATAGAAAAGCTTTTTACTTTTTTCTGTGTGTCTGTGAGATTATCATGATTAGTATTGTTGAAATCAAAAACAAAAACTTGAAGATTAAAAACAACTATATTTACAGGGCGAGTTAAACTTCACCGAGTCCCCCGACGGGCAACTCCACATGAGCGGTCCAGTAAAGCAATGCGTCCAAGCGCTGGGCATATCAGCAGAGGCTCTCCGGTCAGCGATGGCCGGGCGCGTGTTATCAGCTGGTGGAGAGCTCGTGAGCAAGGAGCATAGCCTCACGGACGCCAACTACACGCGGCTGGCGCTCGCTAAGGCCGCGTACGATAGGCTGTTCTCTTGGGTGGTGGAACAGGTCAGTATATTGACACGGTCAGGTCTCCGATCGATGGCTATTTTAGTGCTATCAGCTGATTAAAGCTCGTGAGTGAAGAGCACAGCTTAACGGATGCTAACCACACGCGCCTGGCGTTCGCTAAAGCTGCGTACGATAGGCTGTTCATATAAAATTAGTAATGATTTTCTTCTGATCGTCATATAACAGTAACAATTTTGCTAGGATTTATAAATCGGTATGCGTGTGCGCAGATCAACAAAGCGATAGACGTCCCCACCGGCACGTACAAGAACACTCTAATCGGCGTGCTGGACATCTACGGGTTCGAGATCTTCGACACCAACAGCTTCGAGCAGTTCTGCATCAACTACTGCAACGAGAAGCTGCAGCAGCTGTTCATTGGTAACTATTAAATTTTTCACTTCTCATATTCGTAAAGTTCGTCTTTATTTTTTATGATTCACAATATTTATTTATTTTACTTGATAGGTGATATTATTAGCTTTCAAATTGTTTTTTATAACTGTAGAACTTTTAAATCCGAAGAAATTAATATTTTTCGGTTAGGTCATCTAAAATTAAAATAGCGGCCATTCCAACAGGAGAGGGATAGGCCCAACATGTGGATGTATTAGTCGATAAAACTAGATGTATTTTACGCCCTTAAATTATCGCTAGTACAAGACCAAAGACACTGTATAATCCAATCTGTAAAATAATCATCCAGAGTTGGTCCTGAAGCAAGAGCAAGAAGAGTACGCCCGCGAGGGCATCCAGTGGACCCCCATCCAGTACTTCAACAACCGCGTGATCTGCGAGCTCGTGGACGCGCCGCACGCGGGCATCATCGCCATCATGGACGAGGCGGCGCTCAACCCTACCAAGGTGAGACATCACAGTACAATGCTGCAATTTAATTTATGGCCCATCCATCATCAGGATCATTTTTGTCTGTTAGCCTATACCTGGGTAACCAATAACTACGAAGTAATTGAAGGTTAAAGTCAAAAAATATTTCCAATTTTTTTATGAAATCTTATTTTATTCGTTATTTCCTTATTTTAGTCCAAAAAAACATTATCGAAATGTTTAGTATTTCGTAACAAACAATAGCTTCAAAACGTCATCACTCAATATATCTCATGAGCACGCACATGAAAGCTGCCTTTCAACTCGGCCGCACGCAGCTGTGTACCTTACACTCGCAGGCGCGGTCTGTTGTACGCGTTGCTAATAATTTTGAACAGAAATAGTCCTGATGATGGGCAGAATACGTAGACCTCGGCTTTGTCGAGGGTCTTGTTACACCCGGTATACAACAGAAGTGACCAACATTTATCCATAGACAATCTATTATGGCAATGTTTTTGAACAATACGAATAATTTTTTTTTTTATTTTTTTTATTTAAAAACTTTGACTCATTTTTAGTTTCTCTTACGCGTTTGAACACTATTTTTGACGTGCTTATTCTTACGGAGTGCAGATTGAATGACTCTATTATTATAGAAGATATACCTGGTTATCATCATTACTCAACCAAACAAAATATCAACCAAAATGGTGGAGTGGTAGCATTTGTGAAATCTACGTGGCCTGTAGTGGTAACGGAACCCGAGTTTGACGAAGCATGTTGTCTTTCAATCAATATTGCCAATGAAATAACAGTATTGGGAATATATAGATCTCCATCATTTAAAAACCTAAATACCTATATTGACTCGCTGGATGGTATCCTGCAAACCTTGAAAGATAGGCAATGTTTTATAGTGGCGGGTGATATAAATATAGACATCCTCAATCCCGATGTATGTAACGAATACTTATGCTTAAACACAGTACATGGACTCGAACCTGCTGTCACAAGGCCAACTCGGTTGGATGCTTGTTTAGACCACATATGCGTGAAATCAAAATTCTCGGCTATCGGTGTTGTATACGACTGTGATATAACCGACCACATGATGGCGTTGTTGGGTCTCAACACTGCTACTAACACTCACAACAGTAAGAGCGTTCATAAGACTAAAACCAAGACTATCATAGACTACGATGGAGTTTCTGAGCAGCTAGTGAATGTTGACTGGAACCCAGTCACCTCCCTGAATAATGTTGACGACTCAGTGGACGCCTTCATGACCATTGTGAATAATGCAACAGAGCTTAACTCCAGGAAAGTGAAAATCAGCAGATCAAAATATATTATTAGACCCTGGATGACCCCTGGGTTACTCAGGTGCTCGCAACATAAAGATAGACTTCATGCAAAATTAAAGAAAAACCCAAATGACGAGATCACTAGTATTTCATATCGTCGATACAGAAATTTCTACACTGACATTATAAGAAAAGTAAGGTTAGATTTTGAAACACAAGAACTACATAAGAACAGTAATAACCCTAAACAACTGTGGAAATCAGTCAAAGAAATTTGTTACAACAAATCACTTCAACCCTCTAACGAACTGATCTCAACTACAGACAATCCCAAAGCTTCTCTAAATAAATGTAATGAATTCTTTTCTACAGTGGGACAGAATCTGGCGAATAATATACTTGCACAATCCAATGAAACAGAAAATTCCTTAGCCTCCAAAATCAAATGCTCTAACTCGCCAGTACATTCCCTTTTCATGGAACCTACCGATCAATACGAGGTTGCAGGAATCATTGATCAACTCAAATCTGGTAGCGCGCCTGGAGTGGACGGAATCAGCAACGCCTTAGTAAAATATATCAAAAAGCCAATATGTGTCCCCTTAGTGCACATTTACAACCTAAGTCTGATAACAGGCTGTTTCCCTCTGGCTTGGAAGGTCGCCTCCGTCACCCCAATACACAAAGATGGGCCCAAAGATATTCCAGGAAATCATAGGCCGATTTCGCTGCTTTCAGTTTTCTCCAAGATATTGGAGAAAATTGTTAATAAACGCCTAACAAAGTTCATTGAACAAAACGGTTTGCTGTCTTCAAGACAATTTGGATTTAGACAGAAGAAATCTACCGAGGATGCTATTTCGCTGCTGGTTAACCAAATTTCGGCTGCTCTCGACGAAGGACTTAATTGCGTGGGAGTATTTTTGGATCTAGCCAAGGCTTTCGACACGATATCCACAAGGATACTGCTACGGAAACTCGAAAGCCTTGGTATAAGAGGCCTTGCACTTGACTGGTTCAAAAGCTACCTTTCTGATAGACAGCAACTCACGAGGGTTGGGGAACAAAGAAGTGATCCCCATTCAGTTAGTTTTGGAGCCCCCCAGGGCAGTATACTCGGTCCAACACTTTTCATTATTTACATGAATGATATATATGACCAGGTTTTGCCCGGTACCGAGGTTATATGTTACGCTGACGACACTGCAGTTCTGTTCAAAGGAAAAACCTGGAGCGACACCCTGCTAAAAGCTGAAACTGGGATGTCCTACATATATAATTGGTTGAGAAATAGCCTGCTTACACTAAACTATTCAAAAACCAAATTTATTTGTTTCCACAAAACAGCAGCATCACGCCCAAAATGTGTTAACCTGATGCAGATTCACAGTTGCAATCTTGTTCCTAACCCCTGTACTTGCAGCTCCATTAATCGAACAGACGTAATTAAATATTTGGGAATCCTGGTCGATGAACATCTCAATTTCAAATCCCACATCCACCATTTGGCTAAACGCATTAGAAAGATCTCCGGCATTTTCAGAAAACTTAGGGACTCGGCCAACAAAAAGTTGCTAATTATTATTTACAAAGCACTTTGCCAATCCGTAACTAGTTACTGCATATCATTGTGGGGCTCCGCCGCCAAGACCGTGCTTTTGGTCGCAGAACGCGCAAACAGATCTCTACTTAAAATTATGTTAAAACTACCCTTCAGATACCCTACAACCGACCTTTATAAAACAGCCCAAGTTTTGTCAATTAGACAATTATTCATTCTTAAGATATCACTAATTGCCCATTCACGCCTCATCCATTCCAAATTATACATCCCACTTTTACAAAAACGTGTCTTTGGAATTCCGGTTCCACGTGTAAATTCGCGCTTTGCAAGCAAATTTGGTGCCTCCATTCAAGCACGATCCTATAATGCTGTAGTAAGATGCTGTAATATAAAATCTAGTTCTCTCTCTGAAGCGAAGACGGTTTTGGTAAATTGGTTACTAACTCTAGATTATGAGGCTACGGAAGATCTTTTGTGTCGATGTTTTTGAGGGTAGCACAAACATAGAAGTTATTTAATATTATTATTATTATTATTTCTTTAGTCTCTCACTTTTATTATGTTTAATTGGACTTTGCAAGAATAATTAAGAAAAATTTTAATGCTCTCGATTTGGTTCACCAAGATACAGGCTCAGCCTAGTTTGGGAACCTCTGCACATGTCTTCATATTGTATTCTTGCAATGCACAAAACCTTGTTTTGATAATTCATTGTATTTTGTTCTTATTATTTTTGTGCAATAAAAACAATTTTTATTTTATTTTTTATTTTAACAATTGTTTATTATTGGACAAATTGAATTATGAAATAGTTAAATTTGTTCCCCTGTTTAGATATCGGACCAGCAGCTGCTGGAGGCGATGGACAAGCGGCTGAGCGCGCACGCGCACTACACGTCGCGGCAGCTCGCGCCCACCGACAAGAAGCTCAAGCACGGACAAGACTTCCGCATCACGTGAGCTATTACTACATTTTAGCCTTAAGGCGGTTGTATGACCGAAACTGGCGCCCTCAGAGGTTTTTATTTAATAAGTTATTAATATAAAAAGATATAATAATGTTTATCGTGGAGGTTTCAGAGCCATTGGTCTAGTATTTTTAGATGGTATCACTACATACCCTCGTAGTCATTCGTAGAAGTAGATAGCAAATGTGTCAAAAACGGTCACTTTTAGCAGTTTTGCTATCTACTTCTAGCAGTGACTACGAGGGATTGTAAAGATACCGTCTAAAAATACTAGCCTGTGGGCCCTAAAATCTCCACGATAAACATTTTTAAAAAACGGCGCCACTTTCGCTCAGCGTACCACCTTAAGACTCGGTAACGCTGGAACATTTGTCTCTGACTTTTTCTTTACATGGAAAATAACCTCACTTCTGCAATTTTTCAATGTTTTTCGTTGTTTTTTCATCATTATCATTATCACAATTATCTTTCTTGAATAAAAACAATTGAAGCGACTTCACACAGTACAGTGTATTTTAATGAAGAATTCGATACGTTTCCGCTATATTATAAATAATTTACCTAGTTTTATTTTGTAATGTAATTTAATCCTATTCAATTCAATTTAATCAATATTAAATTTAATTTATTGTATGTAATTTAATTTAATTAATAACGAGTCCGATTAATCATGTCGTTTACACGTATTTTTGGAGGTAACCATTACATCATTTATCAATATCATTAATAAACCATTATCACGTTCAATTCAAATTCGTTTCTAATCATTTTGTATTGATAGTTTTTATTGCGAAAGTTGTTTGTACAAATTACATAGTGCAGTCAATTAAGGAGCTGTAGAGTGCGCCAGCGGATAACTAAAGCAATTTCTTCAGAAACTAGGATGATTATATGGGAGAGATATATATGGGAGTGAACATACTAAAAATCTTCTAATCTAGGAGGTGAGCCAGAGTGGAATGAGATATTTAACCCCCCTCCCTCTTCCCCGACTCTTCTTCGGCTCACCTCCTAGACTAGAGGACTTTTAGTATGTCCACTTCCACTTAGGGAGCTTACGACACAAGTTTCTGAAGGAACAGCTTGGGCGATTCTCACGCTTGCGCATTCTGCCCCTTATGAGCCATTCGTTGATTGGACTAACAGTTCGTAACAAAACTCGCTTGTCTGCAGACACTACGCGGGCGACGTAACATATGCGATAACAGGCTTCATGGACAAAAACAAGGACTCGCTATGGCAGGACCTGAAGAGGCTACTGAGAGCTTCCAACAACGAGTCACTCGCCGCCATGTGGCCTGAAGGGGCGGACCATATACAGAAGGTCAGATAATAATAATAATTACTTTATCAGAATATACGTATAGGAATAACGTTAATGTTTCAAGTTCCTTAGAAGTATCGAATCAAAGTAATTATGCCTCTCGCTTATACAACATCGACACATGAGACTTTCTTTCTCACTTGCACTCATTATAAAGCCTATCAAATACTGCTATTTTCAATAACTTGTTTCAAATAACCGAGTTCTACAATACAGCGTGAAATTTTAATCATTTGGTTCCCGCAGTGGGGTGGTTACACTCATGATTACAAGCAATTTTTACTATGGGGCCAACCCTCTTAGCGGGAAAAATCAGCTGTTCCATACAAAAGCGCAATACCTACTCGACCTTACTTAATGTATGGAACAGCTGATTTTTTTTTCGCGCTAAGAGGGTTGGCTCCATAGTAAAAGTTGCTTGTAATCATGAGTGGAACCACCCCACTGCGGGAACCAAATGATTATTTCAGCGTGTATGTCGACTTCGCACGTTCATTCCGTCTGATGTCAGCCTATGGAAAAAGTTGCGAAACTTTTGACATGTAAATGCAGCCATCATATTTATAAGAAATGACACCGAAAACGTCCTTCGGTCATTTGCTAGCATATTATGGAAGTGTCTTCTTAAAATATTTAAAATTCTTAAAATGTGTATATTCCTTGTGACAAAGTAATAAGATCGCGTCTGCTTCTTCAAAAATCACTGACAATAAAAGTAGGGAAAAGCAACGTTTGTTACAGGCCAACTGGCATTTGTGTCAAACCGGGATTATTTATTACATCTCATGGAGTATACACTAAAATTGGTTAATCCTGGAATCCTTGAATCATTTTAAAATCCTTGGATTTTTCGATAAAAAATATTTATTCCATAAATAATATTTCCATAATACCTAACATCTGTATTTATTCCATAAATAATATTTCCATAATACCTAACATCTGAACTTTAGGTAAGTATATATGTTATCCGAATCATTATACTCAAAATGTAACTTTGTATGCAGACGTCGAAGCGACCGCCGTCAGCAGCAACGTTATTCCGCAACTCTATGGCGGCGCTAGTAACGGGGCTGCAGAGCAAGGAGCCGTTCTACGTGCGCTGCGTCAAGCCCAACCCGCACCAGGCGCCCAACACCTGGGACCAGCGGCTGGTGAGCACATTCTATACCTCTTTGCATTTTTCCGTATAAACCTCAAAAACTTTTTCTTATGCACAATGGGATAGTGCTTGCAACCTTCACCTCACCTGATGTTTAGTGACGATAAGGCCGAAGGTGGAAGCGCACTACACCCGGAATCCTCATCACTGAGGAACTAGCTATCTTACCTCTAACTGTCGAAACACAACAATTTTTAAATGTAATTGGTAAACTTTTTCGAAGAGAATTGTTTTATATATTTTTTTTGATAGCACAAGTTTGAAGAATAAAGAAAATAATATTATGATTTTTTTATTTTACCTTGTTAACTAAATATTTTTTTTATATTATTATCGCGATAAAATATCAAACATACGGCTGATCACCAAGTTCCTGTGCATTTACTGATTTAAAAAACTGATTGACAGATTTGACAGACAGTGACAAAGAGTAATCATACCTTTGTTTTTTTTGTTTTGAGCAACAACATAGAAAGTCTTTGGAGCAAAGGCATAACCTACGCATACAGCCGTAATAGTGATTTATTGTACTATGCTGTAAATTAAAAATTAATTTTATTTAAATTAAAATGAAGCATTAAATAATTCCGCAATTTGTTATTCCTGACTCCAAAGCCAAAAGCTACCAGAAAATATATAATTCACAACAGTTTTGGAAAAGTTTACCAACCCCATTGTTGTTATGGCGTCAGACTTAGGTAAGATGTTGTTTTAGTACGTTTGGATAGCCGAGTGATACACACGGCCGCGAGGAATCGAGAACTGGGTTTGTTTGGGGAATACCGTTTTTTTGGGGCATACCGTTTTTGAGGTGAACCGTTTTTCGTGCCTGTGTGTCCCTCGACGATCAACTAGCTTGTAAGTGAGCGTAGTTATTAAACAGTGGTAGCTAGTCAGGTGGATTTGAAATAAGCCCTACCACCAACCAAACCGAGTACAAATTGTACCCCTCCTGGGAATCGAACCCGGGTTCCCTGCGTCTTACACGGGCGGGCGAACCACTAGACCACAAAGGCGGTTGAACTGCTCTCGAACACTGCTTAAAACACGAAGCTCGGGTGCTGAATATTAAAAAAGATAAAAACGCCTCTGCATCTCTGGTGTCTTCGTTATAATAGATTTTATAAAGTATTTAGTAGAAATAAACTCAAAAAGGTATGCAAATAACAAACATTCGACATTTCTCTGCATGAAGTGCTTGTAACTTAGCCGATACTTATTTCTGTCACTTAACACATGTGACAAGCTAAGCTTACTTGTCAAGTAAGCTTAGTGTTCTATCATAAAAGTTTTAGAACACCTGCAAGATTTTTTTACTTTTGCATGTGCTTTTCGCCTTAAAAGGTTGTTATTGTTACATTTAGCAAAATAAGTAGCTATTAAGTTTTTATGTTAATTTTAATGCAAACAATTACTGGTGAACCCAGCGAACTAAAATGAATCTAAATAAGAAATGAATTAAAAAAGCGTTCATGGTTGTAAAATAAATAAAAAAAAAATTAGTGTGGAAAATGCAACTTTAAAAATTATCCATATAAATTGGCAATATCATTGTAAAAGAACAAAAAATCTAAAATTTACCAATAAATAAGTTCCATCAATCGTCAGGTACAACACCAAGTGGCCTACCTCGGCTTGGTAGAGAACGTGCGCGTGCGGCGCGCCGGGTTCGCGTCCCGGCAGCGCTACGACCGGTTCCTGAAGCGCTACAAGATGCTGAGCCAGTACACGTGGCCCAACTTCCGCGGGGACTCCGCGCGCGACGCCGTGGTGGTGCTGGCCAAGGACCTGCACCTGGATGACGTGCAGTTCGGACACACTAAGCTGTTCATCAGGTTTGTTGAAGATTGTAGCAGGAGGGTGTCACTCCGCGCTTAAACTTTTAGCCTACTGCTCGCGACTGACTCAGTTGTGCCAACGTATTAGGGATGTCACGTGTCGGTTGAAACAGCTACGCGATAGAAAGAGAAGCTACTACAAGATGCTGAGCCAGTACACGTGGCCCAACTTCCGGGGAAACCAAAGGATCTACACCTGGATGACGTGCAGTTTGGACACACTAAGCTATTCATCAGGTATGTACATTGTTGTAGCAGGGGGTCTCACTCCGCGCTTAAACTTTTAACCTACTGCTCGCGGCTGACTCAGTCGAGACAGCGCACGAGGGCTGTCATAATATGTCGGTTTGGCAACTCCGCCAGGAATGTCGTGCTAGTGCTGGCCAAGGATTTACACCTGGATGATGTACAGTTTGGACATACTAAGCTCAAAGCTGTTCATCAGGTATGTACATTGTTGTAGCAGGGGGTCTCACTCCGCGCTTAAACTTTTAGCATACTGCTCGCGGCTGACTCGGTCGAGCGAGACAGCGCACGAGGGCTGCCATATGTCGGTTTGGCAACTCCGCCAGGAATGTCGTGCTAGTGCTGGCCAAGGATTTACACCTGGATGATGTACAGTTTGGACATACTAAGCTCAAAGCTGTTCATCAGGTATGTACATTCTTGTAGCAGGGGGTCTCACTCCGCGCTTAAACTTTTAGCATACTGCTCGCGGCTGACTCGGTCGAGCCAGGCTCAGTTGCACCATCTATCTTTAACAAGCTTGTTAAAGTACCGGTTAAGCACAAGTTAGCCAAAAAAAGAGGTTGCCAGCCATTATGATGTCCTTTGACAAGTTTGACGTGACAAATAAGTATCATTTGACGATAACTATAACTTTGACAGCGTTTTGGTGCAACTCACACTAAGTTACCTTTAAATTGGCCTTACTAGTGGTTAGAATTAATAGTTGAAACAAAATTGTAACGCTGTTGGTTTTCAAATGAATAAATAAATAAGTTGTTCGCAGGTCCGCCAACACCCTGCACAGGCTGGAAGCCGCCCGCGCGGAGCTGATCCCGTCCATCGTGATCCTGCTGCAGAAGCTCTGGAGGGGAACCATCGCGCGCATGCGCTACAGGAAAATGAAGGCCGCGCTCACCATATACAACGCCTGGAAGTGAGCACTCGGTTTAGATTCAGGGGGCTAATTGTCTTAATTTCCAAATCTATCGTAATCGCTTTCATTTGACAGATAGATGTGATACATTGCTGCATTCCTTTAATAAGTTTTGATTTGTGCCGAAAAGAAGTATCAGTGTTCTGTCAAATGAAAGCGAGTGCGATAGGTTTTGAAATTAGACAATTATTGGGCTGTATACATTCACTATGGCAGGCCGGGCGCACTCCGTACTTTAGTCATTAAGGCACTCCGCTGCGTTAGCGGGATTCCGCCGCAGGTACACGGCGGCGCGGGAATATAGATTGCTGGTTTTTTGACGGATAGATGCTTGCAGTGCATGAGTGAGTAAGCCCTAATCTACAATGTCGCCCCACGCGCGTGTCCCGCTTAACGCAGCGGAGAGCCTTAGCTATACGTGGCGGGCCCAAGTCAGAGGGCTGCCGCGTCGCGTATGGTCACGTCGTCTGTTCGCTTATGAAGAGCGAGCAAAAATAAGTACTACAGAGACCTATTCATTCCTAGAATATACTAGATCATGTGATTTTCCGTATATAATATAATATAATATTTCGTAATTTTCCGAAAACCCACGCGGACCCGACTAATCACGTACAATAGGCTAGTTGACAAAATTTCAATAACTGCTTAATATTTTAGCTTATTAGGCATTTTATCGAAAAAAAAGGTTTATTTATTTTTAATCGAGCGTTTACATTATAAATTTCGCGTTTTAAAAAACCAATTTTAATTTGGTTCCAAAACGCACAAGACTGTCATGGCGTCTTGAATGACGTCACGCCGTGCGAAACAAACCAAAGAGCGATCGTGTCTTCGTACGTTATAGCTAGTTTTTATCGTTTAAAAATGAATTTCTCATATTATAAGTACTGTATAGTGCCCCAGTGTGATAGCACGACTATAAAAACGCCAAACCAGTTATTTATATATGTTCCAAACAATGGAGAAATACGGAAAAAGTGGCTAAAACTTGCGTTCGGTTGTGGTTAGGTTGCACTCGGAGTGTAGGTTTGGAACGCGCCTCCGGTAGTGATACTCGAAACGTCAAAGACAAGATTGGAGTTTCGCACGGCGTGACGTAACGCTTTCTGATTGGTGTTCACTGTCACGTGACTGAAGGTTTCATTTTACGAAATTCATTTTTTAAAAATATTATTAATCTTTAACGCTTTTAATAATTAAAATTGTTTGTTATTTTCTCCATAATATAATTAATCATTATAAACCCCTATCCATTATATTTATTCTTAATGGAAACAAGCCTATTGGCTTATCATTCGTTTGTTGTTCAGCTGTCTTTTTACGTGACGCAATCTATATCATTGATTGATTATTTTTTACAAAAAGCTTGCATGGTTACAGTCTGCTTGCTATGGGTGCTGCGTTCTGCTCGCAAACCTTGTATACACTATGAGTTTTGCTATTGCTACGACATTTGTAAAAGGCTACGTTTACAGCTCACTATTGAGTACCCGCTTCTAGATAATAAAGCGCGATTCACACATATTAGTGAAGTCACCGTCCTGGCACCACCGTTGTACGAGTCATCGTACGTGATTGTTTACATTACTTACTTTGCAATACGTGAAATAATTATTTTATATTTAAAGCAATAAAATAAGTGCTAATTACGCTTTCGTCGGAATCGGTTGATCATTTTTAACCCTTCATTCTATCAAACAAATCTTATCATATTTTATCGTAATATCATATATTATCAATTTCTTATCATAAGTGTTGGGCATCCTACAACCGTGATGATTATTTTTTCATAAAGTGTTTCCATACATTCTCTATGAACGCGTCGGCACTGACACTAAGAGCACTGTTTCGTCATTGACACTAACAGAACCACGCGTTCATAGAAAATGTATGAAAGAATAATTATCACTGTGCCGGAACTGTGACATAACTGTGACATCACTATGAGTGAATCAGGCTTAAACCCATTTTTCATCAAACGCTGACTTAAAAAATCTCTCACAGACGATACCGTTGCCGTCGCTACATATCCCAACTCCAGTCCGAATTACAACGAAACCGCGGTATTATTCGAACATGGCCGCCCGCCCCGCGACGCCTGCCCGCCGCCCTACTGCACGCCGCCTACCGCCGCTGGAGGGCGTATTTAGTGCTCAAACCTATACCTAAAGCTCAGTGGCCACAACTAAAGATGAAGATTTGCGCGGCCAGCGCACTGAAAGGAAGGAGACCGGAATGGGGCGCGTCGAGGCAGTGGCTAGGGGATTACTTGGCTGATGACAAATACAACCCCAAGTTTGGTAAGTAGTTTTTGAAATCTAAGTATCACTTTCTCTAAAAAAATGGTTGAAATACAAAAAAACCTTTTTGACTTTTCATACAAATCTGAAACTTACTAACTTAAAAGTTAGTAACTTTTTATTGTGAAAAAAGTACCCCGTATAAGATTAAACCGGCCATGTCAAACTCAAAATCATTGGTGGGCCACTAAGTGGGCGACTAAGTATTTAAGTTCTTTCTATGTTTAACACCTGTGTACACTTAGTTCGCAATCAAAGTTTTATATTTTGTATTGATGACTATGAATAATGCAGCCAAATATAAGTATACTAAATTCCCTCGTTCCTCCCCAGCCCTCTACAAATCGTCAATGGTGACCCTCCAGAAGTCGCAGCAGTTCGGCAAGCCGTTATTCTCCTGCCGCGTGCACAAGTTCAACCGGCACAACAAGCTGGCAGAAAGGTGCCTGCTCGTCACGGATACGCTAATATGCAAGCTGGATGCCAATACCTTCAAGCCACTTAAGAAACCTACACCTATCGCTGAGGTAACAAATGTTTATCCTGGTATAGTTACTGTAAAAACAAGGTAAGTGGTATATTTAGCCTTGGTTACTAGAGAATTAGTCATAAACATGATGAAAAGTTCAACCGACACAATAAGCTGGCAGAAAGGTGCCTGCTCGTCACGGATACGCTAATATGCAAGCTGCACATATCGCTGAGGTAAGCTATATTTTTCCTGCCCATGTAGTGTAGAAAAATATCATCGTTAAAATAGAAGTAACAAACTTGGAAAATATTAAAATAACCATGTAACTGCAGAGTGCATTTTGTAGGTTGATTCTAAACGTATGCCAGTTGTTGTTTTATCGATGTGACACTAGATCACACCAGTAAGTATCGCTCAAACTATTTATTTCAAGTTGTTTGACTCGGTCTTATAAATCACTAATTTATCATTATCATGTTTCATGTCATGCAACGGGGGTAGTCAGTATCGTTTAAAACTATTTTTACATAAAATTAGCATGTATAACGTTAACTGTTGATATCTAATTTGATGTTTTTGGTTTTAAAATATCTGGCAATATCTGTCAGTTTTGCATATCGACTCGTTCTTTGATCGCGTGTCTCTGGTTCTTTGGGCAAAGATCGGCGCCGTCCGAGTGATGAGCAACGACGCCCAGTTGGTGGTGATCAGCGTGCCGGCCGCCAACAACGACCTCGTGGTGGGGCTGCGCCCGCCCGCGAGCGCGCCCGCGAGCTCGCCCGCGCGCGACCTCTGCGGCGAGCTCGTCGGCGTGATCGCCAACCGCTACCGGGCGTGAGTACACACTACATGTACTACACACTACTTACTTGTACTACTCACTACATGTACTAACACTACATGTACTGCACACTACTTGTACTACACACTACGTACGTGTACTACATACAGTACAAGGGTAAAGAATCGCATAAGTAGAGTTGTGAGAAGCACGAACATCTGTTGAGAAACGGGAAATTTGTTAAGCGTCATTTACCGCTGAAAAGCGAATGCCACAAAAATAACATACGACAAGTTAAAGAGATTTTCTAGTAGCTACATGACAGTTTATTTTATTTTTTTATTTTATTTATTTTTGGCACGGTAACAAAATACAAATTAAAACATTCTATAATATTATCTTGGCTGTTGTACATTATTAAATTAGTATTAGTAGTTCATAACCGAGCACAACATTCAAATAGGGTTTATCTTAGTTTAATTCAATACAACAGTTTTTGTGTTACTTTACTAACTAAAGGTTAAGAAAAAAAAATACATTTTAATAGATAGGTAGCTAATGAAATACAATAAGTTGTTAAAGTTAGCGCTTTTTCGAAAGAAGCTGATCAAAATTTTCTGAACACTTGATACTTTTTATAAATGGTTTCAAGCTCTGATGAAAGATATCAAGGTCCTTACTTAGACAATTAAATTTTCGACACATTCGGATCAGTGGGCTATTATGCGAAACATTATTTATGGCGAAAGGTATATGGAAAAGATGTTGTCTGCGGTTAGATTTAGATACAAACCTCAATGAAACATGTTGTAAGATGTCAGAATCAAGAGTAGAATTAACTATTTTAATTATTAAATTGTTGTGCACCCTACCCCACAAAGTCACCACATCACCCTAAGGTTGACTGGTAGAGAATGCCTAAGGCATTAAGTCCGCCATTGTACAATTGTGCATAAAGAATTAAATAAATAAATAAATAAATTGTGTATAAACCACAGATGATTGTAAAAAAAACAGAATGCGTAGGGTCATAATTTTTCGTAAATAATAGCGGAAACGTATTGAATTCTACATCAAAAGCTTCAATAACTTTTTTTCAAGAAAGATAATAATTGTGCTAAAGATACTGATGAAAAAACAATGAAAAACATTGAAAAAGTGCAGAAGTGAGGTTATTTTCTATACTCTTTACACGTAAAGAAAAAGACAGACAAATGTTTCCGCATAACCGAGCCTTTATATACATTTCCTGCGCAGCTTGAAGGGCGTGGAGCTGCTAGTGGAGGTGGAGAGCGGCGCGACGACGCGCTGCACGCTGGGCGGGCGGCGCCGCGCGCTGCAGCTGCCGTCCCCGCCCGCCCCGGCCGGCGCGCCCGCCTTCACGCACACCAGCAACGTCATCACCTACCACCCGGCCTCTGCGCGCGCGTAATACGACCTTACACTGGTCAAAACATTAAAAATTAAAATTAAAACTTTATTCGCTTTCCGCCCGCAGCTTTGGACTACAGTGCCCCCACCATGAGTTGATGCAAACTGTTTACGCTACCGTAAATGATCGTTTTCTCTCTTTCACTCGCACTAACTGTGAGCAGTTTAGCCGATAGTTTACGGTAGTGGAAACACATCGACTCATGGTAGAGCTACAATAACTTGTATCGTGCGGACGGAGACCCGTGCCCAGCAGTGGGATAAAAAGTAGCCTATGGCTATGCCCATCTGTATCCGTACCACCACGTCAGAATCGGTCCAGCGGTCTAGGCCTGAAAACGTAACATACAGACGGAGTTATATACGCATTTATAACATTAGTATGAATTTAACAAAATATCAAAAATTTTAGGTAGTCCCTAAACTAGGTATAGTCCTGTCTATGGGGACCACATTTTTGATAAATCCTACAGTTTACCTTAAGTAAGGTTTACCCTAAGCTATAAAAAAACGAATGATATCTATTTTTAAAATAAAAATGGGCGACAATTCTAATTTAAGTGTTTAAATATCTGCGCAGCGACTGCCCCAGCCGACGCGTAATGAATAAAAATAAATAATATTATAGTAAATTATCTTCGGGCCTCAAAACGTTTTAACGGAATGTATAATTTACATCAGGGGCGGAACAAATAATAAATTCTATGAAATCTTTGGAACTACCCGTAAAAATAGAAGATCAGTTTTTACATTCGATAGTAATCATAATTGCATTTTCTATAGTGATATTTTGTGCCTTGAACACTATAGGTGGTATCTTCTTATGAATAATCAAACTGATGCGTGTGCACGTGCACGTGCGCGTCTACGCGTACGTATCCGGTAGGTTTTGGCCTTACCTGTAACAACTGCTAATGTAGCGAAAGGATGAGTGGGTCTCCAGCTTCCTCATAGGCTATAGAGAAATTCTAAGCATGCCATATTTTAAAGCATAATAGCAGCAATCAAACTTCCAGACATAATAATAGCAGCCACCATAAGCTCGTTACCATGAGCTGTTTTATGTGTGCGAGCTGGCGACACGTGTCTACAGCTTACACATGCCGTTAAGGCAAACCAGTGAGGTTAGGGTTTTAGACTATAGTCAGAAATTTAGAGCCTAATTGCAGCAATAAGATCCAAAAAAACCAACCATCACACTCAAATACTCTTGAAACTACGAGCATAAAACTGTGTGCGAGCTGAAGACCCGTGTCACTGGCTTGCACAGCTGTATTTTCGTAATTATTTAAGCTACGATTATGTACTATACCTCAAAATTTTCAGCCGAATTGCAGCATTAGGCTCCAAATTTTTCAAAACTTTAACTCGAAAGGTTTTTGAGCTACGAGCCGATATCTATGTGTAAGCTGGGGACCCGTGTCACCGGCTGACACATGGTGAATTGCTGTAACTGTATATGTTAGAGTTTCGTTTTCAAGATCAAATGATATGTTATAATTGCAGCACACACGAGGCAAAATTTTAAATCTCTGGGCCTCTTAGTTTCGAAATTATAAGCCAAAAACCGTTTTCCCCGCCAAAAAATTCAAAAAAATGGCTCGGAAGCGGCTAATCGCGCCGTTGCCGTTCCGTGCGCTACACTATTGCAATCGAATTTGAACCTAAGAGCTAGTATTATTTTGAGTCATTTTAATTTACGCTCTCGATCGTTTTAATTTATGTACTGAGAATTTTAGTCTAAGAGGTAGGAGCTGATATAACTGGTTACCTAATTTAATATAAAAGCAAAGTCTATTTATATAGGAATGTTTATATCGCTAAGGTATAGGTACTTTATTTTAAGGAGCTTAAAATAATTAATGCAACCATGTAAAAGTAATCATTTCGCACCAATGAAACTTAGTATTGAATAATTCCGATTATCATGTATGGTCTTCATCATCAGTTCCATTTCACCAAAATGGTACTTTCCGAAAGCAAATGCATAGGTTACTTAAGAAAATACCAAAATCGCTATAGGTGTGCCTATAATATTTGAAGAGTTCCCTTGATTTGTCCAGGAACCCATTATTAGATCCTGACTTCATGATAATGGGACCAACTTGGAAGTATATACTTTCAAACAAAAAATCTATTTTTCAAATCGGTCCAACAGTCTTCGAGTAATCGAGTAACATACATAACTCCTCCTCTTTTTGAAGTCGGTTAAAAAGTTTTAGTTATGTTGATTATTTGCTCCAAATTTGCCTAGGTATACCTATTATAGTCGACTAGTGACCGCCCGCGACTTCATCTGCGTGAAAAGTTTATTTGTTCTTTTTTAATCTCTTTTTATCCAGTTAATTAATAAAAAATCCTGTGGTTTTAAAGTCTTTTTTTTAATGGTAACGATGTTTTTGTATAATCGCTACATCCCTATTTGAACTGATCGAGTGATCAAAATTTATAACCTAATAAAAACGTGTTAATAAAATAAAATAAAGTACCTATACCTTAGCGATATAAACATTCCTATATAAATAGACTTTGCTTTTATATTAAATGAGGTAACCAGTTATATCAGCTCCTACCTCTTAGACTAAAATTCTCAGTACATAAATTAAAACGATCGAGAGCGCAAATCAAAATGACTTAAAATAATACTAGCTCTTAGGTTCAAATTCGATTGCAATAGTGTAGCGCACGGAACGGCAACGGCGCGATTAGCCGCTTCCGAGTCATTATTTTGAATTTTTTGGCGGGAAAACGGTTTTTGGCTTATAATTTCGAAACTAAGAGGCCCAGAGATTTGAAATTTTGCCTCGTGTGTGCTGCAATTATAACATATCATTTGATCTTTAAAACGAAACTCTAACATATATAGTTACAGCAATTCACTATGTGTCAGCCGGTGACACGGGTCCCCAGCTTACACATAGATATCGACTCGTAGCTCAAAAACATTTCGAGTTAAAGTTTTGAAAAATTTGGAGCCTAATGCTGCAATTCGGCTGAAAATTTTGAGGTATAGTACATAATCGTAGCTTAAATAATTACGAAAATACAGCTGTGCAAGCCAGTGACACGGGTCCCCAGCTCGCACACAGTTTTATGCTCGTAGTTTCAAGAGTATTTGAGTGTGATGGTTGGTTTTTTTGGATCTTATTGCTGCAATTAGGCTCTAAATTTTTGACTATAGTCTAAAACCCTAACCTCACTGGTTTGTCTTAACGGCATGTGTAAGCTGTAGACACGTGTCGCCAGCTCGCACACATAAAACAGCTCATGGTAACGAGCTTATGGTGGCTGCTATTATTATGTCTGGAAGTTTGATTGCTGCTATTATGCTTTAAAATATGGCATGCTTAGAATTTCTATATAGCCTATGAGGAAGCTGGAAACCCACTCATAGCGAAAGGATCATTTGGGTCACCACTGTAATGTAATTTTTTCTCAATCGAAAGTAAACTAAAAATCCAAGTGATTAAGGTTTAATATCAATTGGAGAAATTAGACAGATTTGGTATAATTGGTACGATGTGACACGAGTTATTTTTTTGTGTTAGAGAATTTACATCGTCTTAATTTTAATAACGTTTAAATATTTTTTGATTCCATTTTGATGACATAACTTTAGTTTGCGATTTTATAGCGTTTTTAATGTTTTTGTTATTGTGATTAATTTACTTACAAAATAATTAATTTATTTGAAAGTGATGAGTTGAGGGCGCTAGTTTATACTATACCGATAAATAATTAAAATTAGGTTTAACTGTTAATTTATTGTTAAGGATTCCTCTACAGGTTTGTACGTAATGGATTAAATATTGTTAATTTCTTTTAATGTGAAATTTGATTTTTATTTTTTATATTATGATGTGTTATGGCAGAGCCGTTTCGTGTGTCCACGCAATAATTGTGTATACTTTGGTATATTTAACAATATGAATGTCAAATTAAATGTAATTTTAGAGATTGAAAAATTAAATACCTATATGATGGAATAACGCACAACAAAATTAAAATATTCACCTACCTAAGTTATATTTCATTATATAATAATAGTTTTATAAATTAATGAAATGTTTTATCCACCGAAGAATAATAGAAAGAACCGTCTGTTTACAAAAATATTTGTTAAGCAACATTTTTTATATATCTTGTGATTTACAACGTACAAATATTACAATGATTGTGTTATGTATATGTAATGCTAATTTATTGTATAATATAGGTCAGTATTAGGTTTTGTTGATAGACAACGAAATTATTAAGTAATAAAAGAAGGGTTTCCAATAAGCAACATATTATAACTTAAAAACTTAATGATTAACTAAGAGGAAATCAAATATAAGAGCACCTAAGAATTTTAAGGTCTTTTTAATCAAGTTTAAGTATTGGTTGCCTGGAAAAACTGTATGCCTTATTTCTATAATAAGCGATAATAAGCCTTTTATTTCTGTGTATGTTGATAATGATGAATGTTTTTTTAAATTCTTTATTCTAATGGACTTTGATGTTTTCTTTGTTGTTTCGAGATGTATTTATTACTTGCCAGAGCATTAAGTGTTTTGAAGTTATGTTGCTTTCCCATAATAGTATGCGTAGGCATGTTGCAAGATTTTCTATAGTATATTGAAATTCATCGAATTGAAATATCGACCATTCCAATATCTGTCAATTTTAGAATAATCCCCTCATTTTCAACTCGTCAGATTTGCAACTCGACACTGTATTATAAAGTTAATTTTAAGAAAATAAGATAAGTAGAAAAAATTTGGTACTTAAAATTGTGCTGGAACTCAGTTTTAACTACTTAAATGACATAACAAGGTTATTTTGTTTAATATAAAATACATTATACATAAAATAGCTAGCAGGGATTGTACAGTCAGCAACGAAAGTTACTTAGCACATTAGTACTTTGTCATAGCAACTTTTTTAAATGTTTTAAACTGTAAGACATATCTGTCAGAAAAAGTTGCTGTGACAAAGTACTAAAGTGTTAAGTGACTTTCGTTGCTGACCGTACTATTGCAATTAATTGACTTTTTATCAATTTTTTAATCCATTGGTATTACAAGTCCAAATTCTAGTCATAACAAATCGAAGGTTGAACTTGATTCAAAGCTTGTGTGGAAATATTAAAAAAAATTGCTGAGGGATTAAAATATGCCTTATTAATGAACTTTTAAGCTGCGAACGCACCGATAGGTGCCTAGATTGGTGCCCAGATATATCCAGGTTACTTGGTGATCGCACTGCTAGGTGAGTCGCTAGGATAGTCGTCTAAGTCTCATAGTCTTCGGTTGTAAGCCTACGATACATTCTAGGTAGTCACCTGGATGTATCGAGGCACCTACCGTGCAGTGCGGCCGGTTGCGATCATTCGTAAACGTTCGTTTTACTTAGTCACATTATCTAGGCTCTAGCTAGGCACTCATCTAGGAACCTGTCGGTGCGTAGGCGGCCTTAAGGTGTTAAATGGAGTACTTCCCCTGCACCTTGTAAATACCTAGCTATTATCGAGTGATTCGAACGGTCGTGCCTTGCTACGGTGCCATGAGACTTGTATTGTAAACTATTTAATAATATATTATTTTTCTTTTAATCTGCGACTTTTATTTGAATCATATGTTTCTCGTGGACTGTAGGGGTTTTTCTAGGTCCTTAATAATTGAAAGTCTTCGTTGGTTAGCACTAAGATATAATATTTATTGAGCACACACATGACATCGTACAATGGTTGTTTTTCAAGAGAAGGAAAAAATTGCCAACATATAAAAACAATGAAATTTTAGTTGGTGTTGCCAACATCATAGCTAAATTTAAAATGGGTTAGAGTCTAACCCATCCTAGGTACAGAGTAGGTACAGTCAGCGCGTACAGACAGAAATCAACCTTATGAAAAGGTTTAAGGTGCAGTTTCATTTGTTGTCTGAGAACAAACAAAAGTGCACCATAATGTATTAAGATATGGTTGAATTTTGTCAAATGTTTAGTTATTTTGGTAGGTTTGAATGCTCAGATAATTTAAGCGCTGAGTGTACTTATTTATTCATCCGAGCCTAGCTGCTTTTGTCACAGGATTTTTTTTACCTTGTGCTTTTGTAGTGCTTGAAAATCTGCTCTTTGCCAATTTTTAACCACCTACCACTAAGCTACCAATACCTATATAAAATTAATTACTGATATTGTACAGTGAATTTGTGTCAGCAATCACTAAAACCAAAAGGTCTTCGTACATTATATCGATTTGACGTCGTCGAGTGCAGTGCACTCCATCTATAGACTCGCAGTAAACAGAAGACCTTGAGTTCGTTTAATTTAAATATGTCGATGGTTGACGTAGGTACCTACTTATTGTTTTTACTAATGGAACTTCGGTAAACAGTACCTAATTTCAATGTTTATTATAAGGTCGTATCCATATTGGTAATTGCGCTAACATGTAAATAAGCACAACATCAAGAATGCCAAATGGTTTAACTTCACGGAATAAGTGTGTAAGTAACACACGCGGTATCTACGACGGAAAGAAATACTCGTAAATACCTATGGTACACCTAATTCACACGAGGTGGACTGGACTCTGGTACAACCAGGTGAACTTAATAGGTGAACCACAGGCACGAAGGGACCACGGAGAATATGTAAGGCAGGCTTGTACTATAAGTACCTAATGTTAATGATAAGAATTAATGCCACGGAAAACTTTGAAGTTGGTCCACTGACATCCGTAGGTACACCACCTCCCCGTAGCGTATTTTATATATTCTGTGGTATTATTATGTAAGTATTCTGTGCACAATAAGTTCCAACGTAAAGAAACGTTCATTTTGAAAATAAAAAAATAGGTAAACTCCCTTCGATATTCTGTAAGAGAATTATTTTTTCACATTTTTAATATAAAGTTAGTATTGATGGGTGGGAGTGTTCGCATCGCAGTGGCGCGCGGTGTAGACAGACCTTTACCTGTGAAACGGCAGTGTTAACTAAATTGCCTCGCCAATCGAATCGAAACCTTATTTTTCGAGCGTATCAATTTTGTTTGGAATTTAATTAAGCGCGATCTGTTATCCAGAATTAATTGAATCACCTTACACGTAGATTAGTCTTAGTAACAATCGCTTTGCTGAATTAATTAATTAAGAAATGCTATAAGTTGGATTGGGAAATTGGAATGTTATTTTAAGACGTCTTTGATACATTATCTGCCTATGATAATTAGTTTATTACAGGTAGTAAACAAGTTACCTCATTGGTGTGTAGTGTAGAGGAGTAATGTATATATTCTGTGGTTGAGGTAGGCCTACTAACTAATTATTAATTTACTGCAGTAAACTGACAGATTCTAATGTCACATTGTAAAATAATGTAGCCTTATTTAGAGTGGCCATGGCCACACACACACGGAATCCATACAAATCTATGGACCTACAACACACAAGCGGGATTTTTCCGTACCTACGGAATTTTCATACACTATCTATCGATATTCCGTTCGGAATTCCTAATCGGGATTCTGTCGTGTCTGTGGCCGTCCTTATTGTACTTGCTGTGTTTCGTTTATTGTGATTCAGTTCTCTCCTAGTTCCCTCACACAAAGTCGGAAGCGTCCATGGTTGCAAAGTTGCAATACAACCGTAAACGTCAGATTACTCCAGTGAATTAAGTCGCTAAGGTGGGTCAAATTCCAATATTCAATTCAAATTATTGAAAGATAACGCGCGTGAAGTTATCATGGAAAAAATATATAATGTAGGTACTTGAAATAATACACAATAGTGCTGGTTCGAGTCCCGTCTGAGCTGCTACGGGTAAGTCGATTTTTTCTTATATTTTTTCAGTAACTTAATAATTATATAAAAATAGCATTGTGAATGCTAAAATCTAAAAATTCAATAATATATAGCTGTTTCATCTTAATCGATTGTCTGGCATCTGTAAAGATGTTGCATTCGAATGTTGAAGGTAATTCTTCACATTGATAACGCTGGCTTACAGCGAAAACGTAAAAAGTATTAGAACATTTCGTCACTCCCACTAGCGACTCGGTAGCATAATTGGTTAGTGCATTGGGCCGGAATCCTAAGGGTGCGGTTCGAGTCCCGTCTGAGCTGCTACGGGTGAGTCGATTTTTTCTAATATTTTTTCAGTTATATTAAGTAACTTAAAATACACAATAGATTTAATTGAAAGCATTTATAAAAATGTTACCACCTTTGATGTAAAAAAATATTCCGTGGACCCTGTTTCTGGTCTTATTTGCAAAATTTCTCGGAAACAGAACATTCGTTTATGTTAAAACCAACCCATAAAAATCGGCGATGTTAATACCTTCAATTTTTTTTGAAAGCGAAGAAAAGTAATAAAAACGTAAAAATTGAGAATTCGGTGCTAGTTCTCAACGCAACCGCCGCGTTGGAACGCGCACTGATTTGAACCCAAAGTGAGTAGAGTTACGTTCGATTTCACTCCATCACGGCGACCCGCTCGGATTGACCCACCTTAGCGCCTCAATAATTAGACATCATAGGAAGGCAGCAGGTACGGTCGACTGCCTAAAAAGTTACTAAAAACCTCTCGTGTCGCGGGAAATATTACGTTCATATTATGGTAATTTTACTTACAATGGTACTCAAAGCGATTTGCTTGGTGTGACAAAGTTCTTAAGCGCTTCGTTACGTCTTCGCTAATGTTTCAGCTCTATTACATTCCCTTTTTACTTAACAAAATAGATTAATAATTGCTATGTTTTTTTCTGTGCTATTAATTAAGAGGATTGTCAAGCAAACGGTCTCCATACAAACGGCGATAACGTTTCCCACCCTCTAAACCTTAACCTACAGCAATGAATTTTAGTATGTTTTTAAAATGCCTAAAAACTAGGGCGGTACGTTTTTATTTTTTGAATATCTATAATAGATTTGAAAATATTGGCACTTTTTTGTTTTGTATGAAATCACTAAAATTCAAATATTTCAAAATCTATTATAGATATTAAAAAAATAAAAACGTACCACCCTAGTTTTTAGGCATTTCAAACACATACTAAAAATTCATTGCTGTAGGTTAAGGTTTAGAGGGTGGGAAACGTTATCGCCGTTTGTATGGAGACCGTTTGCTTGACAATCCTCTTAAGCACACTGTATGCAAGAAACCGCTGGATACGGCTAGCGCAAGATTTTTAATCGTGATGAAACTTCTATTTAGGCCTTTACCTGTTACATAATATTAATGTACTTTACTTATGCACGTACCTATTTATAACATAAAAAGGGCAAGAACCTACCTACTAAATAAGTAAGTAAGGCGCCGCGGTGAATTTTATTCAATATTTTAATATTAATACACAATTTTAATAATGTTTTACGTGAAATTTTTAGGGCCCACAGACTATAATTATATTCTGTGCCCACAGTCTAGTATTTTAGACGGTTTCGTTACATTCCCTCTCGTAGTCACTGCTAGAAGTATATCTACTTCTAGCTTGTACTATTATGTATTCTGTGCTTCTAGTAGTCTTTTTAAATTCTTTTTGCTATCTAGCAAAACTGCTAAAAGTGGCCGTTTTTGACACATTTTCTATCTACTTCTACGAATGACTACGAGGGCATGTAGTGATACCTACCTTTTTTAAATACTAGACCATGGGCCCTAAAAACTCCACGTAAAACATTGTTAAAAGCTTTTCTCTGAGGGCACCACTTTCGGTCATACAACCGCCTTAACTGTATTACTATAAATAAACTAGGTACATAAAGGATAAGAAGTAATGAAAACTGATGTCCCCCTAACCCTGAGGACCCTGAGGTACGATTATGCTAGATATAATATTTGCATTTTTATGTGTCGAGAGATTACCGATAGGCTCATTAATTGTGCATAACGCCCCCAGGGCACATACAGGCGTATCTCATAAAAAGTCTAAAATGAGTTAAAAATACCAAAAAGTTCGCCTTTTTCTGCTTTATGTCACCACAGCGGCGTATCCCTAACTATTTTTGTTTTCTAAACACTCATGTCATGAGTCATGAAGCTTAGGTATCTAAGAAGATAGTCTTTTTGGATAAGCTTAATTTCATTCCTACACTACGTAGGTTCCAAAGATATTAGAATTTTAACTACGTACAACTTCATTGCGCTTATCTCATAATAAGCTGTGAAAAGTGTTGTAACTGACTGGCGTACCCCCCATTCAGGCCCAAAAAAATATTTTTACAAATTTGTTTTTTTTTGTTTATGTTATGAAATTGACCCTTAAATTGCTCCTGAAAAAAAATCTGAAAAAAATCTAGCTGTGTGGACCCCCCAGGGGTCCACACCAGGGATGTTGCGAATATTCGCATCCGCATCCGCATATGCGGAACATCCGCATCGATTGAGACATCTGCATCTGCATCCGCATCCGCATAAATCGATGCGGAGCTGATGCGGATGCAGATGTGTAGCAGGTCCGACAAGAAAGAAAGGGGCGGGCCCGGCGAGAGGCGCGTGTCGACCGCGCGTGCTAATTAACCTATAGGAAAGCAATAATTTTGTATTGGACTTCGGTGACGGACGCGCCACGCTATTGTTTGTGTTGTGACAAGATCTGACGCGCACGTTTGTTGTTTCGTCGTAAATAGTCAATCACAAGTTTATTACTCAGTGAACAGTTATTTAGTAGCGCAGGATCAATATACGAACGAACCCTTGCGATACAGACTGAAGTCCGAAAAGGCGGCCATTCTACTTTTCATTAAATATAATGCTCCAATATTCAAATTTAATTACTAAAATAATTAATTTGTAATAGTTACTATTTGATTATTAAATAAAGAAGGGATAAATATTACTATCTTTTAATTTTTTTTTACCCACAATTAAGTTTTTTGTACAGATCCGCATCCGCATCCGCATCCGCCGATGTGAGCCTCTTAAAATCCGCATCCGCATCCGCGAATGTGAGCCTCTTAAAATCCGCATCCGCATCCGCGGATGTGAAAAAATCTGCATCCGCAACATCCCTGGTCCACACGACCCCTGCACGATAGTGACGTTCAGGCTTTATCTGTAACAGTGCACGGTCGTGACGTTCTTGGGTTTAAGGGTATTAATGTGCTGTTAATTAGAAATTAAACAAAATGTATCGGAAAATTAACGTTTATTACTTTAGTATTTGTAATTATTTTAATCAAATATATCAACTAGATATATAAATTTGACAAATAGACTTGATAACGATTTAATTGAGACCAAACAAGAATATAATCATTTAATGTAGTAATTATTCATCAGTCCTTCGATTTGCTTCAATCAGACTATAAAATATCTTTATTATACTTATTTTAAATGATACCCTGCAAAACAATTTTGTTTTCTTGAGAGGCACAGGTACACATCAGATTTTTTGTATCTTATTTTTGGTCGACTGTTGCACCCCTCCAATCGACCAGCGCGAGGATTGTCGATCTCTTCAAAACTAGGAAGATGGTCATACCCGTCGTACCTTTAATGACCAAGGCCTGAGATCGTTGGTTTGATCGCTTGAGCCTCGAACTAGTTGTTGGTTCTGGGGCAGATCTCATCATCGCTCTCGCTAGTATTTGTAAGCCCATCAGCGACTTGCATCCGCGAAACTCTAGCAAGTCCATTACTTTATTGCTTGAGATGGCAGATGCAATTGCACTCTAATTAAAACGAACGCCAGGCGTTTGATACTGCAATTTCAAAGAAGTGGAGAATTACTTTTAGTGACCATTTTCTGGTTTTAATGAAAGTGCGGTAGTATTGACTGGTCTAGTACTTCCACACCACCTATGTGTTTGTTGTAGCTATTGATTATGTTGGGTGTGGGAACATATCCTATGAAAACCCCTCTGTTTTTGACCCATCGACGTACTAAAGTCGAGTCATCTGCAGATGTGCAGGTCGAGGCAGTTAGCACAGACTTATTATTCATCCATTTAACGACCACGATATAGTCGTAGACCAATACCAAGTCTGAAATCAGCTCTCTGCCATTAAAACGTAAAAAAACCCGCCTGCCTAAAAAAAGACAAGTCAACAGAAAAATAAAATAGAAAAACTAAAAAACCCACATGCATCAAAAACAAGTCAGACAAGTAAACGAAAAATAAATTCAAAAAAATAAAAAAAACCCACTTGCATCAAAAGATAAGTCAACTGAAAAGATGGAAACAAGATAATATATAAAGGCAAACTTAAAAAATATTGATGGTAGTGTTTAGATTAAAGGCAAACTTAAAACATATTGATGGTAGTGTTTAGAACTTTTGTTCAACATAATAACATGCAGTCGGAGGCATGCATAAAGAAAGTGACATTATGAATGATTTTACTTATCATTCAATTCTATGCCTCCGACTGCATGTTATTATGTTGAACAAAAGTTCTAAACACTACCATAAATATGTTTTAAGTTTGCCTTTAATCTAAACACTACCATCAATATTTTTTAAGTTTGCCTTTAATCTAAACACTACCATCAATATTTTTTAAGTTTGCCTTTATATATTATCTTGTTTCCATCTTTTCAGTTGACTTATCTTTTGATGCAAGTGGGTTTTTTTTATTTTTTTGAATTTATTTTTCGTTTACTTGTCTGACTTGTTTTTGATGCATGTGGGTTTTTTAGTTTTTCTATTTTATTTTTCTGTTGACTTGTCTTTTTTTAGGCAGGCGGGTTTTTAATTTTTTTTAAATTAGTTGTTTTTTATTTACGTCTTTTTAGTTATATTCTCCTTACAAATTACGTAGACGGTCTAATTCTTTAAAAAAAATTTCATCGTGTGGTTTAAATAAGAATTTCTGACAGCTGACAGCAAGCCCTGCGAGAGATCGGACTCTGCTTAAAGCCACGTAAGCTTGACCTTTAGCAAATAGGTGACTGCTCAAATCGACAACTGCCCGGTCTAAAGTTGTACCTTGTAATTTATGCACAGTCACCGCCCAGCATAAAATTAGAGGTAGCATACGTCGCTCGATCTTGCCTTTACCGCGTAAACCAACAAACTCAGACGCAGAAGGTTCAATCCGAACACCAATACAAGAAGCTACCAATTTTCTAAATAATATTTTATCGATATCAAAGAGAATGTAATTAATCACTAATCAGTAATAAGATATTCCTAAACACCCTATTCCTTAGTCCTAACTAAACTAGGTATGCTTGCTACAAAACCTAACAAAATCTACTTCTTTAATATTTTTTTCTCACTAATGCTCTGAAATCTTATCATTCCATTTGAAAAAGGAATGCGGGGCGTTCCACATTTCCGAGGGGGTCTGGTTCATCACATTCTAAATTTAAAATTCAGGCCAGGAATGAATTTCAATACTTACTTCCCGCACCAGCACCAGTGCGGGAAGTAGGTACAGTGCGAAGATGATCTGGGTGGTCTGCGGCAACTTCTTTTTTTTGTTTTAGCTGTTCACAAAAACAAAAAAAGCAAAGGCACATTTGCACCATAACTTTAATTCCTTTTTTCTGGCACGCAAGCCAACGACAAGACAGTTAATATTATTTATTTATTTATTTATAGTTTATGGATAGCTAACAGCTTATAAACATACAAATAACAACAAATATATATAACTAAAAGCTATTGACAATGATGAAGGTAAAATTATTTAATAGGTACTATAATAACGATAAAATAAAAAAAATGGTGCGCACAGATTATATTACTATAAGAATAAATAAATATTACATTGTATTGTACCAGATTTATCAGAGACAAATCCTCTAAGTAATCTTGAATTATGTACAGCGCCATCTACCGCCGAGAAGCGAAATGAGATGGGTTTTTGCTTCTCGGCGGTAGATGGCGCTGCACGTAATTCAAGATTACTCAGAGGATTTGTCTATGATAAATCTCATTTTGCTTTTCGGGTATAATAATGTACTCTATGCTTTTCGGCGCTTCGAGCGATTAAACTGCTGGAATGCACCCAAAAAAAAAAACGCGGGAATTAAATTTAATTAAGTTTCAATTGAAAAGTTTTTTATTTCCTCGCATTTCTTGAGAAAAGCACTATACAAGCCTTGTTCTGGAAGCTACTTGCATTGCCTCGAATGATTAAAGCCCTCGCCGTCCTCGACAATGCAATCGCTAGCTTCCCGTTCACGGCTGTAATGTACTATTTCAATATTAATGCAAGTAAAGTAATGCAACACGCGTTCCAATTAGATAGATGGAATCTAGTATAATAAATAATGAATGTACTCTAGCTAGCTAGATGGAATCGTATTAAAATAATTATCAATTAAAAAAGTTGTTAATTGTTATAATATAAAGACCATAAACGAGAATCGTTTCTTCTTATTTCTCGTTATCGTTTCTTCGATTCTTTTAATATTATCTTTATATTTTCAGTATAAACACAAAAGACCTTATAATCTACAGAGAGCTAAACCATACCGAGATGTATTTGGCTACAACGCCATCTATTGATATGGTCTATGCAACTAGAAATCTATTGATGATGAATACAAAACAAAACCATACCGCGATGTACTCGGCTACAGCGCCATCTATTGATTAACTTAGCTGTGCCCTGCGGCATAGCCTGAGGCTTCGATCCCGAGGGATTTTGGGATGATATTATAGCCTTTTTTTTCATCATGAATGTGGCTAACATACACAAACAAAATATAAATTTCTCATTGACATGTTTATAGCGGCCGCTCGCATTTGCGTAATATAATGTACTTTTTTTATTTTATTGTTTTTTTATAATTATATTATGGTCATGATATACCTTTTTGAAATCCTTATAATAAGCCCTTTAATTTGACACCCATATTGCAGTATTCTAAAAAAAAAAAAATTTTTTCACTACGTATAATAGCACCGTACAGCCGCCATGTTGGTTTTTTTATAACACCACCTTCTTAAGAACACTTGGGCTGAAAAGACCAATCTAACGATATCTTAATCATAGAAATCCGTTCAGCCGTTTGAAAGATATGAGGTAATAAAGAATATTACATACAAACATACTTACAAGATACGCGCGAAACACATAACCCTTTCTTTGCAGTCGGGTAAAAATAACTAATTCTCTATGAAAATAATGAAATAATCTAAACTGGCCTAGGGTGGAGTTGAGCCCAAACGACACTATCGTGACTTTTAATTTTTCGATAGGAATATTACTCACAATATACATTGATTACTAGCAGAAACCAGTTAAAAGCATGTATCATCATTACACCTATAAAATAACAACAACTACTTGTCGTAAATGTTAGAAAATAAAAGAAATTTAATAAATCATATGCACCGCTCCCATGGTCGAAAAACGCAGCTATCTTTGTCACACGAGTCACACGACCAAAGCCCACTGACTAATGAATCATACGAAAAATGACAATGTGTGCGTAGCGCAATTCATGCACGATCGCTGAGTTGCGTTCAGAACGTTTGAGCGTCGGTTGTTTGGTTGTTTTTTAACTTGCTCTAAGGTTTGGAACGACCAAGAACTTTAAATGTCAATGTCAATACAAATTCTTCATTTTCCATTTGGAATACGAATAATTTTAACTTTTCTTTATACTAAATCAAATAAAATTCGTTTTTTGAGGATCTACCATGATTATTTCAAAAATTAGACATAAAAACATCAAAAATACAAAATAATGTCAAATGACATTGACATTTTTTCTATAGACAAACGTCAGAGCGTTTTACAACCATCATTTTTGATGGTTGTTTGGTTGCAACGCTCTGACGTTTGGAACGACACGGTTGTGTCAACCGAACGTCACGCTCAAATGTTTGGAACGCCGTTAGAGCGTTCGGTTGTGGTTAGGTTGCACTCGGAGTGTAGGTTTGGAACGCGCCTCTGCGCTCGGGTTTCGGCCCGAAAAGTTGATTTGACAAGACGCAGGAATTTTTAAAGTAAAAATGCATGATCGTTTTCGACGGGCCTGAAAGGGCTACACTGAGGCACACTGAGGCCTATCAGCAGCGACTGAAATGTTTATAATATAGTACATTATAAGACAAGTTAGCTTAGCAAGAGCTCACGAGTTTCATACGACGTTTTTCAACACATTTACGAGGAAAAAACAAAGTTATTTACCACACAGCAACAAATACGACAAAAACAAAATATGATAATTATGGGAAAAGGCGCGCAGGTTTTTTTTGTTTTTTTCACACGCCTAACGCAAGAATATTTTGCAAACAAAGGGGTGAGTGAGCATACAGCCTACTTCAAAATTATAATTTTAAGTAATAAAATCCATATATTTTAATATTTTATAACAAAATATTGTGAATTATGAATAATTTGATAATAATAAATATTTGTTTGACTTAATTAAGGACTTACACATTTATTTATTCCAAAAATGTATATGAATTTTCAGCAGCATAAAACCTCTTTGTTGTTACTAAAAAAAATAACTGTATTACCCGGCTAAATTGGGAATGTTCTGTTTACTCGCATAGAACTTGCAGTAAGGTACTAATTTAATTTTGTAGGGTTAATTCTATTACGTACTAGTGTTTTATATATTATTGCACGTATGATGGAGAAAACACACTTCAACAGTTCAATTAAAATAAAAAAACGAAAACCCAAGATGGATAGATACTATTGCCTAAATATTTCTTTGTTTACTCACATCACATGAACACCTATTGGAGAGCTATGGCTTAATGTTAAGATTAATGTTGTGCAATAGTACATTATGAGACAAGTTAGCTTAGGTTGCTCATTGCACACAAGGCTGTGGGTTGCAGCAAAAACAAAATAATTATGATAATTGTGGGAAAAGGCGCGCATGTTTTTTTTTGTTTTTTTTCACACGCCCAACGCAAGAATATTTTGCAATCAAAGGGGTGAGGAGCATACAGCCTATTACGAATACTTCAAAATTATAATTTTAAGTGACAATTTTAATATTTTATAACAAAATATTGTGAATTATGCATAATTTGATAATAATTATATATTTATTTGACTTAATTAAGGACTTACACATTTATTTATTCCAAAAATGTATATGAATTTTCAGCAGCATAAAACCTCTTTGTTGTCAAAAAAAATAACTGTATTACCCGGCTAAATTAGGAATGCTCTGTTTACTCGCATAGAACTTGCAGTAAGGTACTAATTTAACTTTGTAGGGTTAATTCTATTACGAACTAGTGTTTTATATATTATTGCACGCGTTTGTTATAGCTCGGTTTATGGCCCTAAAAGCGATGTAATAAGGCTCACTTTACGAGCAAGTGTGTTGAAAAATACTTTTCAACACACTTGCTCGTAAAGTGAGTACTAAAAAAAACTGTAATACCCGGCTAAATCGGGAATGCTCTGTTTACTCGCATAGAACTTGCAATAAGGTACTAATTTAACTTTGTAGGGTTAATTCTATTACGTACTAGTGTTTTATATATTATTGCACGCGTTTGTTATAGCTCGGTTTATGGCCCTAAAAGCGATGTAATAAGGCTCACTTTACGAGCAAGTGTGTTGAAATTTTTTTAACACACTTGCTCGTAAAGTGAGTCCTAATACATCGCTTTTAGGGCCATAAACCGAGCTATAACAAACGCGTGCAATAATATATAAAACACTAGTACGTAATAGAATTAACCCTACAAAGTTAAATTAGTACCTTATTGCAAGTTCTATGCGAGTAAACAGAGCATTCCCGATTTAGCCGGGTAATACAGTTTTTTTTTAGTAGTAACAACAAAGAGGTTTTATGCTGCTGAAAATTCATATTCATTTTTGGAATAAATAAATGTGTAAGTCCTTAATTAAGTCACAAATATTTATTATTATCAATTATTCATAATTCACAATATTTTGTTGTAAAATTATGAAATTTTTTGCATTTTATTACTTAATATTTTAATTTTGAAGTAAGCTGTATGCTCACTCATCCCTTTGTATGCTCACTCATCCCTTTGTGCGCAAAATAGTCTTGCGTTGGGCGTGTGAAAAAAACAAAAAAAAACCTGCGCGCCTTTTTACCCGACTGCAAGGAAAGGGTTATTCCATAATTGTCATATTTGGTTTTTGTCGTATTTGTTGCTGTGTGGTAAATTACTTTTTTTTTCCTCACAAATGTGTTGAAAAACGTCGTATGAAACTCGTGAGCTCTTGCTTATTGCACACTCGGCTGAGTTACGCCCTCGCCTGCGGCTGGGGCTGCAACTGCAACCCACAGCCTTAAATTGTGCAATGAAGCTACCTTGTCTCATAATGTACTTACTATAAGCGTTTAATTATGGTAATTGTTATGTTAATTAAATCTAACAATTTTTAATTAAAAGCTCATTAAATGTACTTTCAATAGATATCAACATATTTACACAATAAAACGTTAGCTAGCAATAGCAGGTGGCCAAGTCTAAACTTATTTGCGAAGAGGTGCGAGTTTTCTGACATCGTCGTCGAGTGTATAAGGTTCCGCTGTACACCAAAAGGGTCAACATTATTAGGTAAGTTAAACAGAAACAGCTCGTGAACTTGTTTTGCAGATCGTACTACGACCTCGAGGTGTATTTTACGACTGGCAGGAATTCTCCGAAGTCATAGACAATAAACTTCACTTACGGCAATATTCGCTTTGTCGCCTTAACAGGCTTGTTTATAAAGCAATAATTTTCGCACTTTTCAGTGCCAATGTCACGTAAAATGGAACGACACATCGCGGGTAGATCGTTTTATGTTCCGCCGCCATATTGGCTGGAGCATCGTAAAACTGACGGTAGTTGTAAAAACACGCTGGTTAACTTTCGAACTTGGTCGCCTTTTAGTAGCTTTCTCTAATTTTTTATTAGCTCTATAACCTTGACAGTAAAAATAAACTACTAAGTACCTACTGTATAGCCATAAACAAAATAATATTGTTGAGTATCATTATACTTACCTACTGTACTAACCTAACCTTTTGTGGCTATGGGGTTTACTGTCACAGCATTTTTTCAATTATTTTTGATGTGGATATGAAACTCCGGTTATAATATAAATCTTGGTTCTTGGTATTAAGTACCTACCTCTACTTAAATTTAAATCTTAAACACATACTTACCTACCTACCTACAATACTTACCCATAATGTCTAAGTTGTTGCACAAATTAAAATAATATCTAGGTACCTAACTACACGTTGATTTAGGTACAGTCGAGTTCATTGATATGTTTGCACTTTTGATAACTCATCAACCTTTGTGGCTTTATAATAAATTTTATAATAAACTTTATAATAACGAACTCGACTGGTACCTACCTATCCTATGTAGTTTGTCGTAAACATGGTTATTCCACGACTACCAATTTCACAGGTTTCTGACGTCAACTCGTGGAAAGAAAAGAAAACTGGAAAATAGTTATACTTACTACAAAGTACCAGTACCTACCCTTAGCACGAACAGCTATCGAAAAAAATAACGCGCGTAAAATCATTCGATCGATAAATTTTGTATTGGAAATTTGTACAGCGCCATCTATCGCCGATAAGCGAAATGAAATTTTCCATAGAGAATTGTCCATCGAGTAATTTTACGCGCATTTTTTTTCTCGATAGCTGTTCGTGCTAAGGGTACAGAGGTCAAATCGAGTCTAACCTCCATTTATAATTAACCGACTTCCAAAAAAGGAGGAGGTTCTATGTTCGTCTGTATATTTGTTTTTTTTGTGTATGTCCACCGATTACTCGAAGACGGCTGGACCGATTGAAATGATTCAAACGTTATTACATTGGGTACACTCCCAAGTTGGTCCCATTTTTTAAAATTTGGAAATCGGTTCAGTACTTTTCAAGTAATTTTGAAAAAAAGCACGAAAATAGTATAATTTTGTGTGAATTACCTCGATGATTGGTCGTATTACTTCTTTGTTTATGAACTGAATAAGATAATCATTTTTTTGTTGGAAGAGGGATATCTTAAGTGTAGTTTTTTAACCGACTTAAAAAAGGAGGTTCTCAGTTTGACCCGTATTTAAGTATGTTTCTCCGCGATTATCTTACGTTTGGCTGAGCCGATTTTTCTACATATATAATACACCTTACCTACAAGGTACCTTCACTAAAAATAAAAAAATAAAAAATTGTTTAAAAAAAACAAAAAACCGACTTCAAAAAACCTACCTCTAAAAAGCAATAAATAATATTCGTAATAATAAAAATACGTCTATTGAAGTCGGGTGGGGCTTTTAGAATAAAAAAAAATGAATTTGTACTCCAGCCCCGCCCGACTTCAATAGACGTATTTTTATTATTACGAATATTATTTATTGCTTTTTAGAGGTAGGTTTTTTGAAGTCGGTTTTCGATTTTTATTGATACTTTTTTAAGTAAAGCCTTAAAATTAATTTTGCATTTGATGTTGACGATTATTTAGTTGGTACTTATAATTTATTAACGACGTACTTAAATGATAACTGTCAAAAAATGTTTATTCAATAAGAACCTAATAAACAGACAAAGTATACGTCATGCATTATGGAAATTAGAAAAGAACATCGTTAAAGTTAGTGTAAGTCCCCTAAATGTAAAAAAATGACGCACTTCATTCAGTTCTTCTAATTCTATTGACGAATAAAAAACACACTTTCTTTGGAATGAAAGAAATGTTGAAAATTCCATTGGATTGGCCGGGTTAGCTATCTAATCTATACTTTACCTTGCTGAACGTGAAAACCGCACACGTATTGATGAAAACGCCATACGAAATTCAAAAGCATTTGTTTTGTTATGTTAAAATTTACATTACAAAACACCTTTTTAACCGACTTCCAAAAAAGGAGGAAGTTCTGTGTTCGTCTGTATATTAGTTTTTTTTTGTGTATGTCCACCGATTACTCGAAGACGGCTGGACCGATTGAAATGATTCAAACGTTATTACATTAGGTACACTCCCAAGTTGGTCCCATTTTTTAAAATTTGGAAATCGGTTCAGTACTTTTCAAGTAATCTTGAAAAAAGCTCGAAAATAGTATGATTTTGTGTGAATTACCTCGATGATAATGGTCGTATTACTTCTTTGTTTATGAACTGAATAAGATAATTATTTTTTTGTAGGAAGAGGGATATCTTAAGTGTAGGTTCTTTACCCGACTTAAAAAAGGAGGTTCTCAGTTTGACCCGTATGTATGTTTCTCCGCGATTTTCTTACGTTTGGCTGAGCCGATTTTTCTACATATTATAATATACCTTACCTAAGTACAAGGTACCTACACTAAAAAAAAAAATTGTTTAAAAAACCGACATCAAAAAACCTACCTCTAAAAAGCAAGAAATAATATTCGTAATAATAAAAATACGTCTATTGAAGTCGGGTGGGGCTTTTAGAATAAAAAAAAAGGAATCTGTACACCAGCCCCACCCGACTTCAATAGACGTATTTTTATTATTACGAATATTATTTCTTGCTTTTTAGAGGTAAGTTTTTTTTTTATTATTACGAATATTATTTCTTGCTTTTTAGAGGTAGGTTTTTTGAAGTCGGTTTTTTGTTTTTTTTTAAACTATTTTTCATTACATTACATTACAAAACAATTTTTGTAACCAGCTACCTATAGAGCTGGTTACAGAAATGGTTTGTTACAGAAATGAAGATAAATGTAAAAGCAATTTAGTAAGTACAAGAAATATAGGAATTATAATACCTACCTAGTTATTATAATTCTAATAGGTAAGTAAATACTTTTTCGATATTGTTTCCGAACTTCTAACCTTAATTTACCGAAAAATGTTTCTTGATTTTATATTTTCATAATTTTCATGCTATTTTCATCAGTTTGCTTATGCCGTCTAAGGTATTCTCGATCAGGGGCCCTATTTTTGAATCGCTCGTCTGGCGTCGAGCGCTCTTTTTTACTGATTTTCGTTCGACATTTGACTCAAATGTATGGAGATCGAGTCGAATGTCGAACGAAAATCAGTAGAAAAGAGCGCTCGACGCCAGACGAGCGATTCAAAAATAGAGGCCCTGCGGTGTTTACGCTAAATATCGCACCAATTAAGTTGCGCCAACGCTACGAGCTACCCTGTCTTATTTCTATTGCCTTATTTATGTGTTAAATATAGTTTCTTCAAACCCTACGAGTGAACTTCAATTAGGGTCTAAGAAGACGTTGTCAAGGACCTTTGATTTAAGGTTAAATCGAAGTCCCTGGAATTACGAGAATAAAAAACTTTCACTTTGTTAGTTAAGTAGTTAAAATGCAGCAGGGTTGGCATGATTAAATCACATTGATTTAAATCACGATTTCGTCTCGTCGCGGTACCCGTGTGAGTTAGACGTGTCCGCGCCGAATAGTTGTTTACGTTAAACGAGCGAGCCATAGCTCATATACCTACCTACCTGCTGATCGCCGCGCGGCCGGTCGCTTATCGGGCGACCTATTGTTCGTGCGGCACCTGTGCAATATGAATTACGAAGTGCTTATAACGTTTATAACCTAACGTAAAATGGATGTTTACTGCGAAGTGAAGAATAGTGATGAGGCGGGCAGAGAGGAAACCGTACGAACGCCGAGTCCATCTAGGTTTATAGGGAAAGATGAATATTTAGTACAGGAAGTAGAAAATACACAAATAAATGAAGAAAACATGGGACCCACGAAAAGAGGAAGAGAGGAGGAGGAAGAAGAAGGATGGAATTTAATAACAAGAGGAAAAAAATTGAAAACACAAGACAGTCTAGAAGTTTACATAACAAATAAAGAAAAGTTACCAAAACAGTTTGCGATTGCGAAACTTTTCAAAAATCTTGGGATAGTGGACATAAATAAAATAAAATATATAAATCCGTATAAGATCAGAGTGGATTTTGAAAACAATGAATGTATGGAAAAATTAACCAACTGTAAAGAATTAATTGATAAAGGGTGGAATTTCCAAAAAGCATTTCAAGTTAGTTACTCTTATGGAACTATTAAAGATGTTGATATTGAACTAACTGATGAGGATATACTTCAGAGCGTATCCTGTGATAGGGACATAATCATAGCATCTGTCAACCGTTTGAAGCGAAGATCATTGACTGGTGAATGGGTTCCGTGTGAAACTGTACGCATTTGCTTCAAAGGCTCTAGTTTGCCAGCTTACGTATACGTGGATAACCTTCGAATTAAAGTAGACCCTTATATATTTCCAGTGTCTCAGTGCTCAAAATGCTGGAAACTAGGGCATACACATGCTAGATGCCCTTCTGACAAAATTACGTGCCCTAAATGCAACGGTAGTCATGAAAACTGTGACACACTGGTGTACGTGTGTGTGAATTGCCAAGGTAATCATATCGCACTAGACAAGTCTTGTCCCTCTTATCAAAAAGAAAAAAGGATTCGTGAACTGATGTCGGAGTTTAATTGTACCTACCGTAAAGCCTGTACCATGTATGTACCAAAATCTCCCATATTTAGTTACCCGAAAGAAACCACAAAGCCAGGAAGCTCATTTAAAAAACAAGAGGCCAATTGCTTTTCTCCTATATCAAGTCTTATAGAAACTCCAGCACAGGAGAAGGAAACATACGCAAAGGTCACTAAATTCCGCGCCGATATTCATAGGGATGCTGATTGTGCAAAGGCAGAAATGACCCCTCTTTCCAAAAAGCGACGAATTTACAATAATCCTATTGTATCTCCAGAGGAGGATATGGATCATTCACGTTCTGAGAAAACACAAGAGAAGAGTGATACATTTGAACGAAAGAAAGACATCACTTTCATGGAGCTACTCAATAGATTAAGAGAAATAGTTTTTCTAAATAATAGTAGTTCATTTAGTCAGAAAGTTAAACTAGTTATTAAGTGTTGCCTAGAGTGGATTATTTTAGTCGTAGTTGAGAATATTTCAGATTGGCCCATATTGAAAATTATCTTAGACTATTTAAATGGCTAGTTCAACTAAGCTTGTTAAGTTAAATATTTTACATTGGAATGCCCAAAGTCTGTGTCCTAAATTAATTTGTTTTGAAAATCTGTTATTGCAAGAAAAGATCCATATTGCTTCAATTTGTGAAACATGGCTAAGTCCAGATAGCTCTCTTAGAGTAAAAGATTATAATATCCACCGCTCCGACCGGGATGACTCCTATGGAGGTATTGCTGTTTTGGTTCATAAATCGGTCAAATCATTAAGATGTAATATCATTCATAAAAATTCAGGTATCCAAATATTACAAATCCAAATCCTTAATTGTGTGAATATCGAGAATATCATATGTGTGTACTGTCCTTCTAATGTCCGTACAAGTACTGATGACTGGGATATGATATTTTCCTTAGCAAATAATAAATCGGTTATTCTTAGTGATATCAACGGCCATCATAAAAGCTGGTCCCGTAAAACTGATCACAGAGGTGAGCAAATAGTGAAGGTTTTATCAGAAAGTTCCTATGTTTCACTCAATGATGATACTCCGACCAGGGTCAAATTGGTTAATGGGGTTTTACATCAATATTCTCCTGACTTAATACTAGCAACAACCGACATAGCTTTAGAACTTAATTACAAAGTCTTAAAAGAAACCTTGGGCAGTGACCACTCTATGGTAAAACTAACAACAGCAGTTAATATACCTGTTCAATTTGTGAAAAAAAGAAATTATAAAAAAGCAGATTGGTCAAAATATAAAGAAACCCTCTCCAAATCACTTGAAAACTTTTGTTACACCAATGACATACAAAGAGACTACGATATGTTTATAGAACATGTTAATACAGCCGCGGAGCTATCTATTCCCTACATTAAATATAACACCAACCCCAACGAGAAGTTCATCCCCAAACAGTACTGGAATGCCTCGCTATCCAAAGCTGTAGCAGAACGACGTCTTGCGCTTGCTACATTTCGACGCAATCCAACACCACGTAATTCAGATTTATTAAAAGAAAAGATTGACCAATCTAGAAATTTATTATATAGAGCTAGAGATAATAGCTTTCATGAATTTTGTTCATCCTGTGATCAGTCGACTTCAGCTAGTGACTTATGGCGTAAAATGAAGTGGCTGAAAGGTTATAAGAATTTAGGAACTTGTGTGGATAAAAATAAGGCTTATAACCTTCTCAAGAGTTTAACCCCTGATTTTACTGTACCGAATAGCCCCACTTTTTCTTCAACTAACCCAACACTAGAATCAAGCATATCCCTCTCGGAACTTAATAACAGTATTTCACAAAAAAATACCGCTCCTGGCTGCGACGGAATTTCTCATTTAATGATATACAACCTACCAGAAAATGCAAAATTAATTTTGCTAAATTTGTACAATATGATTTTCTCTTCTTCTTTCGTACCACATCAATGGCGAGATATTTCGTTGTTACCAATTCCAAAGGGGGGCCGAGAATTAACCAATAATTCATTGAGACCAATTTCTCTTATGTCTTGTTTTTGTAAACTTTTTCACAGCATAGTTAATAAAAGATTAGAATGGTATTGCGAGAAAAATAAACTATTTTCTTACAATATTACAGGCTTCAGAAAAGCAAATTCATGTCTTGACAGCTTAAGCAGTCTAGTGTCTCGTATTCTCATAGGTTTCACAGAAAATAGGCCTACAGTTGCTTGCTTTGTCGACATAAATAATGCATATAACAATGTTAATATCCTGTATTTGTTGTCGGTGCTGGAACGGATTGGGGCCGGTTCCAAAATTTGTAATTATCTATGGAATTTTCTTAAAGACAGAAATCTTAAAATTAAAATTGATAACACGGAAATTGAAAGAAAAACTTGTATTGGCTTGGCCCAAGGAGACCCTCTATCCCCTTTGTTATTTAACATAGTTACAATAGATATTTGCTCAAAAATTAAAAATGTATGTATGTCTCAATACGCAGATGATATAGTTCTCTATGCCTCATATGAAAATCTTAATGTTAGCACTAGAGAACTTCAAGTAGCTTTAAATTCATTGGAAAAATGTCTAGAACCCATTGGTCTGGATATTTCTACATCAAAATCAAAAGTGTGTATCTTCCAAAGAGGTTTTAAAAAAGATTCAGTTTTGTTGAGAATAAACAATCATAATTTAACTTTAACGGAGTCAGTGAAATATTTGGGCTTATGGCTTGACAGATCTCTAAGATGGACGAAACAAATTAACGAACTAGTAGAACGAGTACTTAAATTGATAAATGTAATAAAAATATTGCGTGGTCGAGAGTGGGGTGTACATCCGACACATCTGAGAAGGATCTATATCAGTTTGATACGTAGTAGACTCGATTACGGAAGTTTTCTTTATGGTAATAGTTGCAAAACTCACTTGGGCAAACTGGACAAACTACAAAACCAATGTTTAAGACTAGTAGGCAACTTTATTAAATCTACTCCAATCCACGTAATGGAAAATGAACTTGCAGTACCCCCACTGCAGATTAGGAGACTTTATTTAGCTAGTAAGTTTTGGCTCAAATGCAAATCATTTGAAAATAATGAAAACATAAACTTGCTAGATGATCTTCAATCCTTGAAGGGAAGACCTTATTGGCAACGTAAAAAAATACCTGAACTTTTACAAGTACATGAGAAATTCGATAATTTACCTATTCACCGAGATAGACAGTTGGGTATGTATTCTTTACCGACATGGATGGGTAATATGGATCTTTCAAGATACTTAAAAACTGATGTAGATAGTGTTGACCAACCAAAAAATCACTATACAAAAGAAAATCTGAAGAATTTATGTGAGCATTCCATATTGGAAAAATACTCTAAATTCTATAAAATTTATACTGATGCGTCTATAGATAATAATTGTGATATTGGAGTTGCATTCGTAGATACACAAACTAATAGCTGCTGTAGATTGAAGATAGATGCCAAAATTTCTATCATGCACGCTGAGCTAATAGCAATACATGAAGCTTTATCTTATATTGACCCGATCAAATATGATAACTTTGTCATTTTGACTGACTCCAAAAGCGCCGTGCAACATCTGGCTCGTTGTACCTCGAACTTTCGAGGAACACCGATTGCCTACTTGATTTTGCAATCTATATTTAATCTTTCCCAAAAGCAAAAATATGTAACTTTGCAGTGGATCCCTGCTCATGTGGGTATCGTAGGTAACGAACATGCGGATTCGTTAGCAAAAGAAGCAGCTGTCATTGGAGTTTCTAATAAATGTTTACCGTACTATACTGACTTGTTGATATTAGCTAAATTAAGCTGCCAAGACAGCTGGAAAGAACATTTTAATGAGAGATCACTCTCAAAAGGAATTTGGTACAAGACGATTCAACCAAATCTAAATGGAATCCCTTGGTTTGACGATGCCAACATGAGTAGGGAAGATATAGTTACAGCGCTCAGGCTGCGTTCCGGTCACATTCCATTAAATAGCTTTGCATACCTTATGAAAAAAACAGATTCTCCCAATTGTAGCGAGTGTGGAATCATCGAAGATGCCTATCATATTATGATGGAATGTGAGCGAAACGTCGCGGAGAGATTGCAACTCTTTATCTATACCCAGTTTAAGGGGGAGACAGGTTTTTGTAATAGCATTTTGGCCACACCGTTATCAAAAACGGCCAAGATGTTATATTATATTGTGCAGTGTGGTCTAAAGCGTAGAGAAATGTGATAATGTACCGACCTTGTCTTACCTATGAGGGTGGCATTTCCTAAGGAAAAACCCTCGTAAAAATTTAAGATTAAAAAAAAAAAAAAAAAAAAAAAAATCACGATTTAAATTAAGTGATTTTTTGAATAAAAATCATTGATTAAATCAAATTGCCTTTTTTCTTTCCTATTTGTATAAAAATATAAAATTCTTAATTTTAAATAATTGATAGACTCAGAAAAATGTATATTAAATGTAACTTTGTGTTAAGAATTACTGCTTTATACTGTTTTTTCTTCTAAAAAAAACCGCCAAATCATCTGTTCTAATATTTAACTTTCACTGGGCATTTTTATTTTGAACTGTTTTATTGATCTTTACTCGTGTTTCTTCTGAATTAAAGTGTTAAATAAGTCGAACAAAAGTGCGTTGTGGTTTACGCACTTTATTAAGTGGATTTTAAAGGCTCAAGCAAAAAATCGAAAAAATCTGATTTTTTTGATTTTTTGAAAAAAATCTGTGATTTTTGATGTATTGCAAAAAATCATGATTTTTTTTCAACCCTGAAATGTAGCCAATTTACTTATGTAGGTACTATATAATCTTATGTAATATAAGTAGTGTTACATAAGATTACATAGTGTAATGTGACACCCTATTCTATGCCAAACATATACATAATAGGTAGGTATTATATAACACTTAAAAAAAATCCAGCATAACCGTCTAAAATATTATGTGACATTGACGTAATATTCCAAGTACATTAACGATTAAACTACGGGTAATGTTGGTGTTCGCAGATGGAGTCTTTAAGCACAAACTTGTCCAATTTCGTCCATTGAGACCGACTAAGTAGTTAAGTACATACTAAGTTATTGTGAAAGAAAGTACCTGCTTGATCGGAATAGGTACTTCAGTCCTGTATTAAGTTTGAATTCTGTTTATAGGATCATATGAAGATTGAATTTTCTCAATAAAAATAATCGAAACAATTTTGCGCGACCCGTTATGAAGGCGAACTTTGAAGATAGATAAGTATTTAAGGATATGGATAAACAAAATACGCAATTCATAAGACAATTTTTTTTTTTTTTTTGGACAACAGACGGTCATTGACAAAACATGTTTCATTGTACAGTAATCTAAAGGAAGACCTTGAGTGCCAACAAATAATATAACTATTAAATAATAATAATATACAAATAATTCTATTAAAAATAAAAAAACTTCTTTAGAACCTTCGAGTACTAGTAAAAAAACGTGTTAAAAGGTACCGTGTGTTAATATCTTATTTTCTCTGTAATAAAATTATTTTTATAGTTTTTGCTCTATAGTGCACTCCTTGACAAAACATACATTATAGTCGCTCGATTCGAAATTCGTTTTAGATGTATTTAGCGTTAGGAGATTTTGTTGCAGCCACAGAGCGACTCGAGCCAAACCAACTTCAGCACTAGTTTTGACTGAATCCCATGAGTCACCAGCAAAGACAATGGCGGTGTCATCAGCATACGACAGTATTTTAGCATTAGGTATGTTCATACAACACAGATCGTTGATGTAGATAAGAAATAAGGTAGGTCCTAAGACGCTACCCTGCGGCACGCCACAAGTAACGATTGCCTCCTCACTAATGCACCCAGGAAGTTTGACTTTTTGTTTCCTTTCAAACAGATAACTTTCGAAGAGCGCTAGCGGTTTACCCCTTATTCCAATTCTTTCCAGCTTGTGCAGAAGGATAGGAATGGAGACGGTATCAAAAGCTTTTTTCAGGTCAAGGAAAACCGACAGACACTTCTTACTTTGGTCCAGCTGTCCAGTTACAAAGGAGGTCAGCTCAGCAATTGCGTCTTCTGTCGATTTTCCTTGTCTGAAACCAAATTGTAAAGGTGATAGTATATCAAATTTATTTAAATAGTTAAGTAGTCTAGTATTAAGTAATTTTTCTACTATTTTTGATATAGCCGGCAGAACTGAAATAGGCCTATAATTATTAATATCCTCTCCATCCCCACCCTTGAACACTGGTGTTATAATCGATTGTTTTAATGTTGTGGGGAATACACCATATTCAAAACATAAATTAGTCAAGTGAGTGATTACAGGAGCCACATCATCAACGGCAATTTTCAGAAAATCATTGGGTATATTATCCCACCCACCAGCTTTATTGGATTTTAAGTTTAAGATGATTCTTTTTACCTCGTCAATATGTGTATGAAGTAAAACAAAGGAGTTCAGAGGTGCCGGAAAGCTATCTGAAGGAGTTCTTAAAGTCCTTGTGTCATGATGAATTTTATTTGCAAGTTGCATTCCTATATTCACAAAATAGTTGTTTATGAAGTTTGCAGATTCAGTAGGTGAGGACCTAATGTTGAGTAATTCAGTGTTAACCTTGTGTGTTTTATTTGAATATGTAATGTTTTTAATATTTTGCCATAATAATTTATTGTCATTTAAAGATTTAATAATGCTGTCCCTATCAAATTGTCTTTTGATTCTCTTTATTAAATTATTGCAATAATTTCTGTAGCGTCGGTACGTAATACGGAGAATGTCGTTAAATGGATCTTTTCGTAGTTGTTTCTGGAGCTTATTTCTATTTCTTATACAGCGTAGGATTCCAGCGGTGATCCATGGTTGTATAATCCTTTTACTGCATGGTATACTAGTGACTGTAGTGTTTACTTTTAAACTTTCAATAATTTTATCTATTAAGTGATTAGTAACAACCACTGGATCATCACAGAATATTAAAGCTGGTAAATTTCTACTCTGAAGATACTTCAGTGCAGCCTCAAAATTTATGGTAATTTTAGTTTTAGCTTCATTTGTTTGTTTCTTTAACTTTGATATTGACATAAATGTAGTGAAGTGATCCGAGATTGTTGTATGCATAATTGCTATTGATGCTTTGTATTTGATTTTATTTATTTTTAACATAAAATGATCTAAGCAGTTTTGCTGTCTAGTAGGTAAGGTGTGCCCAGCTAATATACCATAGATAGCGAGCATGTCTAAGTAATACATTCTATTTTTATACTCTTGGGAATGTTCCAGAGGTTTAGGCCGGATATTTATATTAATATCACCTGCTATTACAATGCTATTCTGTGTTGGCAGAGACTCTAAGTGAGAGCTTAATGAGTTAACGAAGGTTTCTGCATTTAAATTTGACGGTGACCTATAAATACACAATACTGTGTTGTTTAATACATCAACCTGCATGCAAGAAGCATGGAGCAGTTTTACTTCTTTTACCTTATGCTTTAAAGATTTTTTAACATACACTGCTACACCGTCGTTTTGGTTGAGTTGGTAAGTTGTACTATAAACCACATAGTTGTTAAGTTGCGGGAGAGGTTTATTTTGATTTAGCCTGCATTCTGTAAAAATAATAATATCGGTTTCAAATGGCAAAGTTGACAAAGTAATAGTAAAGTCGTCAAAATTTCGGTATATACTAACAATATTCTGTGATATTATTGTAAGGTCACGTTTGTTTACAGTTATGTGTTTGTTAAGGTCAGTTATATCGCATTCAAGTGCATCAGCAATTTTAATTTTATCTAATTCCTGTAACGCATGCATAGATTCACCCATTTACTAAGAAGTATAAATGCAAACTAGTTTTAATGGTTATCAGGTTTCGCTTGATTTTAATAATAGTAGGAACAAGTTGAGTATGTAGGTACAGACAGTCTGTGTAGGTGTGTTGTCTAATGATAAGTTTTAACTCTTTTGTAAATAAATGTAAGAGATGTATTAGGTGCGTGTTTTTTGTAGCATTAATATACTCTAGTAGCGTATCAGACATCAATTTATGTGTGTGAGAGCGTGTGATGAACTTATGTGTGTGGAGGAGTATGTGTACAAGTGAGTTGTTTATATGGAGAGTGTTGTTTATGGTGTTAGTATTTTCTAGTTGCATTATCAACGTTATCATAATATAATTCAATGTACAGCCTTTCTTAGTTTCAGGCTCATAGTAAGAATTAAGTTTATAGCTTATGGAACTATGACTAAGACACAAAATTGACACTTTAAACATGACACCTAAGAAATAATATAGTCAATCTTGATCCAAGAGTAACTTGTGTACCTGTTGCTCCGTCTTGATCATAATGATCGGGGTCTGATCACTTTTACGTACATAAATCTTGCCATAGGATATCATAGATCTTGAGTTGAGGTCTCCTTAACTTTAAGGAAGCTGTCAGTTTCATAGAGTTTCTGTCAAATCTGACAGCTTTTATGTATTTGGGGTGGCCTTAACTTTGGAATTCGTTTGAGTATTTGGCCGTTAGTTTTTATATCTAAGGAAGGAAGAGCGGTGTCCCACAAACACAGGCTTTCAGCTTAAATGGGGACACCAACTTATTTCTAAAATATTGTAAATGTTTTAAAGAAAAATAAACTTATTTTATTTTATTTTATTTTTATTTATTATCTATATCTATACTGTAATGCTCTTGCTCCTTTATTCCCACTATTTAGCAACGGGGTGGTAAATGGTTTACCACCCCGTTGCTGAATTTAAATACTATACAAAATAGCGTTAGGTATGCATGTTTACGAAATGTTGTCTTTTCCATTCGCTGTGTCTTTTGATGTTTATTTTTTAAGTCGAAATATTTCCTCTTTGAATTTAATTACTGTAAAATGAGATCCTAGAAACTCATAGAAAACGCTTTTATTAACCGACTTCATCAAAAGGAGGAGGTTCTCAATTCGATTGTGTTTTTTTTTTATCGTTGTTCGCGCGTATCTTCGACATTTATGGACCGATTTAAATAATTTTTTTTTGTTCGATTGAGTTTTCTTGCGAGATGGTCCCATTTAATTTTTTTTCAAATCGGTTTAGTAGTTTACAAGTAATCCTGAAAATACTATGATATTAAATCAACTAACTTGACAATTTTGTTATTTATGAACCGAATTAGATGATTTTTTTTGTTGGGGAAGGGATACCTTTGTGTGGTCTTTTTAACCGACTTCAAAAAAGGAGGTTTTCAGTTTGTATGTATGTATGTTTCTCCGCGATTATCTCACGTTTGGCTGTGCCGATTTTTCTACCTAAATAATATACCAACACTACCTAATACAGAAGGTACTTTCACTAAAAATTAAAAAAAATGTTTTAAAAACAAAAAAACCGACTTCAAAAAACCTGCCTCTAAAAAAAGCAAGAAATAATATACAAATCATTAGATACGCATTATCATTGTTATAATAAAACACGTCAATTGATGTCGGGTGGGGCTTTTAGAATAAAAAAAGGAAGATGTACTCCAGCCCCACCTAGCTTATCTATCTATTGCTTCTTTTGTTGCGTTTACGTTTGATTTAGAAACACAAATGATCAACAATTTTCTAGGAAATGAACAGTGAAGTAATAGTAATAATGTTCTTAACTTCTTAAATAAAATTGAAATTAGGTGACAAGTAAAGACATTGATTAATTTCATATATGGTTAAAATGAGAATTTCAGCTAAAGAAGACGACACAATTCACTTCAGACAACGACTCATTAGAAGATTAGGGAAGCAAAATTAATTCCAAAGTTTCAAGTCATGCATAAAGCGGAGGGCACATTGGGAGCAAAAACGAGGATCGTTTAACTTCGCTGATATTGCTACCGCGTCTTTTCACTTCGTTTAGTTTCATTTCGCTCCCATTGTGGCCTGCGCCTAATTTAACCCGAGTTATGCTTTTTCAAGTCGTAATAATGCTCTTAATTTCAATAATATTATTTGACAAGAGCGGATTTACTACCTACAATATATTCGGATCTTTCTGCAAACAAAGGCTCATATAAGGTAAGTGTTCTTCGATAAATAACGATAGTTTTATAACACTTATTTAAATTATATTTGTTAAAATAATACAAAATTTTTAGTCATTTCATTTGTTTATTTTTACTCAGTACCCGTAGCACGAAAATCTATAAGTAGAGTAAAAACCGCGCGTAAAAAATTCTACGAGTTTAAATGTAGAAAGTATTGCTACGATATTTGCTACGAGCGTTACGACATGCTACAAATCGTCTACGGCTACGAAAATTATCTCTCTTAAAAGTAGCTCTCTTTCTAGAAGCTGTCTTTCTAGATAGGCAGCTGTTGCTCTTGCTTACTTATACAAATGACTGTCTTCGTGTACCTAACTGTATTTACCCTTGTTCCATTCCGATGGATCACATAAATCTAGAGAAGGTTATCTTTTATATAATTTGAATACCCTGAAGTAAAAAGTATGGTAAATAATATTTTTTAGTTTTAAGTATCAGGGTCACATAAATCTAGAGAAAATTAACTTCTATGAAATATATTTTCAATATACAAGGTATCCCAACACTTTGCCACACAAAGCGAAAGTACCTTAAATATTAAAGTATGAATACTGAAGGAAGACCTCAGTTTGATTTGATAGGTTGAGCTGTTGAGAAGTAAAATAGGTATATAGTTGATTCGTTTACTTTTCAACCGATCAACCAAACCAAACAGTTGAGCTGTTGGGAAGTAAAATAGTTGTTTAGTTTCCAGTTGATCGGTTTAGTTGATCTGAATGGAAAAAGGGATTTTTACAAGACTGCCCAAAAAAGTAGTGTAGGTACTACATATACAGGGTACTTATAATACCGAATATGGTAGATAGGGACCATCAAACTGAACAACTTTTACTATAGGACCAACTCTGAAATCGCGAAAAAAAAATCTGCTGTTTCATACATTTTGATATTTTCATTATTATTTTTTGTATAAAACATCTGTTTTTTTTTTTCGCGATTTCAGAGTTGGTCCTATAATAAAAGTTGTTCAGTTTGATGGTCCCTGTCCACCATATTCTGCTTTATAAGGCTATTACCAAACACCCTGTATAGACCAGAATCTTATGAAAGGGAAGTAAACTAAATTATTTTTACTAAAAGCACGTGGTTGTTGCACTACAAAAGTAATAAACTGTTGCCATACAATAACATTAACGACAAAGAAAGTTTTTATGACTTTCTTGACAGACTGTATGCAACAACCATTTGTGTTTTTAGTAAAAATGCACAATAGGTACACATAATATAATTCCGTAATGAGATTCTGGTCTACATACCTTTATGTTGTGTTCAGGGTTCATGGACGAGGGTGGATTGATAAGTCCATGACTTTTCAATGAAGATAGACTTTTTATCGGAATACCTATTTTGTTTTATTTCTCTATAATCTTATTGTTGCTCTGCGTATTCAGTCCTACGAAGTTCCTATTCCTACCTCTTAAACCCATTATTTTTTTCTTTCATCGCCTGAAAACCGGTAACTGAAATGAGGGCCCATTTCAGACACCACCTTTTGGCTTGATGAAAATCTTTGCCCGCCAAGACATTTATTCATGTTTGGTAGGAGAAAAATTCTCACTGGGGTTGAATCTAGAGAATAGGAAGGATTCGCATCTTCATTCGATGAGTTTTGATGTCATGAGTGCCGCCGAGAGGGTTGAAACTTAGAAGTCGCTTGAGCTTTTTGTTTCCAAAAGAAATAATCTTTTGCCGAATTTGAAAAAAATGTAGTGTAAAGATGCCATCTATAAGGAGTTTCTTTTTAAGACACCAAAATAAATTATGAAAAAAAGTAAGTATTTCTTTTTTTCGAAGTCATGGACTTATCAAACCACCCTCGTTTGCTTTTTTTCAAATATTTTTAAGGAAAACTAAAACCTAAAGCATGTAGGCACACTCTGCCTATTACTTTGGGGAATCATTGAGTATTATGTCATCCTATAAAATATTTTAAAGGACAAAAGCGGGGTCAAAGTCACGACACGATACCACGGGGTGTCGTGTCGTAACTTTGATGATATTATTCGATAAATAGGTAGGTACTTATAGGTGTACGTACAGGATAATAAATGGTACCTAAGTGATTTTTTCTTTTTAAGTAAGAAATTTGCACGTGAGTCGCTATTGAGTGCACATAACATGATTTCCCAGGATTTTAGCTTTTACACAATATATTTTAGCGTATTGAAAGTCAAAGTGAAATAAGCTTTATTCAAATAAACTTAATTATTAAGTACTTTTGAATCGTCTATATTTTACTACCACCCGTTCCAGACTTTTTTAGCTGACAAGAAGAACGGGCGCAAGAAACTTATCAGCTGTAACAGCCATAAGTAACGATATTTACAAACTCGAATATATCGTTACCAGATAATTACAACAGGGTGACAGGATTATTGGCAACAACATAGACTTATTATATTACTTCAACAAAGTTCTTATATTAGCAAGTTATGTGTTACATCATTTCTACGCATTTTGATCTTTAAGATAATCGTCAACTTTATAATAACCTTTACCCATGAGCGTTTTTTTAACATGGTTTTTAAATTCATGCAAAGGAAGATCAATCACTTGTTGTGGAACTTTATTAAAAAAGGCTAGGCCTTTCCCCATAAATGAAGGCAAGTTTATCTTTATTTCTTGTATTAAAATAATAAGGCATCCTCCTCTCTTTTTTAAATTGCTGTGCCCAACAGGGTCTATAATGAATCCAAAATGTATGATTTCCACCAAAATGTACTTATAGATGCAATAAATGAAATATGAATATGAATATGAATATGAATAAACTATTCCGACAATTACTAACGGCATTTGTTCACTATGAACTATGTTATCAAAGCAAAATCTCGATATTAATTATCCGAATACAACTTTAATGTGTAAAAAATTTGTACATACTAAATTTGTACTTGGCAAATACTACAAACATATTGCATTTAATGAGATAATTTTGCTATTTAACTTGATAACTTATTTAACTTATTATTGCTTGATTACCAAATCAGATAATATTGCCCATTTTGCCGAATACAACTTTAGTGTGTACAAGTTTTTATACATTATAGTTGTATTCGGCAAATACTACAAGCATATTGCATTTTAAAATTATTTTTAATTCTATTTTTTGTTTTTATTTTACCATATTAATTTATTGTATTTGTTTGTTTAATAATATTACATAGTAATATCCCTTATTTGCCTGAGATACAGATTAAACCTAGTTCAGTACCCTTAGCACGAACAGCTATCGAGAGAAAAAACGCGCGTAAAATTACTCGATGGAGAATTTAGTTATTTTTTTCGATAGCTGTTCGTGCTAAGGATGCAGGCACTCTTTATTTTAGCTTTTTGTACCCATATCTAGATTTTAATTGTAATATTTTTGATGTAAGATTATTTTAATAAAGATTTATTATTGTGTTATTATTGTTTATTTAATGAGATAATTTTGCTTTGATAAATAGTTGTCGGAACACGCTAAAATATATTGTGTAAAAGCTAAAATCCTGGGAATCCGCGTAATGTGCCGACAATAGCGAGTCACGTGCTAATGTTTACCCTTAAGTACTAAAAGAAAGCTTAAATCAAATTATTGAGTTCGACCCTTCTTTTTAAAACTTAAACAATTGTGGGTTTTCTTACTCGTAAATAAAACATACTTAGGTACTTACGTGTTTTATATTTACCTAATAAAGTCGTTTGGAATGATTTTATTTTAACCACGATTAACGACGATCGGTTTCTGTGATTACGAAACGCGTCATGGGCGTTTTAGTTAAACGAAAGCTCAAGTTATTTCAATTGACTTCTCTTTTTACTAATAAGATTTTAATGAAATTACTGAAGAGGAAGTCTTGTTACAAAAACGATTACTTTTTATGGTTTGAAGTGGCAATTTGTTTATTGACTTAGCCTTTGGGGGGACTTTTACTAATTATTAATTAAATACTAGCGGCCGCTCGCGACTTCGTCTGCATTCTGGACAGTTTTTTAGCTGTTCGTGTAAATTTCATGATGAGCGGTTCAGTAAGTAGTTAAGACGTAAAGGCGTTACAAACAAAAAAAAACGGTTAATATTATAATAAGTAAGGATTAGGTTTAATAAACTTAGGCACAAAATTTATGGTCTGTCTGTATCCGTTTATACCGATACCTAGGTACTCAATTAAATGTTTTTTGACTGAAAATCCAAAAGTTTGTTCTACCTACGAGTATTTCAGGCTTTCCCGAAAGAAAACTCCCACGTGTGGTTATTGGCCTAGTGTTAAAAAATATGGTTTTTTAAATAAAGAAAAGGCAGGAGGCCCAATAACTAATGAAATAAATGAATTTATTGTTATTATTAAAGCTTATGTATGTAATACAAGTACCTACTTAGGTAAGTACCTAGTTAGTTTTTTTCAATGTCGCATAAGAAGATTATTAAATCAGTAAAAAATGCGGGCTTGAGACTGGAAAAACTACAAAATATCTCAAAGCTTTGTACAGCGATAGAGATGCTAGAAGTGTCGTATTATTTCATGAGGGTGGAAAATGATAGTACACACATCAACTTTGTCTAGGGATACAGGTGATATTTTCATACAAACGAGGTAACTTTGAAGCATTGGTTTTCTGCCAGGGATGTACTGTGCTGTGATCTGATGATGGCTATCTAGGGAGTGAATGGAGGAGATTCAGATCGCTATACACTTCTAACTGATCTGACCAGCATTCTAAAAGATTAATGGACATGTTTAAAAAAACCGCGAAAATAGCATGAAAATGAATGGAAATCCTGAAACTGAGAACTCTGACCCATCAATCTTTTAGAATGCTGATCAGATCAGTTGGGTGAGTATAGCGATCTGAATCTCCTCCATTCACTCCCTAGATAGCCATCATCAGATCACAGCACGGTACATCCCTGGCAGAAAACCAAGGCTTCAAAGTTACCTCGTTTGTATAAAAATAACACCTGTATCCCTAGACAAAGTTGATGAGTATATGTCGTTAGATAACTATGGAAGTGAAGTTGCTAACTGTTCAGATAGAATGAAAATATAGGTTTTAGCTAAATTAATACCTATATGTTTATTTATTAGGTTAACGAACAAAGTACACTTACAAAAAAATCTTAAAAAATAAGTACATTTGTAATCTAATCCTTTGCATGACTTTAATTACAGGTGGTACACACAGCATTCAATTTTTATTACGAGCAATACATAAAAGAGGAAGGGTACCTATCTTTTAATAGATAAAAATCTAGCTGACCAGACCAATAACACAATTTAATTAATTTGTTTCTTTTGGATTTCGTTTATTTGAATCGTCTCAGCGTGCAGCGGCCGGCGGGCACGTGCAGTCGCGACACCCAGACAAGTATTACTGCCCTTGCATTAAAATTAAAATGCCGCGGCAGCCGATAGCCGGTCGGCTCCGCATCCGCACGCATGGCGCGGCGGCTGATCGGATCCGCCCGCAATAAGAAAAACTAACTGTATAGATATACCACTGAACAAAGAAAAAATTTGATAATAGAGAAATGAGGGGTACCGTACCTAATAGACGCTTTATTTTGCTCTGGCAGAGGTAAAATGCGCTGCGACACGGGCCGATCGGTTTGAATCGTACATATTGGTCGCTTCCAGTGTCGACTTGTACTATTATGTATCCTGTGGTGTGGTGTTATCCCGATCCACCCACGGGTTGGTCCGGATAAAAGCGCGTCCCGGTAGCTAGCGCCTGCAGGCGCGACACCCCGGATACTGCACAAACGTAGTCACTCATAAGTCGCTTCCAGTGCGTAGTTATCCCTATCATCCCACGGGTTTGCCCGCGATATAAGCAGGTTGGGGCGGCGGGCGCGTGCAGTCGCGACACCCCTGACTCTCGGCGCACACCTCGCATGATCCCGGGATAATACTAAGGACTTTAAGGTAACGAATTTGAGAATACTTTGAGAATCTTGTGTTTTTCTTATTTAAAAAAGAAAAAATAGAATCACAAAATAAGTTAATATTTTATGGTTTTTAGAAATATAGAAAAACCTTTTCGAATTTTAATAATAATTAAAAGTTACAGGTTTGAAACCTGTAGCCATGCCTTTTTTTAAATTAATTTTTTTAATAAAATATTGGTATAATCTTAGAATAATAACACCTAGAAGCCGTGTCCTCGTATGCAAAGTGAGGCAACTAATACTAAGCCAAAATGGCTTAGTTTTCATCAGATTTATATCCTTCATACGTTACCTAATTGTAACTAAAATCCAATAATATAGTACCTACCTACCTAACTAGTCTCCTAAATGTAAGAAAATTGAAACTGTGACTTTTGACAGTGCGTTTTGTAGTGAACTATCGTTCTAGGTGTTATTAACATATATTTATTGCTAAGTTTTACGTAGGTAACAAAATACTTTTTAAAACTTTTTTAATTCAATGCACGCGCGGACGCATGCGGCCGCACAACAATAGAAAATCTGATTGTTTCTCATTTTCCGGGCGTTGAAGTGGTAAGAAAGTTAGTAAGTTTACTTACGCGCTGTAGTAATCCGTGAAAAAGGATTTAATTCTATTTCAGATTTACTTATATTAATTTTGTTCGCTAAACTTTTAATCCGTAAAAAGTGTTTTATTTCTAATGAACTGTAGATACCTACGCGCAAAATTCTTTCCCTTTTTAAATAATATAGCGAACTAAATAGGTACTTAGGCACCTAAGTAAAACTAAAGGGATGCGTTAGGTGATGTTTAGATTAGTTTCAATCTGGTTCGATGTAGGTACCTACTCTTAATTATGTGATTTGACATTATAAATAAAAAAAGTTTTTATGTACCTATTGTGAATAGGATCTCGAAATAAAAAAAGATGTTTAGAATACTTTTCTTCTTTTTTGACACTAAAATAAGATTTGAAAGGGTCACGCGGGTCGCCCGCGTGACCCTTTCAAATCATTTATCATAATAATTCTTGGAGCTATCTCTAAATTGTTGTGTCCGAAAAGAGCGATTAAGTATTAAAGTTCTTTTTTATGTAAAACGCCTACCTATGTACAATTAGTTCACGAAAAAAATGTAAGTATAGTCAGGTGGGGTAAGTGAAACACCCAACCATATCTAAGAAACTATCGTAGTTTATTCTCATAGCGATGTGTCGATAAATCAGGAATGACGAATTACTGCCCTCAATACAACACAGATATCGCTGCGATCATTAAACTAGCTAGTAAACCAAAAAGAAAATTAAGTTATGTTATAAAATGAAAATTACGTTCTTTTGATAAATCTTTGAAACTGGACCCTATTTCATTAGAATTTGATACATTTTGGATGTTAACGGTTTAAAATAATCCTTTTGTCGTGTTTTTAATTAAATTGACTAAATATTTAAAGCTATTTTGGTCACTGTTTCACTTCCCCCTTGTCAGGGATAAGTGAAACACTTCTTAGCCTTTATATTCTTTTCGTGATTTTGTTGCTTAATGCAAGTCTTTAGATATTTATATTCATACCAATAAAGGCTGATTGAATGAGGAGTACATTGCCTACACAGCTACTTTAATTGCGAGTTTTACAGCTTTACTAAACCTTGTTAAATAAAAATAAAGTATGTTTCACTTACCCCACCTGACTATATATCTACCTTTCATATTTGTATACTTTTGAAATCGGCGCCAAACCCATCTTACCAAATGTAACTATGCTCGAAACTGATTTTGATAAAAGAATTCATGCATATAGAATGACTTCTTTAGCAGAGTCCAAAGAACTGAAAACAGTTGAAACATTTGTTAATTTAATAAAAGATGATATCTTCTTCAAACTTTATTGAAGACGATTAAAAAGTTAGTTATGTACCTTCTCTTCATTGTAAACTTAATTATTGTGACAACATTTTATAAAAAAACTTAATAAATAAAAATAATGGTTTGTAGGTAATTTTTACTATAAAATAAATTACATAAAGAAGCACTGTTAATTACCTACCTAACTTTCGTAATACAAAATCCTTGATAGATAGAAAACACAAGAACCAAAACATACACAATGAATAAAAACAGATTTTATTATAAATTAAAATACAAAATATTTTTTTCATCCATTTTCATTCATGGTTGCTTACTATTTTCACAACGTATTTACAAACACATTCCCAAAATAACTGGTGGTTGTCTTCTTATATCCTGCTATTTTTGGAATAAAACGTATGAATAAAACGAGTATCATAAGGGATGTTCCGGTCAATGCGATAATCTTAATTGAAATCAAAAGGGACATGAAAAAGGCACTTAGGTAAGTGCCTTTTTCACTTACCACCTACTTAAAACAGAATAATTTATACGTAGGTACCTAATGTAAAAGGCTGGTTAGAATAAGAAAAATCTAATTTTCGCTAGGAGCATTTATTTTATTTATTTAAAGGAAGTTCAACAGCTTAATAGAATACTTAAAAATAATAGCGACAGGATGCCAATGAGGATCAACGATGTTTTTAGTTAAATATGTAGAGTTACAGTCACATCAAAATAAATTATTTCAGTGAAAGAATTATTTAAATTGGACCAAAATGACGAAGATAGAGCGATTTTCGTGTCGCATTCTCAAAAACGCTCCCCAATTCACGATTGGCTGATGACGTCATCAGCCACGTGCGCCGCTGGCACGGCAGGTGTTTGTTCGCGTTCGGGTGATCGTGGCACGTGACGTCATCGTATGATCCGCAAGGGCCGGCCGTGTTCTTTAAACTCACTTTTTAAATCTTTAATAATTTTGTCATTTCTTGATGGATTTGAGAAATTTAAACAGAGGTTTACTCAGCTAGTGATATTGTATTTGATGTGATATACAAAATTGATATATTCAATTGTCGTGTTGATCCTCATTACAGAACACCACCAGTAGCATAGTGCTTTTAACCGACTTCAAAAAAGGAGGAGGTATGTATGTTACTCGATTACTTAAGACGTCTGGACCGATTAGAAAAAATCTTTTTTGTTTGAAAGTATATAAGTACTTCCAAGTTGGTCCCTTTGTCATGAGGTCAGGATCTGTTGATGGAATCCTGGAGAAATCAAGGGAAGTCTTCAAATATTATAAGCACACCTATAGCGATTTTGGCATTTTCTTAAGTAACTTATACATTTGCTTTCAAAAAGTACCATTTTGGTGAAGTGGATGATAAAGACCATAGATGATCATCGGAATTATTCAATACGAAGTATTTCACTGGTGTGAAATGATTACTTTTACATAGTTGCTAGGCTATTTATGCTCATCATAATGCATACCTATGGTGAAGTGGAGCTGATAGTGAAATACCAGAAGAACTCCTCAACAATTAACGCCCCTGCGTCGGAAATAGCAGTATTAGCCGCTGACATAAAGCTGTAGTAAAGTTGTAACTTAGATAATATCGTCACTAAATATAGCTACCACAAAAAGTTAAAAAAAAAAAAGTTTTTTTAAAAAACAAAACCTCCTACAAAACCTTAAAAATATCCTAACAAAAATAACTTCAAAAATAGTTGGCTCCAAAAAGCTAGAAATAAATAAAATATTCAAATCTGCATAATTACTAACTCGGTACGCCTAAAATCTTTCCTCCCCACCCGACTTCAAAAGGTGTTGTTTAATATTACCTAGATATCTATGCGTTCAAACTTTCGAGTTAGGAATTATGCAGATTTGAATAATTTATTGATTTCTAGCCTTTTAGAGCCATTTATTTTTGAAGCTATTTTTAGTACCTATTGAAATTAAGTTTTTGCCATTCAATACTAGAATTTAAGACTATAGAAATCTCCCCTACTCTCGCTCGGGGAGTCGAGTTCACAATTAACGTCAAATATCTGTTATTTTTACCCGACTATTCCCTCATAAAAACTTCTAAATTACCTACCTCTTGATTTTTCAAAGTGCAATGTAAATGCACAATACTTAGGTAGGTACTTGTGGTACAAAACGACATATTTTAGTCTGTACTCTTTTGCCTACTACCTACCTACTACTACAACGAACTATATATTTTACTGAGGTTATTGTTTGTAAATAAACTATAGAACTTTAGCTTTGATCTGCACATGTAAATTCGTTACATTAGGTACCTAGGTATTTAGCAAGCAATTTTAATTAAGATGAGGGCGCCACTTGAGGGATATAGTCGCCTTAACATGTAAGGTGACTTTGACCTACCTATTAAGATGATTGTCAACCACGTGGTCTCCATACAAACGGCGATAACGTTTCCCACCCTGTAAACCTTGACCTACAGTAATTAATTTTTGGTATTTTTTTGAAATACCTAAATACTAGGGCTGTACGTTTTGATTTTTTAAATATCTATAATAGATTTCGAAATATTTGCATTTTAGTGATTTCATACAAAACACAGAAGTGCCAATGTTTTCAAATCTACAATGAATATTTTAAAAATCAAAACGTACAGCCCTAGTTTTTAGGCATTTCAAAAACATACCAAAAATTCATTGCTGTAGGTTAAGGTTTAGAGGGTGGAAAACGTTATCGCCGTTTGTATGGAGACCACGTGGTTGACAATCCTCTTAAATAACGCTTTTATGACCACCGAAACTGAAAACATGGCTCCATAATGCATATTACTGATATTACTTTTATTACCAACTGTAGGTACCTTTTGTTCGGGCATAATGTAATTAATTATCTGTCACTTTAATACACTCAGCTTTACAAAATATTGTGAATTATGAGTAATTTGATAATAATTATATATTTATTTGACTTAATTAATGACACACATTTATTTATTCCAAAAATGTATATGAATTTTCAGCAGCATAAAAACTCTTTGTTGTCAAAAAAAATATAACTGTATTACCCGGCTAAATTGGGAATGCTGTTTACTCGCATAGAACTTGCAGTAAGGTACTAATTTAACTTTGTATATAGGGTTAATTCTATTACGAACTAGTGTTTTATATATTATTGCACGCGTTTGTTATAGCTCGGTTTATGGCCCTAAAAGCGATGTATTAGGGCTCACTTTACGAGCAAATGTGTTGAAAAGTACTTTTTAACACCCTTGCTCGTAAAGCTGATGTAATTCCACCGGTTTTAAATATGTAAAACGGGTCATAAAAAACGCGTGTGTTACCAAAGCAAATAGTTAAGTTATAGTCCATACAAATTCCATAACAGTATTATTTGCCATTTCAAATATGGAACTGATCGCCGCCGCACGACTCTGCTATTCAAATTTCGAACTAATCGCCGCGCGGCCACAGAATATATAATAGTACTAACGCGCGGCGCCAGTCAGTAGACAGTGTGCATTCACAGACTGAGTTTATTTAAAATAAAAAAAAACTGTTTATTCGGTAATTTAAAAACTTGGCTGCATGCTCTAGCGTCTTTGCTAACATTTTCACGCAGCCACGGCAGAAAATAATCCTCGCGCCATTTTTCTCAAATTTTCTTTTCTTTGTACTTGTATTGTGAATATCAAAAAATGACAACTTTCAATAATGAAGATGAGCAATATATTACTTCAACTCCACCGGATATACTAACAGAAGCGCGAACCGCATGCGACAGCTTGCTGCCGTCAATATCCAAGGACAGAACATAACCACGTATGAAAATTTCTTGAAGTGGAAAAACATGAAAAATGCCAAGTCATTTTCCGAAAATGTAGTTTTGGCGTATTTTTTTTCTGTTTCCTCGCAAATGTGTTAAAAAACGTCGTACGATATACGTGCGTATTGGTTATATATAACATCCTTACGCACTAATATCGTAATGTACTATTCTGTCACTAGGTACTAAAATATTCACAGAAACCGACGGACCTTCTCATTACTTATTTATTTTGTGCGTGTTTTTTCATAATTTCCTATTAAGGCGTGTTTTGCTAAGAATAAGTGACCAGGGGTAGATAGATATATTAATAAATAATCTACCAAACATGTTTTGGCCAAGTGGAGGCATATGCGGGCCGTAAACATGTCACCCCTATGAAAGTGAAAGTGAAAGTGAAAGTGAAATAAGCTTTATTCAAATAAACTTAATTGTTAAGTACTTTTGAATCGTCTATATTTTCCTACCACCCGTTCCAGACTTTTTTTTTTTTTTTTTCTAAATCTACTATAAAATCACCAGTGTTCGATCGGAGTTTTTAAGGGAATTAATTAATTGTATGACTGTTAATGGGATACTTATACTTATACTAAACCTGGCAGCGGTTTATTTTTTGGGCGACAAAATAACTAAACGGGCGACAAACTGTACGTGGATTACAAAAAATACGTAAAAGTGGCGACTACCTACATGTGTGAGATAAATAATTAAATTTAGCAGTGAAACTTCTAAATGAGTGACAAAAATACTGCGTGGGCAACTATTATACCAAGTAAGTATATAGGCAACTAGGTAACTGATTTAAGCTGCCCAACATGGTATTTTTGTCATCTCGATTAGAATATTTTATTTAATCTTATGATAATACTCACCTTTTTAAAATAAAATACATATATATACCAAATTTTAAATGTTTTAAGGGTGTTATCCAAATAGTAGTTTGGTCGCTCGTTCTGAATAACTAGATAGGTAGGTAGGTACCTACCTGCTCAATTTGTATTTTAAAGTCACCCATTTTCAACATTTGTACATAGTCCTTAGTATTTCAGTACGCTATTTTCAGTATTTTTTATAAACCCAAATGGGATTTTATAGTTACCGATTTAATACTACTCAGTACCGATCCGTCTCTACTACTGAACCGAATTACTTATTTTACATTTTTTTCGGGATTAAGTACTCTATGTTCTTTTATGTACACTTAAAAGGACATAGGCACAGAATACATAATAGTACATAGGCACAGAATCCCGAAAAAAGTATTGTAGGTACCCGAGGGATAGTAAAAAAACTTTCCACGCAGACGAAGTCGCGGGCGGCCACTAGTTCTAAATAAAAAAAACTCTTGCCACCCTGTTGTTATTCTATCGAGGTTCTATTATGAATTTATGACCGTAAAAATTTGGTATTCATTCAGCGAAGGTTTGGACAAACTGGCAATAAAATGTCAATAGAGAGGCAGTCGACTAAGAATGTAGTGTAGAAATTAAATTTGTTGGGGTCGGACTGTGACTACTAAAGGGGACATGGATATATACCTACATAGGTACGCCTACCTAATCCGTAAGAATTGAATACTTTGAATCATGGTCAAAATTGGTCCTGGAATGGACCTGTGGTATCACGCTAACGTAGGTATAAACTGATATCGTTTTTGCTGAAAATTCTCTATCAATAGAGACCGGACAACGCTCCGTGGGCGTGAGTACGCCTCCGACAAACAAGGTAAACCGAAGATCTGGTAAAGGTCGTGGGCAGCGTATATTATGGTTGATAGGGACTAGGGACCATCAAACTGAACAACTTTTACTATGCGATAACTCTGAAATCGCGAAAAAAAACAACTGTTTCATACATTTTGATAGTTATCGTAATTAATTTTTATACGAAAACGCAGATTTTTTTATTCGCGATTTCAGAATTGGTAGATACTGATATGATTGACGAATATGGAAAATCGGGGTTATTTTGTAACAGGTTGTATACAGCAGTGGGTGTCATGCGTGCGGCTGATATGATGATGATGACATAATTTGTTCAAGGATGGTTGGAGCGTGGTGCAGGGGCCTGGTTGGGCTGCTGCTGGTGGCCGCGGCGGCTGCCATCGAGCTGTTCGACGAGCTGCCTGCTGGAGACGATGCGGTCTATCAGGTGGGATGGGTATATGGTTCTCGCAGTTTGGGGTACGGGGGCGGTGCGGGTTGAACCATTGCTTGCCTTTCACGGCCCTGACGACGGGGAAGGGGAGATGGCCAAACTACCTCGGCCATCTTCCGTTCGTGACACATGGGTATTCGTGAGGCCCACATGAGTAAAGTAGGCAAGAAATCTGTGCACCGCCCACGAACAAATAAATGCACATGCAAATACGCAGACACACCGACAGCATATCATGCCCTAATCAATACCTACAACCAACGATAACAACCATATAACTCTACACCTGATTAGCCCATACGCTACGCCATTAGAATGCCTATTGATAAGTAGGCGGGCACGCAAGTGAAACAGCCGGTGGTTCGTAACGCACTGCTTTATTGAAAGCCATCATAGACCAAGGAGAGGTGAGGGGTGCGGGGGCGCAGCCGCGCGAGGGCACATACATAACAACTCCTCCCTCTAATAAACGACTAAAACTAATGATAACAAACAATTATATTCTAATCAAAATCTAGATGGGGTCTACTATGTAACGGTCTTTGGGTTATACGGACAGCTTCATCAATTTCCTGGGACTCGTTAGCTGTATCAACACTGTCGTATTCCTCCAGAGACAAAGAAGATCTCGGTTCTATAATTTCTTCCCTCCTCCTTCCGGGAGCATCAGCACGACCATCGGCTGCGTTCGGAGTACTCTCAACCGAGGGTGGGTCATTTGCATCAGAAGGTTCTACCACTGAAAGTGGCGTACTTTCCTCTAATGGTGAGAAGTGCGACGAGCCAGGCGTGGGCGACTCGGGTGACGTCGGTGGCGGAGGCGTTGTGGCGCGAAATGGCGGCGCGGCGAGTGGCGGCGGCGATAGCGGCGGCGGCGATAGCGGCGGCGGCGATGGCGGCGGTGACGGCGGAGATGATACAGGTGAGTCATTATTTATATTTATTGTATTGTCCCCTTGATCGCTATCAGACCCTTTATATAACATTAGCTGATTTATGTGTCTGACATAACATTGTGAATTAGAAAAATCCTTTACTAAATACAATACTCTTCCCATTTTTTTTTGTATAATTCCCTTACACCACTTAAATCTAGAACTGTTAACAAATTGTTTATACAATACATAATCATTCTTTCTAAATGTCTTTGTTTTATTTTGACCTTGTAGCTTAGATTGTAAACACTGTTGATTTTTGACAATTTTGGCTGTGGCAGGTGGCGAGGACGACGTGTTAAGATTAATTAAATCTAAACGTGACCTTAACTTTCTACCAAAAATCATTTCAGCGGGAGACAGCCCAGTGGTGGAATGAACCGAGTTGCGATAATCTTTTAAGTACTTAAACAACTTTAATGTATTGTCTCGCAGGGTACTGTTAGACAAAAGGCAAGATTTAATACCCCTCTTTACTATTTTAACGAAACTCTCGGCTTGGCCATTACTGGCTGGATGATAAACCGGCGAAGTCATGTGTACAATACCGTTCGCGGTACAAAAATTATTAAATGCCGATGAACAAAAAGATGTACCATTATCACTTGCTATCACTTTAGGAACTCCAAATCGCGACATAAACTCGCATAATTTATCTATCACCGCGTTAGACGTAGTGGTGTGTTTCATATTGTAAACCTCCACCCATTTACTGTGTGCGTCCACTATGACTAAATATACACAACTCTTTATAGGTCCCAAAAAATCGATGTGTATTCTTTCGAATATCTGAGTTGGAAATTCCCAGAGCGAGGGGGGGGCCTTCGCCGGTGACGGACGTAGTTGAATACACACTTCACATCCACTTATCATCCTTTCTAAAGCTCGATCAATACCTGGAAACCAAAATCTAGATCTAGCTTCCGCTTTCGTTTTTACTATTCCTAGATGTGAAGCATGCATTTCCTTTAATATGACCGTTTGTAAACTTTCCGGTATAACGACCTTGTGTCCTCGCATAACACAACCGCTTTCCACGGATAGTTGAGACCTACAAAGATGGAATGGTTTTAGTCGAACGTCACTAACTTTCCGCGGCCAACCAATGGAAACATATGTTTTGACGCGATTGAGTATAACATCTTTGTCGGTTTCTTCTCGTAATTTATTTAACGTTACTGGCATGCTATCATCTAAAACGAAACAAACGTATGTCGCGCGATCAGCTGTCTCGACTATGCCGCAGCGCTCGGTGCACGCGCACTCCGTATCGGAGGAGAGGGGCGCGAGCGGCGGCGGGGGCAACTCGCCGGCATTGCCGCCCTGCGCGGCCGCGGGAATTCCACATGCACGAGACAGATAATCCGCGCTGTTATCAGAACTGCGAACGTATTCTATTCTATAGTTATACCCGCTGAGGAATAACGCATATCTTTGCAACCTGTTAGCGGATACTTCGGGTATCCCTTTATAAGGACCGAAAATCGAGACCAACGGCTTATGATCTGTACGTAATACAAACGGTTCCGACCTACCGTACAAATATTGATGAAAACGTCGTACTCCGTACACGATTGCGGTTGCCTCTTTTTGAATCTGCGCGTATCGCTTCTCTGCGGCATTCAAGGTACGTGACGCAAACGATATGGGTCTTTCGACTCCATCCGCATCCATTTGGGACAAAATAGCCCCTAACCCTGTCGGTGAAGCGTCCACAGTTAAAATTAATTGACATTTCGGGTTGAAATGAGTTAACACTTGTTCTGAGGTCAACATCTCTTTAATTTTATTGAAAGCTATGGTGTGATCGTTAGTCCAATTCCACTTAGTGCCTTTTTTTAGCATATCATACAAAGGACTTAGGATAGTGGAAGCGTTTGGTACAAAATTGCGATAGTAATTCACTAGCCCTAAGAACGATTGTAGCTGACTAATATTAGATGGAATAGGCGCATCTACCATTGCCTTAACCTTGTCCGGTGACTTTTTAATTCCGTCTTTCGTAATTATATAACCTAAGTAACTAACCTCATCTTTGAAAAAATCGCACTTTTCCTTCTGTAGGGTTAACCCAGCATTTTGTAAACGATTAAAAACTTCTTTTAACTTATTTAAATGGTCCAATTTATTTTTTCCCGTCACTAAAATGTCGTCTAATAGACATAAAACGCCATCTAAGCCTGAAAGCACATTTTCCATGGCTTTTTGAAATATTGCGGGCGCTGAAGCCAAGCCGAACACTAAGCGCGTAAACTTAAATAAGCCACGGTGTGTGTTTATACATGTTAGACGCTGTGATTCCTCATCCAAAACAAACTGGTTATAAGCCATTGACAAATCTAGCTTAGAAAACTGTTCCCCTCCGTGGAGTTTGGAAAATAGCTCGTTGACGGTAGGGAGTGGGTATTGTTCAACTACCAACTGTTTGTTCAAACTGACAGAATAGTCGGCGCACAATCTAATTGAACCATTACGTTTTAACACTGGTACTACGGGCGATGCGTACTCTGAATGCTCAACAGGTTCGAGGATACCTAACCCTACCAATCTATTAATTTCTGCTTCGACTTTGTCGCGTAAGGCAAACGCAATCGGGCGCGCTTTAAAAAAAATGGGTTTCGCGTCCTCTCGTAAAGACAACTTAATGTTATATTTTTTAAAAGTTCCTAATTTGTCAGAAAATAATTCGGAATAATCCTTGCTAAAAGTTTCAAATATTTTACTTTCTTCACAATAATTAATTGTTGTTAACTGTAATTTAAACTTGGAGATAAAATCTCTGCCTAAAAGTGGTGGACCACCGTCGCGGACCACATACAATACAAGGTCATTCTTTTGTCCCAAGTAAGACGCGCTAACGTGAAAGATACCCACACAATCAATATGTTTGCCGTTATAACTCATTAACCGTTTATGTGCAAATGTTAATGGTACATTTTTAAAATGAGCTTTATAGTGTGTTTCGGATATCACAGAAACCGCGGACCCACTATCAATTTCAAATTTAAATGGCAACTCGTTAATACATATCGTTTCTACCATTGGTTCCCCTCGAACAGAACGAATAAAAAAAACATTACCGTCATCGTCGTCGTCGTCACCGCCATCCACTTCCGCGTAATTCACTTTTGTGCACATCCTACGCAGGTGGCCTTTCGCGTGACACTTTCGACACTCATAATTTGCGAACTTGCATTCAGCCTCTTTATGATTAGTATACCCACATACACTACACTTCGGTTTTCCAACCTTTCTGCCGCTGTCCTTTTTAGATATTTTAAACAGCTCAGTAGATGAGCCAGCTGCTGCGGGGCCGCCGACGCCGGCGCCGGTCGCGCTCGCTGCGGCCGCGGCTCGGGCGCAGCACAAGCTCTCTGCTAACTCCACAGCTTTCGTTAGCGACAATCCGTTGAGATGTTGTGCGTAAAGTTTTTCTTTTTCCGTGCCGGGTCGCATGCCCATGATGAACTTGTCACGAAGCGTTTCTTCAATATTGAGAAATCGACAGTGGGCCGTCAATCCCCGCAATCTCGCTGCCCACTGAGTGTGGGATTCGCCTGGTTGCTGTGAGGCGGCATAAAAATTATGTCGTTCGCCAAACCCGATACGTTTTGGCGTGAAATGGTCATCCAAATACTTCAAAATGTCTTGATAGGGTACATCACTAATGCTTTTAGGCAGCGCTAAGTCTTCAGCAAGCTTATACGTTCCTTCGGTGAGTGCGCTGAGAAGTATGGCTTTCCGCTTTGTGCCCGTCGGATCTGCCTCATCGTTAATGTCATTCGCGATAAAATATTGCAGCAAACGGCTTTTATACGTATTCCATGTTTGGATATTGTGGTCAAAACTATTTAAAATACCGAATAGCGCGGACATAATTACCGATTTCGGTTGCTACTATTACAAAACGCGGGTACTTTGAGCTTCGTCGCCAATGATAAGTAGGCGGGCACGCAAGTGAAACAGCCGGTGGTTCGTAACGCACTGCTTTATTGAAAGCCATCATAGACCAAGGAGAGGTGAGGGGTGCGGGGGCGCAGCCGCGCGAGGGCACATACATAACACCTATCAATTACTAAATATTTGCATCCGCAAATACGCTTCGTGGGTAGGGAACGATGGCGCTGACATAGAAAGAGTCGGTCGGGCATACTGTACCAATTTCTACACTCGCAGCCTTTGGGTAAATCATACGCAAAAACAGTACAGCACCATAGGTACGTGTTCAGTATAACAACGCGTTCAGGGTGCTGTGGCCCTACCATGAGTTGATGCAAACTGTTTACGTTACCGTAAACTATCGTTTTGTCTCTTTTACTCGCACTGACTATGAGCAGTATATCCGATAGTTTACGGTAACGTAAACAGTTTGCATCAACTCATGGTAGGGCCACTGATGGGGCTGCCCCGATTCTGCAGCACCCCTTCTCCTCCTCCCCCTTTTAACGGGTCACGTAGTATGGGTACCTACGTTCCCTAACTGGAGTTTTAGAAGGTATGGCTGCTGACGAGCCCTACATACGAACCGCCCGCCTGCTCACCTTTGGGCGGGGATGCGTAATTGAATTTTTCTCCAGTAATGTTCACTACATATTATAAAATACAATATAAAAAGGTAGGCTGGGTTACCAATATTTACCATGTCACTATAATCCAATCCATAGAGTAGGTACAGCTTGACCATAAAGAGTTGACAAAAATTGAGGGCGCCACTTTCTATGTAAACACGTCAAAATCACGAATAATTTGGCAACACTGACTATATTTTGTACTGAAAAATTTTAGTTCCATTTTATTTAATTTCATCTCTTTATGGCCAAGCTGTACCTACCTAGCGCAAAAAATTGCACCTGGCGCAGAACAACCGCACGGGATTGTTTCTGGAGGCGGGCGAGTTTATGAAACCAATTTAGCTGTCGCTCAAAGGTATAGATGAGATTTTTAATAGATTTCTTCCGTGGGAAAAGGGCTACAAACTAGGTACCTATATCGTCCAGGCTGATGTATTTTTTTCTCACTGACAGGTTAATTTAGAGAGTCTCCTTGCGTGCGGACTTACGTATTTCTTGTTGAACGCTTAAATGTATGATTAAAAACGAAGGTAGGTACATAATTTTTGAATAATTCTTATAAAATTGGCAGTGCGCAGCATTCTAAAGCTACAAGTAAGTGTACGATTACGTATTTTGTGGCAACGCCTTGAAATCCGAATGGAAATGAACCTACTATGGAAGAAAACTTATGTTTAACTTTATAACCACTTACCTACTTACTTGAAAAAAGCTTTTTAAAAAAATCAAAACCTCTTTCAAAAACCTTAAAAAAACAGCTCCTTAAAAAGCAAGAAATAATGTTTGATTTTGAGGAGTTCCCTTGTGTTTCTTCAAAATCCAAAGTCCAATACCAATGAAATTAATATGGTATCATCCTTAAAGTGTATTCTTTCAAATAAAAAAAAAGAATCATCTAAATCGGTTTTATTTATAAACAAAAAAGTAATGGTTGAAAATCCGTCTGAACTCATAACGGTAACGAAAACGACAGTATTTTCAAGATTACTTGAAAACTACTGAACCGATTTCAAAATTTCAAAAAATGGGACCAACTTGGGAACAAACCTAATGTTATAACGTTTAAATCATTTCAATCGGTTCAGCCGTCGTCTAGTAATCGGTGTACAGTACATACCATACATAATTGTATTTAAAAAAACGCGACGAATTAGATAACGTCCTCCATTTCAAATGTTTGATGTCGGACCTCGTTTCCGTTGTACTGGGAATCGAAATCGCGATTTGATGCCTCTAAAATACAGGAATAGGTACTAGATAAAAACACTCGGTCAGTAGGTACCTACCTAGGCATATTATTACACACAATGTGAACTTCAACTCATTCGTGGTGAGGGTACCGACGACCGACTGAACATCTGTCGACCTTCATGAAAGAAGATTTTTGGCCGAAGGGTGTCTTGTTCCGACGCTTTCGCGGTCGGATACCGGACACTGCATTGCGCAACACGTCGCCGCCTTCGATACGTGTAAACAAATAGATTATTTTTATTTAATAATTATGTAAGTATGTTAGTCTGTAAGGTATATATTGTATGGGCCTAGTATATGTATTCTGTGCTAGTAGCCTGAAATAAATGGTTAAATAAAATAAAAATAAATAAATTACACACACAATTAGATTGACAAAGATAGACAGAGATTGATTGTGTAACGTTGTTCGATCTGTTTCAATCTGGCGCGGTCTGGCGTGGTCAGATTGTGCTGGATTCAAGGGCGGATCCAGGATTTAAATTTGGGGGGGGCCATCGGAGCCTCGGGCCTAGGGTCTATGTAAGGGATCCCTGTCTAGGATGCACAAAATGCCTGATTTAGAAAAAAAATACTGCCTATAATAAAATATAGACAAAACGGCGCTTTATAGCAACTAATTTTTTTGTGGTGTTGTCTATAGTAAAAAAAACTGCCGCGCAGCATATATACTGTGGCGCAGCGCGATGTTTTGTCAGTTTAGCCACTTGTATCATAGATATAGTATAGACTTGTATGTACTCTTGTATAGTTAAAAAAACGGCCGCGCAGCGCGATTTTTTGTCAGTGTCATCCACTAATCTTGTACTCGTGTCTACAAGAAACGGCCGCGCAGCGCGATTTTAAACAGCAAAAATTTTAGCCACTAATTTTGTAGTGTTGTCTATAGCAGAAAAACTGCCGCGCAGCGCGATTTTTTGTCAGTTTAGCCATTTGTATATACTCTTATCTATATTAAAAAAAAACGGCCGCGCAGCGCGATTTTTAGTCAGTTTCATCCACATATCTTGTAGGTACTCTTAGGTACCTCGTGGGGGGGCCATGGCCCCCATGGCCCCCCCCTGGATCCGCCAATGGCTGGATTGTCAATCTGGCTTAGGGTTGGCACCTTTTTTGAGGTAATAGTATTTATTCAAAACATTTAAACATTATAGTACTTGTTTACTTTTGGGATATTTATAAAAATGTAGTCCACATTTATTTTCTGTCGTCCCGTTCGTTGGCCCAGACGGGAATAATTGCTAAACCAAATTCATTGTTATTGACAGAGCGATAACGACATAAACATGGACCTGATGTTTCCACAAAAGACACAGAAGACGCCTCACGTGTCAGACCAGGATGTGATGCTGTACAGGATCCTGAAAGCACTGCAGTTGGAATCGGGGAGCTCTCCTGATCTAAGGTGGGCACATCTAATCATCATTGATGTTTTGAACGCTTTTTTGAAAAAAAAAATCTTATCAGAGGGGTCCTATTCTCCTTCCTCTCCTCTACTTCGAAAAGCAAAACCACTATGATCGAATGAAGTTAGAAAGTTCCACATCATGGTACCTATCTACCTATTCATTTATACACATTAACTAACAGTTCACTAACTTAGAAATATACTATAGGCACAGAATAGATAAGTAGGTACTACGTACTTATAGGTAACTTGCAATTGCAATCAATATTGAATTTTTAGATTTTAGGCATTCACACAATTAGGGGTCGCAATACCGGCCCCTCTCTCCAAAACCGGTATTTTCGGTATCGAATCTAGGCAAATACCGGGATCCCGGTATTTACGGTATTTTCGACATTTAGATAAATATATTGAAATTTCTTAGCTTTCCTTTCTGTTAAAGTCATTGTTATGATTTACTAATCGTCGACGGCTTTCAACCTCCCGAACAAGCCAGGTTCCTAAAAGGATTTAGTACCTAGACCACATCCATACGCTGCGGCAGGTTATACAGAAGGCTATGGAGTCTGCCTCTTTGCTTGGCGTACGTGGACTATGAGAAAGCCTTTGATTCGATAGGGACCAGGGCGGTGCCAGTGCTGCGGTCTCTCCAGATGTGCAAAAAAACTACAGGTATTTCGAAATGATAAGGTATTTATACGAAACTGCCACCATATGATGGTCCGAGTACAGAATCAGAGTTTAAATCCCATCCAACTGCAGCGAGGTGAGATAATAGGAGACTTTATTTCTCTGAAACTGTTCACATCACAGCTTCGTTGGAGGACATTTTTAAATTCTTGGACGGGGATTGGACTAGAACGGACTTGATATTAACATTAATGACCAGTACCTAACACACCTTCGTTTTGCCAACGATATACCAGATCTTATGGCAGAGACCTTGGAATAGAAGACCTGACAATGCTCGAAGATCTCCGTAGTGCTTCCCAAAAAGTGGGTCTTAGGATGAACATGGATAAGACGAAAGTCATGTCGAATGCCCATGTTGTACCCACTCTAGCTCATGTCGAGAACACTACACTCGAAGTTGTTACGTTTACCTTGGACCGGCGACTGCCTGTCCAACTGTATTTTAGTTAGTTCAGCTTCGAGAAAGAGATCTCTCGTCGAATCCAACTCAGATTCAGGAAGCTTCGTTTTTCGTGTCCAAATTATCGCAGTGTCTCAAGAGACGAAAGTCTATGACCAGTGTGTGTTGCTTGTGATGATTTACGGCAGTGAAACGTGGTCGCTAACTATAGGTCTCATAAGAAGGCTCAAGGTCACCCAGCGTGCAATGAAGAGAGTCATGCTCGGCGTTTCCCTAAGTGATCCTAAGAGAACTAAAGTATAATAATGACCGACATCGCTCAGCTGAAGTGGCAGTGGATAGGACACGTAGCGAGAAGAACCGATGGCCGTTGGAGCGGAAAGGTTCTGTAAGTGCGACCGCGCACCGGACGACACTCCGTGGGTAGGCCCCAACAAAGTGGACCGACGATGATCTGGTGAAAGTCGCGGTGCGCCGCTGGATGCAGGCAGCGCTGGACCGATCATCGTGAAGATCCTTTGGACCAATACCCAGCAGTGGGTGTCGTGCGGCTATGATGATGATGATGAAAGTTATTATAGTATAGTGAAATCCAAAATTTAAAAGGTATTATAACTTAAGTACCTATTTAAACCAAGTTTAAATAGGTAATAAAAGAGGATTTAACCTCGTAAGGCCCTCGGTCCTACCAGTAGTACTTACTTATAGGTATTTACCAAATTAATTCAGACCCGTCCCTCCTAGATGCAATGTAGTGTAGTTATTACGACTCAAGGGTTTACCAGTAGGTAAGACGAATAATTTGGTTGTTTAATTTCATTTGAAGATTATTCTGAAACAAATAATATTAGGTACCTCACTATAACAATATCCCCCATAAGCCCTGAATTTATAACTTCAATAGGATTACTTTATCATACAAGAAAACAATTTTGAATTTCTTGGTACTGAATGACTTTGAAATGTTAGTACCACTAGCTAGTAGGACGTTGGGGATGCAATAATTAGGACACCATTGAAGGAAAATCACCTTTTAAATAACATAACACGAGAATTTAAACAAGATTTGCGATTTGCGTCGTTCTGTGATGAATACCGAAAATATCGTAAATCCCGGTATTTAAAAATTCAATACCGGTATTGTAAAGGCTTCTTTTCGGCCCGGTATCCCGGTATTTTCGGTATCCGGGATCCCGGTTTGCGACCCCTACACACAATGCTATTTTTATTTAAAAAAAAATAGAAAAAATCGACTCACCTGTAGCATCGTGTCCTGTCTAAGGTGCGACTTGATTTTTTCTAGTATTTTTTTCTAATTAATTATCTTAATATTGTAATCAATAATTAAACCTACATAGTAAACAATCTCCGAACGTGATTTTTTTATACTTCCAGTGCGAACCGGTTACTTGACGAAGCGGAAGTGCGGCAAGCACACCAAGAACGTTCAGATGGCCTGATGATGAAGAGATATGCTGGTTTCCTGGCTGGCGCCGCTAAGATGAGGTTCAACCCTTACTTCGCCAGTAGGCGGGCGGAGAAGAAGAAAGGTAGATACCTAGTCAGGGAAGGAACTGATAACATTCAATATTTTTCTATTCTCTTCGTTTTGATCACTTTTTTTTCTTGGCGGGTATGTACTCTCTCTCTACCTAGGTCCTACACTTACCTTTTTTTATATAGTAGGGGGAATGCGTTTATGCATCCGAGGTATGTGGGACTCGCCGGAGTACTACCCACTAAACCCCTTACTACAGCCCGCACTAACACTCAGGACTAGGGAATGCAATCTCGTACGAGATTTCCGCCAAGCGAGATCTCGCGAGACTCAAAACCCAGTCTCGCGAGATCTCGCAAATTACGGGATCTCGCGAGATTGGGAGAATCGCAATTAAAACATATGCAAATGCTTGTTTTAAGAACTAGTAATTGACATGATATGTAATTAAATAGAAACTGCGTTGCTTAGTTATAAAAATAGTTTTATTTAAAAAATCAACAGAGTACTTATTATTTTGTCTCTAACTCTAATAACATTTGTTTATGTCTATAATTATTATACCTACTGTATGTAGCTAATCGGTTCAAATTTTTACAATATTGGTAACAAAACAATAATTATCTATATTTAGTCTTTTGTAAATTATTACTTTAGTTTCATAATTAAGAGTAATAGGAACATTACTTATAGTAAATAAAACAACAAAACAAAAACTTAACTTCACAAGTTCTTAAATAAATGTTGTGAGATCGTATTAATCAAATAAAAGAAGTTTAAAGTAGAAGTCAGATGAAGTTATCAAGGTACGGAAAGGCAAGTTAGTTTGTCTGAAAATGGCTTCTCAAAAAACACATCATGTCGAGAGTATCATCTGACAGACGACTTCTGATTTTGCATGCCAAATACCCTGCTGCTGAAAAAGCTCGTTCTGCCTCAACACTTATGGGAACCACAGTTGAGAGGCAGTTATGTACGAAGTTTAAAAGTTCCCCTCTTACTCCACCAGCTTCGTACAAATTCATCTCGTTATCTCGCGAGATCTCGTACGAAATTTGACGAGATACAATCTCGTCAAATATGGCCGGGATCTCGGCGAGACGAGATTGCATTTCCTACTCAGGACCTACGGGACCGTGGTGGCGCGCACCATGTGGTCCTGGTGTTGCTGCCTCATCTGGCCCGAATTTATCTAAATTCAGATCTAAAAGTGGACTTTTTATCGACAAATCGCTATTCGCCACCTCATTTAAAATATTAGGAAAATCCGGAAAATCGACCGGTGTAAATCCCAATAATGTTTGTCTGTTTGTTACGCCTTCACGACTTAACTACTGAACCTATCATCATGAAATTTTACTTACACGTTGTCAGGGGTACAGAGAAGGAGGCCCTTTCATCCAGAAAAAAGTATTGTTCCCGAGGGATAGCAAAAAACTTTCCACTCGAACGAAGTCGCGGGCAAAAGCTAGTATAACTATAAATTTGATTGAATCAGCCGTCACTTGGCGGAAGTCCCAAACCATTTTGAAAAAAGAAATATAATATAATATGTAGCTTACTTCCGCGAACAATAGATATTATGCAAGATGCACCGCCCGCCCGCCCGCAAAAATATTCACATGCACACCACAAAATACCTGTGCACAATACCTGCATTTAGCAAGACAGCAACACACCTTGCCACCAATTAGGCTACTCCACACGTGTTTCGCCCCAACCGGTGAAGGTGTGTTGCTGTCTTGCTAAATGCAGGTATTGTGCACTGATATTTTGTGGTGTGCATGTGAATATTTTTGCGGGCGGGCGGTGGGTGCATCTTGCATATTATTATATTGTTTGCGAAAGTAAGCATAAATATACCTACTTCTTTTTTCAAAATAACTATAAATTGGCACAATTTGCCGAAAAGTATTTCAAAACTCAACTTAAGCTAACCTTTCTGTTTTTCTTCCACAGGAGCCCAAATCTGCTACTTCAAGCTGTGCGCTTTCGGAACTCCGATGTAAAATAAGAATTCGTTGTAAACTCATCGATTCATAAAATATCGGTGGTTGATTTTACGAAAAGTAAAATTTGTTTCATTCGTGTCTTTGTAAGATTAAAATTGTAAAGAAAAAACTATAAAGTCAGTTTTTGAGATACCTACGCGTAGTAGGTATAGGCACAGTACATATATAAGTTTTTCAAAACTTATATTTGTAGTGTGGTATAGGTTAATTAAGCAATAAAAAGATCTTATGTGTATGTACTTTATTCATAAACAATTTCTAATTCAGTGATAAATTAATATTTTCGATTATTTGATGCGAAGGTTTAACCTATTAATAACTTTATATGCGAAGGTTAAAAAAACTATACTTACTTAATACCTACCTAAATTCAAATGACCGATTTCTTTTTTGACAGCCGTAACAGAAAACATGATCGTGTGAAGGTACCCGGACACACGATCATGTTCACACAATCATGATGTTTTCTGTCAGGGACCAGACTGTTACCAGACCTAATAATGAGGTTTCTTGACATTTTGTACCTACACCTACATTCTTCATTTAGTTGATGTTTGATTTTTTTTCTCACCAAAATGATAAGCATATTGTTTTTTCAACACACTTGCTCGTAAAGTGAGCCATCGCTTTTAGGGCCTTATACCGAGCTATAACAAACGCGTGCAATAATAATATAAAACACTACCTAGTAGTAGTACGTTATAGAATTAACCCTACAAAGTTAAATTAGTACCTTACTGCAAGTTCTATGCGAGTAAACAATGCATTCCTAATTTAGCCGGGTTATACAGTTATTTTTTTAGTAACAACAAAGAGGTTTTATGCTGCTGAAAATTCATATACATTTTTTGAATAAATAAATGTGTAACTCCTTAATTAAGTCAAACAAATATTTATTATTATCAAATTATTAATAATTCACAATATTTTGTTATAATTTGCATTCTATCACTTAAAATTATAATTTTGAAGTTAGGCTGTATGCTCACTCTAATATTCTTGCGTTGGGCGTGTGAAAAAAACCTGCGCGCCTTTTCCCATCATAATTATCATATTTTGCTTTTGTCGTATTTGTTGCTGTGTGGTAAATTACTCGTTTTTTCCTCGCAAATGTGTTGAAAAACGTCGTATGAAACTCGTGAGCTTTTGCTTATTGCACACTCGGCTGAGTTACGCCCTGGACTGCGACTCCGGCTGCAACCCACAGCCTTGTGCGCAATGATCAACCTAAGCTAACTTGTCTCATAATGTACTATTATAAAGTACCTACTTACTTACACTTTGTGGAATATCAAAAATCCCCGACAAGTAGTTGTCAGTTTACAGTTTTTCCTGTTTTCCTGACAGATGCCTTAAATTCCTAAAATGTCAGGAAAATTCCTGTCATCTGGTAACCCTGATCGTGTGGTAACGTTTCGTTTCATATAGAAGAAGTATACCTACCTACTTTACTCACTCTCATTCTGATACTGCGATGAAAATTTTTGCTCACTTAGCTATAGCACCTACGAGGCATATGCATATATTTTAGACGGAGAGGGGATAAGTTCGCGCATGTGCTCTTGTGAGCGACCAATAGCGCGCGCCCTCCTCCCGCCGCCCGCGCCCCTCACCGCTACGCATGCCCAAAATACGCGTTCCGCGCAATCCCCACCCGATTTCAAGATATTTGCCTCGGTCCATTTACTAAAAATCTCTGCTGTGTCTGTTCTATAAAACAAAGTAAGTACAAAGTACTTATGTATATTTTAGTGCTATATGTACCTATGCCAAAGTGTATTTTTATTATTTTACAACTGAAATCAATCGTGTAACTTAGGAGGAATAAATACTTATTTATCGAAATATCAAATATTTCTAAGTAAATACCTAGCTAGGTATATTTTATATTTTATAATTTAGAAGAAAATAAAATATAAATTTATGATAATGATTTTAATTGTTTTTATTTCATCTAGGTGAACATGGTCTCCTATCGCAAAAAAAATCCAGGGTCGTGGGTGGCATCATTACCTGAACTATTTTTTTGTGTTTTCAAAGTATTTTCATATCAATCGAATAATGAACAAAGCTCACAAGAGGATGTGAAATATACTATACTTTTCTCTCTTATGCTCTGAAATCTTATCATTCCATGTGAAAAAGGAAGGGCGTTTCACATTTCCGTGGAGATCTGGGGTCTATTACGAAAAGTTTAATGCGATACACGCAGCTGCGTCCGTGCTTCGTTATGATTGTTTCCTATTACAAAGCACTTGCGTATGCGATATTGCAATGTGATTGCGTATGTTTGACAGTTTTTCTCTAGCGTATCCGACATCATTGGTTCAGTATTTGGGCTTCGATAGCCTTTATGGAATAGTAGATTGTTATACAAGACGCTAAAATTACCCATTGCATACGAGGTTTAGCGAGGGAATAAATAGAAACCGAGTTACAATGGGTTTTAGCGTCGTGTGTTACACTATACTTTTCACTACGATTGCGAGAAAATAAAATAGAATATTAAATAGTTTATACCTAGGTACTTCCGTAAACGAATCCACTCGTTTTTCTATCCTCCACTTCATAAACTTTTTGTACAATATTTAAATAAATGATTTGTGCTTGACGGCAAAAGATTAAAATTATTTCTTTTCTATTACAGTCACACAATTCAATCAGTTTGTAATTATAGAAAAATTCTAAAGATTTCACGCCATGGTATCTTTTTTAATTTCTGCTGTAGCAGCTAAGCAACTCAAACACGCATTCTACGATTCACTCTGTGCACAGAGTATAAATAAGTCTATGATTTCATAAGTCATTAGTACATGTGTGCTCTAAGCCATCGATATGTACTGTGCCGCTACGCATGCCCAAAATACGCGTTCCGCGCAATCCCCACCCGATTTCAAGATATTTGCCTCGATCCATTTACTAAAAATCTCTGCTGTGTCTGTTCTATAAAACAAAGTAAGTACAAAGTACTTATGTATATTTTAGTGCTCTATGTACCTATGCCAAAGTGTATTTTTATTATTTTACAACTGAAATCAATCGTGTAACTTAGGAGGAATAAATACTTATTTATCGAAATATCAAATATTTCTAAGTAAATACCTAGCTAGGTATATTTTATATTTTATAATTTAGAAGAAAATAAAATATAAATTTATGATAATGATTTTAATTGTTTTTATTTCATCTAGGTGAACATGGTCTCCTATCGCAAAAAAAAATCCAGGGTCGTGGGTGGCATCATTACCTGAACTATTTTTTTGTGTTTTCAAAGTATTTTCATATCAATCGAATAATGAACAAAGCTCACAAGAGGATGTGAAATATACTATACTTTTCTCTCTTATGCTCTGAAATCTTATCATTCCATGTGAAAAAGGAAGGGCGTTTCACATTTCCGTGGAGATCTGGGGTCTATTACGAAAAGTTTAATGCGATACACGCAGCTGCGTCCGTGCTTCGTTATGATTGTTTCCTATTACAAAGCACTTGCGTATGCGATATTGCAATGTGATTGCGTATGTTTGACAGTTTTTCTCTAGCGTATCCGACATCATTGGTTCAGTATTTGGGCTTCGATAGCCTTTATGGAATAGTAGATTGTTATACAAGACGCTAAAATTACCCATTGCATACGAGGTTTAGCGAGGGAATAAATAGAAACCGAGTTACAATGGGTTTTAGCGTCGTGTGTTACACTATACTTTTCACTACGATTGCGAGAAAATAAAATAGAATATTAAATAGTTTATACCTAGGTACTTCCGTAAACGAATCCACTCGTTTTTCTATCCTCCACTTCATAAACTTTTTGTACAATATTTAAATAAATGATTTGTGCTTGACGGCAAAAGATTAAAATTATTTCTTTTCTATTACAGTCACACAATTCAATCAGTTTGTAATTATAGAAAAATTCTAAAGATTTCACGCCATGGTATCTTTTTTAATATCTGCTGTAGCAGCTCAGCAACTCAAACACGCATTCTACGATTCACTCTGTGCACAGAGTATAAATAAGTCTATGATTTCACCGAAGAGATGCTTTTAGTTCCATTTTCAAAAATAAGAATGAGAAACTGGGGGCCAATTACGAAACTTGGTCACGATAGTCGTCCGCAGTTCGTCGGTTGTAGTTATTACAAATATTTTCAATGTAGCTATCGTAGTCCATAGTCTATTGAATGAATAATGACGGATCCACTAGAGAGAAACTGTCAAATTTACGCAATCACTTTGCAATATCGCATACGCAAGTGCTTTGTAATAGGAATCAATCAGAACGAAGCACGGACGCAGTTGCGTGTATCGCATTAAACTTTTTATTTTATTTATTTTTATTTATTAATTTTAGGAAGACTATCGACTAATACATTTTAAATACTTACATACAAAAAATAGCAACAAAGAGTCATTTATAAGTCTCCACTGATAGAAATAAGGTGTATAGCTTTTCGTAATAGACCCCCAGTATTAAGTCGAGCGAGTTTTTATTCGTGATTATGAATAAAGACTTTTTCGTTTTAGTAGGCTCATTGGTAATAGACAAACATTAAAAAATAAAAAACTTTATCCCCTAGGGGTTATTATGCTATTTTATCTCGACTCTTGTACGTTACAATGACGCACTTTTTGAGCAAGAGGAGTGAAAAATGTGTTTAATAGCCACAACCGACGAACTCCGGACGATTATCGTGACCAAGTTACTGCGGTACGTCATTTTCGTAATAGGCCCCATGGTTCATCAGTGCGGAAATCAATTTCAATTATTACTTCCCGTACAAGTGCGGGAAGTGCACGTACAATTTTTTTACTGGCGTACAAATTACGAACAATTCATGAACTTTTTTATTAAACAGGATTTGCACTTGTTTGGCGTCGTGGAGTTCTTATACCTCTGTGGTACTGCGACGGAGAATAACCATGAGTGGGCCGATTCACTTGGCCACACGAACCAATACAAAAATCATTTTCTTTGTTTTCTGTATAAATATTGTTTTTTTATTAATTTTCTTTTTCTTCTATTTTCCTTTAAAAAAAATTTCAATATGGGTATCAAATGAAAAGCCTAATGAGCACATCCCAAAATTATAAAGGTAGGTACTTACTTAATTTGTCAATAATTTTTTTTTTAAATAAAAAACAACTTTTCTGTTTTTTCATTTATTGTATGCTTTCTCCTTTTCTTCTTTTTTATTTTTTTTTTTTCTTTCTCGCAATTCTTGATAAAAGCACTCTAAGCCTTGTACTGGAAGCTACTTGCACTTGCATTGCCGAAGAAGCCGGCTACTGTGGTGGCCGAATGTGCGCGCGATGCCAGCGACAATCGCGGCCACAAGTAGCGAGCGCGGGCGACTCCCGCAGTTTGCACAGATACCATACAAAATGTATGAAAAAACTCATCCGCAGTGGTCGCGTTTAGTGGCGGCGACTAGTAGTCGCGTAGCTAGAGAAAAATTACCTTCGATAATACTAAAAGTTTTCGTTTTTGCTGAGTGTATAGATTATGTGCATTGTGAGCTATTTTTGAAAAGTTAGAAGTTTTATGCCGGTGCTTTAGGTATAGTTTAGGTATTTCGTAATATTTCGTTTAACTTCATATATATAGAATTAAAGTTTGAAATGTTGATTGTTTCATAATAAGAACTATGTTATCATCATGTTGTAAAAAAATTAGAAAGTTAATATATGTGTAACTGCGTAAATCACAAAATTACTCTTTTGTGTCCGAATAAAATTTTATAGTTTCTGAAATCTTATTTTAAGACTTTCAGTGGTTAGATATAGCTGTTGAACAAAGTTTAGAAAGTTAAGTGGTGTGCTTCTTTGATATTTTCATTTTTCCTTTATAACATGCGGAATAATGAATAAAAATTGATAAGATCGCTCTAACATGACCTTTTCAATGCACTTATATACTACACAAAAAATTAGAAACATACATAATGTGGATTTTGTTTAATTACGGATAAATTATTGCGCTTAAATACGAATTATGCGGGACGCGCGAGCGGGTCCATGCAGGGCCCGCCGACTGCCACGCGCCGCGCGGGCAGGCGAGGGGCCACAAACTATAAGCTACTCTCGCTGCACGGCAATAAAGTACAATTTCAAATTGCACAGCGCTGCGTGCCTGATATTATATATAAGCACCTACGAAGCGCCTCTCTTTCTGTCGCGTAGCTCGCTAGTCGTTCTTACCGATGCCGATATCATAGAAAACATCCGTTATGTATGTCGATGAATATACAATGAAATAACACTGAATACTTATAAAATAAAATAAATCTACCTACCTACTAAATGAGCTGAGCATAATTGTATTTCTAAGTTAGTTGGGCGAATCAACTTTTGAGGCACTCCTTTCAGAGCATTTTGAAACAGAAAAACAAAATTAAATTTAATCGAATTTACAAGAATATATATTTTATTTTTTTAATTTAATTTATTTATTTATAAACAGGCATCGATGGCCCATAGATATATACCTTAAACACGAAACATATATAATTTATAAAACAATGTTGTTAGTAAATAACTTAAAACATATGTTAGTAAAAAAATCAAGTACCTAGACACTTTGTGTGTCGCATCGGTGGCACAAGGCAGCGTCCCTCTGAAGCGCCTGTACACCACGCCCTGCGGCCAGAAGTCCTCCTTCATGAAGAGGTCCAGCCTTGCTGTCGGGATGCGCACCACAAACGCCTTAAAATTGGTATTATGGCGCGACTCCAGTGGCTGAACTCTCAAACAAAAGTTGGATTTCTTCTTTATGTACTCGATCACGTCCTGCACTGTGGTGGTATGGTGCAGGCGGGAGAGGTACACGGCCGTGGTCGGTATGGCAGCTCGCAGCAGGAAGTTGGGCCCTGTCGGTGCGGTGCCATGGTGGTTCTTGCTCTCTCGCTGACGACGTCGCTTTTTGTTCCGAACCTCGAGGAAACCGTCTTCATCTTGGCCCGGTACGACGGCATTCAGCAAAGGTATAGATTCGATTATAGTTTGTATCATTTATCTAAAATTTAGGTTTTAAAGGTGGCCACGATGTTTGACGTTTAGTTTTTGAGATTTTTGAGAATAACAAAGGATCGTCGTAAAAAATTCCCCTCTGTTACTGTTGAGTTTTTTTTTGTGAATTAAAATGATACTTCAAAGAAAATCTGTACATTAAGTATTTAAGTAATACAACAAGAAAGTATCCTATTCAAATAATGTATCTATGTAGTAAGTAATAGTTTCTTAAGATTGATATTATTTTAACTCCACTGCGTTACTTTGACATAAAGTAACGCAGTGGAGTTGATTAGTAACTGATTGTTAGTTTTCGCACTAACAATCAGCGGGTAATAATCGGTACCGCCTATAGGCCACAATGGCAGGACCCGGGTGTATTTTTGGACGATATTGCGGATTCCATTGCCTCTTTCAGAAACTACGATGTGTTGATCCTGCTGGGTGATTTCAACATAAATCTGCTTGATGTTAGTACTGGTAAATACAAACAATTTATGCAGTTTCTTAGCTGTGTCAACTTAAAACAAATAGTTAAGGAACCCACACATTTTACCGATCACAGTTACAGCTTAATTGATGTAATATGCACGGATACTCGGGCTCTAAATGTCACTGTTAAACACATCTCTGAACGTGGTCATGGAATGGTATTAGCTGAATTTATGGTCAAGAAAGACAAAATATGCCCACGATGGGTGACATATAGGCCACTAAAAAATGGTGAACCAATTAAATCGGGATCTTGATGCGATCAATTGGGATGATTTTCATAAACTTGATAACATCAATGAGCTTGCAGAATCCTTTACGGCTTGTCTCATTACATTATTTGATTTGCATGCTCCAACCAAGGTGCAAAAATCGCATGTGACCACCCCGATCGCATGTGACTCCCTTTCTGGACTCTGTAAACATGATGAAAATGTAAGCGCGCAGGAGACTTCATCTCGCCACTCTCTTGTTTGGTATATTAGATACGGGAAGGCCGTGCTATCTTTATGAAAAATTGGTATGGTTTGGTGACTTGAGCAGGTTCCCAAAGAGAAAAAATACTAACATTTTCGCAATTCCAAAGCACGGGACAATGGCGTTCCGCGGTTCTTTTAAATTCGCCGCCTCGAAGTGCTGGAACGATATTCCACCGCCGTTACGTGACCTGAAAGCGGTTGAAACATTCAGGAACCAGAAATATCTCACCACGTTGCAAAAACAAGACTCTCTTCGGGGTTTTTCACGATAGCAGCCGGGTTGCGTTCCAGCCTTGGGGGTTGTGTGTGTCGCCTTGAGGCGGACACCTGTTTTAATTTATTGTATTTGTCACCCATATATTATTTTGTCACCATACAATTTGCTTGAATGTTGTTTTGTTATTGTTGTTTGTTTGTTTTGTGGTTCCGAGGTTGTATTATATTGTAAAATGTCAAATAAACTCATTTCATTTCATTTCATATCACACTATTCTGTAGTTGCACTTTGTATGTAATGTAGGTTGCGATTTCTTTTTCTTTTTTTAATTGTTTGAAATGATGTATTTTTGCCATATTAACCAAATAAAATAATCTCTTCGTAAATAAAATCAAAACGAAAAATATCAAATCAACCAAAGAGTACTTCGATTTGTCTGACCAAACAGCTCTTTTATATATATTTCTTTTTATTACTATGTATATCAAACTGTCATGGAAGAGGCAAGGAGACCTAATTCCATACAGCCATTAAGTTTTTTTTAATTTTTATTCCTCTTAAATAATATTTTTATTTTGTTTGTGTTGGTGATGATAGAATCGATGCTCGTTAATATTTATCTATTACTTCGTTAAAATTATTGTCTATTGTCTTCTGAATTGTTATTAAATTATAATTTTTGTTTGTCTGTTCGCTGTCGTCACCAAGTAGGCTCCTCCAGAATACCAGCGTTGCAGTGGCATACTCAGGTTTGCCTCTGTAGCATTGCTGAGCTAACCTCAGCCTAGTTGGCCGCACTGAAATTAGTCCTAAGTTTGTGTAGGTACATTGTTTTCTTTTGTTTTGCGGTCAATAAATGATTTTTCTTCTTCTTTCTTAAACTTTAAAATAATTTGATATTAAACAGCCACTTGAAACTTACTTCTATGTCAGGCAGTACTTTTCTTTTCTTTATAATTACGTTCACTATATTGTTTACAAGGGGGACACCAGGGTAACACTAGAGAATAATATATAGTAACTCCGGAGAAAAAGAAAGAATTTGAGAATATTATATTGTAACTAGCGACCTGTCCTTGCTTCGCTTCGGTTCCTTCTTTTTTTGCTAAATGCAACCTTCCAACAACACCCAAAAAGATAAAAAAATAATACCTAACAGTCCTCACCTCCATTTGCTCTAAAGTCTTTTTCTCTCCCGTTCGTCCCGTCCCGTTGTCGGCATAAGAGACGCGTTTGATTTCTATTTGCGCGTGTTAATTTTTTGCGACGACTCCTACGATATTCATTTAAATGGTATGGTGTTAAAGGCTAAAATAATGTGCATAAAATGCTTAAGGTAACTAACGTATTTAATTTGATAAGGATTAGTACTTTATCCTTCTAAATAGCTTTCCAAATTACCGCGTTGAACTTGATAATTTTTTTAGGAAGATATAATTGGTATAGTTAGTTATTTTTAAAAGATAGATATATACCATCACGGATTTTTTTGTAGATCTATAAAATAGGAATAATTTCATCATAAATTATTTTGTTATAGCTCTAAAGGTAAGAGCAGCGTTTTCAATGCAAGCTCCCAGTCGGCTTAATTTTTGCCGACCTCTTCAACAATCATCGTGATATTTCTACCAATTTCTATAAAACCTCAACTTATAATACACACTAAACCTTCCTCAGGAATCATTCCATCATTTAGTGAAAACGCCGCATGAAAATCCGTTTTTATAGTTTTTGAGTTTATCGCGAAGAGACAGACAGACGCGGACTTTGTTTTATAATAAATGTAGTGATTCATCAATTAATCTAAGCTATAAAACTAGACACGAAGTTATATTAACTTAACCAGATCACAAATCATAACAGGAACATAGCGAAAACACAATTTAACATAACATATTGTCGCTATGTCCCATGTATGAAAATGTATTTTTTTTACAATTTAAGTGATTTTTTCGGCAAAAACTACCTGTAACCTTTATAAAAAACATCGTATTATTTTTTTAACGATAAGTTTGAGCTTAATTTCACGTCTTTTCATTTGTGCACTTAATGACTGGGCACATGGTATATTTTTAAAATTGCTGAAAACTCGACTATATTGATATTTGATTCTATTTTAAAATCAGAGCTCAAACCTCATCAAACTGCAGCGAGATAACAACAAGACAAGGAGCCGTAATGTATCTTTTTAGGTTTCTGGACTGGAATTAATTCGGCATCAGCATCAATGGCGAGCACCTAGGAGGCCTTCATTTTGCCGGTTCCCAAGCAGGCACCATTAGACCATGACCAGGGGCCTAATCGCGCTAATTTTCAACGATAAAACCAAAACTAAATTGTTACCGTTTCAGTTTCGTTTACAGAAAAATACTCGCTTTAGTTTTGTTGTTGAATACTCTGCCTAAGGAGTCTAGGATTACAATCTAGGACAATTTAAGTGAAAATTATGAAGCTAAACCAAAGATTTTTAGGTACCTAAATATAACCTAAATGACAACGTTACGTTACGTTTTTGTTTTATCGTTCAGAATTACCGCGATTGAGCTGCAGGTTGCACAGAGCACCGAAGAGTATCTGCTAAGAGTTGGTGTTCATGAACTATGAGGATAAGAATACAAAACTGGGTATATCGGACACTTCCGTTGAGTGACGGTGGGTCCGAGCTGCTGGTGTGGTGCGCAGAGCTGCCACGCCGGAGTGAGGGCCTAGTGATGCTCCAGTAGTGGGCTGCGAAGACCAGGTCGGGATAATGCCGTCGAGAGTTGCCGAAGGTCCAAGAAAGCGTCGTCAATGATGCTGCGATGGAACCTTGAAGGCCTGGCTTGCTGTGCTTCTGCTTGCAGTGTGACTGCTGCGGATGCTGGGATAAGGTATGGGGAGTGATGGCTGCGCTGCGTTGCTTGCTGAAGGTGCTTGATGTGCTCCGTTGGGGTCACCAGTGTAGTGAATGAAGTAGGTATGGTAGGTATGGAGAGAGGTGACCACTATGAGGAACGCCAAATGGAAGATCTTCCTCCGGGCTTGGTGGTATTAGTCCAACCGATGATGGTTGGCAGTTGTATATTATGCTGCGTCGCTGACTAAACGTCGTTAGCGAGATTTAGGTTTCTCCATAATTATTCTCCATACTACGAGACGCTATTCCTTACTAATCTTTGTGTTTATTCGACATTAGCGCCATCTAGTCACACGGTGATGAATCTTGTTGCAATCGTGTGTTGGTATGGTAATGAGCGGCGTATAGGTAGGTGCTGCTACACGGGCAACGCAGGACCGATTGTTGTGGAGATTCTTGGAGGAGGTTTTTTACACAGAAGATAAGATGATGATAATGAGTGTAAATGTAAATTGTAAATGTAAAACCAACCATTAATTTACTTCACTACAGTGAAGTAATCAACAATCAATATATAATATAATCAACCGATACGTACAGTACATAAATTCTCTGGTGTTACCAGATATTTCTCTAGTGTTACCGGTAACGCGATGGAAAACATTGATAAAAGTACAAATAAGTAAGTAATCATTGCATATCGAACAACTATTTCAACTTGATCTTAAATTCCGATATTAAAGTTAATATCTTAACGTAATAATAATAAAATAATCCATGAACTTATCGTGATTTCCGACGTAACACAGCAGAACAACAATAGACCCACACACACTCCTCGAGAGCTATCGCTAGAAAGACATTGAATGACAAAACAAGAATTAAAGTTAGACAAGGGGCAATACTAACGACGCTAGATAGGACCTTCATGCTAATACCATCACCAATTATTAATGGTCACGCAGGAGCCCTGATTTTTTAGACATTGTTGGGGACAAACCTTCGCAAATATTAATTAAATATTGTTTAAGCAAAATTACTAAAACTATGTATTGTAAATAAAGGATTATTCAATATAGAACTTAAATATGTATAAAATATTGGGTATTCTGATACAATATTTTGAAGATTTGACATGATTTGCTTTGACCGGCTATGCCAGGTAACACAGATTCTTTGTATGGGGAGCGATTTTGTTCTCCTGAGATACTAGCTATAAAATGTTCAAAGGAAAAAATATTGTAATCTGTTGTTCTCGCATTGCTAAATGCATCTAATTTTAGATTAATGTAGAAAAATGTAAGGTTTAAACCGAGTTGTATGTAATAATATGATTTTTTATAGAGCGGGGACAAGAAAGGAGTGCCTTAAAAGTTGATTGGCCAATCTCTGACTCTGACTGAAGCAAACATAACTTGCCTAGTAAAAACTAGGTACTTGATAAAAATAAAAATATTAATCAAATTGTTTAAACCTACTAATTTGTTTTATTTATCTATGTACCTACTGTGCTCATTTCATAAAATTACTGTCGTCTTTTAGGGCCTATCTACATAATATATGTGGCAGTTGTATAAATTAGGTAGGTACGTTAGTTAGAGCTAGGTAGGTTAGAGTTGCACTATCCTTACTAATATTATAAATGCCAAAGTCCGTTTGTTTGTTTTTTTAACCGACTTCCAAAAAAGGAGGAGGTTCTATTTCGTCACCAAAAATAAAAAAAAACCGACTTCAAAAAACCTACCTCTAAAAAGCAAGAAATAATATTCGTAATAATAAAAATACGTCTATTGAAGTCGGGTGGGGCTTTTAGAATAAAAAAAGGAATTAGTATTCCAGCCCCACCCGACTTCAATAGACGTATTTTTATTATTACGAATATTATTTCTTGCTTTTTAGAGGTAGGTTTTTTGAAGTCGGTTTTTTTTTTTTTGTAAACAATTTTTACGCCTTCACGTCATGACTACTGAATCGATTACAATGAAATTTTACATACACGTTGCCAGGGGTATAGAAAAGGACATAGGGTTTTATCCCGAAAAAAGTATTGTTCGCGAGGGATAGCAAAAACTGTCCACGCATACGAAGTCGCGGGTGGCCGCTAGTGGAATTATAAAAATATATCATTTCGGGATAAGAGATAGGTCAGATAGGAGTCGACACGTCTTAAGTAGCCGTAATGTTACGTTACGCCGAAATGTTACAGATCAATCGCCAGTATCGCCACCTAATTAATTTATTCATATGGCGCGAGCGGGCATAGTAGCTGGCCGCCGCGCCGGCGTAACGGCGCGGCGCGGGCGGCCTGTAGCGACAACAATGTATCTGTAATTAAACAAAATCCACTGTATGTATTTTTCTAATTTTTTGTGTGGCATATAAGCGCATTGAAGAGGTCATGTAAGAGCGATCTGATCGATTTTTAATTCATTATTGCGTATATTACGAAAGAAAAATGAATTTATCAAAGAAGCACACCACTTAACTTTCTAAACTTTGTTCAACAGCTATATCTAACCACTGAAAGTCTTAAAATAAGATTTCAGAAATTTTAAAATTTTATTCGAACACAAAAGAGTGATTTTGTGATTTACGCAGTTACACATATATTAATTTTCTAATTTTTTTACAACATGATGATAACATACTTCTTATTATGAAACAATCAACATTTCAAACTTTAATTCTATATATATGAAGTTAAACGAAATATTACGAAATATTACGAAATACCTAAACTATACCTAAAGCACCAGCATAAAACTTCTAACTTTTCAAAAATAGCTCACAATGCACATAATCTATACACTCCCCAAAAATTAAAACTTTTAGTATTATCAAAACTTTTTTATGAAATTTAATGTCCCACGACCGGACTATAGTGGCCGCCAGTCAGCGATTGGTGGCTGCGTTTAGTGGCTTGACTGAGCCACTAATGGTCGCGATTAGTGGCCGCGACTAATGGCCCAATGTGCGCTTGCACTTAGAAATACATTTTTTTGTTACTTTTCTGAAGTTTTCTGGCCATGGAAAAGTTAATAGTTGCCCTACCATGAGTTAATGCAAACGTTACCAATTACCATAAACTATCGGATATACTGCTCACAGTCAATACGAGTGAAAGAGAGAAAACGATAGATTACGGTAACGTAAACAGTTAGTATCAAAACTTATTAGAAATAAGATTTTGTGCTTTGCCTTGTTTTGACTTTGTCTCATCTTTACTAATGATGGTAAAGATGAGACAAAGTCAAACAGTCGTAATGGCGGGATGCCATTGAGAAGACAGGACAATGTCTGGTCAATCAGCTCTATCGTTGCAAATTAATTTCGTTTGACAGTTGAAATGTTTTGCCCAAACGCTTTTATGCAGACTCATGCTATTAGGTTGTCTATTTTTCAGTTAGAAGGTTCTTTCCGATATTAGTTTTAAAAATAAAATAGCTCTACAATACTTCCAATTGATTTGCCTTCAAATTCAAAAATTATGCATCAAAGTCAATCTGACCATCTGAGAGGAGCGCCAAAGAGTCTAATCTCGGTCAAGCAACTTTACACGACCGACACCTAAGTTAAGTAGGTGTAGCTGTCTGTACAGTTACTACTTACACTTTTTACCTATAACCGAGAGTGGAAGTGCTTGGATGCATTTTTGATCTGCAAGATAAACGAAGTCCTTACATGATATCAGTTGACCAAAAATATTGACAAACCAAATAATTTTAAACCGTTTTCTACGTTATGATGAGGAACTAAGTGGTCCCAATGCGCTGCTGAGTGTACGTACCTGGTCTATCTATTACACGATTCTATTTTATTCACTTATTAATTATACGGATACAACATGGGTACCTAGGTATTTATCATCATCATAACAACTGCATAGTCCACTGCGGGTAGTAGGCCGCTCCCATTCCAATGGGGGATGTTGCGATTGCTCTGAGCGTTCTCATCGGAAAATGCTTCTGCCAAATTGTTTGGGTCTCGCTCGGATATACTATCAATGTTGTTTACATCATACTGCTCGGAAACTAGGATTTACTCATATGGTAAGAGGCTGTGTAAGTTGGCATGTGCAACGTTGCATTGTTTTTTTTTCAGTAACAGTGCATTGTTTTTTTTTCAGTAAAAAGTTTCGTCATTTTAATAAGAGCGTTCTATCTAAGCTGTGCACATGCCTGGCCAACCAGTATCACTACCTTTTAATAATTGTAACAATGTAACTTTTAATTTTAATAAATATTTTTTTTATAAATATTTTCTCTCTAATGAAAAATTCATTTTGTCATACCAATATAAATGTTTTATTTACCTCGCATGAATGATGTAAAGTAGGTAGTAGTTTACCTCGGTTGTAAGTAGCTATTACACCCAGGCACGTCGAGGCAGAACAAAATTTTGGTCTCGTGTAAAACATACAACTTTTTCACCTCTACCAGCGAGAAAATTTTCACGTGACTTTCTTAGTAAAAAGCTAAAATCAGCATAAGAAACATGTTCACTCAACTATTTTGGAGTTAGACAACTATCTTCAGCATTGGACGCACTCATTTTTTGTAATTTATCACAAAAATAGTTCGAGCAAACCTATGCATAAAATCATTTTTTTCTTAGTGAGTTTTAAAAGATACTTCAATTATTTAATAGAGTTTTAAGTGAGCTTTCAAATAATCTGAGTATAGTAAAAACAATATTTTAAGTTTTAAGTGTAGGTATACTTATTCCAAACTGGTTTTAAGAATACTTTACTTGGTATTTAGTATTCCTTACATGCTTAAATAGCGGCAGTTAGCCATAAGCCAAAAGCTATTTAGTATTAAAGAAAGAAAAGACTTCAGGAAATACTTTTTGATTTAGCAAAATCCAACTTTAGATAAAGTACAGATATGTTAAATTTAATCACTAGTTTTAATTGCTACTTGGGCAATCACTAACAGAACAAGACACCATAGCTCCACGATACCCTTATTTTAAAATTCTAATCAAGATTATCAAATATTTTAAAGAAATTGTGATTGCTCTTTTGCTAGGCGGGACGCTAGGGGCTCTTACTCTAAAAAATGTTGGCACATTGTCACTTGATCCTTTGTCTCTTTTTTTCATAGACCAGGGGGTGGAATTGAGTAAGGTAATCGAATTCATTTGACAGGTTATATCGTATTCCATCGGCTGCAATTTGTATGGGATGACATATTATATTATGATACAATATGAACTGTCAAATGAATACGATTGACTTTACGCAATCGCCTAGCGTGTCCGTATAATTTTCCACGCTTTGTTGGTTTTCTTGAGCGCAGCGGAATTTTTTCTATGTCTATGGTCAAACACTAGTACCTACTATTTACGAATAAACACGACAACAGCTCCTCCTGCTACATCCAAAAATGGAACTAAGATTCCAAGTAGAAAGTAGGCACATGAATATCCCTATTTTAATTGATCGGCAAAACTTGAACTCGTATTTGAAGATTATTAGAGTAAACAGGATAGTCTTTATCCACGAAGTGTTTCTCAATCTCAACCAAGGTTGATGATAACAGAATCAAATCAAGTCATGGTAGAGCTTGCATGATTTAATAATTTAATTGCTCTTGTTTAAATTTACAAAGAAGCATTAATAATGGCTTCTTAATTTCATAGTATAGTTGGCAACCCTGACACACTGTTATTAAATGTCATATAATAGGTACCTACCTGACCTACCTAACTTATTCTATAAAGTGAACATCGTCTACTTCAGATTTGACAGTCAAGGTTCGTTACACTGGTGTATTTCGTGCGTCGAGGTGGTGACGATAATGCGACAATAAATGAAAACATTGGTGCCGCTAGCTTTGTACTATTATGTATTCTGTGACGCTAGTTCAAAGGAGTATTTAGAAGCTATCAGATAATAGGTATAGGTAGTATATCTTCCTAGAAACGAGATAAAAAAAATCAAACAAACTAAATAGCACAAAAATTAATTGTACTGAAAACAATAACTGAAAAATATTTTCTATGACTAAACTATTCGATATTTTTAATTGATTTTTTTATGCAGACTCGGAGCATTCTTAGCTATACGACATTTCAATTTATTGTCGCATTGTCGTCTCCAGGTTGTAACAAACAGTTCCAGTACTTACTAGGCATTGGGTTTAAAGAAAATGCATCTCTTAGCAGTGCTGGTATTTTGCGTGAGTGTGGGCGCTTACAAAGTACCAGAAGATGCGCGGCTAGGCTTCCCAAAACTCGCAACGAAGTATGGAATGAAAACGTACGAGCACGAAGTTGTGACGGAGGACGGTTACATATTGAAGCTGTTCCAAATCCCTGGAGACAAAACAAGGCCTGTGCTAGTGGTCCATGGACTCGCTAACTCTGCTGACGTATTCATATTAAGGGGCAACAATTCGCTCGTAGCAGCACTGGCGCACGAAGGTTATGACGTTTGGGTAGCCAACTTGAGAGGCAACAAGTATTCCAAGCGACACCGGCGACTCAACCCTGCCGTCGACATGGAATTCTGGAATTACTCCTTCCACGAATGGGGTGTGTTTGATTTGCCAGCTATTATAGATTACGTTCTCGATAAAACAGAGCAGGCACATGTAACATGCATCGGCTATTCGTTGGGCAACACGGTCTTTTACATCCTCGGTTCAATAAAACCTGAATACAATAATAAAGTCAAGGTACTTGTAGCGCTGTCCCCGGTTGCCTACAATTATTATTGGAGAGCCCCTTTCCTCCGTCTTATGAAGAACGTATGGCCATTAGTCAGTGACATACTTGTTATATTCAAACAGGAAGAGCTTTTTGGCGAAGGTACACTGACTAGGCGTATTGTAAAATTGATATGTTCTCAGGAGGACCACGTCGAACTGTGCTTAAGGGGGTTTGTGCTGCCGATTAACGGATGGGACGAGGGTGAGCTAGAGCCTGAGTTTTTGCACGTTATATGGGGACACTTCCCAGAGACGATTGCGCGTAAGCTTATCGACCATTTCGTTCGATTGGGGTATAGGAATAGCTTCTGTCAGATGGATTATGGTGAAGCTAGGAATTTGGATGTGTACAACTCCACCTTGCCGCCTGACTATGATCTCAGTAAGGTGACGATGAAGGTGGCGATGCTGGCGGCTCCCAACGACCACCTGGCCCCACTGACGGCGGTGAAGCACCTGCGGGAGCGACTTCCAAACGTGGTAGAATCCATCATCGTCGAATTCGAGATTGCGAATCATATCGATTTGGTTTGGGGGAGGCATAACAACAAGTATGTGTATCCACATATCATGGAGCTCTTAGAAAAATACAAATAAGGCCTCGTAGTTAAGAATTCGTTCTGATAGCTGATAGTTACATCTAGTGAAATCATAGTAAGAAAAAGTGTTTTCAATCCATGGCTCAATAAATAATACTTTGCCTAACTTGTACTTATTGTTTCCCCCCTACTACTTTTATAAGTAATTTTAAATTTAATAGGTAGTAGGTAGATTGTATTTTAAGGGAGTTAAATAATATTTTTACAATCCAGAGCGCAGTGAGGGATTCTAGAGTAGAATCCTGAACGTAGCGAGGGCACAGAATACATAATTGGCGAGGGATTCAAAATTTCAAAGTACCTACGTCGCCCGAGCCAAAAATATATTTTGCGCCCGAGTGATACACTCTACTTTTCATCACCCTCTATGAGAAAATAAAAGGCGCCTCATATGTGATTGTATTAATAATATTATTTAATAAAACATAGAGTAACAAAAAAAGCGTTTTTTATTTTTGAAAAAAAAAAATCTTAATTTTTTCTGACAAATTATGTAATTTTGGAATGTGCTTATCAAGGCCTTTCATTTGATACCCACATAATTCAATTTTTTTTTCGCAACAAAATATATAATTTTGGAATGTGCTCATCATGCCTTTCATTTGATACGTCCATGGATAATGAACAAGCGCGCATCGTATGAATTAGGTAGAGAAAAAAAAACGTGCTGAAAGTACGGAGTTATTCCATAGATAAAGCCATAGTTAAACAATACAAATAAATAAATAAAAAAAATATCCCGCCAATTTTATTTAGGTTCTTTTTAGTGTCTTATCTTTGGGTTCTTTTCTAAAAAATATCCCGCCAAATTAATTAGGTTCTTTTTAGTGTCTCATCTTTGGATTCTTTTCTATAAATTAGAGGAAGATTAAATGTTCAGTCTTGCATCAGTCTGGTACGATCTTCAGTCTGTAAAAATTCAAAGTCTATACAAACTGATGAAATGTACTGCCAAACCGATCATGTAATTTCCCTCTTAGCGTGGTTGTTTTATGTCATTGGAAAACTTCTAGTTTCACTATTTTCTAATGTTTAAAAACTTATTTACTGATTACCTACCTAAATAATTAAAATGTGATAACTATTTAATTACATAGGTATAAGTAGATACCTACTGCTATTTGTTTTCTCGCAGTCAATGGTAAAAAGTAGAGTACACAACTAGTGAAAAAAAAATTTCATCTCGGTCCTTTGTATCCTTCGCTGCTCTCGGGATCCAACCTAGTCCCTCGAACTAAACTCCCTCTTTTTTCACTTTTTGTATAATCTACTATTATCTTACTCTATGGAGAATACGTAAATCGTAAATCGTAATATCGTAAATATCGCAATAAAACTTTCAGAGTGCCCCACGTAGGTATTTTAAATTTTTCTACCTTTAGTTACATAATGATCTAGTCTGATTTTTCCCAGCTGCCTTGCTACATTGAATTCACTTTTCCCCACAGCTCATGATCTTTTTATAATAACATGGCATGGGCATAAGATGAAAAAATGTTCATGCATATTTAAGCAATCTATTTATTCTTTTTCCTACAACCCTTTGTGTTTCATCTCGCGGGCATTTCTCATTACCTTACTAAAACAAGCCATTTCACGGTCTTACAAAAACTCCCATAAATGTAAACAAGGGTTACTTTAGCTAATGAAATTAAAACTAATAATGCGGAGATATTGTTAATTTCGCCACTGTGGTCTACTTAGAATAATGTGGTCTAGTGGTTCGCCCACCCGTGTAAGACGCAGGGGTCCCGTCTCCAGTTCGATTCCCAGGGGGGGTACAATCTGTACATACTCGGTTTGGTTGATGGTAGGGCTTATTGGCTAGCTACCATCGTCTTACCTAAGTCTGACGCCATAACAACAATTTAAAAATTGTTGTGTTCCATTCCAGCAGTTAGAGGTAAAATAGCCAGTTCCTCAGTGGTGAGGATTCCCGGATTCCGGGTGTAGTGCGCTTCCACCTTCGGCCTTATCGTCACTTAACATCAGATAAGTTAAAGGTCAAGCACTACCCGTTGTTGGTACATAAAAAAAGGAGAAGGTTCTCAAGTCGACGGTACTTATTTTATTTTTTTTATTTTATGTATGTTTTAACATAACTTCGTCAGTTGTTAACCGATTTATACAATTCATTTTTCATCACAAAAAACATAGTTCGTGTGTGGTCCCATAAAAAAAATTCAGAGATCAGTACCCTTAGCACGAACAGCTATCGAGAAGAAAAACGCGCGTAAAATTACTCGATAGACAATTCTCTATGGAAAATTTCATTTCGCTTATCGGCGATAGGTGGCGCTATACAAATTTCCAATACAAAATTTATCTATCGAATGATTTTACGCGCGTTATTTTTTTCGATAGCTGTTCGTGCTAAGGGTACTGGCTAGTAGTTTTTTCATAATCCTGAAAAAATCAAATATTTAGCTTGCCATCGCACGAGTTTTTACGGAATTTCGAACATAACATTTTTGTTTATGAACCGATTTAGATGATTCTTTTTTTGTTTGAAAGGGTAAACTTCAAGAATAGTCATATTTTAATTTCATCGGCATTGGACTTTGAACTTCGAAGAACACAAGGGAACTCCTCAAAGTCAAATAGTATATGTAAAGTGATTTAGATTTTGGTAGGTTTATGATAATCCAAAACAAACCAAACCATGGTCTGCGATTCAACGTTCTCGACTAGACTTGGACTACGAAGACACAACGGAACTCCTCAAAAACAATCAGCGTAAATTTGGAAATTAAGTTCTAGGCATTTTACCATTGAAAATATTATTTTGAAATTAGACAATAGATAGGTTGTTTAGGAGTTCACTAGTCATCTTGCGGATTCTTTCAATAACCAGATCCACAGATCAATCTGCAAGTGCCATGTCAGTCGCTGATCTATTACTATCCGTAGATAGTTAGTATTTGTTACCTTCTAGCCACAATTTATGTTAGTAAGAGTGGTTAAAAAGCGGTCGAGATGTGGAAAGTAAATGTGGAATTCTTGGATACGCTGTGATAAAATAAGTATGTAGTCATTTTTATTTTATTTGGGGAGCTTACAGCTTCATTTACAAATTATGGAAATAAATATAGGTTCGTAAAGTGTCTTATTGTGCTACAAAACAGATCTAATCGGCTATCGTTAAGTAACTCACAATTCATTCCGTTAAATATTTTTTAACACCCTTGCTCGTAAAGCTGATGTAATTCCACCGGTTTTAAATATGTAAAGCGGGTCATAACAAACGCGTGTGTTACCAAAGCAAATAGTTAAGTTATAGTCCATACAAATTCCATAACAGTATTATTTGCCATTTCAAATATGGAACTGATCGCCGCCGCACGACTCTGCTATTCAAATTTCGAACTAATCGCCGCGCGGCGCCAGTCAGTAGACACTGTGCATTCACAGACTGAGTTTATTTAAAATATAAAAAAAACAGTTTATTCGGTAATTTAAAAACTTGGCTGCATGCTCTAGCGTCTTTGCTAACATTTTCTCGCAGCCACGGCAGAAAATAATCCTCGCGCCATTTTTCTCAAATTTTCTTTTCTTTGTACTTGTATTGTGAATATCAAAAAATGACAACTTTCAATAATGAAGATGAGCAATACATTACTTCAACTCCACCGGATATACTAACAGAAGCGCGAACCGCATGCGACAGCTTGCTGCCGTCAATATCCAAGGACAGATACATAACCACGTATGAAAATTTCTTGAAGTGGAAAAACATGAAAAATGCCAAGTCATTTTCCGAAAATGTAGTTTTGGCGTATTTTTTTTCTGTTTCCTCGCAAATGTGTTAAAAAACGTCGTACGATATACGTGCGTATTGGTTATAACATCCTTACGCACTAATATCGTAATGTACTATTGCATGATCTGACTAGAAAACTGTTTGCTTTGTAATTAGTTCGTGTAAAGGGAATGCGAAGCAAATTATATCTCTGACGGAGATTTAGGGCTGGAATTTTCAAATTGATTTTGCTTAAGAGTTCCGGACTATCAATCTTACCTTGAGCCAAATTCATAAGGAAGCTAATATCAGCAATTTTCCTACGTAAAGAAAGAGGTAAAAGATGCAAACGAAGACAGCGTTGTTCATAGTCCCAATATGGCAGCTTAAATTTAGCACAAAGGAAACGTGTAAATTTCCTCTGGATTTTTTCAACACTATTAATGTAGGTGTCATATACTGGGTTCCTAATTTGTGAAGCGTATTCGATATGGCTTCGAACATACGCACAGTATATGATTTTAATCGTTTTCATGTTTTTAAATGACTTGATGATCTTATTAGGAAACCGAGTGCCTTGTAAGATTTATCAACGATATGTTCAATATGCATATTAAACATAAGATAATTTGTTGTCAAGGATAACTCCTAGGTCCCTAGCACTTATATATATATAGAAAGAGATTGTTGTTTCAAGTCATAAGTACAATTATTATACTTAATTCACCCAGGCCAGGTGATTTGGCTCAGGTAAATTAAAGTCTACGACGGCCTTTTTTCGGTAAATGGCAGATTCTGGAAACGGCAGATATAAGACGATGCGACTTCGCACTAGGACTTCATTGTCAACAAATTTTTGACCAAAATCTCAACAAATACCACCATTCACCTTATTCACCAGGTGAAGCAATGTACTTATCACATTCATCTGTCAAATGAAATCGATTGCGATAGATTTTGAAATTACTCAATTAGCCCCCAGGAAGTACTTATATCAATTCTTTGTCCAGGATATACGTCATATCCTTAGTACAATCCGTATTGACATATTGCATATTCCGTTGTGGCATAGTATATTAATAAGTACTAGCGTAGTTGTGCGTGGTGCTACTAAAAGTAAATTACTAGAACTTGAATGAGCTCTAAGATCACTCATAAAAAATTATGTATCTATTTTAAACCTTATCGTTATCGTTAGCCTACCGGAGATCTTTATAAGGTCTGTGGTCTGTTATCTATATGAACATTTTATCTTCTGTACACAACGCTTTTCACTACATATTAAAACAAAGTCCTCTACTGCTTCTGTCTGTCTGTCTGTTTGTTCGCAATAAACTTGAAAACTACTGCACGATCTTCATGCAGTTTTTCCAATAGATATAGAGTGATTAATGAGGAAGGTTTATGAATATTATTTCTTTAGGTTTTGTGTAAATTGGTTGACATTGTAGGTAACGATTAGTTACATTTCAACTTAAAATTAAAAAATTAAAAATTAAATTACTTTTCACTCCTCTTGCTCAAAAAGTCCGTCATTGTAACGTACAAGAGCTGGGATAAAATAGCATAATAACCCCTAGGGGAAAAAGTTTTTTCTTTTTTAATGTTTGTCTATTACCAATGAGCCTAGTAAAACGAAAAAGTCTTTTCACTCCTCTTGCTCAAAAAGTCCGTCATTGTAACGTACAAGAGTCGAGATAAAATAGCATAATAAGCCCTAGGGGATAAAGTTTTTCTTTTTTAATGTTTGTCTATTACCAATGAGCGTACTAAAACGAAAAAGTCTTTATTCATAATCACGAATAAAAACTCGCTCGACTTAATACTGGGGGTCTATTACGAAAAGTTTAATGCGATACACGCGGCTGCGTCCGTGCTTCGTTCCGATTGATTCCTATTACAAAGCACTTGCGTATGCGATATTGCAATGTGATTGCGTAAATTTGACAGTTTCTCTCTAGTGGATCCGTCATTATTCGTTCAATAGACTATGGACTACGATAGCTACATTGAAAATATTTGTAATAACTATAACCTACGAACTGCGGACGACTATCGTGACCAAGTTTCGTAATAGGCCCCCAGTTTCTCATTCTTATTTTTGAAAATGGAACTAAAAGCATCTCTTCGGTAAAATCATAGACTTATTTAAACTCTGTGTACAGAGTGAATCGTAGAATGCGTGTTTGTGTTGCTTAGCTGCTACAGCAGAAATTAAAAATGGTACGTACCATGGCGCGAAATCTTTAGATTTTTTTTATAATTACAAACTGTTTGAATTGTGTGACTGTAATAGGAAAGAAATAATTTTAATCTTCTGCCGTCAAGCACAAATCATTTATTTAAATATTGTACAAAAAGTTTATGAAGTGGAGGATAGAAAAACGAGTGGATTCGTTTACGGAAGTAAGTAGGTATAAACTATTTAATATTGTATTTTATTTTCTCGCAATCGTAGTGAAAAGTATAGTGTAACACACGACGCTAAAACCCATTGTAACTCGGTTTCTATTTATTCCCTCGCTAAAGCTCGGGAATAAAAATACCTCGTATGCAATGGGTAATTTTAGCGTCTTGTATAACAATCTACTATTATTCATAATCACGAATAAAGACTCGCTCGACTTAATACTGTTTCTCATTCTTATTTTTGAAAATGGAACTAAAAGCATCTCTTCGGTGAAATCATAGACTTATTTATACTCTGTGCACAGAGTGAATCGTAGAATGCGTGATTGTGTTGCTTAGCTGCTACAGCAGAAATAAAAAAAAAACCGGCCAAGTGCGTGTCGGACCATGCGCCGTAGGGTTCCGTAGTTACCTTATATACCGTACCATATTTAATACCACTATAATTTATCGTCTATAAAAATAACTTTGTTTTTCACAGTGTTGGTATGAATGACAAAGTTATATTTGCGGTTTTGGAAAATATGATATATCTCGAAAACTAATTACTATATATCGTTCAAACCAATTTTCAGTGAAAGTTTTTATTAAGATCTATAGCATATATTTTTTTTAGATTTTTCACTCACCTATTTCAAAAGTTAGAAGGGGGGGGGGGGGGACACACATTTTACCACTTTGGCAGTGTTTATCTTTCAAACGGTTGACTTTGAGAAAAAATTGTCCAAAGAACCTCAAAGTCATTTTTTGAAGACCTATCTATAGACACCCCGCACGTATTGGTATGAAGAATTTTTTTTTATTCAGTTTCAGTTCCATGTATAGGGGGGGCCCCCTTAATCTTTATTTTTTTATTTTTGTGTTAAAATCGTTAAGCGGTTAACAGAATACATCTACCTACTAAGTTTCAACTGTGTAATCTTAATACTTTCGGAATAAAATGGCTGTGACATACTTCGGAACAAAAGGACAGACGGACAGACAGACATGACGAATCTATAAGGGTTCCGGCGTTTTTTGCCATTTTGCCTACGGAACCCTAAAAAGGTACCATGGCGCGAAATCTTTAGAATTTTTCTATAATTACAAACTGATTGAATTGTGTGACTGTGGGTAATAGGAAAGAAATAATTTTAATCTTTTGCCGTCAAGCACAAATCATTTATTTAAATACTGTAGGTACCTAGGTAGGTACTAAAAGTTTATGAAGTGATGGATAGAAAAACGAGTGGATTTGTTTACGGAAGTAGGTATAAACTATGTAATGTATTTTATTTTCTCGCAATCGAAAGTTCTAATCTAACTTGTTCGCCAATTGAAATTGAAATAATCTTTATTTAAATAAGCTCACATATAAAGCGTTTTTAAATCGTCAATTCTTTTACCCTACTAGGTACCCATGACGTCTTTTAACTGACAAGAAAAATGGGCGCAAAAAACTTGCTAGCTTTATCAGATGGAACGATATTTACAAATATATATATCGTTTCCAGACATTATGTTAACATAGATTAACAAAAAAATTTACATTATTGAATTAACACATTTCATTATGAATCAATTTACAGGGTTCAAGCTAAGTTCAAATTTTTTAAGTAGTTATACAGTCTAGGCTCTTACAAAAAAAAATCTATTCATACAATTCAATATGCGTTAAGATAGGTAGTCAGAAGCAGACCCATTCCCACTGGCAGCACCCGTTCACGAGCATGACGTGTGAACGAGCCATCGCTTCGCTCAACCATATTTGAGGGAACGTAACGAACGACCCGCCTCACACGACACCACCGCAGAAATGATTAAAGAGAGCATGACATACTTAGGCTACCCATGTTAAGGCATCGAATTGACAACAAATATCCAAAAGCTTTCGATAGGCCTTTTACAAAACTACTGACTCACAGTCAGTTGCAAGAACGATCTTTAAAGTTAATGCTTCATTAAATGTATCGCCATCTTTTTCTTCTTTCAAAAGAAGTAAAGGACGGTGATACCTTTAATGACGCATTAACTTTAAAGATCGTTCTTGCAACTGACTGACAGTCAGAAAGTAAAAATATTACAATTAAAGAAATCAAAACTAGTTATATCTAAGTTATGAAATTTGTGTTTTGAGTAAGGAGTTCCATACATACAGACAATAATAAACATATTTTTACCCGACTGCAAAGAAAGGGTTATGTGTTTCGCGCGTATCTTGTAAGTATGTTTGTATGTATGTATGTTTGTATGTAATATTCTTTATTACCTCATATCTTTCAAACGGCTGAAGGGATTTCTATGATTAAGATATCGTTAGATTGGTCTTTTCAGCCCAAGTGTTCTTAAAGTCAACAGAAAAATAAAATAGAAAAACTAAAAAACCCACATGCATCAAAAAACAAGTCAGATAAGTAAACGAAAAATAAATTCAATAAAATTAAAAAAAAACCCACTTGCATCAAAAGATAAGTCAACTGAAAAGATGGAAACAAGATAATATATAAAGGCAAACTTAAAAAATATTGATGGTAGTGTTTAGATTAAAGGCAAACTTAAAAAATATTGATGGTAGTGTTTAGATTAAAGGCAAACTTAAAACATATTGATGGTAGTGTTTAGAACTTTTGTTCAACATAATAACATGCAGTCGGAGGCATAGAATTGAATGATAAGTAAAATCATTCATAATGTCACTTTCTTTATGCATATCTTTATGCAACCAAATACCAACTAATTACCAAAGTACTTTCAATAAAAACCGCGCTAGTATCCGTTAAAAGTGTTTTATTTCACTACTATCAATATGTTTAAAGTTTGCCTTTAATCTAAACACTACCATCAATATTTTTTAAGTTTGCCTTTAATCTAAACACTACCATCAATATTTTTTAAGTTTGCCTTTTTATACAACGCCCTTAATACAAGCAGACAGAAGCAGACCCATTCCCACTGGCAGCACCCGCATGAACCAGCCATCGCTTCGCTCAACCATATTTAAGGGAACGTAACGACCCGCCTCACACGACACCAATGGATTTTATACCCTCGTTCCCGAGGTGTGCGCTCCATAGACGGACGGGCATGAACGGAGAAGGAGTAGGAAACGAAGCCAGGTTAGAGTAGGTTTGAAGATGTAGTGCGAAACGAGAAACATTTTTTAAGGTAATGTCACAGAATAAATAATAGTACGTAATGTGGGAAGAAGGTAGAGGAAGATAATAGATAGAGGAGCGTAAGAGTGTGTAAGTCCCTGCGCCGGCGAATGGGGCGCCAGTTGAGTTTAGTACGGATGTGATAGAGACACGTGGTCAAATTTACGGAGATTAAAAATGAATCTGATACAAACACTATGCAGACGCTCCAATTTGTCAAGCAGCTCCTCCGACAGGTCAGAGTAACATACAGCGTAATCGAGAGCAAGAAAGCTTGTGCCAGGGTGATCTTGGTACTGGTTGGTAATAAGTTACACAGCCGGTTGAAATAGTACGGGAACGGGAATAGGAACGACAACGGGTACGGGAACGGGGCATGGGTTATGTTTTGGATATCGTACTAATTAAATGTGAAAGTAACGGGATATGGATATCCTACTTATATTAGAAATGTGAAAGACTCAATTAGGTACCTACCTACGTAAAAAGGCTGAACAGATTTGGAATAGCACACAGTTTTACATTTTAGCCCGGTTAAAGGTTCCTTAATGTCCACTCGGACGAAGTCGCGGACAAAATCTTGTTTTACTAAATAATAGAAGTAATTCCAAGTAACCCAAAAAAAATTTGCTTGATAAAAACACGTCGTCCAGCTTTTCATAAAACTAAACAATAAATACATTAAAGCTTATTTATTCGAGTTTATAATAATGTACCTACAGGGTGTTACATAACAACCTGCAATGCCGAATATGGTAAATGGGGACCTTTGCGGATTAATTTATAACACCCTGTAATGTATTAAGTACCTATTATACGTATAAGCTGGGTCTAAGAAAAAAAAACAAGAACACGTCAAGAAAAAGCTGCGCGCAGTAAAGGTTGTGAGCAGTGTTGGGCAAAATGTAATTAACTACTAATTAACAATTACAATTACAAATTGTAATTGGCGACTTCAGTTACAAATTACTTGAAATTATTAAAAAGTAATTCAGTTAACAATTACAATTAGTAATTGTAATTGTTAATTGTAATTACCTAACTACTTATATAATTTCTTTTAAAGTTAAGGTAGTATTTTAAATAATACGATGTAGTTTCTGTGGTAGGTAGCGAAACCACTGCTAACGACGCACTGATGCGACGGGTGCGACGAAGAGAGGAGTGGGGATGCGCCGATCCGCAGGCTGATTATCTAAATAGAAACTATTTAGCGACCGGTTTCATTTGACAAACATTGCTAATTTCTTTGGTATGTTTTTTTAGGCCAAAAAGAAGAAGCAATGTATCACATTCATCTGTCAAATGAGACATCTTTTGAAAGATCGGATTGGCAGGCATACGATCCGGCGATTTTCGGATCGGATCGAGACCATACGATTTTTTGCCGGATCGATACAAAACTTGAAAGATAGGATCGCTTGGATCGTATGAATTAAAACTTGGTTTGTTTACGAAAAATAGGTACTTACTTAGGTTTATTTGTAACGAATCTTATCTTTGTTTACATTTTAAATATGGCGGCATCAATCATCATCATTCAAGGTACTTGTTTACAAGTTTTACATGGGTTTTTTCTATTTATTGGGGTCGACAAGCAGTTTCACAATAAGTAATGTTAAGCTAATCTTAAATAGTAGATTTAGTAAATTGTCAAAAAGACCAACACAGTCAACCACAGATTAAAAACTTTATTTTTAATAGTTTTCTTTATAAAAATCAAAAAATAATTGCGTCCTTACTTATTTGCATCCGATCCGGATCGATTCCCTAAGGATCGGATCGACGGCATGCGATCCGATACAATCCATTACGATCCGAAAAATCGGATCGACGACCCCGGATCAAAAATACCTAGAGAGGAGAGGTGCACGCGAGGAGGCGCGAGAAGGGTTACCTGTGTTCAGTAACAAGCCACACACACACATGCACTAAAAGCATCGGTTGTGATATGCTGCGTGAGGACAGCAAGCGATCAACATCTCAATTTTATTTATCTTTTATGTTACCCATAAAAAGTAATTGAGTAATTTTAATTACAAACTAATGTAATTAGAATTACTAGTGATTTATGTAGTTGCATTAAATAAATTCCAATTACATGTAATTTCAATTAAAGTAATTCAATTACTTTTCATCTAATTAGTAATTTAATTACAAAAGTAATTAATTACGCCCAACACTGGTTGTGAGTTAGGTACGCTACCCGAGGTAGTTTTATTGTAAAACGAATACATGGAATTTATTTTTAATGCAGAAACTACCTATTTGTATTTTTCTAAGATCTCCATGATATGTGGATTCGCATACTTGAAGCTTTGCCTCCCCCAAAGCAAATCGTTATGGTTTGCAGTCTCGAATTCGACGATGATGGATTCCACCACGTTTGGAAGTCGCTCCCGCAGGTGCTTCACCGCCCTCAGGGGGGCCAGGTAGTCGTTGGGAGCCGCCACCATCGCCACCTTCATCGTCACCTTACTGAGATCATAGTCAGGCGGCACGGTGGAGTTGTACACATCCAAATTCTTAGCGTTACCATAGTCAATCTGACAGAAGCTATTCCTAGACGCCGATCGAGTTAAGTGGTCCATAAGCTTACGTGAAATCGTCTCTGGCCAATGTCCCAATGCGACCTGAAAAAACTCAGGCTCCAACTCACTCTCGTCCCATCCGCTCATCGGCAACATAATCCCCTTCACGCACAGATCGTAGCCGTCCTCTTGAGAACATACCAACTTCGCAATACGCCTAGTCAGTGTACCTTCGCCAAAAATTTCTTCCTGTTTCAATGTGAAAAGTAAATCACTGACTATTGGCCATACATTCACTAAAAGGCGAAGGAATGGGGCTCTCCAATAATATATGTAAGCAACTGGGGACAGCGCTGTAAGTATCTTGACTTTATTATTGTATTCAGGTTTCATCGAACCGAGGACGTAAAAGGCCGTGTTGCCCATTGAAAAGGCTAAGCAACTTACTTGTGACTGCTTTGTTTTATCGAGAACGTAATCTATAATAGCTGGCAAATCTAACAGGCCCCATTCGTGGAAGGAGTAATTCCAGAATTCCATGTCGACGTCAGGGTTGAGTCGCCGGTGTCGCCTGGAATACTTGGTGCCTCGAAAGTTGGCCATCCAAACGTCGTAGCCTTCGCGCGCCAGTGCTGCTATGATCGAATTATTGCCTCTTAGTATGAATGCGTCAGCAGAGTTAACGATTCCGTGAACCACTAGCACAGGCCTTGTTTTGTCTCCAGGGATTTGGAACAGCTTCAATATGTAACCGTCCTCCGTCACAACTTCGTGCTCGTACGTTTTCATTCCATACTTCTTTGCGAGTTTTGGGAAGCCTAACCGCGCATCTTCTGGTACTTTGAAAGCGCCTACACTCACGCAAAATACTAGCACTGCTAAGAGATACATTATTTTCAAACGCACTACCTAGTACTAAACTTCTACTTCACTATGTACCTACAAATAGTGTCGCTAAATTGATTCCTTTTTTTTAACACAGCAGCAATATCTTCTTGACGCGCACGAAATACACGAGATACATATTATGGTGAACGAACCTTGACTGTCAAATCTAAGGTAGACAATGTTAGCTTTATAGATTAAGTACGTCTATCTGTTTCAAACATTTAATAACAGTGTGGCAGGGTTACCAACTATTCTATTGAAATGAAGAAGCCATTATTAAATGGCTTCTCTTGGTATACTTAAACAACTACCTACACTTAAATTATTAATTAGCATGCAATGTTTTCAATTTTACACTTCTAATCTTTAAGTAGCTGCAAAAAACTCGCCATGTGAAAGAATCCCGAAGGTAACGCTTAAAGTTTCCGGCGAAGCAAGCTCTTTGACCGCCTCTCGGTCCCGGGTTCGATTCCCAAGAGGACGGTACAACTTGTACTCGGTTTGGTTGGTGGTAGGGATTATTTGGCTAGCTACGACCATCATACCTAAGTCTGACTCTTTAACAATTTAATAATTGTTATGTTCCGGCAGTTAGAGGTAAAATGTGTGTAGTGCGTTTCCACATTTAGCCTTATCGTCACAACATCTGGTAAGGTAGGCCAAGCACTATCCCGTTGGAAATAAAAAAAGCTCTAGTTATCTATCTATGAGTTGATTCTAACTGTTTTCATATACTTTGGTTGACACTCCGTGGATAAAAACTCTGTCGTGTTTACTCTAAAATGATCTAACAAGCCTGAGTTCAATATTTGATCAATCAATTAAAATAGGGATCGATTATAATCAAATTCATGCCCAGTGCTTCTTTCTCCTTGAAACCTTAGTTCCTTTTTGGAGGTAGCAGTAGCAAGAGGAGCTGTTATTGTGTCCTAGTAACTACTAGTGGGTAAGTACTGCCAAATTTTTTGGGTCGCGGATATTCTAACTAATAGTAGAATAGAGTAGAAATGCACCAACAACGCTTCACTTCACATCACCCTAGTAATAGTTAGCATATCCGCGACCCAAAAAATTTGGCAGAGCTTTTTCCGATGAGAACGCTCATACCGCTCGCCTTACGTGCCCCATGGGAATCATGGGATCCATAGGAGCCGCCTACGACCTACAGTTCGCTATGCAGTTGTTATGATGATAATGAGAATACACTACCTCAACTACCTACCTGCCCATAATGTTGTATCCGTATTGATGACAGAACCATAAATAGCCATTTCCAATGTCCCTTCTGCTGGAAATCTGGCCTTTCTTATGGGTGGATAAGGGTGTTGATCTTAGGTATCAAACCCTTAGGTCGGTAGGTACTATGTACAATGTCTAGCGGTAATGCTGAAAAAATTCTGCTGATCACATTAAAGTTTCGTTTCTCTTTTGCAATGCTACTTTGTCATAAATATTCTTTCTTAGTGGGAATAAACCAAAACAACCAAATTATGTATGTAGGCCTGTCTATTCATGTATATTCTGTATAGTCATTCAACTACCTTATCGTATTTTATATTTCTATTCCTGTCCATCCTAAGGTTGCCTGGAAGAAATCGCTTTTTAGTGATAAGGCCGCCAATTGTATGTCTCCTTTGTTTTTGTGATTTTCTTTTTTTTGTTCTTTTGTGTGTACGATAAAGTAGGTATAAATAAATAAAATTAACGGGGAGTCCTTTCCATCGAGGTGGACAGGGCTTAGGAAGCTTTTAAGTCCGAAGTCTATAGCCATACCGATTTATACTTATATTAGGTTTCGCCCGTGGCTTCGTCCACATGGACATTCTGTCTTAATATCTTTAGAGGGGAGGGAACCTTTAATCGGGATAAAAGTAGGTACCTATACTCTCTTTTAAATTATCTGTTGTAAACCAAAGTCAGGGAAAGGCCGAAGATGTAGAATTAAACAACCACGTAGTACTTTGTTTTATGCTTTTGTAATCCTTGTTTAGACACCACATTCAACAGAATTCCTTTGATCAGAAAAAACAGCTCAAAAGCGAGTCGGACTCGCGCACCGAGGGTTTCCATACCATCATAATAAATACACTGCAGAGTAGATAGAATAGTATAATTATTATTATTATTGTTGCAGTTTTAAGTCAGCGCCATCTCTTGACCGATAGTGGAACTAATATTTTTTTCTTAGGTCAGCGCCATCTCTTGACCGATAGTGGAACTACTGTATTTTTTCTTAGGTCAGCACCATCTGTTGAGTGGTAGTGGAACTAAGTAACTTAATTACCTACTTGTAAGTACTTACGAGTATTTTATTTAATTTTTAAAACTAATAAATGTAAAGAACCTTTATCAGAAAAAAATCGACAAACTTGAAAGAACCTAATGCCATGAGTCGGCGTAAAAGTGTTTGAAAATCAATTCACCTGTCAAAGTCTGCTAAGATGACATTAAAAAAACATTTGTTTCATAAGTATTACGTTTACATAAAAACCGGCTCTTCGATTCTTTTATTAGGGTTCCGTACCAAAATGGTAAAAAGGAACCCTTATGGTGTGACTCAGTCTGTCTGTAGGTATGTCACAGCTGGATATCTCGAAAACTACTAATGGTATCAATTTGAAAGGAGTCGGTCTTTCCTGGGTTCACTTTTTTAAAATTTTCCTACACCCATAATATTTTTTTTTCTCGTAGATATCTTTCGTGGGACAAGGTGTCCAAAAAGAAAAAAAATATTAATCCCTGCAAACATAAATAAAAAAATATTTAATAACTTGAATAATGGTGCTCTTCATCGTGTATTTCTTAATGTTTTCGCTTTAAAATAGTGTCTTACTATTAATTTTACTCTCCCGAGTATATCAAAAAATTCTAATGCTTGTTACAAGTTTTACTGTTGATTTAATCCTGAAAATCTATTTTGTGCGGGTGCCGGCTGTTAAGGGATATTCCTTTGCATTTTTAATTCTATTAAAATGACTACATTGGCTGTTGATATGTCATTTGTAATTTTATTTGACATCAGATGACAGCATCAATGTGACATATGACAGTAAAAAATCGATGTTGCCATGGTAGAAAAACGTTTTGGGTTGCTGTTTTATTAACTTTAACTATCCAACTTTAAAAATAAAAATAAAATGTTTGCAGGTTTAAAAAAAATATTTATACATGGACAAATTCCTTATTTTTTTCTCTTTCCATAAAATATAATTTTATGACCGGTAGGCCACGGGTTACCCAAATGGGCCCAGCCTCCATACAAAAATGGAACAACTCCTTTGGAATAGTTTGAGATGATGTTTGCCCAACTATTTTTCAAATAAGAAAGAAATAAAAAAATAAATATTTTTTTACAAACAGGGACTGAAAAGGGGTCTTCAAAAATTTAAGTGGGGCGACTAGGACAAGTAGGGTATCATATTATGAAAGATTGTAGGGTATCATATAAGAACCCTATATTCTAATAGAGTAACAACTGAATCGTGTCACACTGTGACTGGTTGACAAAAAAAATGCATCGAGTAACAGGGGTGACTCGATGCTAAATTTTTTTCCGAACGTGTCACACTCACACTATACATACCTACACGTACCAGTGTTACTAGATGAGAATAAAAATTTCGCATCGAGTCACACTGTCTGTTCCTCATAGCGAATTTTTTACAGACTTCCAAAAAAGGAGGAGGTTCTCTGTTCGTCTGTATATTTGTTTTTGTGTATGTCCACCGATTACTCAAAGACGGCTGGACCGATTGAAATGATTCAAACGTTATTATTACATTAGGTAAACTTCCAAGTTGGTCCCATTTTTAAAAATTTGGAAATAGGTTCAGTACTTTTCAACAAGTAGGTAATCTTGAAAAAAGCACCAAAATAGTATGATTTTGTGTGAACTACTTACCTCGATGATAATTATATGGTCGTATAACTTCTTTGTTTATGAACTGAATAATATTTTTGTTGGAAGATATCCCTTATATCTTAGGTGTAGTTCTTTAACCGACTTAAAAAAGGAGGTTCTCAGTTTAACCCGAATGTACGTACTTATATGTTTTTCCGCGATTATCTCACGTTTAACTGAGCCGATTTTTCTACCTAAATAATATACCTACACTACCTAAACAGAAGGTACCTACACTTAAAATAAAAAACAAAAACCGACTTCAAAAAAACTAGATACGCATTATTATTGTAATAAAAAAACATGTCTATTGAAGTCGGGTGGGGCTGGAATACAAATTCCTTTTTTAGGGTTCCGTAGCCAAAATGGCAAAAAACGGAACCCTTATAGATTTTTTATTCTAAAAGCCCCACCCGATTTCAATAGGGGTTCCCTACTTGATATCGAAACTTGATATATCGAACGCCGCGACGCGACGGCGAAAACGTTACGCCGATCGGTCGTCAAAGCGATGGTACGCCACATCGAATGTCTCGACATTGAATGATCACAGCATCGACAGGTTAAATCATCGAAAGGTTATCAAATCGACGGTATACCTACCACGTCGAATCGCGACATCGATTGTTACGACATCGAATAGTCAGAGTCACAGTATGGGTGTTACGAAACCAAAGAACGCAAAAATTAAATCCGGTATAAAAATACTACTTTCAACGAGGGTAGTTGGAAATACAACTCGTGCGTGCTCAAACACGTAGGCGTAGAAAGAAAATAAATGATATTATTTACTACTAAAGAATAAATAAAACAATGAATTTGCTTTATTTATTTAAATGCGTTTAATTAACAATATTTTAACGTAAGTACTTTTCTTGACTTTCACATAAATATTTTTATTTAATATTTAGATTTTATTTTGTGTATTCGATGTTTTCGAACCTACTAAGTACTTACTTATTCCTTTAGGTTTTCGACGTCATGGTTAATCTATACCACGACCTTTAGATGTCAAGACATTCATTGTGTTAACCATTCGATACAGTGATGGTTCGACATCGAGACATTCGCTGTCGCGACATTCGATAATCGCTTTGAAGACCAGTCGGCGCATCGTTTTCGCCGTCGTCGCGGCGTTCGATATATCAAGTTTCGATATCAAGTAGGGAACCCATGCAAATATTGTTTAGGTTACTTACCTAGCTAACGTCATTTGACAGGTGAATAGTTATGCCCAATTTTTTGCCGACTCATGCCATTAGGTAATGTCGATTTTTTCTTATTAAAGCTTCCTTCTTTCCATTATTAATTTTAAAAATAAAATAGAATACTTCGAATTATTTTGCCTTTTTATTACAATTTAGACTTCAAAATCAATCCGACCCTATTACTAAAACTAGGTGATTGGTGAAGGCTTCGAGCATCGCGGCTACGCGTCTTAAAGCGCTTATTACACCATCCTGAATGTCGGACCCGGAATTTAGTGTCCGATTTAGGACGAGAAATTCAGTCGCCAATTAAGAGCTAATTAGATCATCCTAAATATCGGACCCGATATGACGTCACTCCTAAATTCAGAGCAGTGTAATTGCATTCAGGAAGCTAGGATCCGATTTAGGATCCTAGTTAGGATAGAAATTGTCTCCGACATAACGGATGCTAAATCGGAAGCACTTAGGACGGTGTAATCGCATTCAGGACGCTCGGCTCCGACACAGTAGTACCACAGCATAAATAGTACAGTCAGTCAACGCCTTTTATGTTGGCGAAAAAAATCCGCCGCGCCGTTCGTCTAGATAGACAGTTGGCGCAACGACTAAAAGTATATAAGGGTTGTCACTCTGTGATTTGCTTTTTTTTTGACCTACATCAATATTAAAAACAAAAAAACCTGCCTCTGAAAAGCAAGAAATAATATATAAATCATTAGCTATGCATTATCATTTTTATAATAAAACACGTCTATTAAAGTCGGGTGGGGCTGGAGTACCTACAACTTTCTTTTTTGATTCTAAAAGCCCCACCCGACTTCAATAGACGTGTTTTATTATAACAATGAATGATATGATAATGCGTATCTAATGATTTATATATTATTTCTTGCTTTTAGAGGCAGGTTTTTTGAAGTCGGTTTTTTTGTTTTTTAAACAATTTTTATTTTTTTTTATTTTTAGTATAAGTACCTTCTGTATTAGGTAGTGTAGGTATATTATTTAGGTAGTAAAATCGGCTCAGCCAAACGTGAGATAATCGCGGAGAAACGTACATACATATACAAACTGAATACCTCCTTTTTTGAAGTCTGTTAAAAAGACTACACAAAGGTATCCCTCTCCCAACAAAAACAATCATCTAATTCGGTTCATAAATAACAAAGTCGTCAAGGTAGTTGATGTAAAGTCATAGTATTTTCGGGATTACTTGAAAACTACTGACCCGATTTGAAAAAAAAAAAATGGAACCATCTCGCAAGAAAACTCAATCGAACAACAAAATAATCATCAAAATCGGTCCATAAATGTCGAAGATACGCGCGAATAACGATAAAAAAAAAGTATACAATCGAATTGAGAACCTCCTCCTTTTGATGAAGTCGGTTAAAAACTAGTTCAGATTAGCGTTGAAAATGACACGTACCTACCTAGCTACCTACATATACCTCCTATTTACCTAGCTATGTATTTTTACAGCTACAAGAACATTCGTTTAACTACTGTATTATCGTAAAGCTGTGATATCGGATCCGACATTCAGGACGGTCTAATTGGCGACTGAATTTCTCGTCCTAAATCGGACACTAAATTCCGGGTCCGACATTCAGGATGGTGTAATAAGCGCTTTAGACCGTCCTGAATGTCGTATCCGATATCACAGCTTTACGATCATACAGTAGTTAAACGAATGTTCTTGTAGCTGTAAAAATACAAAGCTAGGTAAATAGGAAGTATATGTAGGTAGCTAGGTAGGTACGTGTCATTTTCAACGCTAATCTGAACTAGTTTTTAACCGACTTCATCAAAAGGAGGAGGTTCTCAATTCGATTGTATACTTTTTTTTTATCGTTATTCGCGCGTATCTTCGACATTTATGGACCGATTTTGATGATTATTTTGTTGTTCGATTGAGTTTTCTTGCGAGATGGTTCCAATTATTTTTTTTTCAAATCGGGTCAGTAGTTTTCAAGTAATCCCGAAAATACTATGACTTTACATCAACTACCTTGACGACTTTGTTATTTATGAACCGAATTAGATGATTGTTTTTGTTGGGAGAGGGATACCTTTGTGTAGTATTTTTAACAGACTTCAAAAAAAGGAGGTATTCAGTTTGTATATGTATGTACGTTTCTTCGCGATTATCTCACGTTTGGCTGAGCCGATTTTACTACCTAAATAATATACCTACACTACCTAATACGGAAGGTACCTACTTATACTAAAAATAAAAAAAATAAAATGTTTAAAAAACAAAAAAACCGACTTCAAAAAACCTGCCTCTAAAAAGCAAGAAATAATATATAAATCATTAGATACGCATTATCATATCATTGTCATAATAAAACACGTCTATTGAAGTCGGGTGGGGCTTTTAGAATAAAAAAGAAAGTTGTAGGTACTCCAGCCCCACCCGACTTTAATAGACGTGTTTTATTATAAAAATGATAATGCGTAGCTAATGATTTATATATTATTTCTTGCTTTTCAGAGGCAGGTTTTTTTGTTTTTTATATTGATGTAGGTCAAAAAAAAGCAAATCACAGAGTGACAACCCTTATATACTTTTAGTCGTTGCGCCAACTGTCTATCTAGACGAACGGCGCGGCGGATATTTTTTCGCCAACATAAAAGGCGTTGACTGACTGTACTATTTATGCTGTGGTACTACTGTGTCGGAGCCGAGCGTCCTGAATGCGATTACACTGTCCTAAGTGCTTCCGATTTAGCATCCGTTATGTCGGAGACAATTTCTATCCTAACTAGGATCCTAAATCGGATCCTAGCTTCCTGAATGCAATTACACTGCTCTGAATTTAGGAGTGACGTCATATCGGGTCCGACATTCAGGATGATCTAATTAGCTCTAAAATGAAACAAAACACATGAATGACGAGACAAATGAAACAAATTAAGGAGCAGATCACATTTTGATTACCGTGACATTATGAATGATTTGAATTTTATGCCTCCGACTGCATGTTATTATGTTGCCTTTAATATTAAATCTTGTTTCCATCTTTTCAGTTGACTTGTCTTTTTATGCAGGCGAGTTTTTTTAATTTTTAATTTAAGTAAGTATATCTTTTTAGTTATTATACTAATTTATCTTTGTAGGATTAATTCTATTACGTACTAGTGTGTTATATATTATTATTGCACGCGTTTGTTATAACTCGGTTTATGGCCCTAAAAGCGATGTATTAGGGCTCACTTTACGAGCAAGTGTGTTGAAAAATTAGTCGCATAAATAGTGATTAAATAAAGTTGATTTCACAACACTAGCACGTTACCACCATGTCAACTGTCGCGACTAGCACGTTACGTATGCATTAAACTCCCCGTCAGGATCACGTTCCATCCCCGTCCCGTCCGGTATTTTTCCCGTTACGTATCCTACAGTTAGTTAATTAGTTTAACCAATAATAACAAATTGCATAAAAAAATAACAATTCTATTTGTTTTCAAACTTATGGTTACCCTAATAGAACGAGACAAACTGACCTCGTACTTGATATCTCAAGTGGACCGTTTTTTTGCCGCAGAGCACCTTCCTGTTGAACGAAGTAGGTACAAACTTACTTATAACTTGGTGGGAGGGAATCTTTTATGTTAAAATTTATTCTATGGCGATCGATGACTCAAAGATTTGTCTGGCAGAATGCACCCAGTGACAGTGACAGTGAAAGAACCTGAGGCGTGTTTTCGTTTAGCTAGCGGCCGCAGCGATGCGCAGCTCATGACGTCACAAACTGCTGCGCATGTGCTGCGGGAAACGAAAACGGGTTTTTATCAAGCGATGGTAACCAACCAAGTTACTTTTTTGGCGCGAAGTGAAAATGAACCGAAATACTAAAAGTGCTTTAATAGGTCTTCTGACAGAAGAATTCTGTAATGATTTTATATAATATACATAATTTACCGAACTGGAATACTGGATCAACACCCCTTTTTAATATACTATATCTATGGATCAACAACAACAATACCGCTGACAGTGACATATGGCAGCAAGCAGCGATGCAAACCACCTTTGGAGGAGGATTGCAGATTGCGAGCTGCGACCTGCCGATCGGCAGCAGCGTGACGTCACTAGCATAAACGAAAACAGCACCGGTTGCGCCAGCTAGCAATCGCTCGCTGAACGAAAACACGCCTCTGTCTTTGTCTTATCTACGGAAATAAACATAGATATAGGGTTGCGTTCAGAACGTTTGAGCGTCGGTTGTTTGGTTGTTTTTTAACTCGCTCTAAGGTTTGGAACGACCAAGAACTTTAAATGTCAATGTCAATACAAATTCTTAATTTTGCATTTGGAATACGAATAATTTAAACTTTTCTCTATACTAAATCAAATAAAATCCGTTTTTTGAGGATCTACCATGATTAGTTTAAAAATTAGACATAAAAACATCAAAAATACAAAATAATGTCAAATGACATTGACATTTTTTCTATAGACAAACGTCAGAGCGTTTTACAACCATCATTTTTGATGGTTGTTTGGTTGCAACGCTCTGACGTTTGGAACGACACGGTTGTGTCAACCGAACGTCACGCTCAAATGTTTGGAACGCCGTTAGAGCGTTCGGTTGTGGTTAGGTTGCACTCGGAGTGTAGGTTTGGAACGCGCCTCAGTATATTAGAAAGAAAGAACCGGGTTGCGTTCAGAACGTTTGAGCGTCGGTTGTTTGGTTGTTTTTTAACTCGCTCTAAGGTTTGGAACGACCAAGAACTTTAAATGTCAATGTCAATACAAATTCTTCATTTTCCATTTGTTCACGAATAATTTAAACTTTTATTTATACTAAATTAAATAAAATCCGTTTTTTGAGGATCTACCATGATTATTTTAAAAATTAGACCTAAAAACATCAAAAATACAAAATATTGTCAAATGACATTGACATTTTTTCTATAGACAAACGTCAGAGCGTTTTACAACCATCATTTTTGATAGTTGTTTGGTTGCAACGCTCTGACGTTTGGAACGACACGGTTGTGTCAACCGAACGTCACGCTCAAATGTTTGGAACGCCGTTAGAGCGTTCGGTTGTGGTTAGGTTGCACTCGGAGTGTAGGTTTGGAACGCGCCTCTGCTGAACTGAAAGTCTGAAATGAAATCTGAAATTATGAAATTTATACAAAATCAATCATTCATTTGATTAATTCTTAATTTGTCAATCTAAAAGAAAAGAAAAGTTTGTGTTGTGTTGTGTATAGAAGTGAACTAATAAAAACTGATAAAATAGTGTGAAAACTTGTTGTTTCCGATTTATTAAATCTGTGACAGAACAATAATAAAACTTTTAGGTTAGGTGTCGATTACAATATGACCCTGCCGGTAGAAAATGATCCTAATTATGAAGGTGGTCGTGATATTATGAACAGCAGAAAACCGTCGGTGAAACAAGCATATTCAGAAGGTAAATACAGATATATTTAATAATAATTTAATGATTCTGGTACCTAAGTATAGTATTGAAATATACCTAACTATTGCAGTCCTACATAAAAGTTGCCACAACACAACTGCGTTTTCTATGTACAGTCAGCAGCACATCAGACTATACATGTTGACCTTGAGACCGCCTTTATACCGTTCGTAATAAGAGCTGTTTTCGTAGTTCAACTGTTTAACCTAGCGTGCTGTCGTGCGTACTATGTAGGTTCTTTTTAAACATACTATGATATTATGTTAGTATCTAATTAATCTTTAACTCGTCAACGCCCGCTGTGCCCTATCGGGCACAAACAACAATAGAAATCTATTGTTGTATTGTTTTCCAGGCGTTGAAGAGTTAAATAAAAACTATTTTAACAATAATAACTATTTTTAAAATATCCTTTTAGTTTCTTGAGTAAGTTGAAGTAATCCTATACTTAGTCATTCTTCTATACAAAGTCTGTTTGGCTATGAATGTTAGGCATGGACGTAGCGAGGTAAGTACTTTATGATTTCACTCTGCATCAGTAAGTAAGAATGAATAACCCTTTAATAATAGTGTAAGTGACTAATAAATTATTATTTATTAATTCATCAAATCCCAAAAACTACTGTCTCATTTTCTGGGGCTTGTTGTTTAGTATGTAGGTATATAACTTTGTTTGGGGATGGGCAAATCCCCCCTCTCTACTTTCTTCTTTTCCCTTCACTTGCTCCCCTTATATGACTTTACTCTCGACATCATGGCTTTGGCCTTCAGTCCAAAATCCAAGGAAAACTGCAAATCGATGTACGGGATAGCCATTTGGCACACATATTCTTAAGGTAAAAAAAATTTTTGAGCTGCAGTTCTTAATGAAAATCCCTCAGGAAAGGAGTTATAGTGGTATTTTTTTTTGTTCCAAAACCTATCGTCCGAGTATCGAATAAAATTGCTTTCTGAGCTGGTTCTAAAAATATATCACATTACATTACAGCTTTAATTTAAACCAAAAAATATTTTCAAAACATACCCCGTGTTATTACAAATGATTTTTAAACACTGTTTAACTAAACACGTGTTTAAATGTGATGCTGTCACTTTTTAACCGACTTCATCAAAAGGAGGAGGTTCTCAATTCAATTTTTTTTTTTTTTTTTAATTTTTTTTTTATTTTTTTTTTTTTTTTTATCGTTGTTCGCGCGTATCTTCGACATTTATGGACCGATTTAGATTATTCTTTTTTTGTTCGATTGAGTTTTCTTGCGAGATGGTCCCATTTAATTTTTTTTCAAATCGGTTCATTAGTTTACAAGTAATCCTGAAAATACTATGATGTTAAATCAACTAACTTGACAATTTTGTTATTTATGAACCGAATTAGATGATTTTTTTTGTTGGGGAAGGGATACCTTTGTGTAGTCTTTTTAACCGACTTCAAAAAAAGGAGGTATTCAGTTTGTATGTATGTATGTTTTTCCGCGATTATCTCACGTTTGGCTGAGCCGATTTTTCTACCTAAATAATATACCTACACTACCTAATACAGAAGGTACTTACACTAAAAATAAAAAAATAAAAAAATTGTTTAAAAAACAAAAAAAACCGACTTCAAAAAAAACCTGCCTCTAAAAAGCAAGAAATAATATACAAATCATTAGATACGCATTATCATTGTTATAATAAAATACGTCAATTGAAGTCGGGTGGGGCTTTTAGAATAAAAAAAGGAAGATGTACTCCAGCCCCACCCGACTTTAATTGACGTATTTTATTATAACAATGATAATGCGTATCTAATGATTTGTATATTATTTCTTGCTTTTTAGAGGCAGGTTTTTTTTGAAGTCGGTTTTTTTGTTTTTTAAACAATTTTTTGACAATATTGTTTGACAGAGACAGCACCACATTTAAACACGTTTAGTTAAACAGTGTTTAAAAATCTTTTGTAATAATACGGACCAAGTTTGGGTTTCTTCAGTAGGAAAATGATTTTCTGTTTAGTTTAAAACGAGTGGCTGAAATATAATGCAGTGATATATTTTTAGAACTGGTTCAGAGAGCCCTTCCATTGGACACACAATAGGTTTTAGTACAAAAAAAATCCCATAAAAAAAGATGACACCATAACTCCTAAGATTTTTTTTTAAAAACTGAAGCTCAAAAAAGTTGTTTTGACCTCACGTATACATGTGCCAAATGGCTATCCAGTACATCAATTTGCGTTTTTTTTGGTACTACTAGCACTATTAATGTGATTGGAATAAGCTAGTTTTATACTGAATAACTTAAAAAAACTCTTTTGAATTGAACCAACATTCAATTACATTTCATTTCAATTATTACTATGACTGTTGCTATAATTCAGAAGCAATCAATGGAGTTGAGTGTCCTGATAAAATGTAGTCAATTGACAGATCAATTCACTCAGTAACTTTTCCACGAATGAACTGGCAACTGGTCTTTATACACTCCATTAGAGATGTTGCGGATAATCAGTAAGTGATATTTTAAAATTTGTGGCTGGTCTGGATTTTTTGTTATTAAACTTAAATTGTTAAAAAGTTCTGAATCTTATCATATGGGTTTGAATCAATTTTTTTGTTCATGTTACATTTTAAAGAAACTGGGTGGTTTCATCCGATATAATTGAGAAACCTGTCAAAAATATATTAGTCAAAGGAAGATCAGTACCCTTAGCACGAACAGCCATCGAGAAAAAAAACGCACGTAAAATTACTCGATAGAGAAATATCTATGGAAATTTTAATTTCGCTATTCGGCGGTAGATGGCGTTGTACTAATTTTCCATACTAAATTGCACTATCGAATGATTTTACGCACGTTATTTTTCTCGATAGCGGTTCGTGCTAAGGGTACAGATCATAGATTGAAGCGTAAGTGGCAGACAATAAAAAGCTTTTGTCATGTAAAATTATGAAATATTGTTGTTAATTAATCACTACATATTATAAAACAAAGTCCCTCGCCGCGATAAACTCAAAAACTACTGAATGGATTTTCATGCGGTTTTCACCAAATGACAGAGTGATTCCTGAGGAAGGTTATAGGTGTATAATAAGTTGAGGTTTTATGTAAATTGGTAGAAATATGACGATAATTGTTGAAGAGGTCTGCAAAAATTAAGCCTACTTGGAGCTTGCATTGAAAACGCTACTTAAGGCGGTTATATGACCGAAAGTGGCGCCCTCAGAGGTTTTTATTTAATAAGTTAGTAATAGAAAAAGATTTTAATAATGTTTATAGTGGAGATTTTAGGGCCGGTCTAGTATTTTTAGAAGGTGCTACAAACCTACACCTACACTACATGCCCTCGTAGTCATTTGTAGAAGTAGATAGCAAATGTGTCAAAAACGGCCACTTTTAGCAGTTTTGCTATCTACTTCTAGCAGTGACTACGAGGGAATGTAACGATACCGTCTAAAAATATTAGACTGTGAGCCCTAAAATCTCCATGATAAACATTTTGAAAATTGTGTATTAGAATTATAATATTAAATATAATTCACCGCGGCGCCACTTTCGCTCAGGGTAGGTACCACCTTAAACCTTTTGAGCTATATCAAAATAATGTATAATGGAATTGTTTAAACGCGTAGCAACTTTTTTGAGTAATGTTTTAGCAGGAGTACATTCCACCAAAGCCTAGAGTTAAGACATGATTTTTTTTAATTTTCTTGTAGGAGGTATAAAGGCTGGCGCCTCCCGAGTGGCTAGCATAGCGTACAGCGTGCTTTCTCGTCGTAAGGCGGCGGAGGAGGGCGTGGCGCGTCTGGCCAGGGTGCTGTCTGCGCTCGATCTGACTGCGCTGGGAGTGGGGAGTACGCTGGGAGTGGGGGTCTACGTGCTCGCTGGAGATGTCGCCAAGAACTACGCTGGACCAGCTGTGGTGCTGTCTTTCCTAATAGCAGCTGTGGCTAGCGTCTTTGCTGGTATGTTTTTGATAACCTGTAATTTTTTTATAGGATTTAAAACAAAGTTAGAGGGTGTAAGTAAACAGTGTCACGGGGTGGACTACTGCCCACCCACACTACCAGCGTACTCGCTGGGAGTGGTGGTCTACGTGCTGGCTGGAGACGTCGCCAAGAACTACGCTGGTCCAGCTGAGGTGCTGTCATGTCTTTCCTACTAGTGGCTGTGGCTAGCGTCTTCTATTATTATTATTTTATTTTGCGTGTGTTTTATTGTTTCTTGGACCTGGTGTTATGGTTAGTAATCTGTTACACACACTGTTGACACTCACAACTTTGTGAACTATTTCGTATCAGACAAATGTGATTTTGGATTACTATACTTTTGTGAGTTTTGTGATATTGAATAGATATCAGTTCAGTTATAATTATAAGGCCTGTCTGTATAATATATCTGATGATTACAGTAGGTATAACCTGTGCCTCTGTATTTATTTTAAAGTCATGTACATTTTTCTGACATTGAGTTAAGTATGCTCTTGATCTTAGGTACAGAATATCTGTATTGAGGTCACCTTGCAATGACGACTCGTTATGAAACAATACTGGGCTGGGACTGTGGTAAAAAAATGCTTGTAATTTTTTTCTCCTTACAATGATTTGCGAGTTACCAACAAGTAGCTTTTGAAGACTCATTATGGAACAAGTCAAGAATTTTTTTTTGTTTTGCCGGTTTTTTCTCACAGAACGTCGAAATTTTTACAAGCTGTTAGTATTACCCAGAAGGATCATGTACATGGTACCGAAGGTCGATCGGAGATCAACCGAAGCTCGATCGAAACCGAACCGAAACCGAGGGACGACTCACTTTTTTCACTCTTATTTGTTACGTGGAAACGGGAGGTCTATGGCAATGGTGTTATTAGGGGTTTAAGTATGAAATTGACGTTTTGTATGGAGAATTTTAAAGAATTTGCATTTTCCATACTAACATTGTCATGAACGCCAATGTTTTAAAACTTATATATGCACAATTCATGTTTAAACACTCAGCTAACTAATGCCATATGTGTTAAGGTGCGGTGGTAGTGAAACTAGCGCTGCCTCTACATTTATTTTTATTACTCTTAAACCAAGTCAATATTTAAAAGAATCCATAAATGTTAATCGTGTTTGTCCCCAGGGTTATGCTACGCCGAGTTCGGCGCCCGAGTGCCCAAAGCTGGCTCCGCCTACGTATACAGCTACGTCTGCGTCGGCGAGTTCATAGCGTTCATCATCGGATGGAACCTTATACTAGAGTATATTATAGGTCAGTTTACTATCTGTTTATAACATCGAACTTCAGCAAGTCTGCCTGGCTTCAAGTTGAAACAGACAAATCGTGCCCCAATCAGCTTTTCTATTGTCTAATATCAAAATCTATCGCAATCGCTTTCAGGATGTAACACGTTGATGCTTCTTTTTGGCACAAATTAAAACTTACCAAAGAAATGCAGCACTATCTCGCATCCAACTGTCAAATGAAAGCGATTGCGATAGATTTTCAAATTAGACAATTAGTCCCCAGCTAGGTGATTGAATCGTATTCATTTGACAGTTCATATTGTATCATAATATGTGTCATCCCATACAAATTGCACCCGATGGAATTATTACGGAATAAATAAGAAAACTCACCCTTATTGCGAGAGGTCGATAGTTCAAATTTCATTGCACACATTTCTCCAATCATATTTTTAACACTCACATACATTTTGTCCTATCAATCTCCTTGAATTACCTTGAGCTTATCAACATAGCAAACTCAAGGTCATGAAGAGGAGATAGTAATACGAAATTAGGTTATCTGTCAGTAAAGTATTTATGGAGTATTTATAAATCTGTTGATAGATATGATTTTTACGATGTTTGATAACAGTTCTGTTGACTTTTGTATTTGAACCAGGGATTGAAATATCGTTAAAAAAAATAACGATACAAAAAAACCGTTAAAACATTTTATCGGTAAATTTACCGGTAAAAATAACGTTAAAATTATTGTACCGGTAAAATTACCGTTAAATATAGCGTTAAACTTACCGGAACAATTGTACCGGTAAAGTTATCGTTAAAAAAAGTAACGTTATTAATTGGAATAACGTTAATTTTAAAGTAACGGTAACAAAAAGCAAGAAATAACGTTAAAATTAACGTTATTTACTAAAATGAAGTTAATTTCAATGTAACATTATCTAAAGTAACGTTATTTATTGACATAACGTTAATGTTAAAAGTAACGGTAAAAAAGTAAGAAATAACGTTACTTTTAAAAATAACGTTATCAATCCCTGATTTGAACCCCTTTGCCATTCCGATCAACTAATGTTTCTTTGCTATGCTATGACTGTATCTTTTTAAATAAACTATTGAGCATGTATGGCGCTGATGTATTGTGATGTGACGTTTCGTTTCAATAGTGCTATCTATGTCTGATTCGAAGTTTTAAAGCTCTGTGCTTAAGTATCCATGAAAGAATGATGCCAGTGTGTTGACAAGGGCAGAAAGAATATAAGCTTAATTCCAGGTGCCGCGTCGGTGGTGAAAGCTCTCAGCGAGTATCTGGACTCTCTCCTGGATAAGGCGATGTCGACGCACCTGCAGGCGGTAATGCCGCTCGACACGCCGCACCTCGCGCGGTACCCGGATCTGTTCGCCTTCGCCGTCATTATGGTGTTCTCTGGTAAGACTCTGCATTGATACCTACCCGGATCTGTTCGCCTTCGCCCGGATCTGTGGGTCTACCGAGCAAATGTCGTCGACTTCACTGTCGGCTTCTTTTAACGGATGGATTTAGTACATTGCTACTTTTCTTTAGTAAGTTTTATTTGTGCCAAAAAAGTAGCAATGTATCTCATCCATCTGTCAAATGAAGCCGACGGCGATGTCCATGACACTTGCGCGGTAGGGCCCCTGTTCGCCTTCGCCGTCATTATGGTGTCCTCTGATATGATAAGACAGGAGACAGTACTCTTAATTGATATTTCGGTGTTTTTTAATCGGTTATTGGTTATCTTCTAAGCATTCGTAAGCACTGTTTTTATGTGATGTAAAAATGTCCCTTATGTTCGCACAGTGGCCCTCGCATTCGGCGTGAAAGAGTCGACAAAATTCAACAACTTCTGCACCGGAGTCAACTTGTGCGTCGTCGTGTTTGTTATTATCTCCGGCTCCTTCAAAGGTGAGTCGATTGATGCGGATTTCATTATTAAGGCCTTCGCCACAGTATAGGTGAAAATGTCAAGCTTAGAAATTCTCTATGCAACTTGCATGGTGCCTACCAATTAGGGAATACAATCCTAAGCGAGATCTCGGGTCTTTCGAGATCAATCCCGTAGCATATTATGACGAGACCTCGAAATTGATGGGATTGGGGGCAGTAGTCAGCGAGATGCTACACGCGTCCATTTCAAGTCACACCTTTCCGCATTGAACTGACATGACAGTGTTCTTTTGTTGTTTTGTTGATTGATTTGAAAAATACGGGTTATTAGTAAGTTACTTATATCAAAGAATATACAAAATACAAAAATACAAAAATATTTATTCAAAACCAGAAAAATTACATTTACACTGCCATTAATGAGGCCCTCTTTTAGATATAAAAATATCTGTGCCAAAAGACCCCGCTCCTCCATAGCCATACAATTACATTTTCCAGTTTAGGACTAAACAAAATATAAAATTAAATATGAGAAAGAAAAATATGTTATTAAGCTAGTAAACTATAATATTTGATTTAATTAGCTACTCAGTAACTTTACTAATTGAATTTGAGATGTGCTAGTGTGTGTGTGTGTGTGTATGTGTGTGTGTATGTCTGTGCGTAGGTATCTGTAGTAAGCAAAGTTTTATACAATATTAGAAATATAAGTGATATTGTTTTAAACATAATTATTAGTGAGTTACTTATATCAAAGAATATGACTTTTTTCATTCAATTAATATTTTCGAGCGCCATCTCGTACTTATCTGACAGTTGCAAACGTCAATTCATTGCCTCGAATTACAAATCATACTTTAGACGCGTTGCTTGCACGTGGTAAACTGCGATTGTATGCAGTCTATTCATTAGGTTCAGTCACTATACGAGTAGCTTGGCTCTTAGCAATAAGTGAGGCTTTACGTAGTGTGGTTATAGCCTAAGACTTTTTTTTTTAAATTTATTTAAGGCAACAAACAGTCATGTAGAAAAAATAGTAACATGGTAAAATGTGATTACAGCTAGAGACCTATTAGTGCCTGTAACTAATAGACTATTTTACATATTATATTAAGTTTTAAATTAATAATGTTAAATTGAATTATAATTTTGTATTTTAAATATAAATTAGCAAAATGTTAGTTATTATCACAAATATACAGATTTCGTTAATTGATTTTAGGACTTTACATCCAACGCATTAGGGTTAAACATTAGCACGTGACTCGCTATTGTAGGCACATAACGTGCCTACAATAGCGAGTAAAAATGATCTAGGCTCAAACAATGGAACACATAATGCAGCGATGCCATATGCATTCTTACCCGGGACCCATTGAAAACATCTACAACCTCACCCAAGACGCAGCTAATTGGCTAAGAAATCTGAATGTTGACATCTAATAATAATTCATGTATCCGCCTATTTATATAACCGCCATACGATTAAATAAATAATTACCTAAATTCAATAATGTTTGTAGTATTTGGCGAATACAACTTTAGGGTGTATTTATTCACTTATTTGTACACACTTGAGTTGTATTAGACAAAATACTATACTCCGACTTTTAATTCGGTGCAGTCATTTGACAGCTCCAGTGTGCCCACTGGGGTGATTAGCAACTCACCACGCAAGTTGCTAATCACACTGGAGCTGTCAAATTATTGCACCGAATTAAAAGTCGGAGTATACATACATATTGCATTTAATGAGATAATTTTGCTTTGGTAACATAGTTCAAAGTGAATAATTGCCGTTAGTTGTCGGAACACGCTAAAATATATTGTGTAAAAGCTGAAATCCTGGGAAACCACGTTATGTGCCTATAATAGCGAGTCACGTGCTAATGTTTAACCTTAAGGTTGAAAATAAATTTAATTTTAAGTCCGCTTTTTAATAAAAGTGTTGTTCGTACAAGATATTTAAGGAATTTTGTTGTCATTTATGATAGCTGACACGAAGAACTGGCGGATCCCAGCTTCAGAGGTACCCAAGAGTGACAAGAAGGATTTCGGTAGTGGAGGGTTCGCGCCGTACGGACTCGCCGGAATCATTAAAGGAGCGGCCGTGTGCTTCTACGGGTTTATCGGTAAGTATTTTATGAGCATAGTTCTTACCGACATTTTTGTGTTACTATAGTCAGGCCTCGAACTTCGATCAAGGATATCCTAGATTTCCATTCAAGCACAAAACAGCACTCGAATATGGCACCGACTGACAAAACTAGCAAATGATAAAAACGACCTCCAGCGTTTATCAGTTTAAACTAATTTATGCCTTATCTAGTAGGTCTAAAACGCAATTTTGTTTGTGACAACATCCACTTATGATTTTACGACATAAATGACAAAAAACTATTCGAAATTTTGAAATTCGAAACATCAACCTGAGTATTTGTATAAGTGTACAATAACTATTCTTTCCAAATTCAACTTTAAGTTGTAAGAATTAAAGAAGACAATACCTTGTATAAATTTTGTACATACGTCATATTAAAATTCCAGATTTAAATTATTGATTTTTGTGTTCTTAAATAATAACCAACATTTGGTCAAACATTGGTGTTTGTTGGCGTTGCCGCGTAAAAATTAAAAAGCTTTGTTTCCTTAAAATAATTAGATGTTTTATCATTTATCTTATAAAACGATCTAAGCTTACCGAAAGTATGATTTTCCATTTGATATATTTGTGTTTCGATTATTATTTTTACAGTTTTTAATAAAATTGCGGCACGTGTGTCTGTGTATGTTGGCGCAACCAAGAGCGAACTAAATCAAAATATCAACCCAGTTTGAAATGCGCCGTTATTGGTGGTGCCGCTATTGAGACTCTGACCGGACATCTAGGGTATCCTTGATCGAAGGCCTCGAAGGCAGAAGTGAGCAGAGGGCCGCCACACGCCCGCCTGTGCACAAGCGCGGCATCTTACTGAATGCGTAGGTATTGCTTCTTTATATTAGTAACAATGTCGAATCGACATTACTGTGCCGTGTACGGGTGTCTAATCAACAAACCAATAAACAATTTTGTCGTTTTTTACATTATGATATATGCTACGCAGTTCATTTAAAAGAAGACAACCTTGACGTTGCGTCGTCAGAAGAGGTAAGAGCACGCCATAGAAAGAGAGGCAACTATTAGGTGGACTGCGCGACCTGAATTGCACTTTATTGTGTCGGAGCAAAAGTCGCTACTTATTTAAATGACTTTGCGGAGTGCTGCTTCTGTAGTTCTGTACTTGTACTATTAGTTATTCTGTGCTATTGCCAAGTCTCTGGTTAGAATCCGGCTCGTAGGACCAAAACAGTGAATTTACAGTACTGTTTCTAACAGATGCGTCGCTACTGGGTGTGATGCATCATACCGCATTTACAGGACCGTTTTATCGTATCCGTTGCAATGGATACAGCGTACGTACGCATACCAATCCGATATATTGTGTTGTGTGTGAACACGCTCGTACAACTATATACATCATAACATAACCACTTGCCGGACGCATATTCGTAAATACCCGACGCGTTCTCCACCCGAAGTTGCTTCGTAAATAGCAGACGTGTCGGGATAATGCGTCTGCTATTTACAAGAGCCAGAATTGCTTTGTAAACTGAAAACGTACCGCGTTAGTCATTGTAATAAAATAAAATACTGTTGTCTGTTATAAAAAAATAACCTCGAAATTTAAGCCTCACGCTCCGCTGCGCTTCGCGTTCGCCTTAAATTTCTAATATATACGCGGGACCTACAAGAATAAAGCAGTTCGATTCGATCGATCATCGACACGTCAGCCCCCCTAGCCAAAGTAACATTTGCAAATTTTCGTTATCGTTTCGCTTCGAAACATGTATGGATTTGACGTTTTAAATTTCGATAGTTAACGAAACCTTACGTCAATCCCATACATGTTTCGAAAGCGAAGCGATAACGAAGATTTGCAAATGTTACTTTGGCTAGGCCCTCAGGTCAAATACGAGCGCCCGAGCGGCAGCTGAAACTGCCCGAGTGGATAACGCGTCGGGTATTTACAAATATGCTCCCCGGACACTCCATACAACCGCGCCATTATAAACAGATGACGTCAGATAACGTTTTTGTACACGCGCAACTGTGTGTGTAAGTCTAGGGCTACCGCGCAGTTTGAAATATGTATGAGCGGCGTTCAAATCATAATTCGAACTTTTTGGTAAATAAAGTTACGACTCTGTACGTTTCCGTTCTGTACGGTAGTACTTATCTATTCTGTGACATAACCGAATAAAAAGATATCCGATAAAACGGATGTAAAACGGATTGCTGTGTGAAAGACCCCAGGAAATAAACATATTTTTTTTAGGATTCGACTGCGTGGCGACGGCTGGGGAAGAAGCTCGTAGGCCACAAAAGACGATACCGTTCGCCGTCGTGGCCTCCCTGCTGGTGGTGTTCCTGGCCTACTGCGGCGTGTCCTCCGTGCTCACGCTCATGCTGCCCTACTACATGCAGGTGTGGACATGCCCACACATTGTGGCCACATTAGTGCCGTGTGGCCTCCCTGCTGGTGGTGTTCCTGGCCTTCTGCGGCGTGTCCTCCGTGCTCACGCTCATGCTGCCTTACTACATGCAGGTTTGGACATGCCCACACATTGTGGCCACATTAGTGCCGTGTGGCCTCCCTGCTGGTGGTGTTCCTGGCCTACTGCGGCGTGTCCTCCGTGCTCACGCTCATGCTGCCCTACTACATGCAGGTGTGGACATGCCCACACATTGTGGCCACATTAGTGCCGTGTGGCCTCCCTGCTGGTGGTGTTCCTGGCCTTCTGCGGCGTGTCCTCCGTGCTCACGCTCATGCTGCCTTACTACATGCAGGTTTGGACATGCCCACACATTGTGGCCACATTAGTGCCGTGTATCCTCCCTGGTGGTGGTGTTCCTGTCCTACTGCGGCGTGTCCTCCGTGCTCACGCTCATGCTGCCCTACTACATGCAAGTGTGGACATGCTCACACATTGTGGACACATTAGTGCCGTGTATCCTCCCTGCTGGTGGTGTTCCTGGCCTACTGCGGCGTGTCCTCCGTGCTCACGCTCATGCTGCCCTACTACATGCAAGTGTGGACATGGACATGCCCACACATTGTGGCCACATTAGTGCCGTGTGGCCTCCCTGCTGGTGGTGTTCCTGGCCTACTGCGGCGTGTCCTCCGTGCTCACGCTCATGCTGCCTTACTACATGCAGGTTTGGACATGCCCACACATTGTGGCCACATTAGTGCCGTGTATCCTCCCTGCTGGTGGTGTTCCTGGCCTACTGCGGCGTGTCCTCCGTGCTCACGCTCATGCTGCCCTACTACATGCAAGTGTGGACATGGACATGCCCACACATTGTGGCCACATTAGTGCCGTGTATCCTCCCTGCTGGTGGTGTTCCTGTCCTACTGCGGCGTGTCCTCCGTGCTCACGCTCATGCTGCCCTACTACATGCAAGTGTGGACATGGACATGCCCACACATTGTGGCCACATTAGTGCCGTGTATCCTCCCTGCTGGTAGTGTTCCTGTCCTACTGCGGCGTGTCCTCCGTGCTCACGCTCATGCTGCCCTACTACATGCAGGTGTGGACATGCTCACACATTGTGGACACATTTGTGCCGTGTGGCCTCCCTGCTGGTGGTGTTCCTGGCCTACTGCGGCGTTACTTTAGTTCATAGTATCTTTGAAAAAAAATATGTTTTACTTACCCACCTGACGTTAATGAAGTATCTACGATGAATAGTATTAAGTTTCAGTGTGATAGAGTTGAGTTAATCACCTCTCAGATTTACACCTTAAGCGCTCACTTATAGATATGTCCCCCGTGACTACGGCAGCTGCAAAGTTGTCGAAACGTCGGAAAATAAAAAAATAACCAAATATAAACTAATTACTAAAGTACTTTCAATAAACCGCGCCAGTATCCGTTAAAAAAGTGTTTTATTTAATTTGATTCCTTTATTAATGTGTTAATAATTGTTGTGTGTCAGGACGAGAAAGCCCCGTTCCCGTTCGTGTACGACCAGCTGGGCTGGCCGTGGGCCAAGTACGCCGTCAGCGTCGGCGCCATCTGCGCGCTCTGCTCTAGGTGAGTATTGTTATTAACCGACTTCCAACAAAAGGAGGAGGTTCTATGTTCGTCTGTGTATATTTTTTTTTTTGTGTATGTCCACCGATTACTCGAAGACGGCTGGACCGATTGAAATGATTCAAACGTTATTACATTAGGTACACTCCCAAGTTGGTCCCATTTTTTTAAATTTGGAAATCGGTTCAGTACTTTTCAAGTAATTTTGAAAAAAGGCACGAAAATAGTATGATTTTGTGTGAATTACCTCGATGATTGGTCGTATTACTTCTTTGTTTATGAACTGAATAAGATAATATTTTTTTTGTTGGAAGAGGGATATCTTAAGTGTAGTTTTTTAACCGACTTAAAAAAGGAGGTTCTCAGTTTGACCCGTATTTAAGTATGTTTCTCCGCGATTATCTTACGTTTGGCTGAGCCGATTTTTCTACATATATAATATACCTTACCTACAAGGTACCTACACTAAAAATAAAAAAATAAAAAATTGTTTAAAAAAAACAAAAAACCGACTTCAAAAAACCTACATCTAAAAAGCAAGAAATAATATTCGTAATAATAAAAATACGTCTATTGCAGTCGGGTGGGGCTTTAAGAATAAAAAAAAGGAAATTGTATTCCAGCCCCACCCGACTTTAATAGACGTATTTTTATTATTACGAATATTATTAAATTTCTTGCTTTTTAGATGTAGGTTTTTTGAAGTCGGTTTTTTTGCACAACGGGATAGTGCTTGGCCTTCACCTCACCTGGTGTTGAGTGATAAGGCCGAAGGTGGAAGCTACACCCAGAATCCTCATCACTGAGGAACTGACTGTCTTACCTCTAACTGCCGGAACTCAACAGTTTTTAAATTCTTGTTATGGCGTCAGACTTAGGTAGATGGCAGTAGCTAGCCAGGCGGACTTGAAATAAGCCAAACCCAACCAAGGAGTACAAATTGGACCCCCCTTGGGAATCGAACCCAGGACCTCTGCGTCTTACACGGGTGGGCGAACCACTAGACCACAGAAGCGGTTAAAGTAAGAGATGTTCTATAGTTTGTTCCACTTAATTCTAATTATGTTCGTCTGCGTGGACAGTTATTTCTCTATCTCTCGGTAACTGTACCTTTTATTGGTATGGGCGTAGACTAGACCTTTCTACGCTCGACGTCTCGACCGAGTTGCATCAGCTGATACGACTCGGTCGAGACGTCGGGAAAAGATAGGTGTTTAGACCAGGGATTGATAACGTTATTTTTAAATGTAACGTTATTTCTTACTTTTTACCGTTACTTTTAACATTAACGCTATGTCAATAAATAACGTTACTTTAGATAACGTTACATTGAAATTAACGTTATTTCAGTAAATAACGTTAATTTTAACGTTATTTCTTAATTTTACCGTTACTTTAAATTTAACGTTATTCCAATTAATAACGTTACTTTTTTACTGATAATTTTACCGGTACTATTGTACCGGTAAAGTTTAACGCTATATTTAACGGTAATTTTACCGGTACAATAATTTTAACGTATTTGACCGATGACCGATAAATTTACCGATAAAATGTTTTAAAGGCATTTTAACGTAATTTTTTTGTATCGTTATTTTTACTTTTTTTACGGAATTTCAATCCCTAGTTTAGACTCCTATGTTTTAGTTGTAACGCGTTCAATACCTGTGATTTTAACTTATTCACTCGTATGTTAACAGCCTGCTAGGCGCGGTATTCCCGCTGCCGCGTATAATATACGCGATGGCATCGGACGGATTGCTGTTCCGGTTCCTGGGACGAGTCAATGAGAGGTTCCATACGCCGCTGTATGGGACTGTGTTAGCTGGACTGTTTACTGGTATGTATCTTCTAGAATCTAGAACTACGGAACATAGAATACGCAATACGTAATCTCTTAATAATAAAAATAACAGGGCATTTACACGGGTCGATTTTCCGGTCGATTTAAGTCATAGTAGCTTTTAATTTGTTTATCTAATTTAAATGAGGTGGTCATCCGATTTCACAAGCGATTGTCGATAAAAAGCACTAGTCAACTTGATTTGACCAGCGGCTCTATTTTTGAATCGTTCGTATGACATAGTTTTGTCGCATGCGACTTAAGTCACACTCGTCTTCCAAGTCGCATGACGCCGATTTTCCGTATTTTTGATCCTTCGTTCGTTTCCGTGCTGCCAATATAAACGAAATCTTTGCTTTTTAGTAGAAAAGAATATCGCTCGCCTTACCGTATCGCTCGACTGTTCACGAGTGGGTAGGGGCACTCGTTGCTGTCGAGCGATTCAAAAATATGGAAAGTCAAATGTCGAACGAAAATCAGTAGAAACCAAGCGCTCGACGCCAGTCAAAAGTCAAAAGTCGAAGGATTCAAAAATAGGGCCCCTGAATATCGATCGGTCGAATACTTCACCTCCACTGATCATTAACGCAATGAACAAAATAGCAAATGTGGAGCCACCAAAAGCTAATAAGAAAGTGGAAGAATTGCTAGGCCAACGGGTAGCTGTCTCAGCTGTGCTACTGTGGCATTATGCAGAATGCCACATAGCGCTGGTTTTCAGACAGCTCCCTAGGCAAAGGTAGGTCCACATACAGTAAATGAATATATAAACAAATAAAACAAACGAATATAAAAATATTACAACATAAAATAAAAATTAGAAGCATAGCCTATAGAAGGTGAAAAGGGAAAAAGAAACCTAAGTCTGTGGTATTTGCTCAAGTCGATGGTGTACTGTTATGTCTGTGGTAAATGTCAAATGGCTGTCAGTCTCAGTAATGAATAGTGTTCTGTGCAGTAATGTCGATTATCATGCCGTGTCATCAGTGTCATCGTGTATGTCATTGTCAAGTTAACTAAACTGCGAAATGTCTGCCACGTATCGTGAAAACGTGGTCTTTCTTACCACGCTGCCATTAGGGACGTGGCAATGGAGATTGCCACGTGGTAATAAAGTCGCTATAGACAGACGGAAAGTAATTGATACACTCAGTTGCACGTGGAAATGGAAACAGCAACCCTCTCATGCCGTGGCATGGTGCCGTTTCGTGATGAAATAGCATAGCGTGTTCCGGGCTATTGTGTGAAACTTATGGAAGTTGTCCCAGCCAGCTCACGCGCAAATTCTTTCAAACTGCGCGAAAACAAGGACCCCAAACCCATCAACCGCACCGTGATAAAAAAAAAACAGAAAAAAAGAGAGTAAGTGCCAGAGAGTGCTATGTACACTGCCTATTAGCATTGTATTTTTGTATTGTTGGAAGGTGCTTTTTAAGATGTTTAAAAAAAATATTAAGATGTTATTTTGGTAATAGGTACTTTGGCGATGGTGTTCGAGCTTGAACAGCTGATCCACATGATGTCCATCGGCACTCTACTCGCGTACTCTATGGTCGCTTCTTGCGTGTTACTTCTAAGGTAATGATAATACGTATTTATTGGTACCAAAAACCAAAAATTCATTAGAAAAGGTTGTGTTAATAATTTAATGATAACTTATTATGACTTTTTATGTATTAATCGAATACTTATAATATAGTATGGATATGTCTGTTATCCTTGAATAATTTTAATTTTGGAAAGGCGCGGAAGAAACAAACAAAGCGATAATAAACTTTCTCATTTATAATATTAAAATTAAATTAAATCATTATCGAAACGTAATCTACTCTATGCATACTAATTTAAATCCTTATAAGCTTATTACATCTATAACATTAGCTACTCAAAGTCAATCGAAAATATACTTTATGCTGCTTGTTTTAAAGTACATTTTACTCTACCACACCAGATACGAGCGCAGCCAATCAGCGCACAAAGCCGTAGAGCCGCTAGAGCTGTCCGTACGCAATGTGTTGCGGCAACTAGTGAATGCAGATAAACACGCGACGCCCACCAGGCTCAGCTCCGCGATAGTCACTGTACTTGTTTCATTATACGGTAAGTACTGTAAAAACCTCTAGTAGATCTTTACTTTTAAATTATAGTAGTTTATGATACTGATGCAAGGCGAGGTTTTTAATAGTATCACACGGGTGTTTTAATACCTAGTTATGTACAGTTTCATACACTACTTTATCTACACTCATACATTTGGGATTGAACCTACTAAATAAAAGATCAACGTTAGAAAAGAGAGAGAGACTTTGGTTGTATATGTACCTACCTTGTAATAAGTCATTCATTTCCTTAGCTGCATCTAAATAATTTTGCAGTCATTTTTTTTCACATTTTTAGGCAAGAATAAAAAACACCTACAAAATTCAGTATAACAAAATGTAAAAATTAAAATCAAAATTCAAAACTTTTTTTTTGTAATGCTCGAAAAATGGCGCGCATTCCATTTAAAAAAAAATGAGATGAGTGCATTCTTGAAAACTAATCGCAATAAGTCATCGATCACCATAGAGTGCATTTTAATCACGAAAAGTATGTGGGAAAATATCGTTGTTTTTTTTTAATAGCACGGCACCAGGGGGGTATCACTCCGCGCTTAAACTTTTATATTAGCCTACTGCTCGCGGCCCACTCCAAGAGGGCCATTGTCGAGGGATATCACCGCGCCGACCGAAACGCGCGGCGTGTGCAAGCGACGAGAGCGCAGCGCGTGAACGTCACGAACGAAACGAGTCAGTCAAGCGCCGAATGCGAAACTGCATGCACTTCGTTTTTGATACTTAATTACTAACGTACCTACCTACCTACCAAAGTTTATTGTATTTTTTGTATCATATTTACATACTTAGTTGTATCGAAGTTCGAAATATTGCACCAGTAAAGAAAAAATCTAAAAAATACTATTTTTTTTCACCCATCCCATAACCGACCCTTGCAAAAGTTGCTTAACCTCCGCAATCGTTGGGCCAGGCGCTATACCACTGCGCCATCGAGCTTCTCTAACTACTTAGAAATACTTATTATTTATGCTCTTTAAATATGCTCAGCTCACCTATTAGGTAGATTTATTTTATTTTATAAGTAGGTACCTATTATAGTAATTTCATTGTTTATTCATGGGCATAACGAATGTTTTCTATGATATCAGTAACTAGCGAGTAGCAACCCCCAAATGTGTCGGTTGAGACAGAGCTATGCGACAGAAAGAGACGCCTCTCTTTCTTCTTCGTAGGTGCATATAATTTTATCCACGCAGCGTTGTGCAGTTTGAAATTGTACTTTATTGCCGTGCAGCGAGAGTAGCTTATTATTTGATGGTCCTCGCGGGGTCCGACTTCTGTACGTTAGTACTATTATATATTCTGTGGTTGCACTCCGCAAAATCATTTAAGTAAATAGCGACTTTTGCTCCGACACAATAAAGTGAAATTCAGGTCGCGCAGCGCTAATGGCCTACACCTAGTAGTTGCCTCTCTTTCTAACGCGTGCTCTTACCTTTTCCGACGACGCAACGTTAGGGTTGTCTTCTTTTAAATGAACTGTCAACTGCGTAGCATATCATATTATAATTTAATTGCTTTAATTTTCTGCCGACCAGCACCAAAATCACCCTGGCGCAATCTCTTTTATTATCCATTATTGACTACGCTGATGTCTGCTACACTGATCTGTCAGAGGAACTACTTAACTGTTGTGTTAATTGTTAATGTTAATGTTAATTTTAATTTATAAATTATATTGAATTTAATTTTTAATAATATAATGTTCTTAGGTATTTAAGTTTACATGTTTGCAATATGGACCTTGTCCGAAATAAACAATTTTTTTATTTTTTTTTATTTTTTATTATTTAACAAACTAGAGCGTCTACAGAATGTTTGTATCCGCTTCATTTTCAATCTTCGTAAATTTGACCACGTGTCACACTTTCGTAATAAGCTCATCTGGCTCCCTATTCGCCGGCGCAGGGACTTGCATACTCTTACCCTTCTTTACTCCATACTTTTCCTACCAACTTCCCCTCCTTACCTTAAAGAACTTTTCACCTTTCGTTCTTCAATTTCACTTTCTTCTTTGCGTTCTTCCTCTAATCTTACCCTTAATATTCCTCGCCACGCTACCGACTTTGCTTCCAATTCCTTTTCCGTCCATGCTGTTCGTTTGTGGAACTCTCTGCCGGAGGGCATCAGAAAGGCTCAAACTCCAAGGTCATTTAGAGAACAAGTTAGGAGTCATTTTCTCTCTTCTTCCCGCGACTAATATTTCTTGTTTATATTTATCTCCTATACCATGGAATTATGTTTTTATCCTTTAGTATTTTTGTATATTCATATTCTGTCCTCTAAAGTGCACCTATTCCCCTTTTATCCTATTTATCTTATTTTATTTCGCCCAAAGTTGCCTGGAAGAAATTGCTATGTAACAATAAGGCCGCCTATTGTATGTTTTCTTTTTTTTCTGATTGTATCGTTTTTCTATCATGTGCAATAAAGTCTTTATTATTATTATTATTAATAATAATGTGAAAACGACAATTGTTTGTTGGTTTTTGTTTTGACATCCGTACACGGCACAGTAATGTCGATTCGACATTGTTACTATTACAAAGAGGCAATACCTACTCGTGCAGTGGCGGCCTCTGCTCACTTGTGCCTTCGAAGGCACGCACAGCGGTAGGTGCTTATCGCGCGACCGACGAGCGAGTGATGGATGCCTGGGGGTTAAGTCTGCTAATGTTTACGTCAAAATCGTGGTTCAATAGTGTTTGAATGGTAAGGCTTTTTGACACAGGTCTTGTTTCTTAAACCCACGTCAAAATCGTGGTTCAATAGTGTTTGAATGGTAAGGCTTTTTGACACAGGTCTTGTTTCTTAAACCCACGTCAAAATCGTGGTTCAATGGTGTTTGAATGGTAATGCTTTTTGACAAAATTCTTGTTTCTTAAACCCAAAATCGAGACACAATCTGTGTTATTACAAAAGATTTTTAAACACTGTTTAACTAAACACCTGTTTAAATGTTATGCTGTCACTTTTTGACAATATTGTTTGAAAAAGACCGTATCACATTTAAACAGGTGTTTAGTTAAACAATGTTTAAAAATCTTTTGTAATAACACAGAATGTGTTTCTGTTTTGGGTTTAAGAAACACAATGTGCTTCGGTTTCGAGTTTAATAAACAAGAACTGTGTCAAAAAGTACTACCATTCAAACACCATTGAACCACGATTTCGACATTAACATGAGCAGAATTGACCCCCTGGTTTCAAGTTGTATGATTCAGTTTAATTTCCCGCAGGTATCTGGTGCTTCTTCCTGATGGGCAGCGTCCAAACCCACGGCGTGTCCGCTCTAGCCGGCAGCAGCGGCGCTATAACGCTGCTGTCGTCCGGAGCGATACTAGTACTAGCTACTTTGTACGCGTTATCTAGGCAGCCCGTGTCTGAGAAGAAGTTGGCTTTCTCTGTAAGTTATATCATTGAATCTATGGTCTCTATCTATCTATGTATCTATCTATCTATATCTACGTATGTATCTATCTTGTTATCTTTCTATCTAGTAGCGCTATAACGCTGCTATCGTCCGGAGCTATACTAGTACTAGCTACTTTGTACGCGGTATCTAGGCAGCCCGTGTCTGAGAAGAAGTTGGCTTTCTCTGTAAGTTATATCATTGAGTCTATGGTCTCTATCTATCTATGTATCTATCTATCTATATCTACGTATGTATCTATCTTGTTATCTTTCTATCTAGTAGCGCTATAACGCTGCTATCGTCCGGAGCGATACTATTACTAGCTACTTTGTACGCATTATCTAGGCAGCCCGTGTCTGAGAAGAAGTTGGCTTTCTCTGTAAGTTATATCCATCTTGTTATCTTTCTATCTAGTAGCGCTATAACGCTGCTATCGTCCGGAGCGTTACTATTACTAGCTACTTTGTACGCGTTATCTAGGGAGCCCGTGTCTGAGAAGAAGTTAGCTTTCTCTGTAAGTTATATCATTGAATCTATGGTCTCTATCTATCTATGTATCTATATATCTATATCTACGTATGTATCTATCTTGTTATCTTTCTATCTAGTAGCGCTATAACGCTGCTATCGTCCGGAGCGATACTAGTACTAGCTACTTTGTACGCGATATCTAGGCAGCCCGTGTCTGAGAAGAAGTTGGCTTTCTCTGTAAGTTATATCATTGAGTCTATGGTCTCTATCTATCTATGTATCTATCTATCTATATCTACGTATGTATCTATCTTGTTATCTTTCTATCTAGTAGCGCTATAACGCTGCTATCGTCCGGAGCGATACTATTACTAGCTACTTTGTACGCGTTATCTAGGCAGCCCGTGTCTTGAGAAGAAGTTGGCTTTCTCTGTACGTTGACTTACGGTCTATATCCGGTATGTGGTGGCTAGATAATTAAGGACACCAGTCGATTTTTATACAAACGAAGTAACTTTGAAGCCTCGGTTCTCCGTCAAGGGTTGACCTAGCTGTGATCTGATGATGGCTATTCAGGGAGTGAATGGAGGAGATTCAGATCGCTATACACACCCAACTGATCTGATCAAAATTTTAAGACATAAGGATCAGAGTTTTCAGTTTCAGGATTTCCAACATTTTATGCTAAATTCGCAGTTTTTTAAACATATCCTTATAATGTCTTAGAATGCTGATCAGCCTTTCTATTGTCTAATTGTAAAATCTATCGCAATCGCTTTCAAGATGTAACACATTCAAGCTTCTTTATGGCACAAATAAAAACTTACCAAAGAAATGCAGCAATGTGTCACATCCATTTGTATATATATTAGATGGATAGATTTTTAAATTAGACAATATGCCCCCTGATCAGTTGGGTTTGTATAGTTATCTGCATTTCCTTCATTCACTCACTGGATAGCCATCATCAGATCACAGCTAGGTCAATCCTTGGCGGAGGACCAGACTTGACAGGGTGGGCGAACAGTCTGTTGCCCACACAAAAAAACCTGATATATTTTTCTTATTGCTCAAGATCTTGTTAGTGACAAGTCATTAGTCGTAACTACTAGTCGTTAGTTGTTTTGTATTAAATCATCTCCATTTGATTTGGATAATAGTTGAATGTCACATAATTGACTGCTGTCTGAGCTGACCCTTATTGATGGTATTGCCAGGTGCCGTTAGTGCCGTGGGTGCCGGGCCTAAGCATCCTCATCAACGTGTACCTGATGCTGAACCTGGACTATATGACTTGGCTGAGGTTCGCTGTCTGGATTGTCGCCGGTATGTATATCTTTTTAGTTCTTAAAGTCAAACTCAAAATGGCTTTATTCAAATAATAAAGTTAATAATTAGGCACTTTTGAATTGTCTATATTTTCCTACCACCCGTTCTAGACTTTTTTAACTGACTAGAACAGCCATACTCAACATTTTTTTTATGGGGACACAAACACGTTTCGATCTTGAAGCGCGGGCCGTAAAAATATTTAGGTGTAAAAAAAACATAATTCAAAATTGGCGATGTGTTTATTGAAAAAAAAAAAATTCAAAACATTAAAAAACCCGCCTGCATAAAAAGACAAGTCGAATGAAAAGATGGAAACAAGATTAAATAAATATTAAAGGCAACATGTCATAATAACATGCAGTCGGAGGCATGCATAAAGAAAGTGACATTATGAATGATTGAATTATATGCCTCCGACTGCATGTTATTATGACATGTTGCCTTTAATATTTATTTAATCTTGTTTCCATCTTTTCAGTCGACTTGTCTTTTTATGCAGGCGGGTTTTTTAATGTTTTGAATTTATTTTTTTATTTATCTCTTTTTAGTTATTATATATTACGGTCATGATATACCTTTTTGAAATCCTTATATTAAGCCCTTTAATTTGACACCCATATTGCAGTATTCTAAAAAAAAATTTTTTTTTTACTATGTATAATAGCACCGTACAGCCGCCATGTTGGTTTTTTTATAACGCCACCTTCTTAAGAACACTTGGGCTGAAAAGACCAATCTAACGATATCTTAATCATAGAAATCCGTTCAGCCGTTTGAGAGATATGAGGTAATAAAGAATATTACATACAAACATACATACATACATACATACATACATACTTACAAACATACAAACATACTTACAAGATACGCGCGAAACACATAACCCTTTCTTTGCAGTCGGGTAAAAAAGAAAAAGTAGTCACAATAAAGGCTACTATACAATATACAATACATGATTTTGTAACCTTTATAATATTAGTTATGATGAAGCGTCAAAGTTTAACTTAGTCAAAGTTTTAAAATTCCAAGTGGGCCAATCACAAAGGCCCGGCGGGCCGCAGGTTGAGTATGGCTGGAATAGAAGAACTTATTATCACTATATTAATCTTATTACTATAGAGTCTATAGTATAGACCACTGTTTCCCAATAAGTGTGTACCCCCAGGGGTACACGAAGCTTCGTGTGTCCGTCCGGCTATCCGTTTGTTCTCCTCTACGCATTTCTCAACCATTTCTCGAAATTGCGGGAGCAGCTAGGTGATTGCGTAAAGTCAATCGTATTCATTTGACAGTTCATATTGTATCATAATATATGTCATCCCATACAAATTGCAGCCGATGCCATACGATATGAACTGTCAAATGAATACGATTAACTTACGCAATCGCACCCCAGGTTCTATAATTAAGTATATGTTTTTTTTGTCGATTCAGTTTTTCGGATTCTTTCCAAATGGCTGAGATAAGGGGAAATATAATTATTTTCAGCTATTTCAAAAAAGTCTACTTAACCATTAGTATGTATGAATGTGTGTGACGTAGCAAATACATTTTCCATCTATCCATATTAATTCAGCATACAAGCAGTAGGATGTGTTCAATCCATGAAACTAAAGAAATTTCAGCCAAATATGAAAAAGAAAATTGATTATCCATACAAATTAAAGAGATCACGTGACCAGCCCATTAAATATCTAATTTCAAAATCTATCGCATCGCAATCGCTTTCATTTGACAGAGCAATTGATACTTCTTTTTGGCACAAATTAAAACTTACCAAAGAAATACAGCAATGTGTCACATCCATCTGTCAAATGAAAGCGATTGCGATAGATTTTGAAATTGGAGAACTTGACCAAAATGAGGTGTATTTTGACATACCTAATTATGTTTCTTGGAGAAAGTTCAGTTTCATGGACTGAACTCCATAAATTTTGGGAAGTAAATAAAAAACAGCCCTGTATTTCCTAGGCCTCATAATCTACGCGACGTACGGTGTCTGGAACAGCTCCGAGCGGCGTCGAACCCCGGACTCCGTGCCTCTGGCCGAACTCCACAGCGACAGCCACACCGCGCTACTCCACCACAGTGGCATCGCCCACGTCATCGGCTGACACCCGGACAATCCGGTCAGTCCTACAAATACTGTCGTGTCGTTTATATCTAGTATATAATACTACATTTATTCCAACACACGATAAGTAAAAAAACAACTCTCTTTATACCGGGTGCAACAAGAACCTCGACGAACTCGAGGTTTACTTATTCTGCCTATCATCAGGACCGTTTCTGTTCAAAATTATTGCTGGGAAACGATTTTAATTTTTGGTGTTACAAAAGCATTTCATACTTAGCATGCGTACAACAGACCGCGCCTGCGAGTGAATGCTACACAGCTGCGAGCGGGCGAGTTGAAAGGCAGCGTTTATGTGCGTGCTCATGAGATACATTGAGTGAAGACGTTTTGAAGCCATTGTTTGTTACGAAATACTAAAAATTTTGATAATGTTTCTTTAGACAAAAATTAGACAATAGCGAATAAAATAAGATTTCATAAAAAACCTTTTTTGACTTTGACCTTCAATAACTTCGTAGCTATTGGTTTCCCAGGTATAGTCTAAAAGACAAAAATGATCCTGATGATGGGCGGAATGCGTGGACTTCGGGTTCGCTGAGGGTCTCGTTACACCCGTTATAATAATGAAAATTAGAAATGTTAGTGAAATTCTGAGGCTATTTATATGTTTTTAAAAATATACACAAGACCTCAAGGTGTATTTTTATTCGTTTGTTAAAACGAAAGTTAACTTTCACATTTTGAAATAAGGTTGATTTTTGTGAAATGTACAGATTATTCTGATAGGTTTGAATGCTAAGATCTTTTGACGCTTACTGCCATCGGCTGACAGTCGGATAATCTGGCCAGTCCTACTAATACTGTCGACAAGTATACAGGGTGTTTGGTAAAGGCCTTATAAAGCCGAATATGGTAGATAGCTAGGGACCATCAAATTGAACAACTTTTACTATGGGAACAACTCTGAAATCGCAAAAATAAAAATCAGCTGTTTCACACATTTTGTTATTTTCCATGTTTACCATAAATATTCAGCTTTATAAGACTATTACCAAACACTCTGTATAATACTACTTTATATTAACACACGATAAGTAAAAAAAACTAACAGACGATCAGAAATCCTTCTACAAAAGGAACCCAATCTGTAACAAATTTTATATTCACGCACTAAAATAAAAATATGACCTCATCTTATATTATAAATTAAAATACAAAGAAAATACCTACCAGCTAAAAAAATCCATGAAATAATTAGTTAAGTTAGATAATCATAAATGACAGATAAATAAATGCAAAATCATTGCGTAAAATATTTCCTTATTATAACAAAAAAAATAGTGATTGGCATAAGAATGGCTTAAAAAAATGTATGAATGTAATAGAAAAAAATACTAAACATAAAAAATTGCATCAGTCATTCATGCAACATCTACATATTTTTACTAATACTATTGTCTTTAAGTATTCAACGTAGTTAAGAGGCCGGCGGACAGTGAACTTCCTATATAAGTATAAACGTAATACCAAAATGATGTGAAATTTGAGCATTATTAACTCTTCGGATACCACATATTCGGAATACCACATATTCGGATTAAGACAGTATTTGTCTAGGGTTCTATTAAATAAAACATCTAAAATAACAAACCAAATGAAAATTAATGCGACTTACAGTTATGTATGAAAAAAATGTAATTGACATGTATTTTGGATTTTTTATTTAATAGAACCCTAGCCAAATACTGTTTCTTTTTTCGCACAACGGGGTAGTGCTTAGCCTTACCTGATGTTAAGCAACAATAAGGTGGAAGCGCACTACACCCGAAATCCTCATCGCTGAGGAACTGGCTATCTTACCTCTAACTGCCGGAACACAACCATTTTTAAATTGGTGTTATGGCGCCAGACTTAGTTAAGATGGTGGTAGCTAGCCAAGCGGACTTGAAATAAGCTCGGTAGGTAGTAACCAACCAAACCGAATACAAATTGCACCCCCCCTGGGAATCGAACCCGGGACCCCTGCGTCTTGCACGGGTGGGCGAACCACTAGACCACTGAGGCGGTTAAAAGTCTTAATCCGAATAACACCACAAAAAGATTTTGAAAAAAGAAATATATGTAGCTTACTTCCGCAAACAAAATATGCAAGATGCACCGCCCGCCCGCCCGCAAAAATATGCAGCACACCACAAAATATAAGTGCACAATACCTGCATTTAGCAAGACAGCAACACACCTTGCACCTTCACCAATTAGGCTACTCTACACCGGTATTTAATAAATGTTCCGCGAAATGAGATCGTTCCGGTCGGCCATTCCTATAGGCGGAAATATGTTCTTTATAACGTATATCAAAACTACGGCCAGTTTGACTAACGTATACTGAATTACATTGGTTACATGTTAACTTATATATCCCCGACTTCCTGCCAACCTCCGTTTTTTCCTTGCCATTGCAAATGGCACGCCGGACGGTATTAGTAGTACGAAAAGCCGTAGTTTTGATATACGTTATAAAGAACATATTTCCGCCTATAGGAATGGCCGACCGGAACGATCTCATTTCGCGGAACATTTATTAAATACCGGACATCAATTATCTGATGGCCATTCCTATGAGGTTTTACATACTTGTAGTAAAGGTCTACGACTGAACGTGTTGGAAAACCTAGAAATTATCAAACACAATGTTGATGGAACCATACTTAACAATCAACTTGACGTCTCTTCCTCGCCATTGCTGCGTATTTTCTCAAATAATAATAATTCTTAAAAATAAGTATCTTATTAATAAAACACATTATTTAATGTATATCAATTTATTTGTAGGTAATTTAAATTAAAAAACATGTTTTCTTTCTTTTTTCTTTTTTATTTGAAACTGGCAACATTCTTCAAACGTTGTCACTGTCAGTCACTCGATGCGCAGTGGGGAGGAAGTGACAATAAATACGGTGTCGGAGGGCGTAGTTGCTCATTCGGTGTTGGTTTACGCGCGATCTAACTCCTGAGGATGCTCCGGGTTGGGGCGAAACACGTGTAGAGTAGCCTAATTGGTGAAGGTGCAAGGTGTGTTGCTGTCTTGCTAAATGCAGGTATTGTGCACTTATATTTTGTGGTGTGCTGCATATTTTTGCGGGCGGGCGGGCGGTGCATCTTGCATATTTTGTTTGTGGAAGTAAGCTACATATATTTCTTTTTTCAAAATGGTTTGGGACTTCCGCCAAGTGACGCCTGATTCAATCAAATACCACAAAAAGAGTTATGCTCAAATTGTTGTATAGGAAGTTCGGTTGTTACGTTTATTTCATTTTATTTCATAGGAGAACATACAGTGACTTAATAGCTTTTTAAGTAATCCGTGTAGGAGTCTATGCACCATTACAAGTTCTCGCATATAACTATATAAGTTTGTATAGGAAGTTTACTGTTCGCCGGCCTCTTAATATAACGAGTAATTTCATAAGAAGATCTTAATATTTATATTCATATCGTTATTAACGAATCTCTTAGTTTTCTGGTTCCTTTGTACTAGACCAGTATTTAGATCGACGTTAAAGAAGTACTTAAGATGATTTTTTTGTAAGTAGGTTATATTTTATAATATATAAGTAATTTTATAATATTATTATAATGGCGCAACTTGGCGCAATTAGCGTATAATCATTATTTTTGTGAAATTTTTATTCTGTTTAAATAAATAAATTGTTTTTTTAAATGACGCAGTTACATTCGATTTCTTAGCCGAATAGTGTAAGCCATATCCAGGTACCCGAAGGTTTCTGTTATACTGTACCAGAATTTGGGTCAAAGTGTTTACGCACGAAGCTGGTTGAATTTATATACTAGATTCAATGATATTAAATGTAAAGATAAGTCATACTCCAACATCATTGCTATTTTAAACAGCGCAATGGTGCTATACATACACACATTGACATATTCCATCAAGAAAGGGACAAAAATGAACACCACCATACGGAATACTTGTTGTAAGAAAGGGATAAACAGACATCATATTTCGTCTAATAAACTGCTGAATGCTCATTAGCCGCCAATTGACAGCGACAGCCGTCTCCTTCACTCTCACACGCAAAAAACGCTCTCGCTCTTTGTACCAACATGGCCGATTAGAGTAATACAAAATACGAAAATACATTTTTTTTGGTTAAATACAGTACTTACGTGTGAAATGAATCATTTTTCCGATCGCTGACTGTTGCTGTATAATTTGTACATCGTCTAAAGACGCAAGAAAGTATTTTTTTAACAGAATATCACAATTTTGTCGCGTCTGACTGACGGGAGTCGCGCGGTGTTTTCGTGTCACGAGACTGTGTCAGACGAATTGAAAGTCGGGCAATTACCTTACATTTGTCTTGCCATTGTGGAGCGCGGGTAACCTATTTTTACATTTAATATCATTGACTAGATTAGACTAGTCGCCAAACCGAATTTTATAGGCATCCCAAATTGGGTAAGCTCCTTATGTAACTGCACCATTACTCGCGTTAACTATGTAATACCAAATCCACCAAATATGGTAATGCCACAGAGTACACACTAGCACATTAGGATATTTAAAAAAAAACAGTTTTTGATAAACTTTTGCGTAGTTGAAATTGTGTATTTTGAGAAGATACTAGCTGTTCGATGCATGCATTTGATTAAGACCATATTTAATGTATAGGTATTAATATATTATTAAAAAGTATTCAAAACACATCAAAAAGTTTGCGTTCACCGTGCTTTTCTTAGTACATTTTCATACAAGAATAGGGTACTTACCAAATAAGTGTTATATTTTTTAAACGAAGACACCTAGAAATAATAATATTTCTGGCTACAAATTTTCCATAGAAAACAATATCGCACGATAGCTAGAGATTTTAATTCATTGCTTTAAAATTAAACTACACGAATTTCGACAGAATATGTATGGCACACTAGCGGCCGCCCGCGACTTCGTCTGCGTGGAAAGTTTTTATGCTATCCCTCGGGAACAATACTTTTTTTCGGGATGAAAGGTACCCTATGTACTTTTCTGTACCCCTGACAACGTGTACGTAAAATTTCATGATGATCGGTTCAGTAGTTAAGACGTGATGGCGTAACAAACAAACGGACTTTCGCATTTATAATATTAGTAATGATAAGGATTTGTTTTCTTTTTCTAAGGATGCATGAATTTCCAAGATTTTGCTTTCTATGGAAAATTTAAAGCTAGAAATCTAAACTAAAGATTCCAATATTTAGTTCATTTCTAGGTGTCTTCGTTTGAAAAAAATTAGTTACATTAGTAACACAGTTATTTGTACCCTAGTCTTGTATAAAATGTATGAGAGAAACACGGTGAACGCAAACTTTTTTTGGGTCACTATCAGAATAGCCACATTGTAAAATGACAATATCGCCTAAACGTCTTGATATCAAAATGACATAGTTACTAAATAAACACGAACGCTAAACGACTAAGTAGCAAAACGTCCGGATCTTAAAATGTCGTAATTCAAAATACTCTAGTAGCAAATCGTCTCTTTAGTAAAACGCCATAGTTACCAAATAGTCATAAGCGCTGAATGATATAGTAGCAAAACGTCTTGATATTTAAATGCCATAGTTACTAAATAGACATGAACGCTAAAGGCCCCTATAGATGCTTAATTTGTTGATATAGATGTTTGTTTGTGCCTATGACCATCAGCCATTTTTAATGTCGTTGTCGTATGGGGCACATACCTTCCTTATGGGTGGATAAGGAGGATGGGCCATAACCCACGACGCGGGCCCAATGCGGATTGTTAGGTGTTAACGACTGCAATTAATACAACTGGTACCAACGGCTTAACTTAAGCTCGAGATAATAAATTTCTGCGTGATCCTTTCTGGCCACACCACAGCTCCAATTGCAGTCGACGTACATATTTTATGCCTAACTCGACTGCAATTGGAGCTGTGGCGTGGCCAGAAAGGATCACGCAAATTTTTTGGTCACCCATCCCATGATCGACCCTTGCGAAAGTTGCTTAACCTCCACAATCGCTTTGTCAGGCGCTAAACCACTGCGCCATCGAGCTCCCATAAAATACCAGATTTATAGAAAACTAAACGTTATGCTTCTTTTAATTCTGATAATTCGTCTACACTGGATGACTATGAATAGTGGAAGTCAACCCATCCCATGGTAAAGTTGTCAGAGTTAATGACTGGGCGAAATTATCATTACGATGCGAGCCAAATAAGAATAGTACTGTCAAAACGGCCTGGACATAGGTAAGGTACCCTAGTCAGGGTGTAGGATTATGCAAGAAAATGAAAAATGATCAAGATTGCCGTTTGACAGTACATTCTTATTTGGCTCACAAAGTACCTTGCTTTCATGTCATGCAACAGGAATAAATATTGTCTTTCACCCTCCGGACACTAGGCAACCACAGCGAAAGCACGGCGAAAGGCTAATTCTGATAGAGAGACAGACGGTAATTGACATACGATTCAGACTATTTTCTTTTCCAGACGTTTTCGCTACTATCTCATTGTGTGTTTTTGTCATTCAACTAATTTGACTTCCGGCTGATAAGGTATTCTAAAGATACGGACTATTCGCAATTCCAGACGTTTTGCTACTAGCTCATTCTGCTTTTATGTCGTCCGGCTGAGTTGACTCTCTGCCGACTGGGTAAACTGCTTTTATGTCATGTAGCTGAGTTGTCTTTCAACAATCTTGGTATCTTGCTTTCATGTCATCCAACGTAAATGGTCTTTTAGCGAAAAGGTCATTCTGATAGAGAGGGGAAAATGACATAATTCGGTGGTTGTGGCTTTAGTTGCTTAAAGCGAGTACAATGTACTTACTTACGTTAGTTCAGTATTAGCTTTTCTTTAATTTATTTAGTAAACAAGCTTATTAAGCATCGTAGATAGAGTTTGGTCAACGAAAGATGAGACTCGGTTGGAAATGGAACTAATTTTGCGCCTTATTTTAAGGTTCAGTTTCCAATAACTTAACCTCTAAACGTTAATTTAACAGGGAAAGTGGCGCCGCCATTTCAATCTCATATTTCGTTGACCAGACTCTTTTTGCATAAAATACGATTTACGAAATTCTACAAAATTCTCGTCGATAAAGTCTATTATTAAATAGTACTAAAAATAAAATATGCGTGAAGTTTATTTACTAAATAAGTAAAAAAAAATAGCTTTAGTATTGCTTGGCTGTGAAACAGCGTTTTGTTAAAATAAGCTTAGAAAACAAAACCCAAGAAAGGATAAATTCCAACAAATTTTGTACGATTAAAAATGCAAAATGGAAAACTAAATATTGTCGGATATTTACGTTTAAGTCTTTAAACCATACAATCAGAGTAGACCAATGCTATCGTCAGAAAATGTAAAAAATAACTATGTATCTTTGTAAAAAAACCTAGCCTCGTATTTATAAACCGCTCTCTACGTTGAGAGCTATCTTGAGATTATACTTGAGATGCTGTTCTAATTAATAGATCATACTTAAGTACAGTGAACGGCCCGCTGGGCTTCCACGACAGGGGAGTGATATTCAATCAATTTTATACTTAAATGCAAAGCTATTAAGGTTCAAAATAAATAACAGATTTTTGACAGTTTTGTATAACATCATGTGCTGCTTACTGTACATGTTTAAGTTCGTGGTATCAACTGGGATGGCTCTTGAGATCGGTATTGAGAGCGGTTTATAAATACGGGCCCTAAAGTAGTAAATTAAAACACTTAAAAAACGTAACGTAACGTAACGTAAATTAAAAGCTTCAGCCCCCCTAGCCAAAGTAACATTTGCAAATCTTCGTTATCGCTTCGCTTTCGAAACATGTATGGGATTGACACAAGGTTTCGTTAAGGCGAGGCAGTTCCCGAAATTTACTCTTTCACTATGTCTTTAGAATAAGGTTGAATATTGCATAGCTTTAATTGACGCTTCGCCAGAAATTTGACGAAATTTAGTACATTTTTATTGATTTCTGAAATACTGGATTATTTATTAAAAATGTACTCGGTTATTGTGTTAGATCGATAAAAAAGCTATCCTTTTTGCATGAAAAATCATATCACTGTCGTTGAAAATAACAAAATCTGACGATTTGAAGTTTATTTTTATGGTGTTATTCAGGATTTATTTACAGAGTAACCATGCCATTTTTCAATATTCTGTTCGGTTATTGTGTTTCTTTGTTTCTTTTTCAGTCTACAGTAATTTTTGTGAAGTAGAATTCTACATCAGTTCTTCACATTGGAAGTTCAAAAATCAATAATTTCATCAAATCGTGAACTGGCCTCGCCTTAACAATCGAATTTTAAAACGTCAATTCCATACATTTTTCGGAGCGAAGCGATAGCGAAAATGTGTAAATGTGACATTGGCTACAGGCTCTGGTCCAACCCGATCCGATCCGACAAGTCTTTTTTCAATATTGTACTAAAATGTCTTTAGAGTTTAATAGTTGACAAATGTGAATTCCTAATCTATGGTATTTCAGTTATTATGTTCGAATAATATTATTATGATATAATCATAAGCAAAATTAGTATTATGTATTGTGTCCTAATGTTTAGTTCCTAGATAGTTTTATCAGTTGTGTTCAACTTTGATATTATTTTTTGCGTTAATGAAAATTCCAATATAATATACGTGAGATTTTGTTTTTATTATTACGCACTTAAAATAATGCATTTGTTATTATTAGTAGTGCCGTATTTATTATTTATTATTTCATAGAGTTTTAACTCAACAGTTTGAAATAGTTTGTTCAGAAATTGTGTAAGTATAATGATTCCAACTCATATAGATTCAAGTGGCTATTTTACAGCATACGATAAGGCACTACAGATTCGCACAAAAATGTAAAAACGTAACTAAAAAAAGATATAAACTAGTAACACGTGGAGTTTTCGCATACAAAAGTAGTAGTGTTGCCATGTACAACACAAATGAAAAAGAAAGTGGCTCCCCTATTATTTTCTATACTTTTTTGTCAAACTGTAACTTTTGGTTCTAGTTTCAAAAAATGTTACAGTAGATATTTCTATGAAATCATCCATCAAGTAAGATAATTGGAACTTTTCGGAAACTTGTGTAAGGGGCCGTCTCCACGAGCGAGAGAATCGCCGACGATGTTATCGTCGTGCCACGTATTTCTATACAATCTCTGTGTACATACGGCGATGTTATCGCGGCGATAGTTGTATGGAAACACGCAACATCGTCGCGATTCTCGCTCGTGGAGACAGCCCCTAATAAACTCTTTTTCTATTTGACGTGTCTCAGTTTCTAAGGCGTAGCAATGTTATTTGTGTGTATTATGTCTAATTTATATGATTATGGTTATAAAAGTTTACATCTAGTATAAAGTAATTATGGCACAGCTATACATGTATTTATTTAATATAGTTTTATTATTTTAAATAAAGTGATTGCTTTTAAAACTGTTGTTATTATTGCGCAAGTTACACAATTTCCATAACGACAGATCAGGGGGTCAAGTCTGCTAATGTTTTCGTCAAAATCGTGTGTCAATGGTGTTTGAATGGTAATGCTTTTTGACACAGTTCTTGTTTATTAAACCCAAAACCGAAACACATTGTGTTTCTTAAACCCAACATGGAGACAAATTGTGTCTCGATTTTGGGTTTAAGAAACAAGAACTGTGTCAAAAAGCATTGTCATTCAAACACCATTGAACCACGATTTTGACGTTTACATTAGCAGACTTGACCCCCAGGTATGTTTTGATAAATTAAAAATCATAATTCGAAAATCATTTTTATTTCTTGTTACAATACATAATTAAGACATTCAATAAAAATCACAGTTTGTTAAAACTTAAATCTAAATCAAATTCATCACGATATTTTATATCATATTATTATTATTTATTATAACAATCACAAGACTATCACAATCATAAATAATAAATACAATCATGGCTAGGACATTGTTTCTAATGTTTAATGGCTCGATATAAAATACTTTGTACCCATTATTATGGAATTCCTATTTTTTATGCACATTGCGCAGAACAACGTTCTAAAATCTCAAAAGTTGAAAGAAGAAATGGAAATACCAAGTAAAAGTAAAGACTTTTGACATTAAAATACGATAACTAACAACTAATGAGCAACACGATTAAATTAAGTACGTATGACGAAAACATTTACTTACAAGTATCTAGATTATAGTGAATGCCTAAATTAATATAATAGGGATGATGACTAATGAATAAAATAACGAAATACTAATAAAAATCGTAAACATATTAAACTTTTAGAGTAGCTTGTATACCTCTTGGTTTTATACCGGGTGTAACAAGACCCTCGACGAAGCCGAGGTCTGCGTATTCTGCCCATCATCAGGACCATTTCTGTTTAAAATTATTGCTGGGAAACGATTTTAATTTTTGGTGTCAAAAAAGCATTGCGTACTTTACCACGCTATGTAACGCGTACAACAGATCGCGCCTGCGAGTGTATGCTACACAGCTGCGTGCGGCCGAGTTGAAAGTCAGCGTTTATGTGCGTGCACATGAGATACATTGAGTGATGACGTTTTGAAGTCATTGTTTGTTACGAAATACTAAAATTTTTGATAATGTTTCTTTGGACAAAAATTTCGAAATAGCGAATAAACGAAGATTTCACAAAAAAATTTTAAAAAATTTTTTGACTTTGATCTTCAATAACATCGTAGCTATGGGTTTCCCAGGTATAGTCTAAAAGACAAAAATGATCCTGATGATGGGCGGAATGCGTGGACTTCGGGTTCGTCGAAGGTCTTGTTACACCCGTTATATTGCATATTATTTGTTTATGACCCTTCAAAGTTGGGTGGACAAGTCCATTTAAAAAGTATAAAATTTATTAAAATAAATGATACCTTTAATTAATCCGTTAAATGTATAGCAAATTTGTCTAAGAAACCATTTTGATAAACACAATATTTAATATAGCTGCCGAACAAATTTCCTACGCGTTGCATACAAACTACTCAGGCGTGACGTCATAATTGAGTAGCCGTTAGTATGGAGCGTTTTTGGGCGAGTCCATTTGTGTGCATTTCACACTGTGATATCTCGGGCAGTTTTCATGCTAGCGAATTAATTATTTTACCAATGTTTCTTTTTTTGAGAGGTAATTTATGTAACATAAAATAAAACAAATAGTCATCATGCCTATTGCAGAGGGATTTTTTTGCAAGCATCTAAAGTATGGTAAGACATTTTTTAAATATATTTAGTCACATCAGCGTATTAACCAACTATTATTGATGAACAGAAAGCTTTTAGAATTTTTATCTGTTCGAGTCTGGTCAAAGAAAGACGAGATTGAAATGGCGGCGCCACTTTCCCTGTTAAATTTTACGTTTAGAAGTAAAGTTAAGTTATTAGAAACTGAACCATAAAATAAGGCGCAAAATTAGTTCCATTTCCAACAGAGTCTCATCTTTCGTTGATCAAATTAAGTTACAAAAGTAACTTAGTTGTACCTATGTAACTTAGATTCGTAGTTATTTACTCGACCTTATTGCTTAGTACCTAGAGTTTAATATCTAATGGAATTATTATTTTCATCTTAGCTACAGATACACCGGGGGCCCTACCGCCTAACTCAAAGCTTTAGCCAAAGCTATAGCAATGCTCTGTCCGTCCTTGTCATATCATAACACGATGACAAGGACGGACTGTGTACTGACGTCATAAACCAAAGCGATTGAGTTAGGCGGTAGACCCGCGGCACCTTACTTGGCAAGACAAAGATGAGACAAAAGATGAGCCCAGTTTAGTGTTTATAGCTGCTGCGCATCTTTTGTCTCATCTTTGTCTTGCCAAGTTACGTGCCGGTCGGTATACTCAAATTTCAACATTAAACAGTATTTATGTTAAACAATCATAGAGATATGTGATGTCATAGTCAAAGACTTCGGCTCTGATGCTCCTAGAATGATAAAAAGAAAAGAAGACAAATATTAAAAAAGGGTTATTTTTAATTCACTACTTATCCAAATTTTATGGATGTGTTCAGATCATAAAACTAAAAAACTTTTTTAAGAAAATTGGGCCAAATATTTTATAATGATTGGCTATCCATAGAAATCAAAGAGATCACTGATCAGTTTAGTAAGGGATGACCAAAAATTTGTGGTGTATTTTGATACATGTTTCTTTGACAAAGTTCAGTTTCGTGGACTGAACGCATCCTTAAAATTTGGATAGTGAATTAAAAAGTAACCTTAGTATGACAAGATAAACAAAATAAGTTAGATAAATGTGGATTTGTAGACAACCAAATTTGCCAGGCAGGAGCGACAGAGCTATAGACTTTCACTACATAAAACTTACGTCTTTTTATAGGACTTTTAACTTTATACTCTTAGTAATAAGAGCTGCAAACTGTCTGAAACTGATAACTTTTGTCAAGTTACATCCTTTATCTAGAGAATCGTCAACAATTTGAATAAAATCAAAATATACGAGGTAATAAATTCGTTCTCAATATAACTATCTATACCTTCAAAGTGTTAAACACTTTGATCCCAAATCTTATCACATTCTAGTTAATTTTCATCACAGTTAGTTTTCAAAGTGGTCAAAACTTTGTGGTGATGTGATTCTTATCATCTGCTTTACCATTGGTGGTTGCTGTTACATTTTTCTCTCTCAAGGAGCTGTTCTTCAACCCGTACCAGAAGTATATGACGTACCCTGAGAAAAGAAACACTTATTAAAGACTAGTATATGTATCCAAATAAAGTGACTTATAATAAATCTTGTACTCAAAATTAATGCAAATAAATATATCATTCATTCATTCAATAACGTTTTAATCTTATCGAAGACCCGAGGAGGCTCGGAACATCGCGTGAGACGATAATACTGACCAATAGCGAGCCAGATGATAGTAATACTGACCAATAGCGAGTCAGATGATAGCAATACTGACCAATAGCGAGTCAGATGATAGTAATACTGACTAATAGCGGGTCAGATTATAGTAATACTGACCAATAGCGAGCCAGATTATAGTAATACTGACCAATAGCGAGCCAGATGATGAACCGCACCCAGGTCATGGAGTCGAGCTGCACCATCAGGTACAGGTTCATGCACACGCTCAGGTACGGCACCAGCGGCACCAAGGGTACCTGCACAAAATGTTAATTAGCTGATCAAATGTTGAACAGATGAGTAACGTCGTCACAATTCGGTAGAGTTAGCACCAAAACTTCTAGGGGTGTCGAAAAAAGCGACTTATGCGGCTCATTATAATCAGCCGCATGACACCTACTGCTGGGTAATCTGGGTATAAGCCTCCCTAATGGATCTACAAAACGATCGATCCTGCGCTTCAGCGGCAGATCGTCCACACATGGAGCGTTGTACGTTAGGGTGGGGAAATTTTAATAAATTTTCCTACAACCTACGTCGCATTACGCAACTTTTGAGAGGTCTTTTAATGCAAAATTCTAAAGCCTGAAATACAATAAATACAGGTATTATACAAAAACGATCGCTAGTACGAGCAGCACGATGAGCGCGGCTCCACGCGCTCAGCGCAGCGCCATGTGATGTGGCCTCACCGTGAAGCTAAGATGCTGCACGTCTCTGCTGGGCTGCCGGTACAGCACTACTAGCAGCACGATGAGCGCGGCTCCCAGCACTCCAAGCGCGGTGGCCACGCCGGCGCCGCCGCTGGTCTCCCACCGCAGCAGCGCGCATGTTGCTAGCGCCAGCACGACTAGAACAATACGGGGTACGGTAATTATATTAATCAGTATTCTAACTTAAAACTAACGGTCGAAATGCGAGCCAAACCACAAAATACGCCAAACTTACGCGCCTTAAGAGGAAACAAGACAAAGTTAACAAAATCAACGTTTCGTTGTACCCTGTTTCCTCCTCCAAAACCAGGCCGATTTAAATACTTTTTTATTAAAATTTAAAGGAATGCTATGGCTGAGTGCCTGTTTTGATTTTTTATATAATCTCGTCAAATTGATTGCTGGATGTCTAATCAATGGCAATTTTTTAGGTTTTTTGAAGATTAATATCTCTTAATAATTTATTTATGAAAAAAGTAAAACATAGGAACACAGCCAAACCCTTTCTTTAAATTTAAATGAAAAAAGTATTTCAATCGGTCTGGTTTTGGAGGAGGAAACAGGGAACAAGGTTGATTTTGTCAACTTTATATTGGAATTTACCAATTCTCTCGACCGTGGTGATTCCTCTTAAGTTCGGTCTGCACTTAGTACACATAACAGTCACAAATACGCCGCAGTGACAAACGACCGGTGGTTTTGTTTTGTGATCAATGTTTAAAAATTACGAAAGAAAAATCGCTTAGGCTTTTATATTGGCCTACTGCTTGTGGCTGACTCAGTCGAGCCAGCCACAAGTCATAAGTATGTCGGTTGAGACAGTGCTACGCAACAGAAAGAAAAGCGCTTTGGAGGTGCTTATAATAATGGGCACGTAGCGCTGTGCAATTTGAAATATACTGCTTGAAGTAGATAGCCAAACTGCTAAAAGTGGCCGTTTTTGACATTAATTTGCTGTCTACTGCTCCGAATGTAGAGTTCTTTTCTAAGAATGTAGTAATACCAGGGCTCTGTCACTCCGCGCGCGAGTCTGAAGCGCTCGGCGTCCTCTGAGAGGACAAATTTCATACATCAGAAAAGATAAGACCTACGCGATAGAAAGAGAGGCAACTACCTACTAAGTGAATGTTTTGGAGCGAAGGGAGCGCTGTGCGACCTGAATTGTACTTTATTGTGTCGGAGCAAGAGTCGCAATTTATTTAAACGATTTTGCGGAGTGCAACTTCTGTACGCTAGAACTATTATCTATTCTGTGGTAATACCTATAATAACTAGGCTATGGGCCTTAAAAATTGCACGTAAAGTTTTATTAAAATAATTTTCTATTAACAACTTATTAAATAAAAACCTCTGCGCCACTTTCGGTGGTATAGCCACCTTAAGAGTTTTTTGCCGGTTCTTCTCGTTACAAGGTCTCCCGCTTAGGGTTTGCGAACCGATGGCGTAGCTTCTATGACATTCACAAGTGCTTGTAACAGCCTAGACTGAATAAATGATTTTGAATTTCGAATTTGAGTATGTGAGTAGGTACTTACAGAATAAGCAGATGGTGATTTTAACGATGTTGGCGGAGAGCACGGTGGTTTGCTTGAGCCCCAGCAGGTTGAAGGCCTGGCGCGCCACCGTGTACGGCGTCTCCGGGACCGGCTTGATGCTCTGCGGGGGCGTCGGCTCCTCCTCGTATCTGGAGGGTTGTAGGCCGTTTAGAAAGTGAGGACAGGCGATAAATAAAAACAAACATCGAGGGTGGTAGACCACAGCACAGACGTACAAAAGAATTGAAAAAAAAGTGTCTTATAGAAATATTTTTTTATGTCTCTTAGGGTCAATTCAGACAGAACGGAAAAATGCCCGAGCAATTTTCTGGCGTCATTGAAAATAGGACCGTATTACCGTCTAATTAATCTCTCGAGACTCGAGACCAATGCGTCGATATTCATACCAACTTCCTGCTTTAGATTATTTATTTTCAATAAAGCCAGAAAATTGCTCGGGCAGAATTTTTCCGTTCTGTCTGACTGAACTGAACCTTACACATTTAGTAATACGCAATGAGAAAATAACGTATTGTGTTGCAATCAAATTAGGGAGAACTTGAATAAACATTGCATGAAACATTTTCATTTCATTTTCTGTCACATTTCTGAGACCTCAGTTAATGAAAAACATGCAGCATATTTTTTAATAGCTAATTACCTTAAGATCAAGACGCTGGTAGCGACGATGGTGTAGGCCAGCAGAGTTCCAATAGACATCATCTCGATTAACTGGTTCAAGTTGAATATTGCCGCCATTATCGCTAAAACATGAAAAAATCCACAATTAGAAATTACTTTGTTAGAACAGGCAAAATAACAATAACCGAACAGCCTCTTGTAAACTATACCAGACTGGTGAAGAGGGCAAATATGGGGCCAACGAGCATGCCGGTCTCCGTGAATCTCACCTGATAACAAACTGCTGACAAAAGTAGCGAGTAGCGGCGTCTTCGTCCAGTGATGTATCACAGACAAGCGCCTGAACAACACGCAGTCAGTTCCCATTGGCGTACTACACCCTGGGCAGCGGGAACATGGCGCCCAGCAGACTGGTACAGAGGGCGAATATGCCGATCTCCGTAAACACAGCAAAAATATCTCACCGGCCAGTAGTGAGAAGCGGCGTCTTCGTCCAGTGATGTATCACCGACAAGCGCCTGAATAGCACACCATCAGCTGCCAGCGGGAAATATGGCGCCAAGCAGACTGGTGAAGAGGACATGTATGGGGTCAACGGAACACAACAAAAATATCTCACCTGATAACAGACCGCTGACGAAAGTAGCGAGTAGCGGTGTTTTCGTCCAGTGGTGTATCACAGACAGGCGCCTGAACAGCACACCATCAGTCCCCATGGCGTACAGCACCCTGGGCAGCGGGAACATGGCGCCCAGCAGACTGGTGCAGAGCGCGAATATGGCGCCGATGGTCACGATCCATTTGATGACGGGCATGCCGGCCTCCGTGAACACGTGGGGGAAAGGTGCGTCCGCATCCTGAAGGAGTTTAAAGACAAGATAAGCAAGTAGAATAAAATTTTACCTCTTTTGATACAGATAAGTTAGTAATGTGCTGTTCAGTGGCGGCTAACTATAGGTATACCTACTTACTTGTTTCTTACTAAATCTAATATACTTTCAGCGTGTACGGCGCTACTGAATTGTGTACTAGTAACGCCGTTTTTGTCCTTTTTTTCAAAGACCTATGCAAGTTCGTGATTCATGTTCGTGTGTTTAGGTTTTTAATGTTACGATTATTTCGGCGATTTAAAGAAAATCTGCCTTTTTTTTGTTTGTGCTGACAAAGAAACAAATTCAATAAAAAGTAGACCATACCTGCAAGTAATACGGCCACATCATAGTAAGAACCGTAGCTATACTGAAGTAGGAGACGAAGATTACAACCAGAGACAACACGATGGACAGTGGGATGTCTCTCTTCGGGTTTTTGGCCTCTTCGCCGGTGGTGGCCACGCAGTCGAACCCTACGAAGCCGAAGAAGCACTTGGCAGCGCCAGCCATCACGCCGGCGATGCCCCACGGCATGAAGCCTCCTTCGCCGGCACTGGCTTGGTACTCGGGAGGAATGTCTTCTAGTTTAATTCTCCAGTTGGCTGGGTTACCTGGTAGAAGAAATAGGTTTAGTCTAACCAGGAGGTTTTCAAAGTGGGGGGCGGCAGAGACTTTCCAAGGGGGCGCGGGCCACCTGTTTAAGGACCTTGTTTAGAGATAACCAAGGCAGAACGTCCGAAGGTGTATGGTGTTTGAACACCCATTGAAAGCAGATACTCTACTACTAAATACTCACTAACCGCATCGCGCAGTAGTTCGGGCGTCTCGAATCGTAACATTATTTTAAAAGTCTAGTCGACTTTTTATTAATTAAGGTAAAGGGCCATAACTTCGTGATAGTACATTATTTCGTGAGTTTTGTTTCTGGCGCGAAAAACAAGGAATCTATATAATATTTATTTATATATATATCAGTAAAAAATCTCTTATCATTTAAACTGTCGAAAAAATTAAACACCAACATTTTGGCGACTAAACTGAGAGCAATGTGACGTTTGAAAGTGTGCGTTCGGCCACGGACAGTTGTGCGGCGTGTATTCCTTGTCACCACCGTAAGGTTAGCACTCGTACTTCTTAAGCTTATAGAAAGGCAAAGGTAAGTCCATTTGAATATAACTTTTAATAATGCTTTCTTACGTTCCTTAACAATTGATTTGACTAAGAAAAAAGAAAAAAAATGCAAGCATATAATTCCTCTAAAATTGCAATAAATCGACTCACGAAATAGCGGTCATGTTATTTTTCGTGTGTCCCCTAGTTCGTGTCACTACCGAATCAGGGATATTATAGAGAAGTTTTTCTTGCTTGTTTATTTATATAATAATGAAGATAATTTAAATGTTAATTAAAAAACAAATAATTTATTTAATTAAGTTTCTTAGGAGCTAAATTCGGTATATGTTTTGTTCATTAGAATCCTTAAAAATTTACGATTTTAAGTTAAATTCCGATAAGTTGGTAGCACCAGAATAACTATGGTTGTTATTAAATTGATTTTATTTATTTTCGAAAGTATATTTTTATTATATTGTAATATTAATATTTTTAATAAAAAACAAAAATTTCTAAAAAAAAGATACTTATTAAATTTTGTTTTAATTTTTATTTTGTAAATAATAAAATCTTTATTTATTGCCCACACATCTTTTCTATTTTAAAAATATCTTCATATTGTTTCTTATTATGAAATCCTTCAAATTTTTATGTTTCTTCATTAATAAATTATCATAATTTTAATGTAAAAATCTTTATCCCGAAACAGGGGACATGAGCTCACGAACTTAGAAGCAGAGCCCATTTTTTATCACGAAACAGTGTTCAATCAAGAGGTCTACAAATAAATTATTATAAAAATAAATTCAAGCTAAAACTACATAATTTATGCATTGAATTACTGTCAAAATACCAATATTCATGACAAAAAAGATTTCAAACTGATATCATGTTTAGTTAAATTTATAAAAAATCTCAAAGTCATAAGAGCCTTAACATGCCGAAGTATGGGACATTTACCTTAATCCTAACGATTTCACCTAATCCTGCAGATGATTAACAAGCCAGCCAGCGTAGCGCATTATTAGGTGTCATAATATTTATCAAATAAACTCGAAAATGTTACAATTGTTTTATCTACGCATCCTTTTCTGCGAAGAAAATTCAGCGAATGATAACAAACTTTATTTCGCATTACAAAGAGTTACAACCTATCAGATGTAAGCAAATACTTTTTTAGCCATATTTTTCTTTTAGATAAGTTGTCGAGAAAGGCGCTTACTTTTGTTGCTTTTTGTGGTTAAACTTGGAAGATATGACTTACTAAATAGATTTATCATTAATTCAACTCTATCGTATTAAAAGGCTTAAGAACTTTATTTCAGTATTTTGCCTTATCATTGCGCACTAGTTTACTTGGCTCTTGAATTGCCAATGATATCTCATAGAGATTAATGAACTAAATAAAATGAAAAGGTTCCACGTATTTTTAATACTTATAAGGGTCTTGTGATTTCTAAGTAGGTACTTTACCAAGGCACTGCACAGAATAGGTACATAATAGTAGTCTAAGTAAATATTTTGACTAGGATCTGTGCTATATAGCTCTGATCGTGTGGGCCACGAGTCGACCGTGTTATGTTTACTCTAAAACTGAGGGTGTGATGGTCCGAGGCCGTCGATGGTGTTCATTTTTACAGAAGTTCGTTATCTCTTTGTACTATACCTTTGCTGGTAAAAAGGGCATGTAAACATTTCAAAGATTTAACGTTTTGGATGATTAATGATGATCAAATCCTTACTTTTAACGGCGCCTGCGATGACGACGATGATGACGGTGGCTATGTTCAGGGCGGTGAACACGTTGTTCAGCTTGGTGGACTCCTTCACACCGATACCCAGTAGAACTGTTAACAAAACGTATTTTTGAACAACGATTTTACACAGTAAGTATTACTTACTTACTTGATTTATCAGTCATAAAAAAAATATTTAGAAAGTAGATTTATAGGTACTTAGTTAGTACTCAGATGTGATTGACAAAAACATGATAGGTAACTATAACTTTTCTCGATAGAAAAAAAATGCGCCATTTAATAATAAACCTACCATCTTCAAACTATAATAAAAAGAAACCTTAGCTAGCTCTCTAGTTTTGCGATTGATAGTTTTTTTTAATCTGTTTATGAAAACTATAATTGCATGTTGTGCATGGTTGTAATTAAAGTACAAATTTACACGTTTGTTTTGTTTTTGAATTATTTTTATTTGTACTGCTTGGTTTGTATCTTGTAACTGTGCCAAAGAAAAATAAAATAAAATAGAATAAGAAATAGTTTAAAAACGATAATGTTGTCAACAATTACGAAACTAATTACTTTTGATGATGATAAGATTCATATGTACTTATTTGTGTATCTAGTAGTTAATATAATATAAGTAACTATAACATATTTAACCAATATGTTACATAAACATGTACCTAGGTACCTACCTACCCTTTGCAAACAGTAATAATGCATAGAAAATGGCTATTGTGTCACGTCACGTCACGTTTAAGCTATTGACCGACGTCTTATATTTACGACACTCCTGATAAAGTATTATCTATTATCCTCAAGAAGCTACCAATACCACAGATTTCTAATAAATACTTAAAGATGTTTACAATGTTGTTATAATCATCACCTGAAAACTATTCAAGTATCTATATTCGTCCTTGGACGAATTAACCACACTGCACCGCAAAAGGTTGATGTATGTAGGTATAAGATTTAACTTTTTTACTTTACTATTTTTTTTGGTATAAATACTTAGGTAGGTACTTACTACTCGATTTTATAAGTAGGTAACAAAAAATATCTATGATTTGCTCGTGCGGGAATCAAACTCGTGTTTTGTCAATACGTGCACGTATCGGCCATTGCTCTGATTATTTAGCTACCAGATAGAAAACCTAATAGATACCAACATAGCAAGAATAGTAAACTCATGGATGGTGAGCAGTCTTACTACAGATTTTACTTCTTCGAGTGACCGCTAGAGGCGCTGCTTCAATTTCCCATACAAATTGCTTACGCGCTCGATATCGAGAACGGTTTTTGTAAACCCATGGTAGAGCTAGACCCTTTCAAATTTTCAACTGAGCATTACCAGAGTGAGGTAGGTAGGTACTCTAGCAGTTGAGTGGCGAGGGGTGAAATTATGGCGAAATTAAGTTGTTCTACAAAAACTGATTTTTAACCGACTTCCAAAAAAGGAGGAGGTTCTATGTTCGTCTGTATATTTGTTTTTTTTATGTATGTCCACCGATTACTCGAAGACGGCTGGACCGATTGAAATGATTCAAACTCCCAAGTTGGTCCCATTTTTTGAAATTTGGAAATCGGTTCAGTACTTTTCAAGTAATCTTGAAAAAGCACGAAAATAGTATGATTTTGTGTGAATTACCTCGATGATAATGGTCGTATTAAGTACTTCTTTGTTTATAAACTGAATAAGATAATTATTTTTTTGCAGGAAGAGGGATATCATAAGTGTAGGTTCTTTAACCGACATTAAAAATGAGGTTCTCAGTTTGACCCGTATGTATTATGTTTCTCCGCGATTAACTTACGTTTGACTGAGCCGATTTTTCTACATATTATAATGATCTGCATATAGTGGATCGGCGAGGTGGGATTAACAACGTATGAATATAGTAGGTAAGTACTTTACTAAATCCAAAAACAATTTATAAACATTACTTACTTGTGATCATAAACACCAGAGCGAACGCGAAGAAATCCGGATAATCCGCCAAGAAGGAGACATTGATCGGGGCAAGTTCCGTCATGGTCTTCGCCATGGTATTGTTGCAGATGCTGTCAATGTAGTTGGCCATGCCCTTGGCGACGCTGGCGGTGCCGATCACGTACTCCAGGATGAGGTTCCAGCCGATGGTGAAGGCGACGAACTCCCCGACGCTCACGTAGCTGTAGACGTAGGCGGAGCCAGCTTTGGGCACTCGGGAGGCGAACTCGGCGTAGCATAACCCTGGGGAGTAAGAATTAAATTTACAAGCTGTTTCAACAGAGTGAATAATAGTATTGACGTCTGTTACTATTGACACGTAACTATAGGTTTTATTACTAGATTAGGTACCTACCTACTGTAATGTATTGTAACAGCTGGTCAATAAATATAACTTATTTGTTGACCAGCTGTTTCAATATGTAACGATGCGTTACTGATGCTAATATCTTCTGAATAAAACGGAGTGATTTAAATATTATCGATATAGGTATGATGTAGGTATTAGCATCCTCGAGAAAATAACTTAATATTACAAAATCTAATATTTCGTAACTTATCCACATTGGTTAGAATGATTCTTTTTATATGTGTGATCATTGAAATTAATTAAATTTAGCCCAGTTATTTTTTTTCTTGATTCTAGTGACCCTATATCCGGACAACTCTACTTTCTTTTTTTCTTAAAAACTAATCGATGCGAGAGTTTCACCGTAGTGCTTAGAATGATATAAAGGTACTTACGATTTTCGACGATCTCGTAACCAACTTATCTTTCTAAAGGCAAACCTCGAAGATTTCTTCTTCTTCATACTTCTGAACAGTCGAAAGCAAACTTACCAGCAATCAAGAAGCTCAGCGTCACTGCAGGCCCAGCTACCGTCTTAGCGTCGGCCCCAGCCAGCACGTAGACGCCCAGGCCGAGGGTGCTGCCGACCCCCAACGCTGTCAGGTCCAGGAGGCCCAGACACCGCGCCAGCTGCATCGACTCACTATCGTTCAACTGCTTGCAGCGGCGAAAGGCACTGAAGTCTTTCTAAAGACCTAGGTAGACCTCGAAGATTTCCTCCATTAATATTCCTGAAAAGTCAAAAGCAAACTTACCAGCAAAAGCTGATGCAATCGCAGCAACCAAGAAGCTCAGCGTCACTGCAGGCCCAGCGACCGTCTTAGCGACGGCCCCAGCCAGCACGTAGACGCCCAGGCCGAGGGTGCTGCCGACCCCCAACGCTGTCAGGTCCAGGAGGCCCAGACACCGCGCCAGCTGCGTCGACTCGTTGTCGTTCAACTGCTTGCAGCGGCGAAAGGCGCTGAACAGACTTTGACATCCCATCTGGAATAAAAATAAACGGGATAATGCTTGGTCTTCACCTCACCTGATCATATGTGACTATAAGGCCGAAGGTGGAAGCGCACTACACCCGCGGGCTGATTATCTAATTAGAAACCACTTAGCGACCGGTCTCATTTGACAGATGAATGTGATACATTGCTTCTTCTTTTTGGGGTAAAAAAAACATACCAAAGAAAAGTAGCAATGTATGTCAAATGAAACCAGTCGCTAAATAGTTTCTATTTAGATAATCAGCCTGCCGGAATCCTCATCACCGAGGAACTGACTATCTTACCTCTAACTTGCGGAACACAACAAATTTTAAATTGTTGTTTTGGCGTCAGACTTAGGTAAGATGGTGGTAGCTAGCCAGGCGGACTTGGAATAAGCCCTACCATCCACCAAACCGAGTAGGTACAAATTGTAGCCCCCCTGGGAATAGAACCCGGGACCCCCTGCGGGTGGGCGAACCACTAGACCACAGATGTGGTAACTGGGTGTTTAGCGACCTACGTAGTCGAGTGGTTTGTACACCACTTTTCAAGGTGTCGCCATCTCTGAGGTCCTGCCCCCCTAGCCAAAGTAACATTTGCAAATTTTCGTTATCGCTTCGCTTCGAAACATGTATCGATTTGACGTTTTAAAATTCGATTGTTAACGAAACCTTATGTCAATCCCATACATGTTTCGAAAGCGAAGCGATAACGAAGATTTGCCAATGTTACTTTGGCTAGGCCCTCTGAGCTCGAATTTAGAAATCGAACTTTTCTAATTGGCTCAGGTCTGGGTGTTTGTAGTTCCACCTGAATTGACTCTGATTTCCATAACACAAGTGCTTTAGCTACTTACTTTGGAATCAAAGCAATGTTTGTGATGTTGTCTTAAATTTTATTTTTATTTATTATCATGTATTTAAAGCTAAAGTACCTATGATGCAATAGAAAATGCCAACAACCTTGCAGACGCTTTTTGACTACCAATTCGACTCCTAAAATATTTGTTTTAGGTTGAACCATTTTTTTCCGTATTTTCGGCCAAACCCAAAGGTTACCCAAAGGGTACCCTGATCGGTCGGTTGCATGTCGGTAGGATACATGCGTAGATACCCTACCGACCATGTTAAGGTACTAAAGATTTGGAAATCCCTACCGACCTTTTTTTTTTGTATGTTTACTAAAGATTTGGAAATGCTTTTCTAAATAGGTAATAAAAATATTGTCGTATGAGTTTATTCCTTCAGCATTATGATCAGGAAGCGCTTGGGGTCAATGTGGCAAGTCAAGGATCTATCACAACACAATGCAAAATCATTATCTTCATTGCGTTGCTTCATACACATTACACACTGCAGCGATCGCTGATAGAAAAATACGATTTCCTTTTGTTATTGACACTTAAGTATTTATATTCTGCTTAGAAATAGCTGAACGTAAAAGACGTTGTTTTAAAAAATAACTTCTTTTAAATTAAAGTTACTGTAACGGCTTATGATCCAGTTAAGTATTTAGCTACAGTTTTCACAATAACAGGTTTTGATTACGTCATTTTGTACTTGTTTGTAATTAGTTATTCTGTGATTTTGTCACTTTTACTATTATGTATTTTGTGCTTTTACATTACAAAGCATGTCTACATAAATTAAATTAACTAGGTACCTACCTACCTAGATGCAGACTGGCAAAAAAGTATTGAAAATTATGAACGAGCCACATTTTTTGGCATTCATTAGTTATTGTATGGTCACACCACACTTGACTCTTTTGGAAGCAAAAACAACATTTTGCTGGTAAAAATAAATTTAGTTTAGTTTCTTTTTGTTTGTAATTAACTATGTACCTACTTACCTAAGTAGGTACCTACTTCATTAATTTTAAGAAAAAAGGAACAGCCTAATTTTAGTCTCTTATTAATGACATTGTTGGCGATCATGCCGACCTCTTTACACCTAATACCTTTTTACACAGAGGAAATAATCACTACGTTTTACCCATAAAGTTAATATAGATTATATTAACTTTTTGGTTTTACCTTAAATAAACAGTTGCCGTCAAATCCGCCTATCATTCACAGACACGAACGTTCATTCCACCGCAATTTAGTTCTGCTACTCAATCAAGTGAACTTGGGATGGATTGTATAATGTATTATTATTCTATGAATGTCCACTCAAAACGCTAATGACGTGAGTTCTGAGTTCATTCAGTGAAGCGCACGCGCAACTACCGTGAAAGTCAAGGACGGACAAATTACAGAACGTTTCAGTAAATAAAAGAGCCTTTTTCCGTTGTCCCCCACTGTTTTTACTACTAGGGGACTACAGGGGACAACCCCTGTCCATCACTGGAGGTTAAATGAAATCGTATTTCTAAAATAAAAAAAATATCGTACTTTCCTGTAGGTTTACTCGTCTCGTGCTTCTGTCATTAGGGAAAGTACCTACCTCAGAAGACTGGCGAGGTACTTTCCCTATGAAGTCTTTTAGAAGCAAAGGCAGCAACAACCAGTTTTTGCAAAATGGCGGAATAGGTGGTACAATGTTTTTGGTTTCGATGGGATATTGCTGTTTTTGCTGGAAAATTATTAAGTCAAACGATGAAGCTGCATTCCTTTGAATGCAGTCTGCTAACTTTGCGACTTTACGCAAAAGTGAGAAAAGTGGATGTTGCTGCCTTTGCTTCTATAATAACTCGGTATAAGTAGGGTAATATGCCTAGTTAACCGGCCGCCCCCAGTTATCCGGCCCCCCCAACAGTTTTTCGAATAAAATAAGAAATTCGTGGCAATTTCTTAACAATTTGGATATTTTCCTGGCAGCACTGTTATCGATCTATCGAATGGTATGGACACCACTAGCGAAACGTTACGTAATATTTTATAATTTGTGTTTCACGTTGAAGCCTACCGCATCTGGGTCGATTTCGCAAGTGGAGATAAAAAAAAATAGTGGAGAGCTCTTGCCAAATAGTCAATATTGTCCTTCAGGGCATCGTTAAAAGGTAAATATTTAGTTTGTTCTCAAGGTATGTTGTTATTTATTACTATTTTAACGTTAAATATGGCTTAATAAGCAGATATTTAGTAATATCAAGGGGCCGCCTTACTAGACAACGAAACCACATGTTTCCAGTATACCGGCCGGGGGCCGGTTAACTGGGACTGAGCTCGATATATTGTTTTGTCTCTTTTTGTTAAAAGAGGGATTCCATAGAAGAATGTATAATGCTATCCCTTTTTATTTATTTTAAAGTACTTTGTGTCCAGTACTCGGCCGCCTAAATGTGCTTGTATAAGAAGTTGATTTTTTCTATTTGTATGGAAACGGGTGGCCGGTTCTACTGGGTGCTTGCCCAGTTTACCGGCCTCCTAGTATACACTAGGAGGCCGGTATACTGGCTATCCTGCAAAATACTCCCAGTACACCGGCCAGCTTTGAAATTTATCTACTAATAAAATTAATTGTGCGTCTCGTGAACAAGCGACGGCGACGCGAATACCTATTTGTCTCTTGTTATTTCCGAAGTGTATGTCAGCGAATTACTCAAACGAACGCTACTGCATTGAATGATGTGTTTTTTTAAGCAGACTTGCCTATTAGCTAGACTTCTTTATTTCTACACTACACTTTAATACTAATCTATATATTATAATTAGAAAAAATACACAAAAATATTATTATACCTATATTATTATTGAATATCAATCAATGTTATTGATTGTTAATATTATATTTTTTACAGATTATACGTACTTCCGGTCATTAACATAATACCCATAATATTTATTGTTATTGTTTATAAGAGACCTATTGACATTCGGCTTTAGAAACTATTTTTTTGTTAATTATTAAATTATTATTTGTTACCTATGTCTTCTTGAGCTCGGTGGCGCAATTGTTCAGCGCCTGGCCCAGCGATTGCAGAAGTTAAGCAACGTTCGCAAGGGTCGGTCATGGGATGGGTGACCAAAAATTTATTATCTCGAGCTCCTCCGTGCTTCGGAAGGCACGTTAAGCCGTAGGTCCCGGCTGCATTTGCAGTCGTTAACACCCACCAATCCGCATTGGGCCCGCGAGGTGGGTTATGGCCCATCCTCCTTACCACCCATAAAGAAGGCCTGTGCCCCAGCAGTGGGGACGTCAAAAATGGCTGTTGGACATGTCTTCTTGATTACTGTAATAAAATTATTAATCGAAGATTTAGATTTTCTATAAATTTTCCTATTCCTATATGAAAAACTGCAAGGCTGATTCCAGAATCAATATAAAGGTTCCAATTAATAGTAAATGTTAAATAAAAGTACAATCAACGATTTTTTTAACTCAAAAATAATAGTTCACATCACAAGCCAAGCCATAGGACAATACTTGTAAAGTATATTATCTGAAATTCAATTTCATACAAAAATCAAAGAAAAATGGACCTTATTTAAACTGTATTAAGAGTCACAGGCCGCTTACTGGGCTAGCTTATCTTTTGCCCAGTATCCGGCCGTCATGTTCTTTGAAAGGCGGCCGGTATACTGGGCAAAGGGGGGCCGGAAATAGGAACAGGGGGGCCGGAAACTGGGCAAATCGTACTTTTTAGGAAAATAATTTCTAATGACAAAACCGACTGATGGAAATTTTCAAAAAAAATACAAGTAATTCTCAAGGATATATCCAACAACATAAAAAATAGTTGGGATCATTACTATTTGTTAAATTTAAGTTACAACTGTTCAAAGTCAACAACTGCCTTAAACGGCCGGAAACTGGCACTTTACCCTACTTGTTTTTGTAAGTAAGGTTGTACCTACATACGGCAAGCAGCGAAATCGGTTTGGAACTAAACACGACAAAGACCAAAGTTATGACTAACCACCTAACGAAACCCATAAGGATCAATGACACCATAATAGAATACGTTGACCATTATATGTGTATCTGGGTAAGCAAGTATCTTTTTCGCTAACCCGACACCAAGATGAAATACCTAAATAGACGAATAACATGGCATGGAATAAATACTGGAGCAATAAGGAAACTCTAAAATCGGGTTTTTTTTAGATTCATGTATATCTACTGCCATGTCTCACTTATGGCTGCCAGACCTGGATATTTAACAACTACTTACTAAAAAACAAAATACAAGTATGCCAGAGAGCAATGGAACGCAGTGTAGGTACTAAACATAAAAAGGAAACATAGGGTAAGGAACAGCGACATAAGGAAAACAACGAAAGCCATTGACGCTTTGGAGCACTGTAAAAGAATGAAGTGGAAATGGGCTGGGCATATAGCACGTATGGACGGAGAAAAGTGGGTGTCCACTTTTCTCCGTCCATACGTGCTGCATTGATGTGTATCAAAGAGTAACAACTTGGACAAGACCGTCACAAAAAAGAAACAGAGGCAGACCAAAGGAAGATGGATAGACGAGATACATAAAGTACCACCAACCAAACCGAGTACAAATTGTACCCCCCCTGGGAATCGAATCCGGGACCCCTGCGTCTGGGTGGGTGAACCACTAGACCACAGAGGCGGTAAGGTCAAATGTCCGAACAAAATGCCCAATGTCCTTATTAATAACAAAAGTTTGAAAGGTACAGGTACCTTGGTAAGTACCTACTAAGTAAGTAGGTCTACTTGGCTTCTGCTAAAAGAAAATAGGAATTAATATAACATACCTACTACTATCTGGGAAAGTTTCGTCAAACTTACAGTGTAAAAAATATACTTATTTGTAAGTAATTAGGAAACGTACAAGGAAAATGAAATGATTTTCCGCCGCAACAAAAACATTTATCAAAGAAAACGTTTAAATGGAAATGTACACGAAAAGTCGTAAAATTTCTTAGTTTGTTTTGTAGATAGGTAACATAAAAGATTTTATACTTAGTTTCTCATTGAGGCGCATATCAATCTGCGTTTTCTCATTCTTATAAGTACTTAGATATGGCATTATGTTGTATTGTTTTCTGATGATTTGCAGTAATTACTATTGTAATATTCTAAAAATCTAATGTCTAAATCAATGTAATACTAAATCCTTCACAGATTAATGCATTCCTAATCCTTGCAAACTTATTGGTTTTATCAACCATTGATTGCTTACGCGATAATTATAACATATAAGTATACATTTCCCTCAACAAAACAAAGCTCATATCATCATAGTAAAGTAAAAGAAAATCACAGACTCACCGTTTTATAACAATTAATAATGTAATAAATAGCTGAATGAAAATCACAGAATCACTGGGTGACTGAGCGTTAAACAGTGACTGGTGGAATAAGAGTGACTTGTATTAACATCTGAGATTGCGCGCGCGCAATCTTTATGACCGTAATCCTAGTTCAAACGGCTGGAACGCGATGATTAAATTTAGCATTGTCTGTCTGTTTGTCTATATATCTTAATTAGTTGATTGAAACCTTTGTTATTGATTTTTTTGGTGTTATGTTAATCTGTATTTATGCGGAAACGTCAAACTGAAAGTCAATGAATGCCATGGAATATGATATGTATTTTTTTAAAGTTATTTCTAACGTAAAATTTCGGGGTTCCTCGTTATCCCATACAAAAACAGCCGCTCACGCACGACTTCGTCTGCGCGGACGGGTTTTTTTTCATCCCTCGGGCACAGTAGATACGTTTTTTCTGGATGAAAAATACCCTAAGTCCTTTTCTGTATCTACCTCTGACAACGTGCATGCAAAATTTCATGATTTTCGGTTCAGTAGTTAAGACATGAAAGCGTAAGAAACAAACAAACTTACGCATTTATTTAGGAAGTTATAGGATTTTAAGTACTTATCTACTTATTAGGAGGGTATAAGGGAATTCTTATTGTAAGTAGGTACCACTTAAGTCATACAAATTCTTTTGTCTCTAATAGGTACTTTCCTCAAGCAAAGTCGCAGGCTCGGGCAATATATTTCTTATAATATGAACAAAACATTACTTTTTATTTGGAAAGCAGTATTTGCTTTGATTTCGACAGTTGTTTCCCCAAGATCATCACAGACGGAGATAGGCAATAACCTTCACTTTGGTTCTCTCGAGCTATCAGACAACCACATTATTTATTTATTTTGGAAGGTTTCTAAAAATAATAGGACGTTTCTATTCTATAGCCCAATGATACAGCACAATGTATTTCCAGTTTCCACACAATTTGGCAAAATTACCAATAAATAAGATATTTTTCAACACACTTGCTCGTAAAGTGAGCCCTACCTAATACATCGCTTTTAGGGCCATAAACCGACCTATAACAAACGCGTGCAATAATATATAAACACTAGTACGTAATAGAATTAACCCTACAAAGTTAAATTAGTACCCTACTGCAAGTTCTATGCGAGTAAACAGAGCATTCCCAATTTAACCGGGTAATACATTTTTTTTAGTATCAACAAAGAGGTTTTATGCTGCTGAAAATTCATATACATTTTTGGAATAAATAAATGTGTAAGTCCTTAATTATGTCAAAAAAATATTTAGTAATTATTATCATATTATTCATAATTCACAATAGTTTGTTATAAAATATTAAAATATTTTCATTTTATAGGCTGTAATGGCTGTATGCTCACTCGCAAAATATTCTTGCGTTGGGCGTGTGAAAAAAACCAAAAAAAAAACCTGTGCGCCTTTTCCCATAATATTATCATATTTTGTTTTTGTCGTCTTTGTTGCTGTGTGGTAAATTACTTTGTTTTTTCCTCGCAAATGTGTTGAAAAACGTCGTATGAAACTCGCGAGCTCTTGCTTATTGCACACTGCGGCTCGGGCTGCATGCAACCCACAGCCTTGTGTGCAATGAGCAACCTAAGCTAACTTGTCTCATAATGTACTATTGATACATTAAGGTTTTTGTCAAACATCAATACAATATACGTAATTAATTATTTCCCTCTAGACTCATAAAAATGCAAATCGAAGCGAGTTTTGTCTTTTATTAACTTATCTATTTTTGAAATTATATTCAACAAACCCACCTCCTAAAACGTTAATTATATTGAAGAACATATCAAATAGTTATTGGTCGGAGGCGGTTGACCTCGTTAAAGATACAATTTTCCTTAAAAAACCAGCACGTGATTTGTATTCTGAATGTTTACTCTCCAAAGTAAAGTCGATGTCCTTAACCCAATCTTTGCAAAACAAACAAAAAAATATTCTTCGTCATGTCCAAATATGGAAGGAAGCAAATCTATGGTTCAACTTCAAAGTCATTTCAGCTGCGAAATAATATGAAGGGCAAAAAGGATCAGAGTCAGTGAGAAAAACTTATCTCCTTTTTATTAACATTATGCTCTTAAATCTTTCTAGCTACTTAGTATCGGTACAAAATTTATTTGAGGCTATAGTGTATTTTGCTTTTTTCTGAGTCATAGCAAGTTTATTTTTCTAGCAGATGGCGTTATTAACTCAATTCGAATTAAACTATGGTATCTAGTTTTCCCTATCCTACCCTTTATACCGGGTGTAATAAGACCCTCAACGAAGCCGACGTCTACGTGTTCTCCCCATCATCAGAACCATTTCTGTTCAAAATTAAAGCTGGGAAACGATTTTAATTTTTGGTGGTAAAAAAGCATTGCATTACCACGCAATGTAGCGCATACATAAGACCGCGCCTGCGAGTGTGTGCTACACAGCTGCGTGCGGCCGAGTTGAAAGGTAGCGTTTATGTGCGTGCTCATGAAATACATTGAGAGATGACGTTTTGAAGCCATTGTTAGTTACGAAATACAAAAAAAAATGAGAATGTTTCCTTGGACAAAAATAAAGAAATAACGAATAAAATAAGATTTTTTAAAAAATTGAAAAAAATTTTTGAAGTTTGACCTTCAATAACTTCGTAGCTATTGATTTCCCAGGTATAGTCCAAAAACAAAAATGATCCTGATGATGGGCGGAATGCGTGGACTTCGGCTTCGTTGAGGGTCTTGTTACACCCGTTATGTGTGGAACTCTAATGTGGTCTGAGTTCTGATGTATTTTATTAATACCTATTTATATTTATTTATAAGTAAAAAACAATGATTATAAACCGAAAACCGATAATCTTATAAGATTAGAAGCAATAACTTTTTAACTTAACTCTCTTTACTCACAGTATCAATGCCTTACAATGTATTGTAAGTTACAATACATTAACTGTAAATGTATAGTAGGTATTGTTATTCCACAAAACTCATAGAATACAGCAATATTTTTGCGTAACAAAACAGTAATTTTCTGAATATAAGTACCTAGGTAGTATGGTTTTCCATTGGCTAATATGCTACGGATGAGATGGCAATTAAAGAAATCTAAATAAAAAAATCCAACGATTTATTGAAGAGGTTTTTAAAACTTGACTAACAAGGCATTTAATTTTTATAAGACTTAAAGAAATCCTGATTGACTGACTTGCGCTTACTTATTAAAAGAATAAAAATCTAAAAGTAAAACAAACAAGGCAAAGGTTAAGTTAAATGGAAAATTAAATAAAAACAAATATCATAATATTTAGGCATGACAACAAAACGACTAACTGTCCACGTCTGCACTAACACTATAATCACGAACGTAGTCGTATATTCTTATTGCTATAAATATACCTCTACTCTAAATCTCTAATTATCTTATTCTTATAGGTTATTCACCTATAGGCTTTTGTAACAAATCTTTAAATAGAAGAGAGCCTACAGCGACAACTTATCAGGTGTGCGACTTGAGCGTGTTGGAATATTTTAGATAGGTATTGTGTTTGTTTCGACAAACAGTCGTTGACGTCTTTTTTAACACGTTTTATTAAGTTGCTTTCTCGTTTGTTTATTAAATAACGGTGTTTGTAAAATACGTTCTTATTCGTCAAATCATTGTAAGAAAATGATCTTATTTGTGAAATCATTCGGTCAATATGTTATATGGGATGGGATGAAATACAGCACCTAGCTAATTTAATCCACGCGCTTGGTTTTAACTCTGTTCTCGTCCTTGATACCTACTAACATATAAGTAACTTATATATGTACTGTGCTACTACCGTACGTTGTTGGTACACACGTGATATTTTTTGGTCGTGGTATTAATTAATGGGACCAGCTTGGAAGATTATGTTTTCAAACAGAAAAGGTATTTTTAAAATCGGTCCAGCCGTCTTCGAGTTATCGAGTAGGTACCTACTTAACTTACATAAAAAAACAAAGGTTCCGACGAACTGAGAACCTCCTCCTTTTTTTGAAGTCGGTTAAAAATTTATCAATTTTAATTGTTTATAAGTATATACCTACCTATGTATTCTGTGCTGTAAAAGGTTGAAAGATATTTAGCTGTATCGATTTCATTGCTATCAAGTGTATTATTAACGACCACAAATGATACTTAATATTTTAATAGATAATGATACTCCAACTTGAGAAGTTAACTGTTATTATACTTAAGTAGTCATGCAACAGAACGCCTTGCGGTTCCAAGGCTGTAGAGTAAAATCAAGTTTTCGAATAACTGGTTTTAATTGAGCGAATTATCTAATTCACAAGTGTTGATTGACACTTTATAATTACTACACTTGTTGTCCGGGCGAGCGCGAAGCGTCTCCGATTTCAGTTTAGACAAAAATGCTTTCGTATGTCCGGAACCAGATGTCCGGCTATTCTCCTCCGGAGGTCACATTTCTCATCTGACTCCTTCGATCAAGAATACCCTAGATATCCGGTCAGAGTCTCAAAAATGGCACCTCAAACAGCGTCCCACTTACAAACTGGGCGCTTATTTTGCACAAAGTAAGTGATAAAAGATGTGTTTTTACAAAATAAATGATATAAAATGTGAGGTTGTACAAAATAAGAGGTGATTATGTACAAAATAAGCGCCATGTTTGTAAGTGGGGCGCTATTTGGAGGTGCCATTTTTGCGTACTGTTCTAGTTCGTGAAGCGTTATCTAGAATATACTTGATCGAAGTCTGACTCTCTTGAAATTTTCTAAGCAGGTTGGATAATTATATTAATTAAGTTTATTATTTTTCAAAAATGTTCAAAATGGCGGTGACATGGAAGTTGAAAACGCATTTTTTTATATATTATACAGCTATTTTAAAAAATGTCACAAATGTGAAATCTGTAGCACACAGAGCCACTAATTTACATATTATAAGTAATACTTATGCACAAACCGCCACTCTTTTTAAAACGGTAACTATAAAAGCACTTGTATTAATCTAAGTTGTTGAGGTAGATACTACAACTGTAGATTGTGCTGCATAGGTATTTATTTGACACATATTAGACTGCGAGCACAGTTACGCATTCAATTCAGTTTTTTTGTCACTAACAACAACAGGAACAAAGGCGAGTCTACAAGGCGAACGGCATAACTATTTTACATACGAATTGCTAGCAAAAAAATTCAATACTTAGTATAGTCAAAACTCGGCAACATAACATAGGTAGGTAGGTAGGTAGGTACTACAAAGAACAATTTCTATTATTTGTTTTGATGCCCTAATTCTTCTTCTTATTTTTTTTTAAAAGAGGATGAATAAATTATATGAATCGAATATATATGGTCAAGACACAGAATATATAGTCAAGAGCACCTACTGAATTTATTCTTGTTTTGAGATGGGGCGGGATTTATCGGAAAAGCAAGTCAATTTTGCCCGCCGGTAACGATCAATTGCAATTGACAATTTTCCCGCAAATGACGTACTTTGACGGAAAAATTCATCGTTTACGCGAGCAAATGAAGCGATTGTCAATTGCGGAAAAATTGACAATCGCTTCATTTGCTCGCGTAAACGATAAATTTTTCCGTCAATGAGCGTCATTTGCGGAAAAATTGTCAATTGCAATTGATCGTTACCGGCTGGCTTTAGAACGTTGGTTATTTTGCAGTTAGCTACATTTTTTTGCCTCTAGGGGGGGCAGCTGCCCCTGGCGCCCTTGGCGACGCCCTTTAATAAGACGTTATATGTATGGAGGTCGGCAGACTTGAATAGCATCAACCCTTCTCATATGGGTATCGTTAAAGGCGGAAAAGGACTGAGAAAGAATACATCTATCAATCACCTCTATGGAACAGCAACGTTTTTCCATGAAAATGGTCCATCACTGCGATCTCCAACGCTCCTGCCAACCGTGAAAATTGCGACAACATCCTGTTGCTGTTTATGAAGGGCTCAAAGCAATAACAACGCTTCGTATTTAAATAGCGTGTTTATTATTCTTACATTCTTTGCGATCAATCGCAATTTGTTTTGAAAACTATGAGGACGTTTTCTATTATTTTTCAAACAATCGCCCTAGCTCGTAACTCACAATTCGCCTGCACGTGTTTGTGAATGCATCTACGTAATTTGTTTGATCAATGACTGGTCTATAGGAAATAGTTGTTATTCAATGTCGGTCGCCTGTAAGTAACTCGACGAACGGATTTTCATGGTTAGGGAGAAACACAGTTACTTTTTAAGGCCACATAATGTAGGTTACTTAGCTAATTTCTTTCTATTTAATAGGTACTTATGTACCTTCGATAAATAAAATTAGTCACGTCTCTTTACAATAAACTGTTCACGTAGGTACCTATTCATTTCATTTCCAGAAAAATAATGTTTTCATTAATTTATCCTTTCAAAATACGTCAATAAGTATATTCCGTTGTAAAAGGAAATTACTTATCGAGGGCAACACTCAAAATTCTATACAAAACCTGTTGGAGTTTGATTTCATTTTATTTGAGCTAATTGTGATTCAGTACACGGCAATTGAGTTGTATTGTAAATAAATAGATTTCGTGGCCAATGACGTCATTATTACGCGTGCGTTACTTTCTTGGTCAATGGTAATTAGTACGTTCGTTCAAACCGTGAGCCACCTGTTAAAAAGTTGCTATGACAAAGTACCAAAGCGTTAAACAACTTTCGTTGCTGACCGTACCATCAATAAAACGTGTAAAACAAACCATTATTGTGAAAACGTGACTTGAAATAAGGCGGTTTTTTCATGTGTTACTTTTAAGTTTTGATTTAAATTTTGTTTATCTTGCCTGAAATGTCATCAACATTAAATATTTTTGTAACTTAGGTTAGGTGTTATTTGTTAACCGACTTCAAAGAATTAAAAGGAGGTGGTTCTCAACTCGATATATTTCTTTAATCGTTGTTCACGAGTAACTTCAACATTTTGAGACCGATATTGACCATTATTTTACTGAGGAACGGCCTCTAACTGCCGGAACACAACAATTTTTTAATTGTTGTTATGGCGTCAGACTTAGGTAAGACGGTGGTAGCTAGTCAGGCGGATTTGAAATAAGCCCCTGGAACAGTGCGCCATAGCAAAAATTTTATTTTCACTTTGGCTATAAGCAGTGTCAGTGTATGTACGTGCAGGGGGCAATTGTTTAATTTCAAAATCTATCGCAATCGCTTTCATTTGACAGATGGATGCGACACATTGCTGTTTTTCTTCGGTAAGTTTTTATTTGTGGCAAAAAGAAGTATCAATGTGCGCTATGACGCACTGTTGCAGCACAGGATAAACATTTTTTTGGTGCAGAGGCCGTTCTCTGAGCTCTTATACTATAATATAAGAGCTCAGAGAGCCTCTGCACTAACAACATCACTTTGATGACCTATAAAACGTGTTAGGTACCTATTTTGGCGTGTTCTCAGATAGCCTCACTGTCAATCGACGTCGGTTGCGGTCCGAAAAATAGATTTGGGTAGGGTAAAGTGCCAGTTTCCGGCCGTTTAAGGCAGTTGTTGACTTTGAACAGTTGTAACTTAAATTTAACAAATAGTAATGATCCCAACTATTTTTTATGTTGTTGGATATATCCTTGAGAATTACTTATATTTTTTTTGAAAATTTCTATCAGTCGGTTTTGTCATTAGAAATTATTTTCCAAAAAAGTACGATTTGCCCAGTTTCCGGCCCCCCTGTTCCTATTTCCGGCCCCCCTTTGCCCAGTATACCGGCCGCCTTTCAAAGAACATGACGGCCGGATACTGGGCAAAAGATAAGCTAGCCCAGTAAGCGGCCTGTGACTCCTAATAAAGTTTAAATAAGGTCCATTTTTCTTTGATTTTTGTATGAAATTGAATTTCAGATAATATACTTAACGAGTATTGTCCTATGGCTTGGCTTGTGATGTGAACTATTATTTTTGAGAAAAAAATCGTTGATTGTACTTTTATTTAACATTTACTATTAATTGGAACCTTTATATTGATTCTGGAATCAGCCTTGCAGTTTTTCATATAGGAATAGGAAAATTTATAGAAAATCTAAATCTTCGATTAATAATTTTATTACAGTAATCAAGAAGACATGTCCAACAGCCATTTTTGACGTCCCCACTGCTGGGGCATAGGCCTTCTTTATGGGTGGTAAGGAGGATGGGCCATAACCCACCTCGCGGGCCCAATGCGGATTGGTGGGTGTTAACGACTGCAAATGCAGCCGGGACCTACGGCTTAACGTGCCTTCCGAAGCACGGAGGAGCTCGAGATAATAAATTTTTGATCACCCATCCCATGACCGACCCTTGCGAACGTTGCTTAACTTCCGCAATCGCTGGGCCAGGCGCTGAACAATTGCGCCACCGAGCTCAAGAAGACATAGGTAACAAATAATAATTTAATAATTAACAAAAAAATAGTTTCTAAAGCCGAATGTCAATAGGTCTCTTATAAACAATAACAATAAATATTATGGGTATTATGATAATGACCGGAAGTACGTATAATCAGTAAAAAATATATTATTAATAATCAATAACATTGATTGGTATTCAATAATAATATAGGTATAATAATATTTTTGTGTATTTTTTTCTAATTATAATATATAGATTAGTATTAAAGTGTAGTGTAGAAATAAAGAAGTCTAGCTAATAGGCAAGTCTGCTTAAAAAAACACATCGTTCAATGCAGTAGCGTTCGTTTGAGTAATTCGCTGACATACACTTCGGAAATAACAAGAGACAAATAGGTATTCAGCGAGGGTCAACGACCTGGATGACGGGCACGTCGCCGTCGCTTGTTCACGAGACGCACAATTAATTTTATTAGTAGATAAATTTTAAAGCTGGCCGGTGTACTGGGAGTATTTTGCAGGATAGCCAGTATACCGGCCTCCTAGTGTATACTAGGAGGCCGGTAAACTGGACAAGTACCCAGTAGAACCGGCCACCCTTTTCCATACAAAAAGAAAAAATCAACATCTTATACAAGCACATTTAGGCGGCCGAGTACTGGACACAAAGTACTTTAAAATAAATAAAAAGGGATAGCATTATACATTCTTCTATGGAATCCCTCTTTTAACAAAAAGAGACAAAACAATATATCGAGCTCAGTCCCAGTTAACCGGCCCCCGGCCGGTATACTGGAAACATGTGGTTTCGTTGTCTAGTAAGGCGGCCCCTTGATATTACTAAATATCTGCTTATTAAGCCATATTTAACGTTAAAATAGTAATAAATAACAACATACCTTGAGAACAAACTAAATATTTACTTTTTAACGATGCCCTGAAGGACAATTTGACTATTTGGCAAGAGCTCTCCACTATTTTTTTTTATCTCCACTTGCGAAATCGACCCAGATGCGGTAGGCTTCAACGTGAAACACAAATTATAAAATATTACGTAACGTTTCGCTAGTGGCGTCCATACCATTCGATAGATCGATAACAGTGCTGTCAGGAAAATATCCAAATTGTTAAGAAATTGCCACGAATTTCTTATTTTATTCGAAAAACTGTTGGGGGGCCGGATAACTGGGGGCGGCCGGTTAACTAGGCATATTACCCTACGGTGTAGATTTTTTCAAAATTAAAACTCACGATCTTTTAATCTCGGGTGTAAAGGGTTATATAATAAGTTAGCAACATCAAAGTGATGTTATTATAGAGACAGAGCTATACATCTCGTATAGTGCCATCTCAATCACTTGATCGCTTCGATAAAGTCAAAGTAAAAACTCGTCTTATTTTCCTATCACCCGTTCCAGACTTTTTACGTTTGACAGTCATGTAGGGGGGCAGGTTCACGAACTAATGTGGGTATACCCACCCTAATCGTAGTTACGCTCGTTTATAAGGAGGTAGGTACTTACCCAAGTAAAATTTACACTTAGGCATCGATCAAGAAAATCCTAGATGTCCGGTCAGAGTCTCAAAAATGGCACCTCAAATAGCGTCCCACTTACAAACTGGGCGCTTAATTTGCACAAAGTAAGTGATAAAAGATATGTTTTTGTACAAATTCTATTACGCTTATTAAAATAAGCTTATTTTGTACAAAATAAGTGATATAAAATGTGAGTTTGTACAAACAAGAGGTGATTATGTACAAAATAGGCGCCAAGTTTGTAAGTGGGACGCTATTTGAGGTGCCATTTTTGCGTACTGTTTTAGTTCGTGAAGCGTTATCTAGGATATTCTTGATCGAAGCACTTTGGTAAGTTTTGTTTATTGAAAAAGTATCACGTAAGTACCTATTGCACAAGCTTCAATTTCTCAATCTCGGTCAAATGGAATTGTGTTATAAAAAACATATACGTTGTTCGATAAATTGTTGAGTTGACGTTGTTCAATAATAGAAAGTTATAATGTAGGTAGGTAAGTATTGGTTTTTTAACTTAATAATTTTAAAACTCAATAGTAGTTAGTATGTTTATCCTTACTTGACCTACTTATTTAGTAAAAGCTTTTTCAACACACTTGCTCGTAAAGTGAGCCCTAATACATCGCTTTTAGGGCCATAAACCGAGCTATAACAAACGCGTGCAATAATATATAAAACACTAGTTCGTAATAGAATTAACCCTACAAAGTTAAATTAGTACCTTACTGCAAGTTCTACGCAAGTAAACAGAGCATTCCCAATTTAGCCGGGTAATACAGTTATTTTTTTTAGTAACAACAAAGAGGTTTTATGCTGCTGAAAATTCATATACATTTTTGGAATACATAAATGTGTACTTAAGTCAAACAAATATTTATTATTATCAAAGTATTCATAAGTAATTCACAATATTTTGTTATAAAATTTTAAAATATTTGCATTTTATCACTTAAAATTATAATTTTGAAGTAAGCTGTATGCTCACTCACCCCTTTGTTCGCAAAATATTCTTGCGTTGGGCGTGTAAAAAAAACAAAAAAAAACCTGCGAGCCTTTTCCCATAATTATCATATTTTGTTTTTGTCGTATTTGTTGCTGTGTGGTAAATTACTAGACCGATCGGGATACGTTATTTTGAGGGCATAACCTTCAAAAATTCTAAAGTTTATGAAATAGTGCCTGTCGATACATTGGCATATATAAAGTGTATTTTTGCGTTTTGTGTCACATCTAGCCGATGCATCTTTAGAAATTCAATTATTTGTGTTGGTTATAAATAATTGAACTCAAAACTGTCAAAATTGATAGTATTGTATTTAAGATAGCCTGCTACCATTGATCTAAAACATTTGACACTTATTTTTTAACCAATATATTATTGTAATATTCTTTTGGAGGTACTACGGCAACTATTTAGGTAATAGTCAAATAACAGTATTCCCGTGGACGAAGATGACACAAAAAGTTCATGTACATCGGATACAACTTCGTAATCATCATTAAAGTAAAATTTTCAACTTTAATTTTCTTTTCGTCCGGTAGTGTTAAAAACCTAAATTATTACTTATGCATCCATCCAAAATGACACAAATTCATGTATTAGGCTATGTGAATGGTGCAGAAACTATATACTTACTTACGAAAAAAAAACTAACTTTAATATTTTTGAAACCTAAAAATGTATCCCGATCGGTCTATACCTACTGTGTTTTCTCCTCGCAAATGTGTTGAAAAACGTCGTATGAAACTCGTGAGCTCTTGCTTATTGCACACTCGGCTGAGTTACGCTCTTGCAACCCACAGCCTTGTGTACAATGAACAACCTAAGCTAACTTGTCTCATAATGTACTATTAATTTAAATGACGAATGACAACTGTCATAACATAACAGTTGTCACACCTACCTACGCTACGTCTAACTTAACTTTACAAATCGTTATTTTTAACTTTCTTGTTAAATCAAATTGACACTTATTAATAAGTACTTACATATCTAATTTCTTTCGTAATGTATGTGTGGAAAACCATTTGTTGTAAGCTGATTTTAAAAAAAAAAAAAAGATTGGGTGAAAATTGATATCAAAACCAAATAAGACCTAACATAGGTAGCTTTTGATTTAGAAAGGATTCAATTAAGGATCTCACTCTTTGACTAACTAACTCATAGGTGTTTACATTTACATAACTACTTTCTATTCGAGTCCGCACAAGAATTCGTTAAATTTTGTCGTTTTGATTAGCCTGTTTGACAAATATTTGCTATGTTGGATTTAAATTTAAAATTGTGCGAAACGTTCACATTGTTGAACAATATTTCCTAATCAAGGCGAGGCAGTTCACTTCAATTTAGAATTTTGGTATGTTATTTGGTTCCCTTAGGGTAGTGTGGTAAAACTATGTTTTGCAAGCAAAAAAAAGTTGTGTTACCTGCGTTACGTGAAAAACTGATTTTAGTTCAATTAAAAAACTATGGGCTTTTGATTAGTCGCTACTATAATTTTGATAGTAAGTACCAATATTAAATTTGAAACAATTAAAGCCAAACCACAGCTCCGTATGTCTATTAGTTTTTGAGATATGATGCTTGAAAATAGTACACTCACCGGCACATCTGACCGTTCCACACCGCTATTTTTAATCATACAAATGCCCTTAAATCATAAATAAATGTCCTTAAGGCCAACCAACGAGTACATTCACCTTACACAAGTCAAGATTAATTATAACTATGGAATCCAATCTTGTGTTGTCTTAATTAATGCTTAAGAAATTACCTTGCATAACCTTGATATACTCCGACACAATGATGACGAGTACGTAAACCTGTTTCAAAATTTTTTGCTCCTTAATTTTTTACTGTAATTTAGTAGTTTTTTGCAATGTAAGACTTCGAGAGCGCTGGTTTTCTGTTTTTTTCCTATTAAAAAAAATACTTATACAACCCGTAAGTTACTAAGTAAGTATAGACTTATACAGGTTAAGGTAAAAAAAAAGGTTTATGTACTTAGTGTAATATAATAATTTTGGAAATAATATCTCAAAGTACATTACATAAATTTTTAAATACTTACTTGATATTACTCAGGTAAGATAATTTAATAAAATATATTTGCATAAATATGATATTATTATACCTACTTACTTACCTACTTAGGTACCTACATTGACATCTATACTTAGTTCCAAATATTTAGCCAAAATGCAATGGCAATGCAACAGCTTGCAAAAGTCAACTTCTGCACGCTTTATCCCTGTATTTTAAAATTATTTTGCAGCACTAAAATTTTAAGCATTGTATAAATATGAAATAAAATATTATGAAAAACATAAGAAATCAACGCAATGAGACGAGAGACCACAACACAACTGAAACCGAAATAAAAATGGAATAAAGTTAAGTTTTTCCTGTCTCATTTAGGATATAATTAATTAATTGATTTATCAGCTGTATTTACTTGTGTCTCCAAGCCACTAAATAATATTAAAAGTAAATAAAGAAATTGCAAAATTGAATTTAAATTTCATTAACTAAAGATTTTTCGGTTATTCGCCAGTGCATTTAAGAAAGCATAAGCGCTTACCTTCACTCGGTGCATTTTCACCGACATCCATTCCATCATAAACAACAATAAAATTCACTTAACACATAAAGCAGTCACGAGCAGCGATCGAGAAGCTATCGCGACGTCCTGCGCGCGCGCATACAACTCCGAAACTAAGTAAGAAAACCAACCAACCCGATCGATCGATGCAAATGTTTGGCAATTATTTATTTTGTTTTGGTTTTGAACGTTTATACACGTTGTTCTGTAACATACAAACTCGATAGATCTTGATTTTGCAACATTATATGTTCGATTCGAAGGTTCAATGAAATGGACTTTATCAGTTATCAAAGGAAATTGCAACCGTAAACGAAAGAAAATTGAAAGGTCGTGTTTGCAGAGGGAATTTTCTTATGCTAAGATCTAACACCAAGATATACTTAAGACAATTTTTATTTATCGAGAATTGGATTTTTAGTGTTGGGTGTAACTGTAACTCTAATAAAAACCTTACTTTATTCGGCTGTCGAGATTATCTAATATGCTTATAAGTACTCCTAGAATAGCTAATTTTAGAAAGTCGTATCAGGATTTTCCTGAACAGTATTTTATAATGGGTTTAAAACCCACGTTTCTTGAAGAGGATTTGTGGGGATTTATTTATCTATTTTAAGTTTAAGTAATACTTAAACGTAAGTTTGTTATGTGACTGCAGCACACATTATACCTACGCCCGTGTGGTGGTTATTTATTACCCATTCTTCTTATCCATCCATAGGGAAGGTCTAAGACCCATCAGTAGGGACATCTAAATAGCTACTTAGGTAGGTACCTACTTTATAACATTTTAAGACATCTTATTTTTTCGTTCTCATCCAAAAATCAAGAGCAGTGCGATTATTTTACATGCGATTTCGCTGCCAATCTTCGAATTTCTGACAGGTGTAATTTATCCAATACTGAGTCAATACGTTATCATAGATTCCAAAGAGTTTAACCAGTAATGGAAATAAGATAGCGTATATAGTAGCTGTACCTACCTAACTACCTAAAATGGCATCGGTATTTGGATGTCAATCAAGGTGTACCTATCTAAAAGCCGTCTTTACCTTAAAACCTGATTGTACACCTACCATTAATTTAATATTTTTTAACGAGTTATAAACTGACTTAATGAGTTTCTGATTAACCAATTTAAGTATAGATTTATTGTGATTGTTTCTCGTGTTACAAACCAAATTACATGTCAATCTCCTTAAAAATCTTTTAAAAATGAATGGAATGAAAAGATTTTAAACTTAAACGTTGACCTTGACTTAAAAGCGCTTTAACTTTCATAAAAATCGCTAAAACCAGTCGGATTACAGTCACATAATTATGCTAAAAATAAAATACACAAGGAAGTATCAAACTTGCAAAACCAGAGTTTTTGACTTGCTAAATTAAAATAAACAAATTATGTTTTCAATCGAACAATGGAATTAAGTAATTATAGTTTTTCTCACGCTAAGATGAATACATAATGCCTTTATTTAATATATATACCTAATGCTTGTACAGCGGATGTATTTGTTACACACTCGTGAATCTCAAATGAAACACTACGTAAAACACTGTGTAACTATAAAACTATTCAATAACAACCAATAATGGGACATAGATAGGCCTTGCCCGTTCTGTGGGAGCATGTTTGCCATCAACTCCAACTCTAGCAGCCTGCAGTGCAGGCCTGACAAAGATTTACGATAATTTGACGCAAATTCGTTGTTTAATTTACTTGATATTGAACCTTATTCGTGAGACAATAGTGTCACGGAGTGGGACGGACATCGTCCGCTTGTCACGATTGTTTTTACAGCAGCAGCTGATGGTGTTCGGCCGTTCTCATTGGAATGCGTTGCTGTCCATTTTTCTGGTCCACGGAGAAGGAGTGCTAGATACCTCTCGGTCATTGGTAATTTTAACAACTCCCCGTGTGAAAGGTTGATGTTATTCTACTCTGCCGGATGACACACAGAATATTGAATACCTAGCAATAAGTACTTAGTTATCACTATTTTTGGAGCTATCTTTCGTTTTCATCGGGAATATAACTGCAAAATTTAAAGTTAGGTAAGTAGTTATTAATAATTGGGTTTTGTGTTTGATTCTGTTATTTGCAATAACATCATTAGGACATCGTTTCGTGCCATCTTCATATTGAAGTTTGGCGGTCAGTAGACAATAGTTTTTGCGATCCCTTGTAGCATCTTTTAACTGACGGTGGCCAAGTCCAATGGACTGGACTTTCGACGTCGTCCAGCCATTTGCGTCTCGGACGTCCCGGACCTCTCTTTCCCGGAATTTTGCCTTCGAGGATTTTAGCCGCGGGAACTCGTACAAGGATCTATCTGCATGTGTTCGAAAAAGGGACCTTACGTCATATGACTGTGGACATCAGTTCTCTTTTGCAGTCTGCTTTCTGTAGTGCTTTGGCGTTAGATGTAACTAGTCCAAGGGTTTAAACATTTTAGTAGAGTTCACATCTCAAACGCTTGCAAACGGTCACATGTATGTAGGTACAACATGAAAAGTGCAATAAAGAACTTGAACTTTCATACGTTAGTACTATTATATATTCTGTGCTTTCATTCCATAATCCATATTCAGTCTAATAAGTTTTACTTGGGGATTTATAATAACACACTCATGAACATTATGTGACGGCATACCAAAAGGATAACGGGACGTTATTCCCCTCCATTCAGTTATGAATGGAGCGGAATAACTACTAATCTGTTAAGACGTAAAATGTTTACATGAATCGTCATCGTCAATGGCCACCAGACAACTGGCACGAGGACGTCCACGTCATTTCGCGTTCTGTTATATCCGAAAATTGTATCCCAAATTGCTGAATCTACAGTTTTATGCTGATGCGGCAATTTGGGCACCCACGACTATCGGTGACTGCCTCTTCGAGTCAGTCTACCTATATCCCGCGACTAGTGTGGTTGTTTCCGAAAACCTAATTAAAAATTCACTGTTTTGAAGGACAATTAAATTTCTTTTCACAGCTTATAATTATTTCCTTTTTTTAAAAAGACTCCTAAGTTTTCCGGCATAACAAGTGGTGGCAGCTCAAGGGGATATTCAGTGATCCTCGGAACGCCTCAAAATAAAAGAAAGTACTTTCTAAATTATAAAGTGAAAAAGAAAAGTGTCCAAAGTGAAAAAGAAAAGTGTCCAAAGTGAAATAATCCGGGTAGACTCCATCCATTTATCTTCATTAAATTTACGCCGAGATTCATCAATTGTCCCTGGTTCCGGAAGCTGACGGTGCCTGTGTATCCCTGTGGTCTGCAGGAATCCTTTTCCTGACATCCTGATAATCAAGAAATCATCCAAATGAAACTACAACTTGTTTTGTGAGTGATCTAATTAATTAATTATCAGTGCCGTGCATTCTCCGCGCTATCTCCTTGGCCGTGAACTGTGTTTAGACTATACGCCTACGTACTTCCGTCGCCTTATTCCAACGCTACTTAGTTGCAAGTGTTTAAGAATATTACAACTTATAATTTTAAGCACATTATTAACAACATTTTAGTTATTCTTTGGGTAAACTTTTAAATTTAAATTCTGTGTTATTCTCTTTTGTCCTTTTAAAACCCAAGATGTCTAAAGCAGAACCTAAAAAAGAAGTAAAAGACGCGAAAGATCAGGAAACTCCCTTAAGTGTTATTTTAAAATTCATTAAGCCTTTTGACGGCTCCCGAAATAAACTAAATGCCTTCTTGACAAATTGTGATAATGCCATTTCTCTTGCGTCTCCACAACAGGAAGACATCATTTTTAAATTTATCTTGAGCCAGTTGGAAGATAAAGCCGAAAGTGCATGTTCCATTAAAGATTTCGACTCCTGGAATTCTCTTAAAGAATTCCTAAAGAATCAATTTGGCGAGCGGAAACACTACGCCCACCTATTGACCGATCTACAAGAATGTAAACAAGGTACCGAATCCGTAAACCAATTTTCGTTAAGAGTAGAGACATGCTTATCAAAATTATTAACGGAAGTGACAATTTCAAATTCAAAGAAAAGTGAACTCGCGGGAAGGTTGGCCGCGATGGAAGAGTTAGCACTTCACACATTTACCTTGGGACTACATCCTCGGCTTTCCAACATCGTCAGATGTCGCGATCCTAAAAACCTCAATGAGGCAATTAATCACGCTATTTCTGAAGAAAAGATTCAACAATTTTCCTTCCGAAATAACAATATTAATTCTAATAATACCAGACCTAGAACACCTAATCCATTGATTCACAATCAAAGACTTCCATCTAGGCCAAGCTACACCTACACTAATAATAATAATCAAAATCCACCTAGAGACCAACCATTCTGCAGATATTGCAAAAAGGTAGGTCATCTTCTTGAAAATTGCAGACTTCGCCAATATAATAATAATAACAGAAGATTTAATAATGGTAGCCAACCATTTACTCCTGCTCAGCCTCCCACTTCGAATTTTAGACCAAGGACCTTTCCTCATGTGACCTTCCTTGAAGAAGGCCAGAATCAAGATCTTGACCAAAACCAAGTCGATAATAATTATTTAAACTATTAAGTGTCCCGTCAAGGTGTCGCACGGGACAAAGTCCAGTAAACATTGTCGACACCACTCCACCAAACACAAGTCCTTTCTCCTCGTCGACCCATGGACAGGGTAACCAGCCCCAAACTCGTGGTCGCTCCTCTTTGACCCATGGACAGGGTAACCAGCCCCAAACTCGTGGTCTCTCCTCGTTGACCCATGGACAGGGTAACCAGCCCCAAACTCGTGGTCGCTCCTCTTTGACCCATGGACAGGGTAACCAGCCCCAAACTCGTGGTCTCTCCTCGTTGACCCATGGACAGGGTAACCAGCCCCAAACTCGTGGTCGCTCCTCTTTGACCCATGGACAGGGTAACCAGCCCCAAACTCGTGGTCTCTCCTCGTTGACCCATGGACAGGGTAACCAGCCCCAAACTCGTGGTCTCTCCTCTTTGACCCATGGACAGGGTAATCAGCCCCAAACTCGTGGTCTCCCCTCGTTGACCCATGGACAGGGTAACCAGCCCCAAACTCGTGGTCTCTCCTCTTCGACCCATGGACAGGGTAACCAGCCCCAAACTCGTGGTCGCTCCTCGCCGACCCATGGACAGGGTAACCAGCCCCAAACTCGTGGTCGCTCCTCGCCGACCCATGGACAGGGTAACCAGCCCCAAACTCGCGGTCTCCTAGAACAGAAAGATAATACAATTAATAATCCTAATCCTAATCAAATATATGAAATAATAATAAGAGAAAAATACTTACCTCATATTAAAGTTGAAACCTCGGCCAGTGAAACACCACTTACCTTCCTGATAGATTCTGGTGCATCCGTTTGTGTGCTGAAAAAGAAAAGTTTGACAAATATGCCGCTACTTAATGATGACAAGATAGCAGTAAAAGGAATCGACACTAAAGATGAAACCATTAAAAGCCTCGGTTGTTTTGAATTAAAACTCCACCTTGACCAAAAACTTAATATTGTTCATAAATTTCATTTATTCGAGAATATTAACTTACCTTATGATGGTATTATCGGAACTGATCTTTTGATGCAACACGGCTGCAAAATAAATTACAGCACAGACTTATTAGAAATAAACGAACACAAGATAAAATTATTATTTAACCAACCAGTCTATATTATTCAACCACGTACAGAAACAGTAATTGAATGTACAGTAAAAAATCCAGAATTACAAGAAGGTATCATACTAGATCAACATATCTCTGAGTCTCTCTTAGTATCCAATTGTGTAGTTAAAGTAAAACCCAACAACAGAGTTAATATATCCGTTCTTAACGTTTCCGAGAGTCCAATATCTATAAGTTCTAACCTTTTACTCACAATATATCCAGTAGAAGAAGAAAATTTGTATTTGACAAATCCTGAGAGGAGTGCATCAGAGAGAACAGAAGAAGTTCTAAACTTACTACGCGTGTCGCACTTAAATAACGAAGAAGCCAGTCATCTCTTTGGTGTTTGCGTTGAATATTCTGACATATTTCACTTAGCAGACGAAAATCTATCTTCTACTTCTGCTATTCAACACGAAATTTCAACCAGTTCCTCTATACCTATAAATGTAAAATCCTACAGGTTCCCAGAAGTCCACAAGGAAGAGGTCAAATCTCAAATTGAAAAAATGTTACAAGAAAAAATTATCCAACCATCTGTTTCCCCCTGGTCTTCACCCATTTGGGTCGTGCCAAAAAAAATAGATGCTTCCGGAAAAAGAAAGTGGCGCATCGTAGTGGATTACCGGAAGCTTAACGACATAACTATAGGAGAGTGTTACCCTATACCTCAAATCAACGAAATTCTAGACCAATTAGGAAAGAGTAAATATTTTTCGACCCTTGATCTGGCATCGGGCTTCCACCAGATTGAGGTGGCGCCACAAGATATACCCAAAACGGCATTCAGTGTCCCTGAAGGACACTTTGAGTTCACCAGAATGCCGTTTGGGCTCAAAAATGCACCAGCGACATTTCAAAGACTAATGAACACTGTCCTATCCGGCCTTCAGGGTATGCAATGCTTCGTTTATCTTGATGACATTGTCATTTATTCCTTCGATTTGGAAACACATATCAAAAAGTTGCGTAATGTCTTTGAACGTATGAGAAAATTCAACCTTAAGCTCCAACCCGATAAGTGCGAGTTTCTTCGCAAAGAAGTTACTTATTTAGGGCACACCATTAGCGAACAAGGGCTAAGACCCAATCCCGAAAAAGTCAAGGCAGTGAGCCAATTTCCTGTTCCTAAATGTCAAAAGGATATAAAATCATTTTTAGGCCTAGTTTCATACTACCGTAGATTCATCCAAGATTTTTCGGGCATAGCCAAGCCGCTTACGAATCTTCTAAAAAAGATGTACTATTTGAGTGGAATAACCAACAACAACTTGCATTTGAACAGTTAAAAAATAAATTAGTAACTGCACCCATCTTATGCTATCCTGATTTTACTGTTCCATTTATACTCACCTGTGACGCATCAAACTATGCAATTTCAGCGATATTGTCACAAGGCGAAGTAGGAAAAGACCGTCCAGTCGCTTACGCGTCCAGAACGTTGAACAAATCAGAACTAAATTATATGGTAACAGAAAAAGAATGTCTAGCCATTATTTGGGGAACTAAAATGTTCCGACCATATCTTTATGGTCGCAAATTCAAAATAGTCACTGACCACAAGCCTCTTAAATGGCTTTTTAACCATAAAGATCCCGCTTCAAAACTTATTAGATGGAGGTTAGAGCTAGAAGAGTACGAATACGAAATTGTGTATAAAAAGGGTAAAACAAATTGCAACGCAGACGCTCTGTCTAGATACCCTGTAAACCCAATACAAAATGAAATACCTACCGGAGAAAGAAATCCTGAAAATCCATCCGTTACATCAGAAGCTGAAGTTGTCCCCGCCGGTGACGCCGCCATTGGTGATCCTAACATTCCTAACCTAAATGATGTCGATATTCCGCCTATAAATCCTGAAAGTCCTGGCCTGATTGACTTACCTGAACTCCTAAACTTACCTGGTGGATTTAATCTCCCCGATGATTTCGAAATTCCCGATGACTTCGATGCAATTCCGCCTTTGACTCCTCCAAGTAGTCCTGGCGATGAAGACACGTATTCCAAATGCCTGAAAACATTGAATAGTAAAACGTTTAACTCTAACGCTAAAATTGAAGAACACAATGAAAATTTATTAAAGACTGATGTAAAAAATATAGTTATACCTACATCTTTAGACCTTGATGAGTCTAATCATTATGTATCAGAAATTATTGCTAATGGTCTATTATCTAAAGAATCACTCTCCAAAGAAAGAGAATTAAATTCCTTTTTACCATTTGAAAATGAGAACATTAATTACTTTCTTCTTTTCGTTAAAGTCCATTATTTCGATAAAAGTAGCTATGAAGATCTCTTCAAAAGTCTAAAAAATTTAAAGGTTGAATTATTATCAAGAAACATCTTGGAATTCGCTATAACTGACTTTCGCAACCAATTTGATACTCACAATTTCATAAAAATATATAATATTATCATGTATTTATTCCATAACACAGGAATAACGGTTCATATATATAAAAATACTATTATTTACCCGAGTACCAGCGAAGTTCCGAGAATCCTTAAAGAAAATCACGACATACCCATTTCTGGTCACTTAGGTAGTAACAGAATGCTAAGCAGAATCCAAGAAAAGTACTATTGGCGTAACATGCGTAGTGACGTAGAGAATTATGTACGGAAATGTGAACAATGCCAAACAAATAAAGCTTTGAGAAAAGTTAACCGAGCTCCAATGCAAATAACTACAACATCAACACAACCATTTCAACGGGTCGCATTAGATATTGTAGGCCCCCTACCCGAAGCCGGTGGTAACAAACTTAAATATATCTTAACAATCCAAGACGACCTGACTAAATACTCTGCCGGTTACCCAATGCCAAATGCAACGGCAGAAGAAACTGCCGAATGTCTTATCCATTTTATTTCTCAATTTGGCATCCCAAAAACTATCTTGACTGACCAAGGCACTAATTTCACAGCAGAGCTTTTCAAGCAAACCTGCTCATTTCTCAAAATAAAACAACTTTGGTCAACTCCATACCACCCACAAACCCAAGGTGCCTTGGAAAGGAGCCATTCGACTTTGAAAGAATATCTCAAATCTTTCGTCGATGAAAATCAAAGTAATTGGCCCCGCTACGTCTACACAGCAATGTTAACATATAATACTACCGTCCATAGCACAACCAACTACACTCCATACGAATTACTCTTCGGGCACAAGCCCTTTATTCCCTCTTCTGTTTATGACACTGCTTTAGATTCAACATACAGCGATTATGTTCGTGTTTTACAACAAAGACTGCAATTTTCAAGAGAAAAGGCTATTGAAAATATATTAAAATCCAAAACGACGTCAAAAACTTATTATGATAAACGGTCAAGTCCAGTAAAATATAAAACAGGAGACATGGTCTATGTTAAGAATCATCTGCGTCTCCGTAAAGCATTATCTCCAGTATGGAAAGGCCCCTATAAGGTCGTTAAAATCAACGGCAACAATACACTTACCCTACTTATGAATAGAAGACACGTTAAGTATCACTATGACGAAGTTAAGTTGGCAGAAGTTAATGTTTAAGTAGTAGTAGTTAAAATAGGGTTTAAATATAGACATAAATAAATAAGTAAATAGAATATAATTATATTAATATCGTATTTCAGAGTCGCTGTGGCAGGTTTTTGCTGGGTAATGTCCCAAAGTATTCAAGATTATGTCCAACAGATAACATCAGGTCCTGGAATACATTTTGATTATTTAGGTACTGTTAGAGTTAAGAATAATAGGTTAAATGTCGTAATGCCCATAGACATTTCACATTTTAATATACATCTAGATAATATAAATTTAGCTTTAAGAACAGTTAAATCCCTATGTGAGCAAGCTAGAATTATGAAAGACATGGAATGTATAAATATTCTGGATCCACTAACAACACAATATCATGATATAATAAAACAGTTCGACTCAATTTCTCATTTGCTAGAGAATAGGATGAAACGTGGCGCTTGGATAGGAGGAATAGGAAGTATTATTAAACAAATATTCGGTAACCTAGATGAAAATGATGGGCTAAAATATAATGAAGCAATAGAAATAATACAAAACGACCAGCAAAAGTTAGCATCGCTAATGAAAAAGAATATCTTAGTTACTTCTTCTATAATTTCTTCTTACAATAAAACCTTACACCAAATAAAAACAAATGAAGTAAAAATGTATCAAGCTATTGAGAAACTTACCTTGAAACTTAAAAATATAACTGATGTCTTCAATGTTCTGGAAACGCAATCTGAAATAAACTTTATATTTAATAGTCTAGAAACAGCACTACTTACCTTATCTTTCCAAATAGAAGATGTAACTGACGCCGTCATGTTGACCAGTCAGAACATTATTCACCCATCAGTAATAACACCTGCAAAACTACAAGAAGAACTAACTAATAATTATAAACACCTTCCAAATAATTTGCAACTACCAATCCAATTAGATATTAATACTATAAACGTTATCCAAAGAATATCTAACGTATTGTGTTATTATGTAAAAAGTAAAATTGTATTTATATTACAAATTCCTTTAGTTACTATCGATGAATATAAGTTGTTCCAAACTACATCTTTGCCTGTACCCCATAACGTTAACGAACTAAATAGTTTTAGTCTTATAATTCCGAATGCAAAATATATTATACTTAGTAAAGATAATACTAAATATAATACCTTACAAAATTTAATAAAATGTGATGTACTGTACCCTAGCAATTATATTTGTGAAACACCAAGTTTATATGTGTCTGACGTAAAACCTAGTTGTGAGAGTGATTTATTAATAAAAGTAGTTAACAAAATCCCGAATGAATGTAAAACAAAATTTATAATTGGTAAACTAGACTTATGGCAACCAATATCAAATAACAAATGGATTTTTGTTCAATCAAATTCCGTAAAACTAACTTTAGATTGTTTAGATAAGAAATCCTTTGAAATTAACATTCGAGGAGTTGGAATTCTGTCATTGCCGAAATATTGTACCGGTTACACTAAAAGTACTGTATTATTTACCCAGAGTGATATTTTAAATATCACTTCACCTGTATTCTTTACAGAATTTAGTCTTATAAATGATACATGTTGCAATTTAAACAAACTCCACTCTGTAATGGAAAATTGGCATTTAGAAAAACTAAAAAACATTGAACTTAAAGATATTAATTTAGAAAATAACAAGTTGAAAGATATTGTAATAGATATAGATAAAATACAACAGAGCCCACACATTGTAAAATACAGTACTCATTACTCTGTTATAACTATAGTGATAGTATTAGCTATAATAAGTTTTATGTTGTATAAAATAAGTGTTCTCTTTTGTAAACGCGGAAACAACCATCCTATCAGTAATAGTGTTTTATTTAGAAAAGAGAAAATTGCTAAAACATCCGAATCAGAATCAAATCTCGATATCCCCTCATGTTCAGTCAAAATTATGAAATAGATTTGTAAAGTTTCAATAAACTTCGGAAAACTAACCCGAAGTTTATTCTTAAAGGGGGAGGTGTTATATCCGAAAATTGTATCCCAAATTGCTGAATCTACAGTTTTATGCTGATGCGGCAATTTGGGCACCCACGACTATCGGTGACTGCCTCTTCGAGTCAGTCTACCTATATCCCGCGACTAGTGTGGTTGTTTCCGAAAACCTAATTAAAAATTCACTGTTTTGAAGGACAATTAAATTTCTTTTCACAGCTTATAATTATTTCCTTTTTTTAAAAAGACTCCTAAGTTTTCCGGCATAACAGTTCGACGTCGACGTCGACGCACTTTTCCCGTAGCGTACACAGCACTGAGTAGGTACCTACTACGAGTTTTGACTCATTTAAATGAATAAATATTGAAGCATTGCAGCATTGCTCCGATCCGATTCCAATACGAGTAGCCAAGACACATGGAAAAACAAAAGAACGACGGCAGGTAGGTACCGCATACGTACACCTGGGTGTTCTGGAAAAGGTCTGGACCTCAGAAAATATAGATACCTACTTAATTCGTTTTCCAAATTTCCCTAGCCGGAAATCGAACCAGGGACCTCGAAGATGTATGTAGGTATGACTCTATGAAAACCGGTGTACAACTCTCTTAATTGACCACGGAGGTAGTTCATTTCCTACACAGGCACACACACGCATACACACACACCATTATGAAGGAAGCGAGAAATGGACAATAAGTATATTTTTACAAGAGAACTTTAAAACAATTGTTTTTCCAGTAGTCACAAGGATATAATTTACAAAGGGCAGTCTCAGTGAACCCAAAAATAATACATTTGCGTTATTTATCTACCGATGAAAGACTTTTATTTAATTTCAACTTGAATAATATTAAGACTACAATTCACGACATTGTTGGAGGTCGTTTGGAGGAGGTGAATACGCAGCAGCTGCGATATGCAAACAAAATCCTAATAAGTAGGTACCTACAGTAAGTAATTCTGCGATGAAATAAAAAAAATCGTAGGTAACTATAAACAGTGGTGTCTGATTGAGATGCTAAGAAACGAGAAACTGCAATCATTCATGTTGAAACAATGAGGAGCTCAGTGGCGCAGTGGTATAGTGCTTGGCCCAGCGATTTCTCAAGGGTCGGTCATGCATGGCATGGGTGACCAAAAATGTATTATTCCGAGCTCCTCCGTGCTTCGGAGCTTATAGTCGAGTGAAGATACGAAAATCGGACTCATGCTCCATAGCCCCCGGGGGTCAGTTTAATATAAAAAAATAAAAAATATTTATATTGATTTTGGAGGCAATGGCCTACTATTTATAGGGGTCAGAAGGGAATAAAAAAGAAAATTATTAAAATATTAAACTGCCCCCGGGGGCAATGGAGCATTAAGTCGAAAATCGTATTTTTAACCGTAAAATAATCAAGATCATTTATGAACCTTCAACATATATTTTTATCTGCTCAAAATAAAGAATATTTGAATGTTTATCGTTTAATCAAAAAAAATTGTTTAAAAAACAAAAAACCGACTTCAAAAAACCTGCCTCTAAAAAAAGGAAGAAATAATATACAAATCATTATATACGCATTATCATTGTTATAATAAAACACGTCAATTGAAGTCGGGTGGGGCTTTTAGAATAAAAAAGGAAGATGTTCTCCAGCCCCACCCGACTTCAATTGACGTGTTTTATTATAACAATGATAATGCGTATATAATGATTTGTATATTATTTCTTCCTTTTTTTAGAGGCAGGTTTTTTGAAGTCGGTTTTTTGTTTTTTAAACAATTTTTTTATTTTTTTATTTTTAGTGTAAGTACCTTCTGCATTAGGTAGTGTAGGTATATTATTTAGGTAGAAAAATCGGCTCAGCCAAACGTGAGATAATCGCGGAGAAACATACATACATACAAACTGAAACTTACCTCCTTTTTTTGAAGTCGGTTAAAAAGACTACACAACGGTATCCCTTCCTCAACAAAAAAAATCATCTAATTCGGTTCATAAATAACAAAGATGTCAAGTTAGTTGATTTAATATCATAGTATTTTCAGGATTACTTGTAAACTACTGAACCGATTTGAAAAAAAAATAAATGGGACCATCTCGCAAGAAAACTCAATCGAACAAAAAAAAAATTATCGAAATCGGTCCATAAATGTCGAAGATACGCGCGAACAACGATAAAAAAAAAAAAAAAAAAAAAAAAAAAAAAAAAAAAAAAAAAAAAAACATACAATCGAATTGAGAACCTCCTCCTTTTGATGAAGTCGGTTAAAAATAGGCCAATTTCGAATATACTGGCCTTAAGCCGTTGGTCCCGGCTGCATTTGCAGTCGTTAACACCCACCAATCCGCATTGGGCACGCGTGCTGGGTTATGACTTATGGCCCATCCTCCTTATCCACCTATAACCTATATTTGTTATCCCTCGGGAACAATACTTGCGGGATGAAAGGTACCCTATGTCCTTCTCTGCCTATCCCTGAAAACGTTTTGTAAAAAATTCATGATACCGTTTCTACACTTACTTCCAAGCTGTAACTTACTAACGGCCGTACTCAGAGACGTCAATTAAGTTAAATGTTTCATTAAAATTGTTGCTACCTCTTTCTTTTCCATAGTGATAGTACACGACGACACGATACTTACTTAATGAAGCATTAAACTTAATTGACATCTCACAGTGCGGCAGTAAGTGGTTTAGCTTCGGACGGAAACCGTACCTACCTGGTAGGTATACCTACCTATCCTCAATTTAGGCCAGTCACATAAAGTCGGAGTAGAATTACTCTGTCATAGTAACAAAACAATAATTGAAATGGCGTCCTTTACCTGTTTGCCGGTCATTAAGTACCTATACATTCATGATCATTCATTGCATGACTGATTGAAGTGGTAAATCCTACTACTTATAGGATGTCCCAAAACTTTACCACACGGAGTAGGGAAAAAAAGTAGGTAGGTACCTACGTAAATATTGAAGGTAGGAAATTTTATTAGATTTTAAAAATTATTGGAACTGCTTTCGAAGATTTTTAAAAAATAACCAGAAATCGACTTGGCTTTCTAACTAGGTATTACCTGGGATTTTTTTTCTTGAATTACACAGTATCTTAAAGTTAAATTTAAATCCAAGATTTATTTAATTTACAATAAGACAAAATATTGCCTGGCAAAATATTTGATCTCTGGGTGCCTGGAGGCACCCGCGATGCTTGACGGTATAAATTTCTCGCGGGTGTCTGGGGGAACCCGTGGGGCTCAATAGGTTATTTACGTGGTCGCTTTCCCGTTTCTCTTGCGTTTTCAACACAGACCATACAACATAGCTCCATCGGACGTCCCATGCCCTATCTAACCTATCTTTTCAAAAAAAATCAAAAATTGTATGGCAGAAAGGTAAAAGGAACAATATTGTATGCGTTGATGCAAGATGAATTGAAAGTTGAAGCGACTCAGTGAAGACAGTTTAGTTAATTTATTTATTTAGGACAACCAACACAATAACCGCTATTTACATTCATTCAATACAACAAAAAGTATGCTAGAGGTTACATACAGCGCTATCGTACCTACTTACAGGTTGCCACGGCATGCACTAAAAATTAAGCTATTAGTAAGAAAAACTAACTACCTACTTAATTACTAACTAATTAAAATATCAAAAAAAAAAATTAACCAGTTATATACTATATGAATGACTACTTACAGTTTTTGTTTGTTAAAAGGGTTAAGTAAACAAAAAAGAACAAAAAAGAAAAAGAAAGTGGAAAATAAGTTTTGGTAGGTAGGGTACCTACCTACCTATAAGGTATTCAAATTGATTCCGATTCAAATTGATTTACTAAAAATAACCGACGAAAAGTTCCGTGGTAATTCTCGTTTGCATTGCGTCATCGAAAATAATAGTTTAGGTAAGTAGGTACCTACATACCTACCTATAAAATTGCCGATTTGTATAGAGAATTTTCAAGAGTTGCATTTTTCAAACTAGCATTTTCTTTGTTCATTTAACAACCGTGAACACTCATGTAACAAAACTTTTATGTAGTAGGTACTTACTAATGCTTGGGGGTCAAGTCTGCTAATGTTATTGTCAAAATCGTGGTTCAATGGTGTTTGAATGGTAATGCTTTTTGACACAGTTCTTGTTTATTAAACCCAAAATCGAGACACAATGTGTTTCCGTTTTGAGTTTAAGAAACACAGTTTTGGGTTTTCAGAAACAAGAACTGTGCTAAAAAGCATTATCATTCAAACACCATTGAACCACGATTTTGACGTTAACATTATTAGCAGACTTGACCCCCAGTTAGTATGCTAACTTATTCCGTTTAGGATAAGCGATAAAAATAAGTTTTGGCTAAGTTACCCTTTTGTTACTTACAAAAAAGAGTCACTTTCATGATTTTTTTAATGTTAAAAAGCTAAAATAAGGACTTTAATTTTACTGATAGTTTGACATTAGCACAGAATATATAATGACATTAGTCAATATAATATCAAGATGTTGTTAAATGAGGAGGTATTTAAAATTATAAACGTTATTATTTTCTCTGTACCTACTTATGTGACAGGGGTTGGTAAACTTTTTCGAAGAGAATTGTTTTTTTTTCGATAGCACAAGTTTGAAGAATAAAGAAAATAATATTATGATTTTTTTATTTTACCTTGTTAACTAAATATATTTTTTATATTATTATCGCGATAAAATATCAAACATACGGCTGAACACGAAGTTCCTTTGCATTTACTGATTTAAAAAACTGATTGACAGATTTGACAGGTGACAAAGAGTATTTCATACCTTTGTTTTTTTTTTTGTTTTGAGCAACAACATAGAAAGTCTTTGGAGCAAAGGCATAACCTACGGCCGTAATAGTGGTTTATTGTACTATGCTGTAAATTAAAAATTTAAATTTTTATTTAAATTAAAATGAAGCATTATAAAAATTCCGCAATTTGTTATTCCTGACTCCAAAGCCAAAAGCTACCAGAAAATATATAATTCACAACAGTTTTGGAAAAGTTTACCAACCCCAATACAAAGACCATTTTAAAGGGTCATAGGGAAAGTTCCCTTTTCGGATTTGTCCTGACTTTGTCATCCTGGTTTATTCCCGAAATCCAGCTCGCTAAATCTATCAGACTCCGAATATCGAATCCGAATTTCCATCTTTGTTTGCATTACGGAAGTAACTGCATATTCAAGTTTGTAAATATCGTTACTTTATGGCTGTTACAGCTGATAAGTTTCTTGCGCCCGTTCTCGTCAGCTAAAAAAAGTCTGGAACGGGTGGTAGGAAAATATAGACGATTCAAAAGTACTTAATAATAAAGTTTGTTTGAATAAAGCTTATTTCACTTTGACTGCGCTGTGCAAATTTTCATACCTTTTGTGTTTTACGTTACTTTCCCAATATGGGCCCATCCATCCATTATTCCCTAATAAAAATGTTCAATTTTCTTTTCATAATTTAGATAGATAGATAGATAGATAAATTGTTTATTTGTTGCAATACACATAGAAACATCAGGTAGTACAAGAATAACATATACGAAAAAAAACAAAAAACAAACAATGAAAACTTAACTAATGATAATGCGGATGTGCCTATGTGCAGCAGCAGCAAACAGGAACACAAGGCAAAAATGGCAGAAAAGTATGCACTGGCCCGACCCCAAATAAATTGGATATGATAATAAAGTGCATATTTTGTGTTTTTTGCACTTCAATGTCCGGAAATGAAACGCAATCAAATTTATATTGTTGTCCGGCTGCATGCGCCCGCGGGCGTTGATTTGTTTATCTCAAAGAAGTTGGAGATACTTACAATACAAGTGAATAAACCGAAATATCTTACACTCTTCGAGGATAAATAACTTTGTAAAGAAATTCCTCCGAGCCCAAATCACACAATTATTCACAAATAAAATTTGAAATGTGTTTGCAAATCCGACTTGTAAAACCGGATTGCCTGACCAAATGGAATTAGTTATATTCAACCGTTGCTTTGAGCATTTTATTTAGGTAACTAGGTAGGATATGTTGGTAAGTAGGTACCTACTTAATTAATTAATAAAATCACAGAATTATGGTAAAATCCACAAAATGCTCTACAGCTGTGTATACTTACCACAGACTTAAGTACTTAGGTAGGTACTTATTCATCTTAATCTGAATATTTTGTTTCTTTATTTTGTTTTTTAGTTTCGTTGAATCCATGGCATGGCATGAATTTAAAAAAGTTACCTTACATAAAAGAATGTTAAACAGTACGTCAGCAAAATTAGTTACACCTTAAAAGTTTCTAAGTTTATCTTTTAGAAAATCCGAAGTACCTAAGTAATAAGGTAAAGTAAGTGTAATCAATTTGGGATAAACAAGTAAGTATGTAAACAAGTAATATAGTAATGTCTCAATGGATACATAAAGGCCTTTAACTTAATATTATTGAAAAACTAATTAATTAATTAATAAATATTATTTAAACCTTTTACTGTTTATTTCAGTCATTGATTCTCCATATTTTTATAATTTCATCTAGCGACCGCCCGCGACTTCGTCTGCGTGGACAGTTACTTCTCTATTCCCGAGAACATCTACTTAACTGAACGATTCAAACAATAGTTATAAATTAATTTGTTACTTACATAAAAGTTAACTTGCACATAAATACTGTTTGTCACCATTGTAAATTAAATTAGTGTTTTGTAAATGTGCCATATTCACTGGTTATGTAAAAAAAGATGTAAGTACCTACCTAAAGAAAAATATGTATTTTTTCTTTCCATTTTTTTATAAAAAATGTAAGTGACTGTTTCGCAATGGGGTTGGTAAACTTTTTCGAAGAGAATTGTTTTTTTTTTTTTTGATAGCACAAGTTTAAAGAATAAAGAAAATTATTATGATTTTTTTATTTTACCTTGTTAACCAAATATATTTTTTTATATTATTATCGCGATAAAATATCAAACGTACGGCTGAACACGAAGTTCCCGTGCATTTACTGATTAAAAAAAACTGATTGACAGGTTTGACACGGATTTGACAGACAGTGACAAAGAGTAATCATACCTTTGTTTTTTTGTTTTGAGCAACAACATAGAAAGTCTTTGGAGCAAAGGCATAACCTACAGCCGTAACAGTGATTTATTGTACTATGCTGTAAATTAAAAATTTAAATTTTTATTTAAATTAAAATGAAGCAATATAAAAATTCCGCAATTTGTTATTCCTGACTTCAAAGCCAAAAGCTACCAGAAAATATATAATTCACAACAGTTTTGGAAAAGTTTACCAACCCAATTTATACTTGTGCACTGGCTTACACTTGGTAAATATATTTAAATAGATATGAATTTATTCAGATTAAGTTTGAACATTGTCGGAATTTGTGAAACAGGTCTTAAATATCAATATAAATAAATATAAAAACAAGATACATAGATATATTTATAATTATATATTAAGTAGTTGAATATAATGCATGTCGTGGCAGCTTGTAAAAAAGACAACACTGTGGGGCTTATTCTAAAAGCCTCACCCGACTTCAATAGACGTATTTTTATTATTACGAATATTATTTCTTGCTTTTTAGAGGTAGGTTTTTTGAAGTCGGTTTTTAGTTATTTTTTTAACTATTTTTATTTTTTTTATTTTTAGTGTAGGTACCTTGTAGGTAAGGTAACTATATTATAATATGTAGAAAAACAGCTCAGCCAAACGTAAGATAATCGCGGAGAAACATACATACGGGTCAAACTGAGAACCTCCTTTTTTAAGTCGGTTAAAGAACCTACACTTAAGATATCCCTCTTCCTACAAAAAAATAATTATCTTATTCAGTTCATAAACAAAGCAGTAATACGACCATTATCATCGAGGTAATTCACAGAAAATCATACTATTTTCGTGCTTTTTTCAAGATTACTTGAAAAGTACTGAACCGATTTCCAAATTTTAAAAAATGGGACCAACTTGGGAGTTTACCTAATGTAATAACGTTTGAATCATTTCAATCGGTCCAGCCGTCTTCGAGTAATCGGTGGACATACCCAAAAATAAAAAAACAAATATACAGACTAACATAGAACCTCCTCCTTTTTTGGAAGTCGGTTAAAAAGTTCATAAGATACTAGGAGTAGGTAGGTTAATATTTAAAAGTAAGTACCTACCACCTAAGAGGTTTTTTCGAAATGATAGCGCGTGTTTTCGAAGATTTCGTAAGTACTTTTGTGAAGGAGCTTAAATTACACATCATTGTGCTATGTATTTCTTATCAAATGAAATAACGCCTTTGCTAAATTTAAGTTCTGTGTAGCATTAACAAAACATGCTACTTTAATTCGATCAGGCGTTATTTCAAGTGGGAGTTTGCTTAAATCTCTTGATCAGGAGCGAAAGATTTGGTAACAGCTAATTATTTTTGTAGGACATAATCTAAAAAAATATATCGCTTACTGAAGTATACTGATTTAAAAAGCATAAGGTGATTTTGCTAGCTGTTACATGATTTATCGTAGGTACAATTTATTCTCCTATCTGATAAGATGTCCGTACCTAAATATTGACTACGCATTGTTTCTGAATACCTGGTTGTTAAATCTGCTACAACTACAAGTATTAGGCTTAACTTTATACAGTTGTCAACCTTATCGATTAGGCAATGAATAGGATGTTCCGAGATTAAACGTTGATAATGCTATAGATAATAATTAAATGAAGATTTGAGTACATGTCCGAATTATATTGCGAATTCATGAAAAAGTTTTGCTAAGCACATTTGTTTGTCAATACCAATCAATAATATTAAAGTGAAGCTGAGCCGTAATGTTAATCTTAATGTAGGATTGAAAACTGATTTATTAATCTCTATAAAATCTGCTGAAATAGATGCTAAGGGAGTCTATACGGACTATCTAACAGAAACAAGTGAAAAGATCTTACGATTATTTTTTTTATCTTATCAAAGAAACCAACGTTATCAAGTGTTTAGTTTCTCAAGCGTTCTCGCAGAGTTCTGTCATTATTCCTGTTTTGTAATTATTTCTCAATTCAGTGCCATGTGAGTGATCGTGTACATACATTATAGGATCTGCGAAAGCATTAACATCGTAAGTAAGATATTTGTACTTAATTTAAGTCGTTATCTTCTAGATGTTAACGTATAACCGCCGACTGTTATATCACTTCATCTAAGATAATGTTAGCTTAGCAGACTCATTCCAATTTAATAACCTATGTTTTGTAATAGTTTGTCCATACTTTGTTGGGTTGTGAATTTTTCTATTGTGAGAATAAACATGTAATTCGCAATGAGTTAACTAAATTGTTGTGATAGTAATTGTTCGTAGTATTATTCCCTCCGATATAATGTATCAGCAGAAAAATCGTTAATAGAACATCATGTACTGATGTGATAAAAATAACGATGACCATTTAATAACTCACATAGTTCATACCATATACTTGCGTAGTTCATACCATATACTTGCGTCTAAATGATATGAAACTAATGCTGCCAGTATTTCTTTTAATCCCAATGTACAAGTTTTGATCCCAAAACCAGGTGCTAAGCACATTATTTGTTATAGAAATCAGAAACAATTTGTAACTATTTTCCACTTATATTTAAGTATTTAAAGATATCTTTAAAATACTATAAAAGTTAATAAAATTCAATCTTTCAAAGGTTAAACGGAGACACTTTTGAAAATACAAGTTAATAATATGGACCAGTCAGTAGGTACTTCAATCCGCCTCGTTTCGTTATGCTTATCAAAATTCCACAACAATCTTTTATCCAAAACTGAAAATTAAAATGCTGTTATCTCCTACCTATTTAGATTAAAGATAATTTAGAAGTTTATAAATAAATAATACATTTCTTGTAGGTCGAAATTTATTTTGCGTTTATACTTTCAGAAGTTTTAGCCCAATTCCTTCAGTCAAATTGTGACTTCTCCTATAACAAATACATTGTGCTGATCTGCTATGGACTCATTCATTTACTATTTTCTAATTATTTTCCCTGTTTCCCTCCCATTGTCGTCAATGATCACACCGGTCAGCATCAGCTGCACGACGATGTCTAAGCTACTAGGTAGATGTAATTTTTCTCACGAAGAGGCTTCTCTGGTTTCAATTCCCATACGATTTAGGATTTTGTTTTCTTTATCAACTTTTTTAATTACGTAAGTACCTACAAATTTTTATTGTTTTTGCATAAGTAATATGTTGTTTCTTGCCATCCTCTAAGTAGTAAGTATATAGTGAATTTCGCAAAATAAGCAAGAAATTAAGGTGCAATACGTAATGGACGTTGTAATTATACGCGTTTCAATTGTAGCGAAAAATTAAGTTTTCTTGAAAGAGCAGAACTTGTTTGCCACCACAGTCATAAAAAAGGAAATTAAATTAAGATTGAGAATACTATGAAGTGAAACAATAAGATATTGCAAACAGTAAACGATCAAAATGTATTTTGTAACGGTAAGGAACGCGAGGTTAACCGCGATAAGATACTTAGATTAAACTTGCAGAAGAAATCGGGTTTTATCAGACACTCGTGAGTAGCGTAAACTGAGCTACTAAATCTCGCAGCATCTAATATTTATTTTGCTAGGATTAAAAAAAAAATTAGGTCGAGATAATGGGCAAAAACTTTGAATTTTCTGCAAACAGAACAGCTAACTTGATACATTACTAATTATCATAGAGTAAAATGCTTACCTACTTAAAAACTCTTTTAGGGATTTTAGAAAGTCTACAACAAAGAACGCTAGAAAGAAAGACTAGACTTGTCAAATAAAATCTTTCAATTTGCAGCAGCTGATTTTGATTATTACCTATGTCAATGATTCACTCATTTCCTAAAGAATTTAATTAATTGCTAATAGAGCGTCTCGCCATTTCTGTAAATAGTGTGAATAATAATTAGGTATTCAATTTTAAAACTATACCTATGCGAGATACACCTATGTGCGAGATTGGTTACAAAATACTGAAGCTGAGGAAAGTTTTCAGAAGTTGGACTAAGTTTCATGCAAATTAGTGCACTTAATTAAAAGCAAAATTATAGTAAGTACCTATTAAGTTCTGTACTATTGTAAAAGGAATTTTATTCCGCACCTCTGCCCTAGAATCTCAAATGACAAAAGAGACGTTTTTTTAGGTAGGTGTAGGTAGATTATGGGCTAGATAAAAATAGGCACTTCAAGAAATGCGAGAAAATAGGACTAGTATGTTACATGCTTTCACACACGTCCACATGATTTGTTCGCATTATGTTGTCGTTTAGATCATATCAGGAAGCTGGCCAGATGCGGTATAGGCGACGACATAACCGCGATCAATGGCGACCGGCAAGTGGCGGGCGTTCAAACAGGTGGTGCAGCGACGGCGAGTTTTCGAGCCCGACCAGTTGGAACACAGCAAATTGAAAAGGTAACTCATACACATGCAGTGCAAAGCAACGGCGCAGACGAGGTTGTTATGGCGCACTTGAAGGATGAAGCAGTTGGGAGGCATGGAAGTGATATCTCACTATCATCCCTGACCTCCTCGACGACCAAATCCTTGCTCTATACAAGTTTGTGTATAGTGATGGATCATGAAGTCATCCAAAATGCCATACCTTGGTTGGTTCCATCATCTTGCAGAATCAACCGGCAAATGATGTTTATGTGTTGATTTATTTTAAGATTTGCCACTACAATCACCATCATCATAGCTACCACACACACTACCGACGACGCCCAATAGTTACTGAACATAAGCATTAGGTCTCCCTCAAGGTTCTCCACGATGAGTCCTGAGTTCTTTCATAAACTTGAAGAGACTCGAAAGACAAGTCCTGAGAAACTCAAGTGTCTTAGGAGAAAAATGGTTTTGCTTTTATAAGTGCAGTAGCTGAGGTTTCGGCAAAATTTATGCTTACCGCGTGTTAATCGCAATCTTCATAAAATCCATGTAAACCGCAGATGTCTAACGGGCTGGGATCTGACAGCGCTGGGCCTGGGCAGCACGCTGGGCGTGGGCGTGTACGTGCTGGTGGGGTCCGTGGCCATGCGGCTCGCGGGGCCATCAATAGTGCTCTCCTTCTTGATAGCCGCTGTGGCATCCATGTTCGCAGGTAAATCCGAGAGATTCTCTGTCTTTGGAGTTCTGTCTAAAACTGTCGAAATTTTGTGATGGATTAATCCCCTACCTTAATTATATTGTTGCATTGAATATAATTTAATTTTTTGTTCGACGAGACGTGAATACACTCAAGGGCATGATGTTATTAATTTTCAATTTTGTGCGAAACCAACGCAACAGCCAAACATATATTAGGAGTAGGTAAATGACACTTTTGCTAAAACTTGATCCTATTGACGTTGTTATTTGGAGTTTTAGCAGGGCTCTGTCACTCCGCGCGCGAGTCTGAACCGCTCGGCGTCCTCTGAGAGGACAAATTTCATACATCAGAAAAGATAAGACCTACGCGATAGAAAGAGAGGCAACTACTAAGTGCATGTTTTGGAGCGAAGGGAGCGACCTGAATTGCACTTTATTGTGTCGGCACAAGAGTCGCAATTTATTTGAACGATTTAGCGGAGTGCAACTTCTGTACGCTAGTACTATTATCTATTCTGTGGTTTTAGCTTGAATTAAAGCATTTGAGCCTAGTCTGATTCAGTTTATAATTTTCCTACTATTTTATGTAGGTATGTTTTAATTCGTTCGTACTGAAATACCATTTCAGTAATAAGATTTTCGCGGACCTCGATTTTTGTTACTTACGTCCATTTTATCATAAAAACCTAATAAATCGGATTTCGGAAGTTAAGGTACCTTAAATTTCTGGTGATCATGGTCACCTTGGACGTTTGAGTGGAAAGCCGACTTCGTAAACAAACAATTTTTCTTAGAAGCGTTGACTAATCCTGATATAAGTTAATAGAAATATTTACGTAAGCGCCTAGTTCAATTCTCGAAACTAATAGAGTTGTTATCGCCTGAAACAATCAGTATAACCTCACCTCAGATAAGATCGAGCAAATAGTTGCACAGCGGGACTCATACCATTTTTATTCAATTTAGATTGTGCTGATTTAAAGCTTTATCGGTCACCAAATTGATCATCAACCAGGAATTTATAACGACAAGCTTGATTAACTTCTAGACTAGATTGTAGTTATCTGCAAATGTATAACGATTCATAACGATGTTTATAATTTTTATAGTACCTACTTAACTACCTATGTATTCTCTTTTCTAACTAATGCTTGATGCGTAGATCCATAGGTACCTACTTGATTGATATTTCACTCATTCCTAATTCCTAAACTTCATGTTATCTTAAATAGTAATTACCTATCATCTATTTAAACAATTGATAATACAAGCGACAACTTTTTCTTATGTGAAAACGTATAATCCTAATAATCATTTATTGCAACATGTAGGTCTTACAGATGTTTTACAAGCAGATAACTAATACCCCTCTCTTTTTGCGTCGGGGGTTAGAAAGTCCCATAAACTCATGTTTATGGTCATCCCTGTAAGGGTATATCAGATATAATTTTATTATTTAAAAATATAATATTGAAATTTAAAAACATAAACACCGATTTAACTATTATGCGCATTATTGATGTCCCTGGCGAAAATGGTAACGAAAAGTCTCCCCAATAATTTGTTTAGGTAGGTACTCCCTGCTCTGGGACCTAATGCACTATAATGGTATCCGTACACCATTTCAGGATTGTGTTACGCGGAGTTTGGTGCTCGAGTACCCAGGGCGGGCTCGTCTTACATCTACACGTATGTCACCATTGGCGAGCTGCTGGCGTTCTTTGTCGGGTGGAATAACATCTTTGAGGCTTGTTTTGGTAAGTTGCCGTATAATTACCGCTTCGTTTTCAACTTCTTTGTAAATCACAACCAGACTTTGTTATTTATTAACAAACACATATTATCAAGCAAATGCACCTGTGCATTTTGCTTCGTTTCATGTGCGCCATTGTAGTCCAATTGTTTTTTTAAGGAATGTATAAATTGTAGGTATTCGATTTAAATTTTGCACTGAAGAATTTGTTGACGATGATGTTCTTGAATACGGTCTCGAATAAACGAAGTATGTACCTAGCTAAAAAGTCAGTGCAGATATTTAAAATTTTGTTTTCTTTCATATGTTCTACTACTGCTACTATGTTATGAGCGGTATAAAATTTAGAGACCCACGTTAGACCAAAGTGATTAGTTCCGTACATCATCATCATCATCCCAATACTTATACCAATTTATTTTATTTGGGGTCGGTGCAGTGCGTCCTTCTCTTTCCATTCCTTCCTGTCACTCGTCGTCTCCTCATCCACTCCACTCCCTTCACATTCATATCATTCTCTCTACTCTTCTAGTAACATGCCTTTCATCCTATATCATAACAGCCTCAACCAAAGTCAGACGATTGATTCTTACGAACAGGCTTAAAGTATTGTACTGTTATTTGTTTTATTGTGTTATCAACAGGCACAGCAAGCGTGGCCCGAGGCCTCAGCCTATACGTGGACTCGATGACGGCCAACAAATCCATGTCATCTTGGTTTGCGGGCGCTCTTCCGGTGGGCATCAGCGACTTCTCTCCTCACTTCGATCTCTTCGCGTTTCTCGTGGTCCTGGTTTTGGGAGGTATTGTAGATAAGAATAAGAATTAAAATAGTTTACTGCCGCAAAAATTACATTCTACTTACAATATTCATTTATTTATGAAAAACGAGCCACAGAGGCAAAAGGTAGTGACTCAGCTTAAGGCGAGGCCAGTTCACGATCTGATGAAAAGGCTGATTTTTGAACTTCCAATGTGAAGAACTGATGTAAAATTCTACTTCACATAAATTACTGAAAACTGAAAAAGAAACAAAGAAGCAAATTAACCGAACAGAATATTGAAAAATGGCATGGTAACTCTGTAAAAAAATCCTGAATAACACCATAAAAACTTATAAAACTAAATTTCAAATCGTCAGATTTCGTAATTTTCAACGACAGTGATATGATTTTTTATGCAAAAAGGATAGCTTTTTTATCGATCTAACACAATAACCGAGTACATTTTTAATAAATGATCCAGTATTTCAGAAATCAATAAAAATGTACTAAAATTCGTCAAATTTCTGACGAAGCGTCAATTAAAGTTATGCAATATTCAACCTTATTCTAAAGACATAAATTTCGTGAACTGGCCTCGCCTTAATTATGCTGAACAGGATTAAGCACTGCTCCGCGCCGATTTTCAGCCACCCCCCCCCCCTTCCTCGAAAGTTCATTAATATATCTTTGTATTAAAGATAGTAATGTGATGAAAGTAATAATCCCTTCTTTCGGTGTTAAGTTACTTATTATGTTCTAATTCTAACCCACTGTTACCATTGGTGTTTTTTGGTAAAATATTGTCTAAAACAGAAGACATTGTCTAAAACTTTGTTACCCATGATGACGCTTTAAGCTTTTTTTATAACTTGATGGTCTTTGTGTTTTAGTGCTCCTGGCATTCGGAGTGCGGGAGTCTTCGATGGTGAACAACGCATTTGCTATAGTCAACACTCTCGTCATCATATTCGTGGTCTTCGCGGGGGCGTTTAAAGGTAAATCTAATGAAATTAAATGATGTAATATTATAATGTCATTTAGGATGAGCAAAGGAGGGTCTGATATCCAGTGACCTGACGAAATGACAACGTACCTATTTGATGTCATTCAAAGTTCTGCATTACTAGAATCTTATTCAAGTAATGGTTTAAAACACTCGTTTGGCTTAACGCTTTATCGCACGTGTTCCTAATGCAATGCAAGTACCTAAGTACGTTTGAGGTGCATTTGTGCGAAAATTGAAGGATAACACCAATAATTTTCTTTTATGTATGATGGTACTTAATCTTTTATGTGGAGTCCACTCTTTATAAGATTAACTGCCGTACTTAGAGATGCTTAATTTAGTATCGTGTTGTCTTATACTATCGCTATTGAAAAGAAAGAGATAGCAGCAACTTTGATGAAGCGTTAAACTCCTTTGGCCAGCAAACAGTGACAACTGGAAGATCCCAGCGGAGCAGGTCCCCGACGGGTTCGGCTCTGGCGGGTTCTTCCCTTACGGCGTGGTCGGCATGCTCAGGGGCGCAGCAATATGCTTCTATGGGTTCGTCGGTTTTGATGCCATCAGTGCTTCTGGTGAGGAGGTAAGCATAAGAGCTTTTAAGGCCACTTAGTCCCACTAAAAATTTTCAAAATTTCATCAAGCGTCAAGCTTATTTTCATCAACTGAACCTTGAAATTTTAGGTAGGTATGCTAAAATATGCTTTATATAATATAACTGATGAAAACCGTCCATTGATTCTACGATGCAAAAATACTTTTAGTAGATACTTAGGTAATTATTATTGCTTCATACGTTACATCATATGAAAAAATGTGTTTATAAACACTGACAGCCATTTGAATGACAGTGGTTTAAAAATAATTATCTTAGTTCTTCCCGTGACCATCTGGGTGGTGGCAAGGATCATTGCAAGACTCTAGATAGGTAGATAGTATTTTACGGTTTATTTTGAGCCCAGAGACACTCCAAAAATTAAACAATATCATTATTATCAGGGTATGGAGATAATGATTTTTATTTGGTTCAGATCCATTGTTGCGCTTTAAGTTTAAATAATGTCTTAGAAAGCAAAATTATGGATTATGGAGACGAAAAATAATTTGCAATATACAAGACAGTATCTCCGCCCATGGTATCTGTCTGTTATGATTTATTTTTCTTAAAATTTCATTAGGTGAAAGAGCCGCGGCGGACCATCCCCGTGGCCATAGTGACGGTGCTCACGATAGTGTTTCTGGCGTACTCCGGCGTCGCCATCGTCGTCACTATGATGGTCCCGTATTATCTCCAGGTCAGTATTTAGTGTTGTTTGATTTGAAGACTCTGCTAGCGCATTCTGGGACATGACACAGCCAACAACTCGTTAGTCGCAGGGATTCAAACTTTGATTGTGTCTATAGAAACAACCTCAGTCCACTTCTCAGGAAAAATCTGGTTTCTGAGTCCAGTTTATCAAATTTCTGTTATTTGAGATTTTTGTATCAATACTAGTTATTTTTCATTATGAATGAATGTCTGTTTTAATGGTTCCCAAACCCAAAGGGTAAAAACGAGACCCTAAGTATTACTAAGACTCCACTGTCCGTCTATTTGTCACCAGGCTGTATCTCATGAATTGTGATAGCTAGATAGTTGAAATTTTAATAAAATAAATATTTAAGTGTGTATTCCATACAATAAACGTGCGCAAGTCAGACTCGCACTTGGCCAGGTTTTTTTTTGTTTTGCATTTTTTCAACAAAACTTGGTAATCGACAGGACACAGCGGCGTCAGTGGCGACTGCGTTCACGGTGGTGGGGTGGGACTGGGCGAGATGGGTGGTCACCGTTGGAGCACTCTTCGGTATTTCAGCCAGGTACAATGCTTTTTACCTCAACCTCTTTCATCTAAGTACATCAGATTCTGTTGTCATGTTACCCAACACTATTTTTACTGTAGGTACATGACTGCTTCACTTGGAAGGCCCCTCTCGCTCTCTCTTCATTTCCGGGCACCGGACAGTCTCGACATCGCAATGGTGCTCATACGGACCTCCGTATGAGCACCATTGCGTGGGTCGTGTTCCCGTACATTTTATAAGTATTTTGAGTTAAACACAAGTTGTATGTGCCATTTGCTACCAAAAATAAACCCTGCCTTCAGTCACCAAGCATACCAGTGAGTTTCACTTATTACACTACCTACATTTACGGACCACCGCATAACTATCCATGGTGTCAATTAGTGTCACTGACCGTCATTGTTAATTTTCTAATTAAGTATAAAGATTATAACTTTGTTAATGTTATAAAAATAGTTGTAGGTACTTCGATCAATTATTTTATTCAGAGTGTCACAAGATAACAATATTAATAATATTATTATAAATATTAGACAACATTACAAACATTGTTCTGATCCCAAAGTGCCTAAGTAGATAGAGCACTTGTGTTATGGAAATCAGAGGCATCGGTGGAACAAGAAACACCCAGACCTGAGCCAATATAGAAAATTCGATTTCTAAATTGACCCAACCAAGGATCAAACCCGGAACCTTAGAGATGGCGACACCTTGAAAACCGACAAACCACTCGGCCACGGAGGTCGTGAAAAAACGCATAATAACGCGAGAAAAATGAAAACATTGTACACGCTATCTTCATTATTTAGAATCATGTACCCATTTTGTCTGCCACAGCCTGTTCGGTGCGATGTTTCCACTACCCCGTCTGCTCTACTCCATGTCGTCCGACGGTCTGCTGTTCCACTGGCTGTCCCGAATCTCCACCTCGCGAAAGACACCCGTGGTCGCCACCCTGCTGCCGGCTGTTATCATAGGTCAATAATACTATTTCCTCTTTAATTTCTTGAGTCGATAATGGTTGGGTCACTGCTTTCATTCGGCAAGGTTCCTTGACAAGCTGTTAATTGCTTGAACTAAGTCGGGAAGCTAACTAGCCAGCTGCAGCTGCACTGGAGTATTGACCAGCGTGTGTGGTAAATTGATAATTTATCTGTAGTATTGTTAGGGATGGTACCTTTTTCCTAGATGGTAAATCTGTATTTGCCAATTGGATGTATGGCCCATCAAGCCAACAGAGGCTAGGTAGAAAGATAAATGTTAATGTGCCAAAGACGATAGACCTAGTGTCAAAATCATCACAATTTATTATCCCAGTGCTATATGCTGCAATATGCAGAACAAGCTGTAATGATTACTGCTCTATATGATGATCAGATCAACCGGCAAAAGACTTCTTAAATGATATTGCTGTTCTTGAATGTTAAACTAAATTGATTGCAGCAATCATTGCCGGCTTCATTGAGTTGGAACAGCTGGTGATGATGATGTGCATCGGCACGCTAGTCTCCTACACGACAGTCGCAGCTTGTGTTATTATACTAAGGTAAAAATAGAGCTAAAATTCATAATAATTACCAGTTTTCCGTAAAACTTGCGATAAGTGAGAGTTATCGAGTTTATTTTCAGGACTAATGTCCAAACATTCGAACGATTCTTTAAGTTATCCTTAACTTCATCTTAATTTAAAATAAGTATTCAAGACAAAAATCATGAATTTAGCTTCCTAATTAAGTTTCCTAAAAATTAAGGAGTCCTCAGCTAAAGGTTTAGACAAGGAGCATTTTGAGTATTTGTCCATAAAACTTTATTTCTGCTCTAAAAAGGAGTATTCAGCCATTAAACCTTTCCGCTCTAAAAGGGGTTTCAAAACCTTTATTTCAACAGGTACAGATCAAGGAAGGTCTCGGAGGCAGCTCCGAGTGCCTTCAAGAGGATTCTTGGCTGCGGGGAGAAGACGCCTACGAAGACCTCCTCCTTTATTGTCATCGTTATGCTGCTACTGTTTAGTAAGTCACTAGCGTATGTCCAACTTTGTTTTTATTTATTGATTTTCTTGTTAAGTTAGTTTAGTTTAGGAGGGAAAGTATTGATGATGACTAAATTTTTTGAAAGGGAACATTCCTTTTTTTAAAGAAATGAGTAAAACTGCATTTAAAGATTTTTGATAAAAAGCTAGTCTTGCCTGAGAATCGCACGGGCTAAAATAATAAAAGCCTATTGATCCTATCAATGATAATGATCAATTTCTTCTAAATTTAGACCCAAGAAATATCATGGGCGACTACGATCCAAGGAAACAAGATCTGGCATTCCGGGACAATTGTAAGCAATTGTCACTATCACTATCCAGTTGCGCGACTTCGAACCAGTTAAAGTTAATGATCTTTAGATCATTGAACGTAATTTTCAATACTGATAGCGGAGATGACGTAAGCAAGGGTCACCTACGTGACTTTCTCTGTCTCAGAATGCTATACACGGCGCAGTATAGTTGTACCATGAGCTAGCTTTCATGATCAGCCTATCATCGTGCACTGCCGGACATAGGCCTCTCCGAGTGCACGCCACCGAGCACGATCCGCGGTTACTCTCATTCAGCTTTTGCTAGCCCAGCTAGCCTTAAAATTATAATATTTGCAGTATGCACCTCCACTGCGTCGGCGCTGGTGTGGCGGCTGGCGACAGCTGCAGCACGGGTAGTGCCGCTGGCCGTCACCAACGTGCTCGCCGCGCTGCTGCTGATGCTCATGTGCCTGCAGCCCAGGGTCACAATCGACCTCCCCTTCAAGGTAGGTACCACTGCCGTCACCAACGTGCTCGCCGCGCTGCTGCTGATGCTCATGTGCCTGCAGCCCAGCGTCGCAATCGACCTCCCCTTCAAGGTAGGTACCGCTGCCGTCACCAACGTGCTCGCCGCGCTGCTGCTACTGCTCATGTGCCTGCAGCCCAGGGACACACTCGACCTCCCCTTCAAAGTTGGTACCACTGCCGTCACCAACGTGCTCGCCGCGCTGCTGCTGCTGTTCATGTGCCTGCAGCCCAGGGTCGCAATCGACCTCCCCTTCAAGGTAGGTACCGCTGCCGTCACCAACGTGCTCGCCGCGCTGCTGCTGCTGTTCATGTGCCTGCAGCCCAGGGTCGCAATCGACCTCCCCTTCAAGGTAGGTACCGCTGCCGTCACCAACGTGCTTGCCGCGCTGCTGCTGCTGCTCATGTGCCTGCAACCCAGGGTCGCACTCGACCTCCCCTTCAAAGTTGGTACCACTGCCGTCACCAACGTGCTCGCCGCGCTGCTGCTGCTGTTCATGTGCCTGCAGCCCAGGGTCGCAATCGACCTCCCCTTCAAGGTAGGTACCGCTGCCGTCACCAACGTGCTCGCCGCGCTGCTGCTGCTGTTCATGTGCCTGCAGCCCAGGGTCGCAATCGACCTCCCCTTCAAGGTAGGTACCGCTGCCGTCACCAACGTGCTTGCCGCGCTGCTGCTGCTGCTCATGTGCCTGCAACCCAGGGTCGCACTCGACCTCCCCTTCAAAGTTGGTACCACTGCCGTCACCAACGTGCTCGCCGCGCTGCTGCTGCTGTTCATGTGCCTGCAGCCCAGGGTCGCAATCGACCTCCCCTTCAAGGTAGGTACCGCTGCCGTCACCAACGTGCTCGCCGCGCTGCTGCTGCTGTTCATGTGCCTGCAGCCCAGGGTCGCAATCGACCTCCCCTTCAAGGTAGGTACCGCTGCCGTCACCAACGTGCTTGCCGCGCTGCTGCTGCTGCTCATGTGCCTGCAACCCAGGGTCGCACTCGACCTCCCCTTCAAGGCAACTTCAACCCTAACTTCTAGGTGATATCCTCTATCGATATGCATATCTAATGGACTTGGTTATTGACCAATCCTTTTTCAACAGTTCAAGCTATCTCTTTATTGATGAGTCAAACAGTTTGTCCGAGATATTTATCCGTCTCGAATGCAGCGACCTAAAATAAAAATTTTCGGTTTCAGACTCCATTCGTTCCAGTCATTCCCTGTCTCAGCATATACGTCAACGTGCATTTGATGATATTCATCAGCGTTCAGACTTGGATACGAGTTCTTATTTGGATACTAATCGGTAAGAACTAAAATCAAATTCATCAAATAACTATGCAAAATGCTAGTTTATGCCTCAAGCTTTATTGTCATTTTGAATTTTTCAGGTATACCAATTTATATATTGTGCGTTTGCTGCTACAAGCGACAAAGGGGTAATAATTTGGAACAAAATATCAAAGCGTTTTCCAGTACGAACAAAAACGGTAAATCGCCAATTCAAATAGTCGTGGAGTCTCCAACACCTCCTGATACTATGAACAGAAGTAGTAACATCGGAGAAGATAATACTGATAGCAGAAAACTGGAGCCTAAGGGAATCGATTTAGAAATGAAAGAGAGATCAATAAAAAATGATATAATGCCATACGAAACTGAAGAAGTACTTATACAACATGCAGCAATAATAGAAAATAATGAAGAAAAAGAAGCAAAGATAATAGATTTGTTAGACAAGGTGCTGCAAGACGAAGAAGATTCATATGGTGAAATAATAAGTTGGAAAGAACCAAAAGAAGATGACAATGTTTCAATCAAACATGATGTGGTAATTCACAGAAAATCACTAAGTGAACTCTCAGATGCTGGTTCAGATGCATCCTTAGGGAATAACGTGTTATCTAAATATGATGTAGTGGTGCAAGTGCACAGGGAAGATTTGCCAAAAGTTATCGAAGAAAGAACCGACATAGGAGAGGCGGATGTATTAGAGAACAATGAAATAGAAGAACAAGAATTAGTGACTGCATTCAACGATAGCGAAACCAATTCTGGGACAGGAGAGTCTGGTTATTCAGATACAATAGATAAAACAGCTTTAAATGATTCAACGGAAGATGTAAAAGACATTCCATATATACCAACACCTCCACCGTTAGACGAGAATTACTTTGCAAGTCCTTATTTTAAGAAATCTTATACAGTTCCTAAGCGACCTTCAAAAACGAAGGCAGTCGAACTACCAGAACAGGAGAGTCAGCCCAGAGAAAGCATAAAATCTAATAACTCTCAGGGTGATGAAAATTTGGTATTCGGTAGTGACAGGCAAATTAATTTCTTATCAAAACTAAACGATATTTTCCAGAGTAAGATTCAGGCAGAAGTGACAGACGAAGCTGATGAACAGAGAAAGAGGTCTAATTCTACTGGTAACGTAGTTGAAAATACACCGTTTCAACCTCGCCCAATTCTATTTTTAGATTTAAAGAAAGAAATAACTTCAAAGGAAGCTGCGCAGAATTTGCGACCAGTGAACAAAGAGGAGAAGGTAAATCCAGATGATTCTGTAGAAACTGATGAGGATGAAGACATTAGTTTAAGCAAAGAAGATTTAAAGTCTAAATTAGAAAACATTTTTGCTGCTGGAGGTCCACAGCTTTTAAAACCAAGACTAATGAAGTCAAACCCACCAACTCCAGAAGAATCAATACAAACAGACAATTCTAGCATGGAAAGTATACCAAAACTACCTAAAATGGATAAAAATGATACTCTTAAGAGACAAAAAGATAAGTTTAGTGAAGTGTTGAATTCTTTTAGATTTAGTATGAATAAAGACGATGAAGTGTGAGAGGAGATCGTGAACTATTGAAAAGAAGTGCAATAAAGGTTCATCAATGTCGGGTATGTGTACCTAGTCGTGTAATAATTAAGGAGCTTATTATTTATATGATAATAGTGTATGGGGACTGCATAAATGAATTTGTCAAACAACATTATGCGCTTAGAAAATAAATATGTAGATAATGTAAAGTTCATGCTAATATTTGTAAATTAAGTTATCCAGTCAATAAAAAAGCAATATAACGATAGACTGATTTTGAGGTAATGACCATTTGAACAAGCTATATTAGTTAGTGCAACTAAATATAAGTAAAATGATAAATTTTAAGCTGTAGGTACATAAAACGTTTAATAAAACGAATACGCTAAACGAACAAAATTTTATTTTACAATACAACATTTATATAAAATACAATATTTATATAAAACTTCAATGAGTCTCTACTTCGCAAAGTTCTTGTAAAACGTCTTGTTCCATTTCTTTGGTGCACTGGCCCAAGAGGTCATCGATTAATTGCTCGGAGATGCTGGAACGAGATTTGCGTTTTAGGGCTCCGGTAAAACACCTAATCGAAGCTTATGCATTACAAAGTGGTGCAGTGCCGTGATCAAGGCAATCGTGTGAAATCATCTTATTTGGGCATAGCAACAAACAAAAAGCTCTAACTCCATAGAGCAGCTTAGCAACGTATACTTTTATAAGATCATGACGTGTGTGGTTTATATTTTGACTTAGATAAGATATTTTAGGTATTGGTATGGGTACGTATCAGAATGTCTAAAGTTAGAATGTCTAAACTTAAAATGGCAAAGTTCAAAATGTCAAAAATTTGTATGTCTAACGATTAAAATGTCGAAAGTTCAAAATGTCAAAAACGAAAATGTCAAACGGTCAGATAGTCCAAAATAAAAATGTCTAAATTCAAATGATCAAAACTTAAAATGTCTAATATTTAAATTACCAATTCATAATAAATGCCAATTACATTTTTTGATGATGTGATGGTAGTAGCAGTCCACCAAAATTGAAGTTGAGAAAGCGTGATTTAAATAAGTTAAGAAATTTTGGCGTTAACATAAAGCTGGAGCTTTTTCAAAATCCATGACGACAAATAATGGATATAATGAAATTTCACTTTTTGTACAATATTCAGGAATCAAATCAAACATAACATCATATTATGATGCTTTTCTTTGTGTGTACAAAGCGCAAATAGTAACGGAAACGTTTTTTCACAGTTGTCTGTGGGGCCATGAATGAATATCTGAGGAACGATTTTGAAGGTTCCATCCATAATCCAAAAAAAGTAGCTTGACTCAACAATAGCATGAGTTCTTTCGTGCTACACAGAATCACTCTTTTACACTGTGCAAAAGTCCTTTCTTTTATGAAAAAGTTTTTGTTATTGTAAGTTGTCAGTTGTTCATCAATATAAAAATCAATCTCGGTTGGTTCCTTACCTAGTTTTTCTTAATGCTTTTTTTTCTCGCGATTTATCATCTATCGCATCGAATCTTTTGTAGGTAAATAGATCGCAATATCGGTACTTGTAGACGCTATATGATTTTGCAGGGCTCACCTTTCCATTATCAGAGCACGAGTTTCGAATTCATATTTTTTTATGTAAAGAACTCATGATTTGGAACACGCATACGAAATTTTATGTTTAGGAACCAAATAATACGCGAGAAAAAAAAAACTGAAAATTAAGATTTTCTAGGAAAAATGACAATTTTAGATTTGTGTCGTAATTTTTGACGTTTAATAGCGGCGCACTAAGTTGGTAGCACTACTAAAGGAACGCAGGTCACATGATAGGTGCGAGGAGCGCAGCGACGAGCATGTTAGGTGTACATGAACCCAGCGCGCGAGCCGAGCGAGCGAAGCAAGCGTGCCGCGGCAGCGGCCGGCGAAGCGCCAGAAACGACTTTTTTTACGTGCGAAATTTTGTACGTACGTCCCCTCCCCTCTCCCCACCATTTTTAGCCTTCCCTGCTTAATTTCCAAATTTTTTGTTTTTTTTAACCATTTTAAAAAAAGTATCCATCTCCTAACTTTCAAACTTTAGGGAGGGGTTATTAAATATTTAAACTACAAAGAATTGCTCACAAAATGGTGCAAGGCGATAAATGAAAAAAAAGGCGAATTGTTGTTTTCAAATCATTGTAAACCTTTGACTTATGGACCATTGATATTTTAACTAGTTTGATATTTGAACCGTTTGACATTTTAAATTTTGCTATTATGAAGTTATACATAATGATTTTTGACATTTTAAACAATTTGCATTTTGATTTTTGACATTTTGAACTTTGCCATTTTAAGTTTAGACATTCTAACTTTAGACATTCTGATACGTACCCATTGGTATATTCTGACTAGAGAGTGTTATACGAATTTAACACGCGGTATAACATCAATGAATGTTATCGTAACAGAAAAGCTTCAATTAATGGCTTTTACAACCACCGACCGACACCACTGCTACTCTTATGTGGGTGTGCTGTGTAGACGATACCTATAACAATGCTATCCAATACATGGCCAATCGCGAAGGCACAGGCCCACCATTTTTTCTGTGCGGCGGTAAAAAATGGAGCTAGGCACGCTCTAGATTTGTGACACTTTTTGAAAGTTGGTGGCCTTGTACATATCAGACCGTCGGAAAGCGGATTAAAATGATTTGTGTACCTGCCAATCATCTCCCAGGGTTTCTTAATGGCGCAGTTGGCGTACATGGGGCTGGTGAGCATGTGCTGCACGAACTTGGTGCGGTAGTGGAACACGTGCTCGGCGGTCCGCTCCGGGATGTTGAACGCGAGGCGGAGCCGGTCGATCTTATTCGCCGTCACAGTCTTGTGGAATAGCGTCTTCGGGACTTTCTTCTGGATTGTTTCTTCAAGAATCTATAAAATTAGGGGCTACATTTACATACAGACAGAGATGTGAATTATTTGAAATACAAGTATTTAAAATACAAATACAAAATACAAAATACCTATTTGTATTTTGTATTTGAAATACTTTTTTTCAAAATGTATTTAGTATTTTATTTGAAATACTTTTTAAAACGTAATTAGTATTTGTAAAATACAAATTACTTTCTATGTAAATGTCAAGTCAATATCAAACAAAACAAAACAACCAATCATAGTGCTAGGTAATTTGTCATGTCAATGTCACTGCCAAACAAAAAACCAATCATGAAGCTCGGTAATTTGACATTTATTTATGTCAATGGATGCATTCCAGCAGACCAATCGCTAAAGAAACGATCACCAAAGCATACATTTTAACCATGGAAAGTAATTTGTTTTAATGTTTAGTTTTATTACTTTCCATGCTTAAAATGTACTCTATGGCGAGACGATCAATGATAGCTATTAGTCACCTAGAATGATGAGTGGGTCTCCAGCTTCCTCATAGGCTATAGAGAAATTCTAAGCATGCCATATTTTAAAGCATAATAACAGCAATCAAACTTCCAGACATAATAATAGCAGCCACCATAAGCTCGTTACCATGAGTGGTTTTATGTGTGCGAGCTGGCGACACGTGTCTACAGCTTACACATGCCGTTAAGGCAAACCAGTGAGGTTAGGGTTTTAGACTATAGTCAGAAATTTAGAGCCTAATTGCAGCAATAAGATCCAAAAAAACCAACCATCACACTCAAATACTCTTGAAACTACGAGCATAAAACTGTGTGCGAGCTGGGGACCCGTGTCACTGGCTTGCACAGCTGTATTTTCGTAATTATTTAAGCTACGATTATGTACTATACCTCAAAATTTTCAGCCGAATTGCAGCATTAGGCTCCAAATTTTTCAAAACTTTAACTCGAAAGGTTTTTGAGCTACGAGCCGATATCTATGTGTAAGCTGGGGACCCGTGTCACCGGCTGACACATGGTGAATTGCTGTAACTGTATATGTTAGAGTTTCGTTTTAAAGATCAAATGATATGTTATAATTGCAGCACACACGAGGCAAAATTTCAAATCTCTGGGCCTCTTAGTTTCGAAATTATAAGCCAAAAACCGTTTTCCCGCCAAAAAATTCAAAAAAATGTCTCGGAAGCGGCTAATCGCGCCGTTGCCGTTCCGTGCGCTACACTATTGCAATCGAATTTGAACCTAAGAGCTAGTATTATTAGGAGTCATTTTAATTTGCGCTCTCGATCGTTTTAATTTATATACTGAGAATTTTAGTCTAAGAGGTAGGAGCTGATAATCTGGTTACCTAATTTAATATAAAAGCAAAGTCTATTTATATAGGAATGTTTATATCGCTAAGGTATAGGTACTTTATTTAGCTAGTATTATTTTGAGTCATTTAGTAAGGGGGTAAGTGAGGGGAATGTACAGTTACTGACGAAATAGTCCAAAAAGATATTAATAATTTTGAAACATCTAACAAAGTGAGCAATTATATCGTTACACTAAAGTTTTCTAAACTTTGACAAAATGTGTTCAATGCAAACGTTCTTAAAATTATCATTTGGTTGTTTTGATATTCGATTTTTTGTATGTAACTTGGTGGACGTAAATTACTATTTGTACTTTGGGAGGAAAAGTATAGGTAGGTATGAACGTACCTATTTGATTGCATCCTTATCCTTACTTCTAACTAATATTATAAATGCGAAAGTCCGTTTGTTTCTTTGTTTGTTTTTACGCCTTTACGTCCTAACTACTGAACCGATCATCATGAAATTTTCGTAAACGTGTATGCAAGCAAATACACGTTGTCAGGGTAACAGAGAAGGACATAATGTACCTTTCATCCAGAAAAAAGTATTGTTCCCGAGGGAAAGCAAAAAACTTTCCACGCAGACGAAGTCGCTGGCGGCCGCTAGTTTTAGATGTTTTCCTCTTCATTAAGGCCTCTCCACACTCACGCGTGATTCGCTCGCGAAGCGTGACTGTGGATCCGATCCGAATCCGATACAGACGAATGCTTCGCGGGAGGTTCGCGGCTTCGTGCGCGATTCGCACGTGAGTATGGAGAGGTCTTTATGAGTGTACGTTACCCTCAACAGCTGCGGCGTGCTCGGCTGCCGAGGACTGGTCCCGTTGACACAGTGCAGTTGCGCATTTTTCGCCCCGGACACACGTTCGCTACGACCCCTGGGAAGCAGAAAATATAATATTTACACCCTTTGTCTTAGCATCAATGCTAACGGTTTTACTTAGTATGGAGACAAAGTTTCTGGTAATTGCACCTATGCAATTAAGTACCAGAAACTATCTATAAAACGACATCAAAATCATAGCCCTGTGTTACATATTTCGAGAGTTATTGTTGTTTGAATATGACCCTTACGTTACCAAAAATGGAGATAATAAAAACATTTAGATTTTATTTAAATTAAGTTGACAATTTTATTCAGATAAAATTATCAATGGCATTAAATGTTAATACCTAGCAAGTTATTATGATTTTTAAATTTTGATCGTTTTCGAAAATTATCCTTTAGTGCTCGTAATCGTGGGTCATAATATTCAAATAAGAATTACTCTCGACATATTATGCCATTTAGTGCAATGATTTGGTCGTTCGTAAAAAATTATTGTTTTGTAAAAAATATACCTACTCAAAATAAAATAGGGGCCACCATGGTTTTTCATACGACGAGCTGATTTCTGCAAGTTTTTTTTAAATATTAATTTAATCTTTATGAATTTAATATTGTTCGAAAGCTGTAATACCTAGTCACTTTCGAACTTTACTACCTACTGTATAACTTCTCCTATTCGCCGTGTGTCAGTAAGAATTGAAAAATGTTCTATTTCGCGTATTTTTGTATGAAACTCTAATTTCTTTTCATTTAAGAGTAGGTACCAAAACAACCTTGAACTTGGTAAGGCAATAACGACGCTAGAATTATGATTTTTAAAAACAGTAAGTAATTATTAAAATTGTATTAAGAGGATTGTCAACCACGTGGTCTCCATACAAACGGCGATAACGTTTCCCACCCTCTAAACCTTAAACCTACAGCAATGAATTTTTGGTATGTTTTTGAAATGCCTAAAAACTAGGGCTGTACGTTTTGATTTTTAAAACATTCATTGTAGATTTGAAAATATTGGCACTTCTGTGTTTTGTATGAAATCACTAAAATGCAAATATTTCGAAATCTATTATAGATATTTAAAAAATCAAAACGTACAGCCCTATTAGTATTTAGGCATTTCAAAAAAATACCAAAAATTAATTACTGTAGGTTAAGGTTTAGAGGGTGGGAAACGTTATCGCCGTTTGTATGGAGACCACGTGGTTGACAATCCTTTTAAGTAGGTACAGCTACCTACTCACATCAAACACGAACCAGTTGATTAATAATGTTAAGTATTTATAGTACCTACTTTATTAAGTATAAAGCCTGCTACGTGACAATGTCATGGGGACATTATGGTTGACGTGGCGTGGTGGGGAGACGCCCTGGGCTGGGGCGCGACGTCTAGACTCAGACACGCGCCGGGAATATACAAAATGACCTACGGCACATAGCGTACATAGTGAAAATATGAAAAACCGGCCAAGTGCGAGTCGGACTCGTGCACGAAGGGTTCCGTCAAGAAAAACACATTTGTTGTATGGGGGCTCACATACAACAAATATTTATTTTATTGTTTTTAGTATTTGTTGTTATAGCGGCAACAGAAATACATCATCTGTGAAATCTTCAACTGTCTAGCTATCACGGTTCAAAGATACAGCCCGGTGACATACAGACAAACAGAAGGACAGTGTAGTCTTAGTAATAGGGTTTGGGTACGCACCCTTTGGATACGGAACCCTAAAAAGGGATGCCTAACGTTTTATGCTTCGTTATTATCTTTCTTATTATCATTACCTATCGTTCCATGACAGTGCGCTATAAAACGATTGACGGGGTGACATCAACTCCAGAAGCATGCATGCAAGGCCGGCTCAATCTAAAAGGCATTGCACAAATAAACCGCGCAGATTATCTGCTAACTAGTTTACTTGTTCCAACCAATTCGACATTTTGTTATGTCAACTTTTGATAATGCCTCTAGCGCTGCCTCTTCTTTGTTTCCACTGGAAATATTTCATGACATATAGGTAGGTACCGCTAGGGATTTGTACGAATAGCTCTTGTTAGAAAGGGATGGCACTATATAAGATGATCGAATAGCACCATCCCTTACTAACTGTAGATACTCAAGCTGAGATTTTTCTATAATACCAATACGAGCCTTAGAATGCTGATCAGATCAGTTGGGTGTGTAGATATAGCGATCTGAATCTCCCGCATTCACTCCCTGGACAGCCATCATCAGATCACAGTTCGATCAATCCCTAGTGGAGAACCAAAGCTTCAAAGTTAGATACGACTGGTGTTTCTAATTATCCTTCCACCACTATAATACGTGTGTGTTGTTTGAGTTTTGGTGTAGAGATACCATAAAGTTAATATAATATTAACTTTATCGGTCAAATACTCAAACGAATCTTAAAGTTAAGGCCACCTTAAATTCAAAAAAGTTGTCAGATTTGACAGAAAGTCTATGAAACTGACAGCTTCCTTAAAGTTAAGGAGACCTTAACTTAAGATTTTAGCTAAGCAGCCTTTGAGTATTCGGCCGTGAGAGAGATATTTAGATTGTACCTACCTTGGAGAAGGCAGGCTACTTTTATCCCAGAAACTCCCATAAGAATCGAAACTCCACGTAGGCAAAAGCTGTAGTTGATTATTAAAGGCACATCGAGACATCAAAACCTTTTAGACAACTACTTAATGGCCGAATACTCAAAGGCATTTTAGTTAAAATCTTAAGTTAAGGTCTCCTTAACTTTAAGGAAGCTGTCAGTTTCATAGAGTTTCTGTTGTCAGATTTGACAACTTTTTTGAATTTAAGGTGGCCTTAACTTTAAGATTCGTTTGAGTATTTGGCCGTAAAAGGTTTTGATTACAACCTTAAAGATCAATACAGTCCATAAGCTAATTGTACATTAGATAAGATGCTTCAAAAATATGAAATTATTGATTTACCCTTCAACCATTACCGAATAACCCAAAAAGAATCGGTTTCCCACTTAACACAAAATCGCACGCTAGATCTTCAATGAAATGTAAACGGTTACAAAATGTGATCAGACACGCTATATTTGTTAGGAAGGTTCCGGCCCATCGGTGTCCCGGTTCTGACCTTGAAGTAACAGATACAGAGGTAACAGTAGACATGCTAGCGTGGAGACGGCAGAGGGTGGCACGACGTTGGTGCCTTCGAAAAGCCTCGATTACATTGAGCGAGTTCGATGGAGAGTTTCAAGACGGGAGAAAACTTTGCAAGAATGAAGATGCTGTTGATGATATCAATTTATTATTTGCTTATTATGTGTGTAGATGATGAAGTCTTAATGGCAAATTATAATACCGATAGTCTAAAAGCAACTATGTTAACGCACAATTAAGCTGCGGGTCAAGTCTGCTAATGTTAACGTCGAAATCGTGGTTCAATGGTGTTTGAATGGTAATGCTTTTTGGCACAGTTCTTGTTTCTTAAACCCAAAACCGAAACACATTGTGTTTCTTAAACCCAAAACAGAAACACATTGTGTCTCGATTTTGGCTTTAAAAAACAAGAACTGTGCCAAAAAGCATTACCATTCAAACACTATTGAACCACGATTTTGACGTTAACATTAGCAGACTTGACCCCCTGGTGAAAAGCGAGTAAAGTGACACAGATAATAATGCTTTTGTTGTTTTTTTGGAGTTAATAATTGACTGTTTTTGCATTGGGTGAGTACATTCGTGAATTTGCGGGCTAGCTAATAAACTTGCTCAATGTCATACAGCCTATGTGCGATGCATCGTTTCTATTTCCGTTTTGTATGACATCATGCGCTATTAGCGGATTTATCAGAAAAGTAAAAGGGGAGGAAATGGTACCTATCTAAGTAGTATATTTTTGATCATGTAGTTTTACATGGTTTTATGTCAAATATGTCTATTATAGGATAGGAATGTTCACACTGTAAACTAAAGATTCTAAAGAATATCAAAACTGGATTGCCAACCAAGAAAGATACAACTTGTCGCTTATAATTTTTGTGTCTGTTAAAAATTCTATCAATCCTTTTTTGTAACCCAAAATATTATTTTATACTTACAAGCTTTTGTTGGTTAGTACTCGAAATAAATAATACACGTACAAAAGCTTGTACTATTATGTATTCTGTGACCAAAGTGTATGTTAATGAAGTAAACAAAAGTTAATTAGTAAAAGTTTGTCATCGTTGACCTAGGTACTAATGTGTTATGATGAGCAGTCACAGTCACCATACGTCTCGATGACTTCAATGTGCGTGAGTCCCCTTGGAAGACAGCAGACAATGGGGAGGCCGGCAATTGAGTAGGTTCAAATTGAATGATAACGTAATACTACGTGATGAGGTAGGTGGTATTCTTTCGTTTATCATAATTTTATTTGTAATAATTTCATTTGCCATAATGATCCTCGGTCATAATATTCATTTGTAATAATGGCTTTTATACTAACAACGTATGACATAACAATCCATTAGCCATACTATTCATTTGCCTTAAAATTAGGTGCCATAATAACAAGTGTCATAATGATTAGTTCCTATAAATATTATTTGACATAATCAATAATTGACATAATATACATAACTTATAACGTATCTCTTCACCTAAACGTACCTGGATTATAAATAAAAACTTTTAATGCGACCACCACTACTGGTAGGTTAGGTTAGTGTTTCGACCACTCGCAGCGGAGCTCCATAATGCTTGCATGCATGTTGCATGCTGAATGCCTACTTGCATGCTGCATGCCCTGCCTGCATGCATGCTGCATGCTTGCTTGCATGCTGCTTGCCGGGGGGTGCAGGGGGGCTGGCCCCCTGCTCGGGGGGGTCGGGGGGCCCGAGGCCCCCCGCTATAAAGAAAAACTTTTAATGCACCTACCAGTAGGTTAAGTAAGGTTAGTGTTTTGACCACTCGCAGCGGAGCGAGCGAAGCGAGCGGAGCTCCCTAATGCTTGCGTGCATGTTGCATGCTGAATGTCTGATTGCTTGCTGCTTGCTCCTTGCATGCTGCATGCCTGCTTGCATGCTGCACGCTTGCTTGCATGCTAAATACCTGCTTGCACTGCATGCAATTGCAATTGCATGCTTACCTACTCATTATATTTAAAAATAAAACCTAAATCGTATAATCATAAAACTAATTATAATTTTATAAATTAAATATATAAATAAATATATTTTATAAAAAAAAATATCCACCCATAAGGAAAGCCTGTGCCCCAGCAGTGGGGACATTAAATATGGCTGATGGACAAGTCAAATTTGAGTAAACAATTTTATTTTAGTTCCACAATTTTGTCGTTTTAAATTGAGATTCAATGCCAAAGCTCTCAAAAATTCTCTATTAGTATAATAAATAAATTATCTTGGTTGGTCAAAATCTTATTAAGTCTTTGATAAATATAAATTATGCTGGCTTCTTACATTATTTCTTTGCTGAAATAAAAGAAAACAAGGTTTGTTTTGCCAAATATTGTAATAAGTAAGTATTATGGAAAATCATTGTTATGGATAATAACATTATTTTAAATGAAGAGTATGGCAAATAAAATTATGTAATAAGAACAATATGTCATTTGATTGTTTATGACCAATGAAATTAGTGAAAATAAATTTATGGGCATTTGTTAGTTATGGCAAATAAAACATTATGTTTAATGAATTTATGGCATATGCAATTATGGCAAATGAAATTATTGCATTTAAAATTAGGGAAAACATTAGTAAACCGAGGTAGGTCATATGCAACATTTTATGACACTTGGACGCAATAAAGAGGCGATATTAAATGAAAGTGATTCGGAAACGGACATGGTAGACATTGGGTACCGCGTCGCAAAGCTAAAATGGGCTTGAGCTGGCCATGTGTGACGCCGAACCGACGAAGCGACAGGTGGAGCAAGTGCGTATTCATCTGGAGATCTAGTACTAAAAGAAACGTAGGCAGACCACCATCCAGATGGTCTGACGAAATATCAACAGTCGCAGGACCACTCTGGCCTAGACGGACAGAGAACAGGGCTGCTTGGAGGAAAATTGGAGAGGCGGATGCTCAAATGAAATAGATCTAAACACAAGTCACACTAACCATGAGTAGTCGCAAACTATTCTGCAAATAGAAAACGCGATTTTATTGAATTGCTATTTATGAATGGTATATTTATTAGCTGTGGATACTTTAATGCCGAAATCTATTCAAATGTTGTTGATGAAAGAACTGCAATATAAGAAACGAATGCATTTTTGCTAAAATCCGTGAATGTATCATTTATAAGTACTTAAGTACCTACTGTAAATTTAAATGGAAGTTTATAATTAGATTCAAGTAATTATATTTTAAAGAACCTATATCAAATGCCTATTCACAGCTGTACCTTTAGTACTTAATGTAAATATTTGCCTTCTGGAAGCCTGATACGCTTCACTGTCGTAACTATCTGGGTTTATCAACTTTTCGATAATCTAGAGGGCATAAAGTTTGTATGTACTCAAACATTTACAATTGGACAGTGTAGGTTTACGATTTCATAGAAATAATCGATAAAGATAAGACTAAGTATAATAAGACTATGTATTTTTCCAGAAAGTCAAACGTCGATTTATCATTGATAATAATTATTGTGCGTTTAATTATGTTCGAGGGAGGCCACTATAGCTATGGATTCACAAATATTATAAAAAGCAATCTGCAGATCACCACAGCAACTCTGAATTTAATAAATTGACTCAGAATTTAAATAAAGAAAAAAAAGACTCAGAATTTCCCTAGAGCTTAAAGAGGTAATGGTTCTCGTTCCAAAATAAAAGCATGTAAAAAATTCTTGTCTCTACAAAAAGCTCTTGTGCTTTTAAAATTTTATGCATTTGCCTACATTGTACGCATTTCTTTAAGTAAATAATAACTTAGCAATCGTTTCTTCTTCAATTTTCAATCGGAACTGTGCGTGCACTGTGATGTGTTTTATTTATAATAGGAACTCCTTTCTATCCATATTGTTTTGTATCTGCAGAAAGCTTTTATGTTTTCGTTCGTTGGTAAGCCTTTTCAAATGATTATAATACCTACATTCTTCAGTTTTTTTCAATTGATTGAACCAAATTTTGATTGATAAATTGCATTATCAAAAGTGAATAATACATAGCGAATGGACGATAGAAAGGAGTTCAAGTTTATGGTTCAAGTAGTCGCACTTTGCTGCAAAACAATTTGAGTACGTTGCTGTCTTTCAGCAATTTATCATTTTATCGGTGGATTAACTTGTTTAGATAATATCGTAGAAAAATGATATGTACTAAGGTACCTAACCAATGTCAGTTTATTGCGTTACGAAATAGAACAAAATAATAAATAATAATAATAATAGAGGCTACTTTTGTTTGCTAAGTTTTTACTTGTGCCAAAAAAATAGCAATGTACAACATCCATCAGTCAAACCAAAGCTTACGTTAACTTCATTGTTTAAAATAAAAATTACTTATTTTAAAAATTATTAAAAACCATGCCAAAAAACGTTCAATTTTTTAAAATCTATAACGGGATAGTGCTTAGCCATCACCTCACCTGATGTTAGTGACGATAAGGCCGAAAGTGTAAGCGCACTACACCCGGAATCCTTACCACTGAGGAACTAGCTAAAGTACCTTACTTATTAAATACAGAAACACAACTATTTTTAAATCGTTGTATGTCGTCAGACTTAGGTAGGTATATGGTGGTAGCTAGCCAGGCAGACTTGAAATAAGCTACTACTAAACTACCACCAACCAATTTGTACCCCCTCCTGGGAATCGAACCCGGGACCCCTGCGTCTCACACTGGTGGGCGAAACATTTGACCACAGAGGCGGATACTAAATAGTTAATAAAAAACATAATTGCAGTCGGAACTCAAAGATTAAGTGTCCCACGGAAGGTCGTGGTTTTTAATATATTTTTTTTAATTATTTCTTCTTCTTTTCTTATTTTTAGCTTGGCAATCTACTCTCCTGTATAGGGAGTAATTTTTGCCAGTGTCAAGTGTTGAAATAGTTCAGCTTCAGTAGTAGGTATGGTTTCAGTTTACATTAGAATGCGGGTGAATCGCATTCCAATGCTGCTTGGAGCATTTGGCACCAAGTATATCAAGACTGAACCAATTTTAAGACACAATATCAATGAATCAATTTGCAATTATAATTAAAATAGTCACTAAACCGGTCTCGACTAAATGGCGCCAAAAACTCCTTTTTTTTATCCATCCATAAAAAGGCCTGCGTCCAAGCAGTGGAGACATTTAAAAGGCTGGTGATGATGACTAAGACTTACCCGGCCGTGTCACCGCCGCACAGCTGCCGTACGATCCTCGTCACCTCGCACCTGCCTGGTTGCAGGTTCACCGTCTGGAGACAACACAGTTCTTATTAACTTCAAACAATAAAAAATCAACTTTCTAGTTCATTACTAAATAGTGACTCGGTAGCTCGGTTGAGCATTGCACCGGACTTCCAAAGGTCGCGGGATCGATTCCCGCCTGAGAATATGATCCGGTATGAGTCGAATTTCTCCTAGTATATTATTTATAAAAATAGCATTGTGAATGCTCAAATTTCAAATTTAAAAATTCTAATTGATATTAGGTAGGTACATATAAATTTTAGACATACTGCATTTATGTAGGTACCCTAAGAAGTACCTTCCTAAATAATGATTCTTTGCTTCTAGTTTTATAATAAAGATATTGTACCATTAATATTTTTCATAATTATTTTCAATTATTTATGTTGCATAGGAAACTTAGTAATCTGTGGTAAGTAGGAATGACACAATGTTTATCGCAGTTAAATTGCTCTTTCTAAACGACATGAAAACGTTAATAGTTCCATATGAGTCGTGCTCGTGCAGGCAATAAAAGCATAACACGACCTTTACAAGGTCAGGTGTTAGGGGAGGCCTCCAGGCACCATAAACAAAGTCCCATGGCAATCGCAGGGATTACGTCACCCAACATCAATGGTGTTGCCAGCAGATCCCTGCTATTTTCCATAAACTATAACAACTTATTCCAAGAATTAATTCTTGTAAAATAGTTCGATTTTCTTTAAAAAATGTCTGACTCTTTTGTGTATGAAGCTCACTAACCCGAATCTACAGATTTTGGAGGTAAATCCAAATCCAAAAAATAAATTGTACAAATAAAAAACAAATTTATGCAAATAAATTGGTCAATATTATTTTCACCACACAACACAATTAATTTGTAGTTGTTAACTCCTACCATGATCATTTTATCAAATAAAAAATCATTATGATTTTCCAAGAATCAAAGGAAAATTGTAAGGCTACTTAATCGTGATTTTCAGCGTACGCTGGCAACACGATACACTCGGATTTTGCCGGCAGTCGTCACTGTGACACTGGACTGTGCGTACGCGTCACTCACTCACTCACACACTCCACACTTCGCAAAATAATGGTAAGTGTTTATAAACTTTCTTGCACCGGTATTTTTAGATGTTCCATCTCTTGATCGCGTTTCGTTTTTAGTTTAACATTGTTGAACATTTGGAATTTGATTATCTGGAGTGTTTTCAAGTTTTCGATGTTGTTTTGTGGAGTTGGGTTGTTTTGTTTTTAATTTTGATGAATTCGGTTTATTGATGCGAAAAGTGACGTTAGTTTTTCATTATTCTCTCATCACACAATATGCTCATTGCTTATGGGGGGTATAGGCATCCCCCGTTTTTATATTTGGATCAGCAAAATAGTCTAAAAAAATGTTTTCCCATTTTTTTTACGACAATTAATTATGTATGTATTAAACAACATTAGTCAAAGAAAACGATATAAAAACGTGCCCACAATATTCTTGTTGGAAATGTTTTCTTTCTATACCAAGAATCAAGATTGACTTTGAAGTGTTCAAGAAGTAAATCTTGGATTGTGAAGGTCCTTTTGATAGTTCGTTTCTATGTTTATTTGCTGTAGCGTGCTGTACATTTTGACAATAACAATAAACACTAGAAATAGGTTCTTATTTATAAACCAGTGCTTACGTTTAATAGAGAAGTATGCCACCTATTCTGAAATCTGGAGTGTAGAGATAATACGACCTACCTTGTTACCTATACTATGCGAAAAAAATCTGTGAATATTATGCTTGTTGGATTAGCCGTTTGGACATTTAAACTTTTACAAAAAATACCATTAAGTACCTACTTCTTTTTTATTTGACTATGATTATCTTAATAAAATTAAAGATTTCAGTTTATGAAAGTAGGTAGGTAGGTGAGAAAATTCAATGAATTTTACGCGATAATGATAATTTAACATGAAATCAATGACACATAAAACCTACGTCAAACAATTATTTCCAGAATGATAAGATCACTTAGGTGACTATCCAATCCACTACTGAAATTATGATTAGTACCAACTATAGACAGATGAAATTCGACTTATCATAATTAAGTATAAGAAAAGCTCAAACTTCAATAAGTATAAAAAAAAATCTGCAAATACTTAATTTACTTATAAAGCAAAAACAACTTAGAACATAGATAAAATAAAAGTCCAGACATTTGTAACTTAATTAAACAATCAACTATTAGTAAAGTTAGAGAAAAGTTTGTCTTTGGCAACTCGCAAAACGGATTTGTTTTAGTGCAAGTAAGCTAAAAAGCTGAACCGAAAATATTATTTATCATACTAGAAAAGTAACCACTATCCAAAACATTTTTTTTAATTTTCTTAGAAAGCCTAGAATTAAACACTTGCGCAATATTTTTCTACTGCGTACCAGTCAGCTATTTCTCCAGAATTAAAAATTATCATCACTAGGTACCTACTAAACACAGTTGTTGTGAATCTAGGCTGAAACCAATTTAAAATTATCTGTTGCTGCATTACAAAAGCAAAACAGCGAAGATTTATGAAAACACCCAGGCGGCCAAGAGTTTGGAGAAGTAACCTCAAAACCTGTCTGTTGCCTATATCTACTTAGATCAAAACAGAAACCAAGTTTGAGACTTAAGTCAAGAAACTTGTGATGCCCTTTAAAGAACCGTAATAAAATAAATAGATACAATAAGCTTCCTTTATTTTCTAAGTTCAACTTTGAAAGCTTTCACAGAATTTTTTCTGTAAAACTGTGGTTTTGAAAAAAATAAACAATTACAACAAATAGTAATGATAATAAATGATGAAATGATAAAAAAATCGACAGAGGGATTTGTCATAACATAATGTGTGGGCGACGACAAAAAAAATACTCAAAGATTAAAGGGCTGATAGTCATTGCGGAATCTTAACTATTGTGCACATATTCTTAAATATTGTAGCCTCGCTTGATTTAAGAGTATATAATTTATATTATGATATAATTTGATATGTCAAATGATTAAAATAGTGGATTACCGTCATGTCGGCTGTCAAACTAACTGTCATAGCACCTCCCAACGTTCTGCTCCCACACAAAAACGTCGGATCAGGTGACGATGCGAAAGGATATAATATTCCCATTACCAAAAAACAGATACGAATAATTAATTAGTTCGTTCATGTTAAATACACACAACCAAAAAGTTTTTTTTTAAATCGACGGTAGTATTGATAGTTTTGATTTCGATGTTGTCATAATCATTGTTTTAACTATTTGTTGTCCCGTTTTTAACAATAAAAAGGAAGATTTCAAACTTTTATCACATCAAATTCTATTGACTAATGTTCGTAAACACCTCGTTTATAACAATTTATCAACTAGTTTTTCAGGACATTCAGGCTTTGAAAACCGCCCGGGGATCTGACGCGGTCTGAAATATGTCCCACACATTTGCCCTATAAATGACCATCACAAACATAATTTCGCTGCCATAAACAAACAAACAACGTTAACATTCATAGTGAACAGATAAATAGACGCCAAACAACACTTACTGGCTACTACCCTCTACTACTACTCTACTATTTGTTCAATAGGTGGTATACTCACCGATATACAACCTATTGAACAAATACGGTCATCGTTATTACGTTAGTGAAAGTGAAAGTGAAATAAGCTTTATTCAAATAAACTTAATTATTAAGTACTTTTGAATCGTCTATATTTTTCTACCACCCGTTCCAGACTTTTTTAGCTGACAAGAAGAACGGGCGCAAGAAACTTATCAGCTGTAACAGCCATAAGTAACGATATTTACAAACTTGAATATATCGTTACCAGATAATTACAACAGGGTGACAGGATTATTGGCAACAACATAGACTTATTATATTACTTCAACAAAGTTCTTATATTAGCAAGTTATGTGTTACATCATTTCCACGCATTTTGATCTTTAAGATAATCGTCAACTTTATAATAACCTTTACCCATGAGCGTTTTTTTAACATGGTTTTTAAATTCATGCAAAGGAAGATCAATCACTTGTTGTGGAACTTTATTAATAAAGGCTATGCCTTTCCCCATAAATGAACCTCTCGTTTTTGCAAGCCTAAAACTTGGAACGGCAAGTTTATCTTTATTTCTTGTATTAAACTGGTGAATGTTGCTGTTCTTATCAAATGAATCATAGTGTTTCCTTACATTAACTAAATTTTCATAAATATATTGGCCTGCCAAAGTTAAAATATTTATTTCTTTGAACAATTCTCTCAAGGTATCTCTCCGCCGTAGATTGTATATGGCGCGAACAGCTCTTTTTTGGAGTACAAAAATATTTTCAAAACTGGCAGCTGAGCCCCACAATAGCAGTCCATAAGACATTACACTATGAAAATAACTAAAGTATACTAACCTTGCCGTTTCAATATCAGTTAAAAGCCTTATTTTCTTAACAGCGAATGCCGCTGAACTAAGTCTACTTGACAAGGCTTCAATATGTGGATCCCATTGCAATCGAGAATCTAGTGTAATACCTAGAAATTTTGTACTCTCAGTAAAGTCTACTTTATCGTCATTCAATTTAATATTTAATTTTGTCTTCTCAACATTAGGTAAAGAAAATTTTACACATTTAGTTTTTTTGGGGTTAAGTGCTAAATTATTACTATTAAACCAGTGTGAAACTTTAGAGAGGGCACTATTTACTTCGTCGGAACAGTTATTACCTCTGTTTACTTTGAAAATTAAAGAAGTATCATCCGCAAATAGTACAGTCTCACATAAATTACTCGCGTAGTTGGGAAGGTCATTTATATAAATTAGAAACAGCAATGGGCCCAATATTGATCCCTGTGGCACACCCATATTGATGGGGGCTCCAGTAGATTCAGTTAAATTTACATAAGTACTTAATGGTTGTAAGAGGAAACTAAGTGCAGACAATTACAAGCACATGAAATGATACATAGGATCAAGTTAATTATAACAACAGGCCAATTAATAACCAAATTAGGAAAAGTAGTATAGTTATTTGTGACACATAACTAACAATACTAATAGTGGTCGAGAACTAGTTAAGATTTTTTCTTTTTCTTTTTCAGTTCTATGTATCCCAGCCCCTCCTTAATCTTTTTTTTTTTTATTTTTGTGTTAAAATCGTTAAGCGGTTAACAGAATACATCTACCTACTAAGTTTCAACTGTGTAATCCTTATACTTTCGGAATAAAATGGCTGTGACATACGGACGGACAGACATGACGAATCTACAAGGGTTCCGTTTTTTGCCATTTTGGCTGCGGAACCCTATTATCACCCTATACATTACAGTTTAGTCTTAGTTACCTACTCGTGCAAAAGTTTCAGTTGCAACGGTCAAATATAGTTTAATTAAATCTGATTCCATCAAACCAAATTCACTTTTTCAATGTTCAAAATCAAAATACATAAAACTATATGTTATAAATTTATTCATCCTGATTTATTTCGACGTAATTTGCTAACAATTGTTGTTGTTGCTGTTGTTTTAACTTCGTAAGTTATTAAACTCGTAAGTTAGAACTTTATTTTTTTTTAACCAAGTACCTCAGTAGTTTAGGTTTTGTGTTACGTTACGACCGCATGTTGTAAGAAGCATGTTTTCCGTAGATATTCTGTAAATGTAATTGCTTTAAACCAAAAGTCAACAGCAGCGTCATTCAGGCGTTATTCTGGTCCAACACAACGCTGATAGCACATGTTCCTTATTAGTGTGTCATCGTTGGTGCGTTAGTATTGACAGTATGTACTTGATATATACATAGGGCACTCTGAAAATTTTGCGTATCTGGCAACTCACAAATATTTGAATAATAATGTTATGTTTTTTTAAAAATTAACGACTGAAATTAATGAAATTCATGAAATTAAAACAAAAAAATACCGGAAGTTGCGATTGCGAGTCATTTGTTTTTTTTATCACAATGCGAAGTTCGTCGCCCGTAGAAAAATAAAATTTACGCGAAAAGATATCAGGGTGACATTTTTTTATGATTTTGAAACTTCGCCTACCTACTAATTCTATTATATTCTATTCTACTCCGCAAGTTTGCACAGCTTCACTTCTAAATGATTTTAGAAAAAGAAGCACGTTGTTATAGTAGTTTGGTTTAACAGTATGTTCAAGTTATCTCATACCGTTCAAGATTCTTATTTGATTTAAACAGTGGACGATTCGCTTTAATTAAAACCTGAAAGTACCTTACCTATACGATTTTTTTTTTGGTTGTTTTCATTATCCTTTTTATTATCAAACTATTTTAGTTTCGTTGTAACCTTAATGATTAATAATGAAATTAATGGTATTATGAGGATAATCCATAAGTTATCAAATCAACTAAAAATATTTTATCACGTCGATACCATTTCAAACAAACAAACAAAATAATTAGATAACCTTGATAAAAGTAGGTGAGCATTAGCGTTACATAACTAGTCAACATTGTTATAATACTTTTCCCCTGTAAATAAAAAAAATCCGGCCAAGTGCTTGTCGGGCAACGCGCAGAAGGGTTCCGTAGTTACCTTATACCAGGGATGCACAGACTTATGGAGACCATGGGCCACTTGGGCAATTGATAAACTAATGGCGGGCCACCAGCACAACATAAAAACATAAAAAAGCCAAAAAAAAGTTTTTTTTTCATATGAACGAGGGAATATTTTTGCTGGCGGGCCACTAGCATATTGCCGACGGGCCACATGTGGCCCGCGGGCCGCAGTCTGTGCATCCCTGCCTTATACCATTCCATATTTTATACCACTATCATTTTTCGTCTGCAAAAATAACTTTGTTTTTCACAGTGTTTGTATGAATGACAAAGTTATATAAGTATTTGCGGTTTTGGAAAATGTACTAGTATATCTCGAAAACTGATTTCTATATTTAGTACAAACCAATTTTCGTTGAAAGTGTTCATTAAGATCTATAGCATTTTTTTAGATTTTTCACTCTCTTATTTTAAAAGTTAGAGGGGGGGGGGGAACACATTTTACCACTTTGGCAGTGTATATATCTTTCAAACAGTTGACTTTGAGAAAAAATAGTCTTAGGAACCTCGATGTCATTTTTAAAGACCTATCTACGAGGGTGGATTGATAAGTCCCATGACTTTGTAATGAAGAAATACTTTTTTCTGAATATTTTGTTTTATTTCTCTACATAGGTAATCTTATTGTAGCTCTGCGTATTCAGTTCAACGAAGTTCCTACCTCTTTAACCCATTATTTTTTCTTTCATTGCCTGAAAACTGGTAACTGAAATGAGCCCATTTCAGACACACCGCCACCGGCTTGATGAAAATCTTTGCCCGCTAAGACATTAATTCATGTTTGGTAGGAGAAAAAAATCTCTGTGGGTTGAATCTAGAGAATAGGAAGGATTCGCATCTTCATTTGATGAGTTTTGATGTCGAGTTATGATGTCATGAGTGCCGCCGCCGAGAGGGTCGACAGGGTCATTAAGAAAAGTTAGAAGTCGCTAGAGCTTTTTGTTTCCAAAAGTAATAATCTTTTGCCGAATTTGAAAAAATGTAGTGTAAAGATTCCTTGAGGAGTTTCTTTTTAAGATACAAAAATAAATTATGAAAAAAAAGTATTTCTTCTTTTCAAAGCCATGGACTCGTATACTTCGAGCAACGACGACGGCAGCCCGTCTTACTCTAAGCTCGTATAGATACCCCGCACGTATTGGTTTTGTAAAAAAAATAAAATCCGTTTAAGTTCCTGTATGTAGAGAGAGGGAGAATGATAAGATTTTTTTAAAGTTGACTTGCATTTATGCGAAAAAAGTAATTACTTATCAACTTTTAATTAAAAAAAATACAATTGAATCTAATGAAAAAAGATAAAGAAAATTAATTCTAATCCACAAAGAATTCCTTACTCAACCATAGGCTACCTGATGACCTGTTTATCTGAAACCACCGACGCATTACCATTGAACACCGATACTTATCGCCTTGCAATAAGGTTGAAATTCGTTTAGGCGGCAAGAATGCGCAGACGCAGTCAGCTGTACTTGCATCTGGAAGCTATCGAGTTGCCGATAAAATTCCCACATAGCTAGGACGTATTTTATTCGCCTATGTTGTAGTGTTTGAAAAGAGCATTACGTTTTATTACACATTGTAACACAATGTAATGTTGTTTTTCTAAGAAAAACCTTGGGAATGTCCAGATTGGAAGTAAAGTCTTTTAGGGAAAAGCCATGTAAACTAAGTCGAGCAAAAGCTATAAGTATTTTGCAAAAAGTATGTAAGATGTTTTTGATTTTTAAACAGTTTTCAATAAAATTAGGTACAGTTAGGAGGAGACCAAGTGTCAATATAGAGGTGAAAGTGAAGTCGATAAGAATTCTGGACCATCTCCAAGTAACGGGTGCTCCCAACACCAAAATTTCTCAGTTTTGCAATAAAACTGCACTTGTCGCTGACCAACACATAAGGTCAAATATCTTTAAACTCGTTCTCGTAACATTATTTGCCTTGACAAAGAAAATTACAATTTAAGTAAATCGGCGGTGTTATTTGGAAATGAAAAGCATAATACGTTACAATTTATCGTTTAGGGGAATCATAACAATATTCTCAGATTTTTATATGGTTTAGTGTAGTTAGTTGTCGATCCACGTTATTTGGATTAGACGATGGTGGGTAAATTTCGATTTTGATTAAAGCAATTAAATAAAACTTTAGTATTTAATAGTTGAATAACAAAAAGCAAATGTCGTAGCCAAATTAGATAGATGTAGAGAAACATAATTATCAGCATAACGTCTCCAGACAACACGGTAGACCTTACAATACATAAGAATAATAATAATAATAATAGTCCTTGGCTAGTCACCGCCTGCCAATTTTTCAGTCTGGGAGACTATGATAAGGCAGGTGTCCGGTAGTCTCTTTCCATAGCCCAAATCCCAGTCCATCTCAATCTTAATCTAATAGCCCACTAGTCCTTAACCAGTAGATTCCATAGTTCCTGTGCATTTGCTGGGGATAGCCTCTGAGTATATCAAACTGATGTAGTCAGAGATTAGATCCAACAGGTGTACCACACGCACCACACGCATATTAGATTAAAGTCGCTAAAAATGGCCTCTACCTGTTGGATCCATATCCCCACGCAAGCCTTAAAGGACCGGGTCACTTTTGGCCCGTGAATTCCTAAGCATAATAATAATAATAAAATGTATTTATTCGTCACGTCAAGAATGATCAACTAAAGTACAGAACTTAAGGACTTAAGAACAATTTGGAAATTCAAACCTAATTTAAAGAGCATAGAAATAAATATTGATAGATATTGATAATCAAGTGTACCCATTGGAAGAGCATCCAATGCTCGTGGATCGCGTACAAGCAATAAAGCTATTATAATGTCGCATAAAGCGAAGTCTATTTCGGAGACGCCAGACTAGCAGAATACACACGACCCTAATATTGCCAGAATTATCCGTAACGTAACCGCGTTCCGAGTGAAAACTCTTATTGTTACTCACGTGCTTAGTCACAGGAGATAAATAAATGAACATATTGGTGAAATAAATTTCGCTAGCTGAGAAGGCGTGGCTACAGAATTAGCTATGACGGAATATACGATTTACATCACAACAATACCTTGAAGGGTCAATATATATTTGTAAACAAAGCCATTATTCATTATTGGTATTCATATTCATATTCTTTATTGGCGTCTTGTTGTATACATGGTGTTTACAATGTGTTTACATGAAGTTTCAAACAAGAACCCCATAGGGGTACTGCAAATTCCTTACAAACTAGAAAATAAACAAAAAAAAAATATTAGATAAAACTAAACAAACAAATTAACATTAGTTAGGAACCTAGAATTACAATCTATCATCTTGAAATTCCTTAATACTATAATAAGCCTTTTCCAGAAGAATATTTTTAACTGCATTATCAAATTTACCACCTTCTTTTTCCCCTTAAAGGACAGTAATTTTGTTTTAAAGATTTTTTAAATGTATGCTGATGAGTGAGCAGTCAGAAGTGATTTTCAGTAAAACATCAAGACAGCAATTAGTACTTTAAATAGATCATTGGATAATGGTAAAACATCCTTGCTTTTGTTAAATAATTATAAAAAACTTAGTATCAAAATGATTTTAATACAAATTGTATAGACTGGATTTTGACCTTGCGGCAGATGTTGGGCGGATCTCATTCCATTTCTATTTGGTGCATTTAAGTTGTTAACTGTTGTTGACTAAAATCTGCACGTATCTGTAATAGTTAAATCATTTCAGTGTTCTGCCTATAAATCGTAACTTAGTTTAATTTTAACTCAACTGTATCATTAGCTATACACCTTATTTCTATCAGTGGAGACTTATAAATGACTCTTTGTTGCTCTATTTTTATGTATTTAGAATGTATTATTCGATAGTCTTCCTAAAATTTATAAATAAAATAAAAAGTATTTATGAAGGTGGTAGCATCAATCAATGGATAAAGTTATGATTGCTTCACAGGACTTCCTTCGGATTTCAATGTCACTACTAAATCTCTCACCTTTTGGTTCTTTTTGTTCATGCTTGCATATATCTGTTGCACATTTGTGAACCATTCTCTCGAATTCATTATTACATACGGTAGGCGTATCTCCTTTTTTTGATTTTCGAATACCTACCTACCTGGCTGCCGACAGCTTTTGGTAGATACATTACATTTGTCACTTGCCCCAAATAAATAATTAAGAAAATACGCTATTGAACTTAAAACAAAAAATTACAACACATAATAAAAGCACCTATTAACTTTCTCGTCAGTACTAAGTTGAGTAGTAGGTATTTCTGTTTGGTTGATTCAACAAAATTCACCTCGCATTGTCGTTTGTTCCGATTCTACTCCAGCTTCAAGATCGTGTGGCGAGTGGGTGGACGCCGATTTATCAACAGAATGTAGAATGAGACGGAAAAGTAAAATACGAAGAGTAGATTTATGAAGTTGGAGCGTCGGTTGTTGCAGTTATTAGATTTTTTGTTATTTTTAAAAAGGTGAAGAAGTATAAAGTGCTACCACTACCACTGAACTAAAAAAACCTCTTAATTAACTGAAAATAGTTTCAGATGAAAATACAATTGAATTCGAAAATAAATAAGAAAGTAGCTTAAGGGCCCATAATAGGAAAACATGGTTTGCGCGGGCCATATTTTTATATAGAAAACGTAAAGTTGTAGTCACAAAAAAAACATACGACAAGCTAAAGAGATTATCTAGTACCCACAAGTATTAAATTGCGTATAAACCTCACAGATGATTGTAAAAAAAAATCAGAATATCATCAAAAGCGCTTGTCGCGGGCCATATTTTTGGCGTAAATAATAGCGGAAACATATTGAATTCTACATCAAAATACACTTTAACGTACTGAGCAGTTGCTCCAATAACTTTTTTTTTAAGAAAGATAATTGTGCTAAAGATTATGATGAAAAAACAACGAAAAACATCGAAAAAGTGCAGAAGTGAGGTTATTTTCCATACTCTTTACACATAAAGAAAAAGACAGAGACAAGTGATTTCGCGTAACGGAGCCTTAAGTATCTCAATCAATCAAGCTTGTCTTAAGGATAGGTTATCATAAAATCATTGACAAGGACCCAACTCATGTAAAAACAAATCTTATGAAAATAATTTTCTTGTATATCAGTGTTAACATTGACAATAACAATTGTTGTTATTGTCAATGTTAACTTTACATACTGGAAAGACAAGGAATTATTGATAATAGGACAAGTTGTCCAAGATAAAAAAAAAACAATTTGTTTTATCAGAACCACCGTTTTATAAGCTTGGAATTACAAAGCTAACTCCGCGTCTGGAGTGGCGGTACTATACAATGCCGCCCACATCCCAATAGTGGGCTATTTCGGTTGGGTCCGAGGTCGAGGTGCAGGGCTGCAAGGTCGCAGATCAGCTGATGCACTTACACTATGCGTTTTATTGAAGTCAAAAACTGATACTGAAGGTAGAACAAAGTTATTATTGATCTCATTTGAGTCCAATAAGTCTCGAAGTAAAGAAATTTTTCGATTTGTGTTTCAAGGCATTTAGGATATTTTATTAATTTGGGTAAGTACTTATATAGTTTTTTACATGAAGTTTGCTTCTGTTTAACAAGTTAATGGCAAAAAAAAATGACTTCATAAAAGCGTAACTTTTATTTTGTACTCGAAATAAACTAACAATACAATTTTCCTTTATCTATAATGAAAGACCAAATCGTAAAACTGAATTATATTTAGCCGACATTACTCATCAATGGAGAGGACAAAAATGTTAATTTCAATGTAAATTTAGACCGAGTGGCAGTCTGAGGTTAGAGATAAAGAATCATTATATTTATACACACTGAGATTATTTCTTTCATCGCCAACTCTATTTGTTTGATGTTTATACACAAACAATGTTAGTTGAATAAAGACGTTATCAATTAAAAATTGATTTGCTTGAGCCTGTTCATTGTTAAGCCCAATTGAATTTACGAATTATCAAGAAAAAGTATTATGACCTATTTTATTATTGTAATAGTTTAATGAAATATTAAAACAAAAGTTTATATTAGAAATTTAAAGGGGTTCGGGCACTTGGTCCATTGGACCAATAGACTTGAATCGTACATCGATGGATAGGTCTTTTCAAGAGGAAAAAAGTTATTATGGGGTTACATTTGGATTTGTTGTCCGATTCGAGATATCGGCTTATAAAGTATGTGTTTTCAGTATCTCGGATAGAACAGTCTCAATGAAAGTAGCTTAATGGCGGCGGGTCTATAGCATGTCAGGACAACATTTCAGGACAAGCGCCATGCCATACCTATATTTGTGCTCTATGAAAATATATATTTCTAACGATATACTATTTATATCTATTGGGTCCAAGACCAGAGTCCATACATTTGTGCCCATACCCCTTTTATGTATTTCTCTTTTGTTTTAAATAACTTGTTAAACAATCTGACTTCTGCGCGCACAGTTTATTAGAAATTTACATTTTATATTACACTTTATACGGATTACTTTACAACTATTTAGATTTATTGGTTTTTTGATTTCCCGACGACGTTTCGACACTGGTTTGATTTTTGATTTTCCCAAATCAAAATCAAAAATCAAACCAAATACCAACTAATTACCCAAGTAATTTCAATAAAACCGCGCTAGTATCCGTTAAAAGTGTTTTATTTCAAATATTACTAAATTAAAAAGATTTAAAGTTATTTAAAAACAAGACTGAACTTAATAATTCTTAAATAACATCTGAATTAATAACAATACAAAGTATACGCGCTGTAATCCGTAGTGTTTTATTTCTAATAAGTAATCGATATAAATCGATGATATCATTTCAATTGAAGATACCGAATATACTGATGCTAATGAATTGTCTGATTGTCATCACTTTAAACATTTGGCAAAAAATTATCACAATAGGTACAGCAACAGATGATGTCAGAGTTCAATCGGTTGTCAATTTTAAAGTAGAGTAGTTAACTATCATTAAACAAAATGAACGACATCATCGATCATTAACGAAACCAACATCAGTCACCTATCCATCACCTGACTGAAAAGGATAGAGATATTTAAATCCACGAATAAAGTAAAAAAGGTAGTGTATGTTACCATCAGAGGCTGGAGTATTCAAAATTCATACTTATAATGTTTTGTATTTTTTGTTTTCAATCGTATAATTTTTGATTTACGCAGCCAAATTTTTTCATACAACAAAAAATTCTGAAACTTTTTCTATTATTAATGGAGCTTTTCAACCTATAAAAATATTTACCAAATTTGTTTTTTTTTCATTATCCTCATCTTAGTATTATAGTACGAAATCTGTTTCGACAAAACCAATATGAGTTACATATTTAACTAGTCTTATTAAAATGTTTCTAATCATAATATGAATGAACACCTGTGTTTTTTTGAACGTGCGAAAACTGCATAAAACTGCACGTAATGCATTAGATTGCCGTCTGCCTTGCAATGGCGACTTGTTTATAATTTACTAGCTTCCGCCCGCGACTTCGCCCGCGTGGACATTCGGAAAAAGCTTAGAGAACTTTTGACCGACATAAAAAGTATCATAATGTTTTAATCCAGGCTATAAACTAGCTGTGTGTCAAATTTCATCCAAATCGGTTCAGCCGTTTTTGCGTGATTGAGGAACAAACATCCAAACTCACAAATTTCACATTTATATTATTATTAGTAGGAAGTATGATAATCGATATACTTATTTAAATTGTAAATGAATAATTATATCGGATTACTATTAATTTATATTTACAGCTCGATCCACAATTTCTTCCAAAAATCAGGTATGTTAAGTACGATAGGAACACAGGCAAAATTATACATGATGTTATTTCAACAATTTAAATTATCACCTACTCATTAACACACAGTTAAATCAATAATACGCCATAATAAAAAAAAACCTCTACAAATAATTTGATATATCGATATAATTAATTATGCCACTGTAATATCGACAACGATGACTAAAGAAGTCATCAAAACAAGAGATAATACTTACGAGCATTATGAATACAAGCATTGACCTTGCGCCGCGCCCTACATCACAGCTTTAGGTGCGCAAGTCTTAAGCGCAGAGCAGTTTTTTTTGGAAAAAGTCAAATGTCGGCTACAAATTTAATGCTATATGCTTTTTTGTAATGTGAAAACCTTTTCAACACTTCCTCAAGTAAGCTTAAGCGAATATTAAATGATAGTTATTTTTCTAACAAATAATTTGTAAAACTTTAGTGAGTAGCTACTTGTTTATGCTTAAACTACTGTACTGGATGTAATAACCTAAAATTCTTAACATAACGTAGGCTAACATTTTTGTAACTAATAATATTTGGCTATATGTGGAAGCTTGTAATTGGCCTTCGATATTTATTTTGAGTTAACCACTTTCTTCTCAACCTAGCTGTTAGCTTCCCGAAGATTGTAAAAATAAAATAAAATAAAATAAAAAAAAACTTCAATTATTACAATATGGGTATCAAATGAAAGGGCTTGATGAGCACATTTTAAAAGTTAGGTAATTTTACCGACATAAAATCGGACAAACTGATTGTCAGGGCGCGCAGTTTTTTTTGTCTAAGACGTAAAAAATATAAGTAAAGTGTAGTAACCACAGCACAAACATTGTTTTCAAATACAAGGCTTTACGGCTGAAAACGCCTTTCGCTTATGACATGCAATGCAACTAAACTTTATAACCAGCGCACGCGCCGCCTTATCCATACATACTTTACTTCCGAATATGAGTAAGTGACACACATGCGTGACTGCCATCGGGCGACTTTCCTCGCCAACTTTAGCAAGTGCAACGATTGTTGTGGCTGCAAACTGTTTGGTCACGACCTGCTTTCATGGCGTCAATGACAAGTGGCATCGAAAGGGTCAATGGCAGGCATTATATTTTGCTAAAAGAAGATTGGATAATGCCATTTTCAGTGTAAATTGCAATATTTTGATTTTGCAAGACTTTGATAATGACAATATTAAATTTTGAACTAAATAATATATAAAAATGTCTAAATGAAGGTATTTAAAATAAATACATATTTAACCGACAAATTAGTTAACGATTAGCTTGGCATGAAGGCATATGAATTACAAGAACCATAACAGAAACCAGGTACAACCAGAGTTAATAAATAGCAAAGTATTGTTCCAAGAAAGCGTGAAGTGAATAACAAACCATGAGCCAAAAGTATCGTAAATCGTAATCTAATCGATTCGCCATTGACCTTCGCTTGCATGCAAACCGTATGTCGATAGAACGATAAGAATTCGCCTGTTAAGTTTCGAACGTCGTCTATGACATCAGATGTTATGAAGAAAGAATCTAATAATAATATAATATAGCAAATATTTAATTAAAAACTTGAACTTGAATAAATGTTGATTTCTATATCCTTTTTTGAACCGATAAACAAGGCAAGAAAATACACACTATAGATAGTTCGGTGACGCAATCGAAACAGGTTGTTAAAAAGAAACTATGTTAATTAGTGTAACAGACGGCGTCACTGAAATGAATATAATCGAAATAGACTTCAAAATAATTAGGATTAATTTTGACAGTGAATATAAAAAAATGCTAAATGCATTTGACAAGGAAGGCACACATTAGGATATTTTAGAGGAATATACAGATAATGAGATTTTGAAAGATGATTGGAGTGAGTCTGGTTGTATACTTTGAGTCTCTTTATTGCCTGGTGTGTATTCAATTGTTGATGTGCTAAAATTCAATTATCTTATTATTACCGAAACTGATCTGTACCTATGCCATCTGGATTGGCAGGAAGAGGTGGGCGCTAAAAATTTACATGCACAGACGTGGGAGTCGATTTAAGAAGTGTAGACGGTGTCTAAAGCTGTTAACTAGTTAGGTAACCTTCACCTTCATAATGACCAAAATAACCAACCAGGTTGACCCTTTACAAGTCATAACGAAAGATAATCAGCATGCTAAATTAGGAATGTTCCTGTTCAGCAATACAAAAAGCAAAAAAGGTGTTAGGGAGATTAATTAATTAATTAATAATGATAAAATTATGGTCCTGTTCATACATACAATTATACTCACGCCTGTTTCCCATAGGGGTAGGCAGAGACTATGGATCACCACCTGCTACGATCCTTGCACACTTCTTTCGCTTCATTAACATCCATCAATTTTTTCATACATGCCCTGCGGTTTTTGTCACTGCGTACACCAGCCTTTTTCCTGTTCCCGTTCAGTAATACATAAAGCAAAAAAGGATTTGGGGAAATTAATAAATTAATTGATAAATAGATGAAGTTAACGAAATAGAAGACACTTGAAATAAAATATGTTTAAATCTTGAAATAATGGCACAGATTAAAATATAATATTGGTTAACAGTATTTTCTGGTTGTTTCAGTCTACCCAAGTGGAAGGGCCCGCAGTATGCAATAGCTGCAACGCAGTTATCAATGGCAGAGTAAGTAGTTTATTTTTAACACGATATTCAATTATCTGTCAATCACATGACGCTAAGCATGTGAACTGACGTCCAATATGGTCTGGAGCCTGGAGCAGAAAATATCTTGCCACTCTACTTCTAATGACACTAGATTTTAGAGATCGAGAAACATATGGGCAAGCTGCGAATTCCACTCCTTAACTGATCATAATTATAATGAAAGAAAGCGTATCGCTTATTGATGGACAGCGTCAAGGTGGTAATAAAGTCAATATGCATCTGGAATCCTGGATGCCACGTTTACTTCTTGTACTATAAGATAAAAGCGAAAGTGGCTGAAGGCGTATTAATATGCCTTTAGCCACTTTCACTTTTATTATCAAAATTTAAATTCTAGACTTTGAATACGGATCACATTATAAAGAAGTTCGTAAAAATTACATACCTACTTATTATGACAGCAATCAAAAGGAGCCAAAACGTTACCACAAATGGTCCGAATCTCAGAAGGACATTACACCTGACCTCGACCATGTGTTTAATACTTTATCACTCGCCCGAAACCGGGTCAACGTGCTAGTACAGATTGCAAGCAAACAAACGTTTAACAAGCGCTGATAACACGTATGCGTCATCGATACATTTAGCGATATCAATCAACAATCGTATCATTTATCGAATTGATACGTTCATGTACTTGATATTATCATCAAATTTTGTCGAACCCGAGTGCCGAGTGCACAAATAATCTAGTATTTATCAGCATTGGCTAACTTTATCGATCACTTTTGTAATGTGACATTAAATTAGTCAAACAGAATATAGAAAGGTCGTTAATTAGAACATAAAAAATATTTACAAATAGACTTACTTAGTTGAACAAAAAGTGAAGCAATTTTAAGATAAGGATTTCACGTTTCACTCACACATTTTTATTTTATTGGTCGTAAAACAAATTCATTTTCTCGTTCGTGAAAATCTATAAATAATACCTACGTTTATGTCCAACAAAAATAAATTGGCCGTTTTTAAAACGTATTTAGAACAATGACAACACTGACCTATTTCGCGAGACAAAAGTGGGTGCTTTCTTATTGGCTAATTAAATCAACAAGTCCTTAGTATAACCGACAATGAGCTTGTGCCAAATGGGATCCTCTGCGTATGTCCAGTCCCTGCACTGTTATGTCAACATCATCTTCAACGTGTACATTATCATGTGCTGTCATTTCTGATGCCGCATTATTCTTAGACATTACTTCAGTGATAAAATAAGGCAAAAGCAGACACTTTTTAATTATTTTGTCCTCAACATGTCAGCCAGCTAGTGGAGTGACATCGTTTACGCCTTGACCTTAGATGCTGTAAACAAACTTCGCTTTTAGTGCACCATTAGATGCTGCTATTTTTAATTGCACTTTGTTTTTGATCAGTCAATTAATCATATTGTTTTACATTTAATTTCTATCTTCTTTGATACTTTTTCCCGGCATGTTTAAATTTTCGTAGATTTTTTGAGAATTTAGAGAGGAATTTGAGAAATTATTTCAACCAATAATCTAGAAATTAAACGAAATATTAAGCAATTTTGCATGATCACCGGCAACGTTTTGCCTCGTATAAAATATGTAGGTAAGTCATAAAGAATACTCAGTGGAGCGTCATGCCTGTCATATAGCGATGGGCATTGCAAGCATGCAGAGGCTGGACACAAATGGGCATTCGGACACATGCTCGGAGAGGACGAGCGAAACGAGCCTACTCGTTGTCGGCTTAAGGTTAAAACGCATGCCTTATACAAGTCATACTCTAATTTTTACTTCACGTTCACACGTCTTCCAAGCCATCAATTTAGGATATTGTAAAGAAATAATTTTGAAACATTTTATTGGGAATGCAGAAAGAAATGAACCTTGCAATCCAAATTGCGTATTTGCAATTGAACAGGACGCATAAAAACGTTACCTCAAAAATAAAATCTTCAACCCACCAATCCACAATAAAGCTGATTTTATATCGAACAATTTGAAGATATTTGATATTTCTCTTGAATTAGCAATGTCTACGTGACTTATTGGGTTTTTGGAGTTTAGTAGGTATGTTATGTACAAATTACTGATAAACCCGCAGTCAAGAAGGGAACAAACAATCTACACCAAACCAAGTCAAGTAGCTTTAGGTTCACAACATTGATGATGCGATCATGGTTATTTATGGACGGTTTAGTTGATGTGTCAATAAGGACAGTTTGCTCTACATTTCATGCTATTGCGTCCACTGTTGGAAATTAATCAGTTTGTACGAATATCTTCCTAATGTGTGTGTGCTTTTTGAATTGGCTGTTTCATACCATGGTATGAAACGGTCAATATCTTTTTTGTACTTCTGCGATTCATACCATGGTATGAAACACGGGAGCATTTTCGGAACCACTTTCAAAAAATATTATATAAAACACGGTTTTGGTAATGATGCGTATAAAACTGTTAATAAAACATAGCAGTTTTTAATAAATGGTTATACCTACAACAATTCGTTTGATTAAATTGTAATGCAATTCAAAATTGACCATGATATTTATTATGAACTGCAAACAAATAAAACGGATTTAAAATTCCAATAACAGCCCTAAATCTAACAGCCCCATAGGAATTCTTGTGTCCTTGAATTTTAGTGCTAAACTTTTGTTTCTCTCCTGCCAGATCGTCAAGGCGTTGGACAAGAAGTGGCACCCCGAACACTTCACGTGCCACACGTGCCGGAAGCCCATCGACGGCGCCAAGTTCCACCAGCACGACGGGGGAGTGCACTGCGTGCCGTGCTTCTCGCAGCACCACAGCCCGCGGTGCCACGGCTGTGGGGAGCCTATCACTGATGTGAGTGTCTTTTGTTTTACCAACAACGTAAACAATGATAAGACTTGAGATTATTACCACTATTATGTAACCTGTGGGCACCACAGCCTGCACTGCCACGGCTGCGGGGAGCCTATCACTGATGTGAGTGTCTCTTGCTTTTAACCTCAACGTAAACAATGCTAATAGTTTAACGTGTAGGTTTTCTGTGCATCTGTTTATCTATGATTTTGATTCAGTTCGAAAATGTTGTTACTTTTAGATATGGTTCCAATAAATCGATTAAGGAATTCAAAGATCATAAAATCAGAGTATTTTAAAACGCTATAAAGTAAAATGATATTATTTAAAAAAAAACTTAGTTTACTACACTGGCCTGCAAAACTAAGTACCTACTACACTTTTAAAATTTAATTTTTTTTCTAAACAATAGAAGATAGAGATTTATAATAATTTTTTTTATAGCAATCACCATACATTAGTAACATTATCAATCAACATAACAGAAAGTATATTTTGTGTACCTAAATAAAAAGTTATTGCAATTTTAAAAGTGTGATATTTAGTTTTGCTGGCCAGTGTATTATCTTGGGTATTTGGTACTGTATTAGTCGATTCAAATAATGAATTTTGGTAGAATAAGATGTACCATAAAAAAGCCTTTGCGGCACAAATCTAGTTTTATTTTCAAGAAGTACCTAGTTTGATTTATCAGAAGTCCTACAAACAAGTACGATATCACTAATGAGAAATTAAATTAATCCTTTACCTTCAACGCCACACATCACTTCACAAACATCGCTAATGTGTTGTGCTTGATTAAAAGTGACATTAGGTGACGTAATGTGACCCAAGAGTTTGTCACACGACAAGCAGTAAATTTTTTATGTCACCCCACCCACGGGCAAATTAGCCAATTGCTTACATGGCTCACTTTGCCTTCCAACTTTTTTGCTGTACCAAGAAAAATTAAAACGTTTAATCGCTTCACTTAATAATCACCTTAAGCGGATTGTCAACCACGTGGTCTCCATACAAAGGGCGATAACGTTTCCCACCCTCTAAAGTCTAAACCTTAACCTACAGCAATGAATTTTTGGTATGTTTTTGAAATGCCTAAAAACTAGGGCTGTACGTTTTGATTTTTAAAATATTCATTGTGGATTTGAAAATATTGGCACTTCTGTGTTTTGTATGAAATCACTAAAATGCAAATATTTCGAAATCTATTATAGATATTTAAAAAATCAAAACGTACAGCCCTAGTATTTAGGCATTTCAAAAATTAATTACTGTAGGTTAAGGTTAAGAGGTTGACAATCCTCTTAAGCTAGGTTGATCCTATAGAAAATCTTTATTTTTTTTATTAGTCAACATCACAGATAAACATTGCTCCAATTCCAAAGTAAGAGCTAAAGTACTTGTGTTAGGGAAATCAGAGACAACGGTGGAACTACAAACGCCCAGACTGGAGCCAATTCAGAAAAGTTAGTTTCTAAATTGACCCAGGCAGCCGGGGATTGAACCCGGGACTTCAGAGATAGCGACACCTTGAAAACAGGCGTACAAACCACTCGACCACGGGAGTCGTAGATATATTGAGCCTTTATACTTACATCACATTTTCATATGAACTTAATACTGTCAATCGAAGTTATCAAAAAAAAACAAAAAACCGACTTCAAAAAACCTACCTACCTCTAAAAAGCAAGAAATAATATTCGTAATAATAAAAATACGTCTATTGAAGTCGGGTGGGCTGGAGTACAAATTCCTTTTTTTTTATTGAAAACACAAAAAAAAAATATATACAGACGAACATAGAACCTCCTTTTTTGGAAGTCGGTTAATGAACTAAAGTAGAAAGCTGATCTAAATTCTTGATTCTTGATTCTTGATCATCCCTAGCAAGCATGGCACAGAATCCAATGCTTTGATAGCATTGACGAATACTTGTTCAAATGAAAAAGGCATTCTATTGTTAGACATTTTCAGCAATTATCGCGAAAATTTTTTTAAGATTTATTTATCAGTTGAAAAAGTTCGATAAAATTGGTACCTACTTACTCCATCATTCAGGCATCTTTACTAAGAACAATAATTAACACTGAATCTTGCTTATAGTTCTCTGCGCTTTTTTTAGTGTTTGATTCAAATATCGTAAATACATTCTTCTTCTTCTTATCGAATGAGGAACAGTGGCCACCTCTGGTGTTAGAGTTTATCAAGCCGCCTGTAAGGCCTCTAACTTGGCTCAACGACTGTTATCAGATGACAACAGCCGGGACCGACGGTTTAACGTGCCCTCCGAAGCACGGAAGCGCTCAGGGGGTCAAGTCTGCTAATGTTATCGTCAAAATCGTGGTTTAATGGTGTTTCAATGGTATTGCTTTTTGCCACAGTTCTTGTTTCTTAAACTTAAAATCGAGACACAATATGTTTCCGATTTGGGTTTAAGAAACATAATGTGTATCCGTTTTAGGTTTAAGAAACAAGAACTGTGTCAAAAAGCATTATCATTGAAACACCATTGAACCACGATTTTGACGTTAACATTAGCAGACTTGACCCCCAGTTGTAATGCCACTTAACGGTCACCCATCCGACACCTGGCCGGACTGAGCGTTGCTTAACAAACGTGATCGAGTACCATCAGTCTGTCAAGTTCCGCCATGAGCGCTTCGTATATACATAATTCACTTATTAGTTAGGTACCTACTTGTTTCATTTATTTAAACTGAAATTACGCATTATTTTTTCTACGTTTAACTTTCGGATAATTTTTGGAATAGGATAGGAATACCTACCTAGTTCAGTTTTATCTTAATCCTGTTTAATGTCAAACATTATCGATATTATTAACCTTAGTAAAGTTTTATGAACAACAAACTATTTATCTATTTGTACATAAGTAATCTATTAAAGCATTAGATTTTATTACTTCCTGAAAAAATATGTGTTTAAGGCGAGGCCAGTTCACGATCTGATGAAAAGTCTGATTTTTGAACTTCCAATGTGAAGAACTGATGTAAAATTCTACTTCACAAAAATTACTGTAGACTGAAAAAGAAACAAAGAAGCAAATTAACCGAACAGAATATTGAAAAATGGCATGGTAACTCTGTAAAAAAATCCTGAATAACACCATAAAAACTTATAAAACTAAATTTCAAATCGTCAGATTTCGTAATTTTCAACGACAGTGATATGATTTTTTATGCAAAAATGATAGCTTTTTTATCGATCTAACACAATAACCGAGTACATTTTCAATAAATGATCCAGTATTTCAGAAATCAATAAAAATGTACTAAAATTCGTCAAATTTCTGACGAAGCGTCAATTAAAGTTATGCAATATTCAACCTTATTCTAAAGACATAGTGAAAGAGTAAATTTCGTGAACTGGCCTCGTCTTAAGGTGTTTATGACAATTTGCTTATAAGAGTTAAATTTTAAAAATACAATAGGGCAAAAGAAAAGCTAGTAGTGCGCATTGCTACAAAAATACTGTAAATTTTATGGACGTAAAAGTTCAAGGTCTATTTATGTAAAATTGACTGAATTTTCTTTATCTTTCGATGACTACGTTAGTATTAATAAAGATAGAGGTCGCCTACACAATGTTGAAAGCACACGGCACCACAAATTAATCAGACAAGTCCTTTTTTGGTGGTACCTATGCGTAATTTGTTAATTTCTTTATCTGTCTTCGTTTAGATTTGTCTGTTTTTTCTTGTACTATGTTCAATAGAGCTAAATTGCTTGAAAGTAACTAATATTGAACTATTCACTTCTCAAGCTTACGCGCTCACTAGACATGAAATAAAACACTTTTAACGGATACTAGCGCGGTTTTATTGAAAGTACTTTGGTAATTAGTTGGTATTTGGTTTGATTTTTGATTTTCCCGACGTTTCGGCACCTTTGCAGCTGCCCCCGTGACCACGGCAGCTGCAAAGGTGCCGAAACGTCGGGAAAATCAAAAATCAAACCAAATACCAACTAATTACCAAAGTACTTTCAATAAAACCGCGCTAGTATCCGTTAAAAGTGTTTTATTTCATAATATTGAACTGTTTCCTAAAGTTTAAAAAATGTTGACATTTCAATAAAATCAAAGCTTATTTCTAATGATTTCATTTTGTAAATATATAGTGTGAATGAATAGTGTTCTATTGTTTTTTGTTTGTTAAAAAGCGATCATATTATAAGTAGTTTTGTGTTCCAAAACTAATATTATTTGCAGCAGACACAAGAACGAGAACGAGATTTCGAGAACAAAGAAAATGTTTCAATTTTTAACCAACTTCATCTTTATTTTAGTCCACAAAATAAAAATAAATAAGTAGTACTTACTTAATTGATGATACTAATTATTTATCCACAGCATGTTGCGAATCAATCATCTTTTATTGACAATGTTTAATGCTGCATAAAGGTTAACAAACAGAACCAGATGTTGAATAATTATGTATGGCAACCTTGAACTTGTGTGTCATTCGATACACAGAAAAAACAAATTAACTAAGTGTGAATCATTTGCGGATAAGGAAACGTCTCGTCTTCGTATCGTACTACATTAAGTGATATCGATTTTTTATCGATTACAATGCTTATAGTTATGGTAATTTTATCTGTTCCTGTTAATATGTAAAGATCTTTATACAATTTCATAATTTTATATTTTTATCTGGAAGTGAAAGGCATAGACATATCACATATAATATTATATTATATAACAATCATGGTACTTATAGCTGCCTATCCCGTGCATAAAACAACCACGAACGCTAATTTTGAAAAACTTTTACATGGGGTAAACAAGTACCCAAAGTCGATTAAAAACATATTAATGCCACATACTTACCTAAATAAAATGTAAAATTATTGTTCAGTTAAAAAATATTAGCAATTTCATAACTTATGAGAACTTAAGTTACGAAAATAGATACTTAAATCGAATTAAATTTTCCCGTTGTTTCCGTGTAATCATCTGGAACTCATGAAATGAGTTTAATTATTTTTGTTTTGTGCAAACTAAACCGCACAGTCAATCATATGATTTTCGAAAGGAATCACGGTTAATTTCTCAGAACCAATAGGGAAAACCATGAGCGAAATGTAAGATAATCGTTACAAAAAAATAAAGAAACACAATACAAAGGTAACTTGTAAGTTAGGAATATAATTATGAATGACTCTCACCTGACAGGTTGAAAAGTAAAGCGCATTCGGAGAAATTAATTTTAAGGCGAGGCCAGTTCACGATCTGATGAAAAGTTAGTTTTTTTAACTTCCAATGTGAAGAACTGATGTAAAATTTTACCTCACAAAAATTACTGTAGACTGAAAAAGAAGCAAAGTAACCGAACAGAATATTGAAAAATGGCATGGTAACTCTGTAAAAAAATCTTGAATAACACCATAAAAACTTATAAAAATAAAATTCAAGTCGTCAGATTTCGTAATTTTCAACGACAGTGATATGATTTTTTATGCAAAAAGGATAGCTTTTTTATTGATCTAACACAATAACCGAGTACATTTTTAATAAATGATCTAGTATTTCAGAAATCAATAAAAACGTACTAAAATTCGTCAAATTTCTGGTAAAGCGTCAATTAATGCTATGCAATATTCAACCATATTCTAAAGACATAGTAAAAGAGTAAATTTCGTGAACTGGCCTCGCCTTAACAGAAGAGACTCAAATAAATAGGAGACATCAAACATAATTATTCAGGTTGCCTAAAAGATATACATAGCAATAAGGCCGCCTTTTGTGTGCTTTCTGTATATTGTGTGCTTTTTTATAATATGTTTCTCTATAGTGTGCAATAAAGCGTAAAACGCTTATTATTGTATGAAATTAAAACTAAGATTAATAATTTTTATACCATATTTTGAAATAAATTATGGTAAAACGCGACAACCTTACATAAATAATAATTACCATAATAATAAACAATACTTGACAACTATCGTATATCTCGTCTTGTTGATAAATTGGATGTAAACACTATTATTAATTAGTGTCAACACATGACATGATATAGGGAAGCTGCAGTGTTTTCTAACCATAATTATTATGACCTCTATTAATGTATAACTTATATAAGTTGTTAAAGTGGTCAGAGATACTGAAAAATCTTATATCGAAAACATAGAAACGAACATAAATAACATTAGGTTAGGAGATTAACAAATAAATTGAAAAATTAAGATTGCTTAATTATTTCAATTATTGCATAAATAAATTTAAACTTTACTGAAGCCTAGCAAGACATTCCGCGTTAAAGTAGTAGTAGAATTTGAGTCATAACTACACGGAAGTAGGCCTAATACGGTATGGCCTAACGCCGCACAAATCAATGCTCCTACTGACTAATATAATATTATAAAACCCAACTAATGTATTGTGGGTGTATCCGAAGGCACAAGTTACTCTCACAAAAATGAATCAGACAAAAAAGCTCGCATATTTATGGTCCTAACTGTACATTTCTTGATAAATCATTCAGATTGATCAAAGTTGGTCCTGTATTGGGATTTATCTCATTTCCTATTATAGAACGCTTAACTGCTTTGTAGTGGAGGTAATTTTCAGGTACATTTTCACAATATTAAAGATCCAATTTGATTAAATTGCGTCAGTAATAAGTGACTACTTTATATTATGCACCATACCCTACTAATATTAATAGGCTTCAGATTTTAGAACATTTACTTATGATGCCTTCATGATTTGAAAGTAGATAATTTTTAAACAACCCCTAAGGTTTAAATTAATTAAAATAATTATACAGTTTTGGATGAACAGTATGAACTACACACGAAGTAAGCTAAGCCTGATCTGGATTGTCAGTACCTACCTAGGCGTTTAAATCCAGCTATAAGTGAAATATTCCAGTATTTTTCCTCGAATAAAAGGGCAAAGAGTCAGCACGCAATCGTTTGCATGTCACATTGTTCACAATATTCATTGTGCCGCTATTGGTGGTACACTCATTAGCGAGTGCACTAAGATGCGCGTACGCAAATGTTGCATAGTCAAGTGCAACCAGGGTTACCATCTATGTAAGGGAGGGTAACCTATTGAGGATGCACAAAATGCCTGATTATAGTTAAAAAAAACGGTCAGGCAACGTGATTTTTAGTCAGTTTCATCCAATAATTTCGTAACCTTTGGTTTCATCCGCGAAATTAAAAAAATGCCTGTCTCAGCTTAGCGCCGCATGTCTGTCAAATGCGGCAAATCACAGTTTAGGTATAGCTTTTGGCTTACCTTTAGTTAGGAAGGCAAGTAAAGATTATGTTCTGGTCATAATATGCTACGAGTTAGTGAAATATTTTTCAACGCCCGCACAATACATCGCACATCGGAATAAAATAAAGAATATAGGAAGTAACGACTATGATAGGTGAAATAATTGACATTCTTATAAATGCTTTAAAAAAATAGCAGTTTTTATGTGAACGTGATTTGAAAACCTTACAAAAACAAACAAACCAACACTAAGTGTTGTCCATTCATCAAGTACTTACATATTTTTTGTTTAGACGAGCCGATTGTTTATGACAGTCATGGTTCATAATAATGGGTGGGTCAATGAATGATTGCCGTTTACTAAAACACGCACATATAATATTTGCGGTCAAAATTACTTTTTATCAATTTCCAAATTCAGATACTTAAAAACCTTTGATAAACACTAAGAAAAACTAAACCCAAACAATACTTAATTAAATACTTATAAATAATGGCATCGGTATAAAAACCGTTCCGCAAATGGTAGCGGGCATGGCTCAACGGATCCCATTGTTTCTGCGACGATGACATCATGGCGGCCGGGCGGCGCGAGAAAAACAAGACGGCCGTCCTGCGGGCTGGATGAGCAGAAGGTACGCTCTGAGTCATCCAGTCATGACAGGAATGTTGACTATCAGCCATTTTTATTGTCCCCACTGCTGGGGCACAAGCCTTCCTTATGGGTGGATAAGGAGGATAGGCTATAACCCACCACGCGGGCCAAATGACGATTGGACAACAAATGCAGCCGAGACCAACGGCTTCCAAAGCACGGAGGAACTAGAGATAATAAATTTTTGGTCACCCATCCCGTGACTGACTCCTGCGAAAGTTGCTTAACCTCTGTAATCGCCGGGCCATTCGCTAAACCACTGCTCCTCGATGAATGTTAATGAAGGAATATTTGATACTTATTTCTCTAGAACAGCGGTTCCCAACCTATCCGCAGACCCCCGAGGCGGTCTGTAAAAGCAAAAACAAGATCCGCGCACTTATAATCATTTGTGTCAAGTCAAATAATTCCTGGGATTACTGAACATCAGAAAATGCAAAATTATTTTTAACTAAAATTTGGGTTTCTACTAAAGTATTACCGTACTTCTCGTGTCAATGGTAGAAACCTCTAAGTTTCGTCAATCATTTAATTCAGTTTTTATTTAAAAAAAAGCAAGTACCTAGCCTGAAACATCTAAAGATAATAAATAATTCTGGATAGAAATGGAATATCCAAGTTTTTATTAGCAGTTTTTTTTACTAACGAATAAAATGGATGATGTGATGACCCTCAAATGGTCATCATTTGACACCACGAGTGAAAAAACCTTTAAATTGATATAAATGATTTTTAAAATTCCTATTAGTCAAGCCAATTTAAGTTGTCCATCAAACGCAATCGAATGTTGTCATTCTACAAATTGAGAACTAACTGTGCCCTTCCTCTCATACATTATTAGACATTTGATAAGCTTTATTGGATATAGTTCTTGAATTTACACACTCTTAAGGCAATGCAATAAGGTTGAAACTCGTTAAATTCACGCGCATTCGTGAGTTGCAAGAACTATATACTACAAGTTGTTTTCTACAGCTTATGTTGTTCTCCAATTCCAATGTTAGGCAATGTTATCACATCCGGAAGTTCGGGCTTTATTATGGTTAAGGTTGTTGTAAGAAAGAGACAGGTACTGCTGTTATTTTCCCACATATAACAGAAATATCTATGCAACTGCACAAGCACTCTTCAACATCGATAAGCCGGTCGTCCGACAACGTATTCTCGCTCTATCCAACTCATCGAAGGATGTTTCGGAGCGACGGCAAAATCTATAGAAGAATGATCCAATCCTATAGTTTAACCTTTTCTCGACATTTGCAAGGAGTTCTGACAATACCATCAAAGTCTAACATTATTTCCTCTTGTTTTTCAGAGGGTGATCCAAGCGTTGGGCGTGGCCTGGCATGCTGACCATTTCGTCTGCGGTGGCTGCAGGAAGGAGCTCGGAGGTGGTGGCTTTATGGAGCAGGTATGTTTCTCATGACTTATGTTTCATGTTTAAACAGTATTGGCTGTATCTTTAGGATAGGTGGATCCATGCCTATCAGTTCGGATTCACTATGTTCTTCTCGCTCTAGCAAATGACGGTCCTGAATGAGAGAAAAATATAGAGCATGTAAAAAATCCGATTCTTTCCTTGTTGGAAAAACGTTCGTATGCGAAAAAAAACTATAGGTACAGAACGACTATGGTACTTATCTTATATACCGATTTCTCTTGCCAATTCTTCCCAGACAGATCAAGGTCTACCAGTGCCTACTACCACAGTACATATATAAGTTTTTCAAACAGTATAGGAGCTCCATGGAAACGGTCGAATTTGACGGCTGACGTCAGTCTAAGAGCTCTAAGCAAAGTTCGCAGTACTTTAGTCAGGGTTGTCACATCGCGTGGATTAGTTCACCGAGACTATTGTTACTTACTTTTATTGATTCGCCAAAATGATTCGTCAGAGTAAACGATATTGTGCTGTCTACGGATGTTTAAACTCATCTGAATTTTTATTATTTGAACATCCTGCCGATGTTGAAAGGTAAAATGTTTTGAATAATCGAACCTGTAAAATGTATCATCGATTGGGTTTGTGTGCTCGACTTGTGCTCGATTAAAAATCTCAACTATTTACTTATAAATAAGAATAATCATTACTGTATTAAGTTTATCTAGGTAGGTAAGTAGGTACCTACTAAGTTCTTAAAAATTATATAATATACTTTCAATTTTAAAATTGCCGCATTTTTATTTCTGCTTCCCGGAAACATCGTTCGCTTTAGTGTAAATACCTACTATTCGACGAGACAACCGGAGAATGCCAACCCTAGCGATCCGACGGAGTGCAATGACAAAAGGGCCTAAGTGACGTTAGCTCTTCTACTGTTTGAAAAACTTATATATGTACTGTGCCACTGTCTATGTACGATTACTGGCATAATATGATAATATTATCTTGACGTTCACCATTGTTGGTGAATTAAAGGCAGAAATTTAGTGCCCACGTTTTTATGCACAACGGGGTAGTGCTTGACCTTCACCTCACCTGATGTTAAGTGACGATAAGGCCAAAGGTGGAAGCGCACTACACCCGGAATCCTCATCTCTGAGGAACTGGCTATCTTACTTCTAACTGCCGGAAAACAACAATTTTCAAATTGTTGTTATGACTTAGGTAAGATGGTAGTAGCTAGCCAGGCGGAACTGAGATAAGCCCTACCACCAACCAAACCGAGTACAAATTGTACCCCCCCGGGAATCGAATCGAATCTTACGCGGGTGGGCGAACCACTAGACCACAAAGGCGGTTGAATTTCCCAGTCTTGTCGACCAAATCCTGGTGACTTAAAGACAGCAATTTATGCTCTTGCTCTTATGTCCAGGCTGGCCGGCCTTACTGCTCGGCGTGCTACGCGGACAAGTTCGCGGCGCGCTGCAACGGCTGCGCCAAGCCCATCGTCGACAAGGCCATCATCGCCCTCGACGCCAAGTGGCATCGCGAGTGCTTCACTTGCAACGTAAGTATCATAAAGAATCGTAAAGTTTTGCTCGAGATACTCGAAAACCTTTGCTCCACCTTATTATCGCACCAATTACCAAAAACTGCTTCTCTGTAAGATCTTGTAGTTCTTATGATAAAAACTACAACAAATCCATATTTTCCCCTGTTTAAAAAGTGTATAACAGCTGATCAACGTGTCAGTGTCATTGTTTATACCATTTGATTATGTTTTGTGTTAATTGTCCAACGGTTTGCTTGTGAAAAGTTATATTTGCTATGATTGATATATTATGATGATTGAGATCTGAAATCTAGCAAAGGTCAGCAACAAGAAACTGAAACTTCAGCAACAAGAAACTGAAATTATAATTATGTTAAAATGTCCGTAATCTTATATTGCGAAATATGGAGGAACTTATTTATTAGTTATGCACTAAAACTTAAGAAATCTTGAGAAAACATGAAATGTTGCTAGCGAGAGAGCAGCAAAGCGTATACGGCCTCTTAAACCTTTTTCGCTTAAGCGAGAGGAAAAGCGGCTTTGCTGTTGAGTATGTGTTGTTGAGTGTTTTCATTGAAGCTGATCTGAGAAGTGTGCTAGTTAAAGCAGAACTATGATGTGATAAAGATGGGTGGATTCACTCGTTAAATCATTATAGGTTTACAGCAAGCCCAAGAACTGAGTATTGACGGTAACAAGTCTCTCTTTGAAATCTTGAAAAATCTTTCTCTATTCAGTCTTAATTTGAACAATTTATACTTGACATTGACACATACACACATCACACAAATCTTAGTTCAGTCAGTGAAAAACTCATCAAGATCATAGACAGGGGTGAGAAACTTACACTACATTCACGAACTAAGTAGCTTTTTGCTTTTGATCAAAGATTTGAATTCTTCGCGTTTGCTTTAAAGATCTTCATGTATTTTTTTAAATACAAGGTGTTAAAAAAAGTAATGCCAAATAAAATAGACAGGCACCATCAAACTGAACAACTTTTTACTATGGAATCAACTCTATAATCGAGAAAAAAAAACAGCTGTTTCATACAAAAATTAATAACGCAAATATCAAAATATATATGAAACAGCTGATTTTTTTATTATTTCAGAATTGGTCTCGGAGTAAACATTGTTCAGTTTGATGGTCCCCATCTACCATATTCTGCTTAAGGGGATTTTTAACACCCTGTATAAAATGGAAATTTTATAGACATCAATATATTTTTGAATTTTTGAACTTAGCTTGAACCCTTGAATTGATTCATAATGAAATGTGTTAATTAAATAATGTTATTTTTTTGTTAATCTATGTCATATGTTTAACATAATGTCTGGAAACGATATACATATTATATTTGTAAATATCGTTCCATCTGATAAAACTGGCAAGTTTTTTGCGCCCATTTTGCTTGTCAGTTAAAAGACGTCATAGTGGGTAGTAGGGTAAAAGAATTGACGATTTAAAAACGCTTATTATGTGAGCTTATTTAAATAAAGAATATTTCAATTTCAATTTATAAATTTATCTTTAGCCGGCTACAATCTCGACACAAATTCATAATTTTAATGAAAGAAATATCTTTTCATTTCAGAAATGTCGCAACCCCGTGACAGACGCCACCTTCTCCGTGATGGACAACAAGCCCCTCTGCGGAAAATGCGCATAAACGCCCAGACGCGAACCTTAATTTATTTATCCGTACACCTAACTGCCGTACTCAGAGACGTCAATAAAGTTTAATGCTTCATTAAGTATCGTGTCGTCTTATACTATCAATATGGAAAAGAAAGAGATGTGACGTCTCTGAGTACGGCCGTAAGCATCTAAGATAGAAAGTGCACTTACCAACCGAAACAGGTGAAGAGAATTACGCGGCAGTTACAACAAAGTTAAAATATTAAATAATAAGCAAAAAGAAGCTAAACAATTTAAAATATGTGACATGGAAACAAAACAAATTAAAATAGAGAATATGCATACTTACCTACTGTCAAAGTGCAGCCATCAATTAATGTATTATTGAATATAATAAAATAACCAAAACAGGTACAGAATAGAAATAGGTCTAAATTATTTTAATAATCTATTAAATGAGTGTTGTAGTAGTTTTACTATTTTCGGATAATACGCTGGCGTTGGTTTATTAATAACAGTATTTTTAAGAGATTTCTAAAGCGTTAAGTGCATAAAGACAATTTTTGTTGTAAATATTGTAATATTTAAAAGCGTCGTTATGAGCTTTCATTCAAAGATTCATTCGTTAAATTGTGTATCTTTACATAAAAATGCTAGATTTATTTTTTGTATGCTTTACTGTAATTTTTTTTAATAAATTATTTTCGTTAACCTTTCCTTCTATTATTCCTTTTTTAGCGTGAGCTTAAATTATATTAATTTTGAGATTTTTCTATAAATCCAACAATGTTTTTCTGCTAGTAATTTAGAAAAAACAATCCGTGTTATTACAAAAGATTTTTAAACACTGTTTAACTAAACACGTGTTTAAATGTGATGCTGTCACTTTTTTGACAATATTGTTTGACAGAGACAGCATCACATTTAAACATGTGTTTAGTTCAATAGTGTTTTAAAAATATTTTGGAATAACACGGAATATTTTTAAGGATTAAATTTAAACTGCATTACCACCTTCCGATTTCCTAACGGCCAGAATTTATAATTAATCTACAGAGAGGAATAGACTTGATCCAGACAAGCAACGTGTGATTGACAACGTTTGGCTGTTGCCTAGGTGTTGCCTAGCAACTAATTTGGATCAGGCGTATCTCTATCTGTGGATTAATAATTCTGGCCATAAATCGGATCTCAAAAACTTGAATAATTCAATCTAAATACCTACTTAAAACTTTCATTGAGTCTGAATAACATCCGTATTAAAAAACAATACACCCTTGCCTATGCGAACGCACTGCGTTGAAACATAGCTCGGGCCCGATATAATATCGCGTAATATAACGTTATATCGACACCTGTCAAAATTCATTGTCTTTTGACAGTAAAACGTGATAAATTGCTTTAACATATTGTGAGTGTTACTTACTATGTATATTAAGTATATATTTAAAAGTATATAAGTAGTATATTAGTTGTCTAGCACCCGTATTACAAGCTTTGCTTAGTTTGGGGCTAGATGGCGCTGTGTGAAATTGTCCAACCACTTATTTATTTATATCGCGTTTCAATGGTAAGCCCCTTTGTTTTACGTATTACGTGTGATTGATAGTAAGTGAATATGTTTTTTACCATCGCCACTCAAAAAAGTGCGTCTTATTCATTGATAACAGTGAATAAAATGTGTTTTTGTTCACCGAGTGAATAATAGTAGTTTATGATACAAGGTTGGTAAGGAGGTTTTTAAAACAAGTTGACGTTTTATAAAAAAACCTTAACAACCGTGTGCCATACTACGTTTTTCAATACATTTGCGAGAAAACATTATAGGTACTGCTGAAATTGTAATTCATTCATATAATAAAACTGTAAATTCTTAATATTTGTGCGCGAATTACGCAAAAACCGATAAACGAATTTTGATGGATTTTTCACAGTTTAGTAGATTGAGGTCCAACTTAAAATCTAAGCTATGTTTCATCAAATTCAGATGGGTGGAACCATGGAAACAGCTTGAACTCTCCGTAGTACTAGCTTTCATACACTAAAGGGGTCATTTTAAACTGGTTGCAATATTTTTCTACTGTCCACGCGGATGAAGTCGCAGGCGGAAGCTAGTAGAAATAAAAAAAAACGTTCGTAAACAAAAACGCACGGCGCCGGCGTGCGGTAAAATCAACTTTCCGCACGCTGTACTACTCCGTAAACAAAAACGCACGGCGTGCGGTAAAATCAACTTTCCGCACGCTCGACTGTCATCGTAAACTTACATTTTCGAGCAACTGTATTGAAAAAGTATTTTGAATTTGGAACAAGCGCGCATTATATGAATTATGTACAAAAAAAACGTCCTGAAAGTATGGAGCTATTCCATAAAGCCGTAGTTATACAATTAAATAAAAAAAATATCCCGCCTATTTTAGTTAGGTTCTTTTTAGTGTCTTAACTTTGGGTTCTTTTCTATCTATTATAGGGAGATTAGATGTTCAGTCTGTAGCATCAGTCCTTTTTTTCAGGGTACGATCATCAGGTCTGGAAAAAATTCAAAGTCTACAGATTGATGGCATGGACTGATGCCAGACTGAGTGATCATGTAATCTCCCTCTTATCGTGGTTGTTTTATGTAATGGAAAGCTTCTAATTTCATATACACTTCTAAAGCTTGCGCGCGTACAGTTCATTAGAAAATTTCAAAATTTCTAATTTCACTATTTAATTTTTCTAATGTTTTAAATAATATCGATTTCCTACCTAAATATCAAAATCTGATAACCTATAAATACCTACTATAGGTATAAGTACTGCTATTTGTTTTCTCGCAGTCGATGGTAAAAAGTAGAGTACACAACTCGTGAAAAAAAAATCATCTCGGTCCTTTGTAGGGTTGCAACATGTCTTTGGCGAAATATAGTATTTTTCAATTCAGCTACAAAAAATATAGTACACTTAAAAAATATATAGTATTTAAATAGGCAAATTTTATTTTTATTTTTATATAAACTATATTTTTTCACTTTTTGCATTTTTCAACAAGTTTAAGATATTTTTGGACTCTTTTTTGTATCTTTAGCCTTTTAATCGGCGTTAGCGGCGCACTTGAATTGAACTTGACGCACTTTCGTTATCGCTACCACTTTCCATAACTAATTTATCTAACACCTATATTTCTCAAAGAAAGAACAATTTTATATTTTGCAGATGATTACCAATAAAAACTCAAAACAAAAATAGAGCAGACCAACCAATGACCAAACTATCTTTTGAATTTGATATTGACAAGTTCGGAATGCAATAAGATAAGACAGATACGTTCAGAATTCAGATACAATATACACTACACGCTTTCGAATCAGTCAAGCAATGCACGATCACAAATCTAAAAAAAATAAGATTTGTTTCTTAGCATTCGATATTGAAGATATAGTATTTTTGCGTACTATATATTTCTTTAACAGTATATAGTACGCAGACCCGAAATATAGTACAATACTATATATTATAGTACGGTTGGCAACCCTAGTCCTTTGTATCCCTCGTCGCTTCGCTTAGGATTCTACTCTTGAATCCTTCGCTACTCTCGTGATCCAACTTAGTCCCTCGAACTAAATTCCTTTTTTTTTCACTTGTTGTATAATCTACTATTATCTCACTTACCTCTTTTCTCCCTCGTTCAGCGATCGCGATGACTTCCTCAACAGGTCTAGGAGAAGACTGCGGAGACCCCTTCTTGATCCCATAAGATGGCTCACTTTTCTCCTTCGAGAATATCTTAGGCATAGATTCCAAAGACTGGCTGTCCTCGGTCCCCGATTGTATGATGTTCAAAGTCGGACGAAGGCATTTTGGGCTTATAGGCTTTGTAGGGCTAGATAGTTTCTTAAATTCCTTTTCGGGGGAGTACTTCCGTGGGCTGTCTTTTGGGACGCGAGGGGTGGGGTTCCTGCTTCGCTGGGGGGTGGGGGGTTTCAAGTTTTTGTCCGAAAGGCGGGGGCTGCCTTCTCGGCTCATGTAGTTTGAAGTGCACTGGAATGAAATTGTAATTTGGAGTATTTGGATAGGATTTTACGATGGTAATCTTTACTTTATCAGCGGATGAAGACTCCTGGCCCGCAAAATTGACATTTGTCAGTGACACGGCAATTTTTACAGTTTAATAAGGGACAATTATGATGTGAAACAATGTGTGACAATTGTTAACTTGTATATTTTTACTAGTCGACAATTGTCACGCAACCTTGACTCAACTCCAATCTCATGTCAAGAATTACTGAGAAATCTACAAACATGTCGACTTGTAAAAAATATCCCTATTTCACAGCATACTTGTCCCTAATTAAAGTAGGGAACGACAATTGTAAAATTAACCGACATTATGTCACTGACAAATGTCGACTTGGTGAAATAGGGTCCTGGACGATAGTGTAGTAACAGACTGTTAATGCAAGTATAAGGAGACAGTATACGTACGGGCGCCACAGCCTCGACCATGGTGCGTATATCCGCGTCCCTGGTGCACGCATCAGCGGGCGACGACTCCTGGACGATAGTGTAGTAACAGACTGTTAATGCAAGTATAAGGAGACAGTATACGTACGGGCTCCACAGCCTCGACCATGGTGCGTATATCCGCGTCCCTGGTGCACGCATCAGCGGGCGACGACTCCTGGACGATAGTGTAGTAACAGACTGTTAATGCAAGTATAAGGAGACAGTATACGTACGGGCTCCACAGCCTCGACCATGGTGCGTATATCCGCGTCCCGCGCCGCGCGCCCGCGCCCGCGCCCCGACGCCGGCGCGCGCATCAGCGGGCGACGACTCCTGGACGATAATACGTTTTGTATTTTAAGATTAAACATCAGCACTGGACTGATGTTGTTATAGAGACAGAACTATACATCGCGTATAGCGCCATCTCAATCACAACATCGACCCATAGTTTCCGAGTCCAGTGCTGCCCCCCTACAATGACTGTCAAAGGTAATATCGAAGCGAAGCAATGTTGTGATTGAGATGGCGCTATACCTACGCGATGTATAGCTTTGTCTCTATAACAACATCACTTTGAGTTTGAAGTTGCTATAAGAGCTCAGAGTATGGCCTCTGATGTTTAAGAGCCCGTAGCGATTTTGCCGCTGACTGCAGCTCTCTCGCTCGCACATTTCAAGTTTTCTCAAGATTTCTTAAAACTGAGTGCGTAATTGAAAAATGTGTCTCGGCCACTATATTGCGAAAATATAAGATTATAGACATTTTAATAGTACATTATGAGACAAGTTAGCTTAGGTAACTCAGCCGAGTGTACAATCCAGGTTACTTGGTGACCGCACTGGTAGGCGAGTCGCTAGGATAGTCGCCTTGGTCTCATAGTCTTCGATTGTAAGCCTCGCGCCTACGATACGCCCGTAGCCGCCTGGATGTATCGAGGCACCTAGCGTGCAGTGCGGCCGTTTGCGAACATTCGTGAACGTTCGTTTAACTTGGTTACATATCTAGACTCGAGGCACTAATCCAGGCACCAGTCGGTGTGTAGGCGGCCTAACTGGTACAGACTTTTTTTGGTTGGTGGTAGCACAGATTAGATAATAGTACTAGAGTACAGAAGTTGCACTCCGCAAAATCGTTTAAATAAATTGCGACTCTTGCTCCTACACAATAAAGTACAATTCAGGTCGCACAGCGCTCCCTTCGCTCCAAAACATTCACTTAGTAGTTGCCTCACTTTCTATCGCGTAGGTCTTATCTTTTCTGATGTATGAAATTTGTCCTCTCAGAGGACGCGGAGCGCTTCAGACTCGCGCGCCGAGTGGCAGAGCCCTGGTGGTAGGGCTTATTTCAAGTCCGCCTGGCCAGCTACCACCATCTTGCCTAAATCTGACTCCATATAACAACAATGTAAAAAATGTTGTGTTCCAGCAGTTAGTTAGAGGTAAGATACGGCTTTATCGTCACTTAACATCCCGGTTGTGCATTAAAAAAAAGACAGACTAAGTATACCTGGGCGACTTCCTGCTGCTTTTAGTCGGCTGTTGGTTGTTGGTCGTGCCGTCGGACTTGCGCCCGTTGCAGCTCAGCCCTCCACGCACTTTTGAAGTCCCGCTGAAAAAAAATATGGCCGTTTTTTACCGGTTGCCATAATCAAGAATACCCTAGATGACGCTTCACGAACTAAAACAGCACGCAATATGGTAATACACTATTAAGGTAATTTTGGCTGGAAATAATTCAAGGAGTTTTGATTGCTTGTGGGTCAGATAGCCTTAAATTTGGGGCCTCGAAAACGGTGTGAAAGCCCTTGTATTTTCTAAACTAATGTTAGTACCTACAATTACTCATGTTTCTTATTTTGTCACTTTTTAACTATACCCAGATTGTATTGTGTGTTTTATCTAGACTCATATATTATATTACCCACTACTTATCTAAATAATATTTAATGTATTGAAGTACACTCTTTTGTTTTGTGTTATTGCTTGCGACCAAACGATGACAGGGGCTCGGCTGAAAATCAGTGTCTGGTTCCTCGGAACTATCAACACTGAGCTTGAGTTCCTTTTCAGACTGCCACTGCTGCACACTCCGGTACGGTATTATCTTGGACAATGTTTTTAGTTTAAGTTATCACATTTTTTGCATTTTCTCAAGTGTTCCTGTTGTTGTTGTTGTTGTGTGTTGTAGTGGTTAATGAATAAAAATCTTATCTATCTATCTATCATACTTTAAACCCTCTATAAGAGGTCCTGAAATAGTTAGCTTATAGCCAACATTAAAACAATCAGTGTCATAGTAACCATAATATCCGAACGAGTGGCTGGGGGCGCCGCCAACCTCCCCGCGCCCGCGTCCGAATGAATTACATTATGAAATTTAGTACAACATAATAACACTCGTTAGGATGATCTTATGGAGGCGGCGCGCGCGGGATGGCGGCGGCTCCGAGCCCGAGCCCAGCCACTCGTTCGGATGATATGGTTACTGTAACATTGGTTCAACGTCACTACTTATCTAAACTCGGCATTTGGCATTATATGTAAGTATATAATATATATATTTATCTATTTATTGAAATGTAAGTATATTATATAATTCTGTAGATATATATTTATTGGTGTGCATCAATGTATTTTGTATGCATGTAAATATCATTCTTCTTTATTTGTGCCGCATTCGCGTTTATCTGTTTACTGTTGGTTGACTGGTAGAGAATGCTATTAGCATTAAGTCTGCCATTTGTACCTTACTCTATGTATTTGTACAATAAAGCTTTATAAATAAATAAATAAAATTGGTTGTTTTGATGTTGGCAATAAGCTACACTGTTTTAAAACCTTATAATAGAGGATTCATATCATGGGTGTAGATAAAGTTCTGTATGCAACTCTGTACATAATTAAGTAGGTTTTAAAACATTCATATGATACTATTATCACACGAGGCGAAAATAACCCTCGTTATCCATAGTTGCATAAATAACTAGGTATTAAACGCTTATGTTTGTTGAACGTAGGAGTTTTAAGTCCGGACAACGAAAATCAAACCTCCGAAGAAATACCCAGTAGGTACCGACCCTTAAGTCACATAAGTTGTATTGACCCCATAAATACTATAAAATAAAATAACGAAGATCGAAGAACCGGTTTCTATGTTATTGGCTGCAGTATGGTGTTATTCTGTTGGAAAATAGGTAGTACTAACGCTCATGACTTAATTGTGACACAAAAGAAGTGCATAAGAATCCTTGCTAACATCAGACAGACAGAAGCTGCAGAACACAGTCATTTTATTTAAGTACCTACTATAAAATCCTAACGGGATTCCGGACTACCGTAAGACGGAAATTTCATTTCAGTAAGAGTAGGTAGGTACCTACTTACATAAAGAAAGAATAGAAAGCATTTTAAGTATAGTTTAAAAGATTTTTTTTTAATTACATGTCTGACCTGGAATTCTACTGTTAATTAATGCAATGCAATTTTAATAATTTATTGTCATATTGACATTCTGCTTTAAAATTTAATAGGTTGGTACCTACCTACTGTTAAAATTATAATATACCTATTTAAAAATTATTCAATGCATAATGAAGTTTATATCATTCTTAATTGTTGTGTTACTAATTTATTATTACGTACCTAAGTACCTATTTGATTTTTGCAAGCACCTAATTATTAATTAATTTTCAACACACTTGCTCGTAAAGTGAGCCCTAATACATCGCTTTTAGGGCCATAAACCGAGCTATAACAAACGCGTGCAATAATATATAAAACACTAGTTCGTAATAGAATTAACCCTACAAAGTTAAATTAGTACCTTGCTGCAAGTTCTATGCAAACAGAGCATTCCCAATTTAGCCGGGTAATACAGTTATTTTTTTTTGACAACAAAGAGGTTTTATGCTGCTGAAAATTCATATACAATTTTTGGAATAAATAAATGTGTAAGTCCTTAATTAATTCAAATAAATATATATTATTATCAGATTATTCATAGTTCACAATATTTTGTTATAAAATATTAAAATATTTGCGTTTTGTCACTTAAAATTATAATTTTGAAGTAGGCTGTATGTTCCTCACCCCTTTGTTCGCGAAATATTCTTGCGTTGGGCGTGTGAAAAAAAACAAAAAAAAACATGCGCGCCTTTTCCCATAATTATCATATTTTGTTTTTGTCGTATTTGTTGCTGTGTGGTAAATTACTTTGTTTTTTCCTCGCAAATGTGTTGAAAAACGTCGTATGAAACTCGTGAGCTCTTACTTATTGCACACTCGGCTGAGTTACGCCACCGCCTGCGGCTCGGGCTGCAACCCACAGCCTTGTGTGCAATGAGCAACCTAAGCTAACTTGTCTCATAATGTACTATTAAACTATTGCTAATATTATTTTAATAAACACCTAAGTATATTGAAATAATTATTGTGCCCCAACGGGGTTCCATGTTTATACCCGACTGCAAGAGGGTTGTTTTTCGCGCGTATCTAGTGTCCATTTAATCACTTTTGGATTCGTGTTTTCTGCTAATAACGTTCTTTTAGTTGGTTCTAACACACGCTATCTTGGAAACTAAGCGTCACAGCGCTTAGTCGGTTTTACCACTAGAAAAAGCGGAAAATTTTAAAGCGAATGGTGCAACAAAGTGAAAATGCCAAAAAAATTGAGTTAGTTGGTTTTCGCTCTAAGCCGGCGAAATAAAAAATAAATACTTTTTTTACAACAGGGACTGAAAAGGGGTCTTAAAATTTTTAAGTGGGGCGACTAGGCCACGTGGGGTATCATATGACAGAGCGCTGTTTGCACATTTTAAATCATTTTTTCTTTTTTTTAGACCGCATAGTTTTTGACTTAAATGATGAAAAATGTAAAAAAATACCGTTCCCCCCCCCCTTATCTCCGAAGAGAAAAATCTGAAATTATTCTATGTGATAGTAGTTAATGTAAAGATTACAGGGAAAATCTTTCTTTCAAAATAAAACGATCTCTCAATTTAACACACTTTTTTAGAAATTCAAAAAACAAACAAAAAAATCATATGTTCCTCTACCAGTCAACAGATGGCCCTACAAAATTATTTCTACTATCGGTCAAGAGATGGCGCTGGCCTAAGAAAAAAATAGTTCCACTATCGGCCAAGAGATGGTGCTGACCTAATACTGCAATAATAATTTTATTATTCTAAAGCTCTGCAGTGTATTTATTATGATGGCACGGAAACCCTCGGTGCACGAGTCCGACTCGCTCTTGACAGTTTTTTTTAGTAAAGGCAAGCAATGGATGAAACTGACTAAAAATTGCGCCGTACGGCCTTTTTCTCCTTTCAGTCCACAATGTCAAATTCCCAAAATGTCAAGCGGTTTCAAAATGTCAAGTTCCCAAAACGTCAGATTCCCAAAATGTCAAGTTCCCGAAATGTCAAGTTCCCTAAATGTCAAGTTCCCGAAATGTCAAATTCCCAAAATGTCAAGTTCAATAAAAACTAGATATTTAATTCCATAACAAAACAAAAATCTTACACGGCAGCAATTTTTAAAAAAGATGATTTTTATGCGACTTGTGTTATTCAAATAAAACTGACTATTGTTATTACCGTAAACTGCTGCAAGTTTGCCCCTAAGCTACAATTTTGCCTAATCTAGTAAAACTAACATTACTACATAACCGCCATCTATTTTTTACTTTTGATAATGGGAGAAATACCTTCATTTTATTGGCAACCCATTTCATTATTATTCGAAGTGGCAACACCGTCACTTTTTGTCTGTTAGCTGTCAACGGTCACAAACGGAGTGCACGTTTTTTATGTCAGTGCTAAACTTTTGGTTTATCCTTAGAAAAATCGAAAATTTCAGTTCTCTTAGTGTTTACGGGGTAAGCAAATGTGCTCTTTCTCCTGTTTATTATGTTTTTTCTTGTAAATGAGAGCATTTACGACTAAAACGATAGCAGGCAATGTTGTGAAGGCTTCTCGGTCACTTAGTGACTCAAGTTTGCATAGCCCTAGGGTTGTCACCATTACTCAACTACGGTGAAGCGTTTGGAGGGTAATGATTTTTGCCGTCTATGTATGTATTGTTTAATTATTAAATAAAAAGATATATTTACACCTATAAAATGTGAAAAAAATCTTACATAAATAAATATTGTTTTTTTTTAATTGACCAAGAGAGCACGAAGCGTTTCTGCTTCAGATTGGGCAAAAATGCATTCGTATGTTCGGCTTTCTGTTTTCCTCTACAGGTCGCGTCGCATTTCTCAATAGGTTATAGGTAATTAATATTATTTGTTACGTCATTCCTAGATTTTTATACTATTTAATTTCATAACTTAAAAAAAATTGATATAAGAATTATGATTCTTTTGTACGCCAATAGTGGCATATAAAGTAATTAATGTTTTGTTATTTTAATTTTGTAATTTTTTAACAATAATATTGGACAATATTTTAATTTGACTTAATTAAAACTAATAGAGGAAAATTAGTTTGTTAACGTCAGAAATGACTCTATTATCACGTTTGATTTGGTCAAAAGGGTATTACATTATGTTTCAAAATGTCAAGTTCCCAAAACGTCAGATTCCCAAAATGTCAAGTTCCCAAAATGTCAAGTTCCCGAAATGTCAAGTTCCCTAAATGTCAAGTTCCCGAAATGTCAAATTCCCAAAATGTCAAGTTCAATAAAAACTAGATATTTAATTCCATAACAAAACAAAAATCTTACACGGCAGCAATTTTTAAAAAAGATGATTTTTATGCGACTTGTGTTATTCAAATAAAACTGACTATTGTTATTACCTACCTTTAAGTGTACACAATGATAGTTATAATTTATGTTAAAAAATTATGTTGATTATTACTACACATGCAAATTATGTTACTTAATTACTAATAAAAAAAAGTTTGATTATATATCATTATTTTTCACGTACCTAGATAGCTATATCTACCTTTACACTCAGCGTATACTATAATATTTGACTGTTGTTAAAATGTTGATATTTAATTATGACATTCAGAAATATGACATTATTGAAAAACAAATGTGAAAAAAGAAATTCAATCTGTAGTATAACAAGCGAATTATGAGTTACTTAATTGTGACTCTTGCTATCCCTTTCTAAAACGAAATCTTCTATGGCGAAACTATGGCGCTACTAGCATGTGACGTCACTGGCTGGTAGCGCCCTCCTTGTCTAATTAGAAAGTTTGATGCTCTATATCGCTGAAAATATGCAAGATATTTGAAAATAAATACTTATGTTGTGTTGCTAATATTTCAGTAAACATTCAAAGTCAATAAAAAAAATCAGTCAAATACCCTATTCATCATCATTTGCTCCCCTATTATAACAGGGAACTTGACATTTCGGGAATTTGACATTTCGGGAACTTGACATTTCGGGAACTTGACATTTCGGGAACTTGACATTTTGGGAATCTGACGTTTTGGGAACTTGATGTTTTGAAACCACTTGACACTTTGGGAATTTGACATTGTGGACTGAAAGGCTTTTTCTTACAATAGGCAGGCAGGATTACAAGATTAGTTTTGATAAAACTGACTATAAATCGCGCTACGTGGCCGTTTTTTCTTCTATAGACAACCAAGACAAGACTAGTGGATGAAACTAAATAAAAATTGCGCTGCGCGGCCGTTTTTTTACAATAGACAGTCAAAATTATAACATTAGTAGATGAAAATGAATAAAAACTCGCTGCGCGACTGTTTTCTTTTTATAGAGAAGAATTTGAGTTAAGTAAAAGCTCATTAAAAAATACCTATTTTAATTTATGTTTATATTTATTTGACTACGTGCATATGAAAAATCTGATTTGCCTCCTCTTGGCCCAAAACCTGGGGTACGCCCATGCCGAACTATTGTCTTTTTATGCAGGCGGGTTTTTTAATTATTTTCTTTTTTTACCTTGTGACCTTCTAAACCAGCCTGCCTAGCATGACTACGTTACCTTAAACTATCGTTTTCTCTCTTTCACTCGCATTGAATGTGAGCAGTATATCCGATAGTTTACGGTAACGTAAACAATTTTGATCAACTCATGGTAGGGCCACAGGTCCGGCCCGCGAGTACCGACAATCCGGCCCGCGATCGTACCAATATACTGAAATATACAGTATGTTGATACGTTGAGCTAGGTAGGTCCTGGCCCTTGGGATTTCGTGGAGGAGTTAGTTTGGCCCTTAGGCCAAAATTTTTGGCGACCCATGTTCTACACCATGGAAACAAAAGAACTTAATTAAATGTAATTTTACGTTAGTATGTAGGAAGGCACTATTATATATTCTGTGGTAATATGTAAATTTTTTTTAGGGTCAACCTACGGAGGCGTAGGTAACGTCGGCCGCAGACTTTGACAGGTGAATTGATTTTAAAACCCTTTTACGCCGACTCATGGCATTAGGTATTGTCGATTTTTTCTGATAAAAGGTTCTTTACATTTGTTACTTTAAAAAATTAAATACAATAGGTAGGTACCAGGGATGTTGCGAATATTCGCATCCGCATCCGCATATGCGGAACATCCGCATCGAATTAGACATCCGCATCTGCATCCGCATAAATCGATGCGGAGCTGATGCGGATGCAGATGTGTAGCAGGTCGCGACAAGAAAGAAAGGGGCGGGCCCGGCGAGAGGCGCGTGTCGACCGCGCGTGCTAATTGACCTATAGGGAAGCAATAATTTTGTATTAGACTTCGGTGACGCGCCACGCTATTGTTTGTGTTGTGACAAGATCTGACGCGCAGAATTAATATACGAACCCTTGCGAAACAGACTGGAGTCCGAAAAGGCGGCCATTCTACTTTTCATTAAATATAATTCAAATTTAATTACTAAAATAATTAATTTGTAATAGTTACTATTTGATTATTAAATAAAGAAGGGATAAATATTACTATCTTTTTATTTTTTTTACCCACAATTAAGTTTTTTGTACAGATCCGCATCCGCGGATGTGAAAAAATCTGCATCCGCAACATCCCTGTAGGTACTTACAAGTAAGTAGGTAATTATCTTACAATTTGCCTTTTTTATTCAATAATTTAGCGTTCACAATCATGCTGACCCTATTTACTAAATCCGGACGGAGATGAGGATTTCACCGATGACCACTCCAGAACCAGAGTTTCTTTCAGGTATGTACTAGGCCGGAAGGGGGGGGGGGGTAGCCCTAACGCCTTGTCTTGTTAGATCATTAGAGTAAACAGGACAGAGCTATTTGAATCAACTCTTGGTAGAGCCACAGAATACATAATAAGTAAGTATTTGATTGAATCAGGCGTCACTTGGCGGAAGTCCCAAACCATTTTGAAAAAAGAAATATATGTAGCTTACTTCCGCAAACATACAACATTCATTTTGTTTGCGGAAGTAAGCTACATATATTTCTTTTTTCAAAAAAACATAATAAGTAGGTAGTACAAGTAGAGCTAGGCTTGCGCTTCGCCGTCAATTGTTTGAAGATCTCTAATCTTGTAGTGAGTAGAATTGAAACCATTGCAGAAGATTAAGAGTAAGTAGGTACCTACCTAGTTGTTTAATTTTACTATATTTATTATTAATTAATTGTTAATGGCTTCTTAGTTTTAAAAGTATTGTTGGCAACCCTGCCACACTGTTATTTAATGTTTGAAATGATAAAGGTAGGTAAGTATTTAAGTTAATTGTCTACTTCAGATTTGACAGTCAAGGTTCGTTCGTGTATTTCGTGCGCATCAAGAAGATAATGTTGCTGTGTTAGAGAAAAAGCAAACAATTAAGCGACACTATTCAGAGAAGTTCAGGTCCTAGGCATTGCGTTTGATAACAATGTATCTCTTAGCAGTGCTAGTATTTTGCGGGAGTGTGGGCGCTTACAAAACAATACCAGAAGTAGTAGAATCTTCTGGTATTTAGACTTGCCAAAACTCGCAAAGAAGTATGGAATGAAAACGTACGAGCACGAAGTTGTGACGGAAGACGGTTACATATTGAAGCTGTTCCAAATCCCTGGAGATAAAACGCGACCCGTGCTAGTGGTCCACGGATTCATTAACTCTGCTGTAGGTACGTCAGCAGAGTTAATGTATCCGTGGACCATCATGATACGGAGCAACTATTCTCTTATAGCAGCGCTGGCGCTGCTAATGGCCAAGTGTTGGCCATCCAAATGTCATAACCTTCGTGTGCCAGGCACGAAGGTTACGACATCTGGATGGCCAACATGAGAGGCAACAAGTGGAGTACTTGTTGCCTCTCATGTTGGCCATCCAGATGTCGTCGATCCAGAGGCGACACCGGCGACTCAACCCAGACGTCAACATGGAATTCTGGAATATCTTCTTACACGTGTTAGAATTAATTGCAATAGATAGACATTTTGTGTTGGCTGGGCTGAGTAGCGCTGCAAGATTTGAGTTTAAAACCGTTAATTTTAATCGTTAACGCTATTTTTAACCGACTTCCAAAAAAGGAGGAGGTTCTATGTTCGTCTGTATATATATATATATATATATTTTGTGTATGTCCACCGATTACTCGAAGACTGCTGAGCTGATTGAAATGTTTCAAACGTTATTAGATACATTAGGTAAACTCCCAAGTTGGTCCCATTTTATATTTTCGGAAATCGGTTCAGTACTTTTCAAGTAATCTTGAAAAAAGGATGAAAATAGCATGATTTTGTGTGAATTACCTCGATGATAATGGTCGTATTACTTCTTTGTTTATGAACTGAATAAGATAAGTAATAATTTTTTTGTAGGTGAGGGATATCTTAAGTGTAGGTTCTTTAACCGACTTAAAAAAGGAGGTTCTCAGTTTGACCCGTATGTATGTTTCTCCGCGATTATCTTACGTTTGGCTGAACCGATTTAATATACCTAACCTACCTTACCTACAAGGTACCTACCTACACTAAAAATAAAAAATTGTTAACCGACTTCAAAAAACCAAGAAAAGCAATAAATAATATTCGTAATAATAAAAATACGTATAAAAAAAAGGAATCTGTAGGTACTCCAGCCCCACCCGATTTCAATAGTCTATTTTTTTGATAATGGTAACATTTCATATCGTTGAACGTTATTATTAGCTCTGGCAACACTAGGATGTCTGTTCGTCTATAAAAAGGTGGGTAGTGTAAAATTCAGTTCAGTTGTTTGCAGATTTTTATAGTATAAAAATGTAAAGGGGAAACCCTTCTAGTTTGTTGGTCGGATATTATGACACCTACCCAAATCCAGTTAGGGGTTTTTTTTCAGAGCAAAAGCTCAAAGATTTGGTAAGGTTTGTATCTTGAAGTGAATTAGTTGTGCAGCAACTGACATCACATATTTTGTAATAAAAGAATCTGCGAAGAAAACGTTGTTTTGTCCCAGATTATTTTGAAGTAGGTATCGACGCGATTTAAGCTGAGATACACTGGTGTCGATTCGGTTGGCAACGACTTGACTAAATTGACAGGACTAAACTAAATTTAGTTTTCCGTCCTTTTCTTTCTGTATCGAAAAGACAAGAACAGAATGCTAAAATTAAGTTTAGTCCTGTCAATTTAGTTAAGTCGTGCTAACCGAATTGACACCACTGTCAGCCAGAAGTCATGTCAAACGATAACACGACTAAAATATTATAAGTTAGATAATTATGTTAAATAATTAAATAAGTAAAAAATTAATGTGAATTTATTTAAATCTGATCTGATTTGTCAATGGACTTTATTTCAGATTTAATTTTTTTTTGTATTATTATTTTTTCTTTCCTTTACTAATTTAAAGAAAGCTTTCTTTTGATCTAAATTAAAATAAATTTTAAGAGAAATAAACTATTTATGATAATTAGAGTGTCACATTGGCGTCCTGTCCCTGTTCACCAGGCGATAACAAACAATGTCTCAATCTGTTTACCAATGCGCGCCATTTTTAGAGCTTTACAAAAATGTTTTGATTTCAATTTTAATATTTGTTGTACTGAGTTTCGTAGGTTTTTTTTAATTCTTGATTTAAAATGTGAAGAAAATTTGACTGCTCGATATTTTAGATGCAGCTAAGGAAATGACTTATTACAAGGTAAAGCTAATACAAACAAAGTCTCAATCTTCTTTCTAACGTTGATCTTTTATTTAGTAGGTTCAATCCTAAATGTATGAGTGTAGATAAAGTAGTGTAACGGCGAATAGGACACAATAGGAGCGTTTTACCTACCATTAAAACGCATATTGTGTCTAAAGCCTTATTCGAAGCCTACCTTCAAGGGCTGCCTGGTATGCATGTAATGCTCAATAGTTGTAAAGTAGTTTTCAGATTTTGAGACTGCAATGAGAGCGGGAAATCGCAATGGCGGCCTGCCTGCCTAGCATGACCGATTTATATCGCGTGATATAGCGTTTTATCACGTTTAACTGTCAAAAATACAAATGAGTTTGACAGCTGAGTGTCGATAAAATGCTATATCACGCGATATAAATCGGTCATGCTAGGCAGGCTGGTGAACATGGTGGGGTGAGGTATGACGTCACACGGATGCGGCTGTGACGTAATTTGATAAGATAGACCTATAATAATGATGCTGAACGGTAACGGGAAGGCTCCGCTATTCTCAATCTGTTTACCAAGGCTTCGAATAAGGCTTCAGATACAATATGCGTTTTAATGGTAGGTAAAACGCTCCTATATATTATTGCACGCGTTTGTTATAGCTCGGTTCATGGCCCTAAAAGCGATGTATTAGGGCTCACTTTACGAGCAAGTGTGTTGAAAATTCCATTACAATACTGATAGCATAGATGGCGCTATCGACAGTGTCAGTTGTATTCGGCAAATACTACCAACATATTGCATTTAATGAGATAATTTTGCTTTGATAAAATAGTTCATAGTGAAGAATTGGGGTTAGTTGTCGTACACGCTAAAATATATTGTGTAAAAGCTAAAATCATGGGAAACCACGCTATGTTTAAATCAGCGCCATCTATTTGGCATATAGTTTCGATTCCAGTGTAGGTAATTATAGGTATCATGGTCACGTTTTGGCCTAAAGCTGCATTTTGTGAAGGAAGCAAGCCGCTTTGCAGTGATAGTGGGGGCCAAACTAAGCGATTTCATCAGAGGATAAACGAGATTCACCCCTTAGGAACTTGTTTAAAAAATCTTAAAATTTCTAAAACCTGAACGGATGATCCAATTTTGATGATTAAGGTGTCTATCGACAGACAATTAGTTGCTTTACTACTAAAAAAAATAAAAAAGGGGAAGAAAATAATTATAAATATCAAAAAAACCTTCATTATTAAAAAAAAAATCAGTGTTTATTCAATTTCATAAAAAATGTATAAATATGGTACTCTTCTATTTATTTATGTTATTACCCATTTAGTTGCACGTTGTATAAAATTTAATAAACACTAAAAATCATTTTTTTATGAATATTTTTTGGTACTTATTTATAATAATTTATTTATAATTTTTTTTTTAGTAGTAAAACAACTAATTGTCTGTCGATAGACACCTTAATCATCAAAATCGGATCATTCGTTCAGGTTTTAGAATTTTTTAAGATTTTTTTAAACAAGTGGCGCCAGTTGCTAAGGGGTGAATCTCGTTTATCCTCGGATGAAATCGCTTAGTTGGCCCCCACTATCACTGTGCAAAGCGTCTTGCATCCATCACAAAATGCAATTTCCTTTTCATAATTACTATGACTAGTGCTGATGTTTAACCTTATAACGCCAAATACACATGTTTGAACAAAGATTTCACACAATATTATTACTTTATTTTTATCGGTCCCAAAAAATAATGTAGAATAGTAGTTTATGATACTGCCACATAATGAGGGGTATTAAAACATGAGTGTGTGTTTAAAAACCGAGCCGTAGGCGAGGTTTTTAATAGTATCACACGAGTGTTTTAATACCTAGTTATGTGCAGTTTCATACACTACTTTATCTACACTCATACATTTAGGATTGAACCTACTAAATAAAAGATTAACGTTAGAAAGAAGATTGAGACTTTGTTTGTATTAGCTTTACCTTGTAATAAGTCAATTCCTTAGCTGCATCTAAAATATCGAGCAGTCAAATTTTCTTCACATTTTAAATCAAGAATTAAAAAAACCTACGAAACTCAGTACAACAAATATTAAAATTGAAATCAAAACATTTTTGTAAAGCTCTAAAAATGGCGCGCATTCCATAAGAAAAAAAATGAGATGAGTGCACTGGGTTGCGTTCAGAACCTACGCTCCGAGTGCAACCGAACGCTCTAACGGCGTTCCAAACATTAGAGCGTGACTTCCGGTTGTAACAACTTTCCCGTTCCAAACGTCAGAGCGTCGCAACTTTTAAACTATCAAAATCGGTGGTTGAAAACGCTGACGTTTGTCTATAGAAAAAATGTCAATGTCATTTGACATTATTTTGTATTTTGATGTTTTTGTGTCTAATTTTTTTAAATATTCATGGTAGCTCCTCAGAAACAGATTTTATTTCATTTAGAATAAAGGAAAGTTTAAATTATTCGCATTCCAAATGGAAAACGAAGAATTTGTACTATTAATGTCATTTAAAGTTCTTGGTCGTTCCGAACCTTAGAGCCAAAACCAAACAACCGCACTCTTAGCCTCTGAACGCAACCCTGCAAACTAATCGCACTAATGTCATCGATCATTATAGAGTGCATTTTAATCATGGAAAATGTGTGGGAAAATATATGGAAAATATCGTTTTTTTTAATATTACGGCACTGCCTACTTCTTGGATTTGCCCTGTATCGTAATGAGAAAAAAAGTTATTTTATGATTCAGTTGACTGCATCGTAATGAGTTTTTTTTTTAATTTTTCGTGTCCACGAAAATAAAGTACGTATTTATATTACCTTTTTTGAATTCATATTTGGAACATTACGTTGTGAGTGTAGATAATAGTACATTATGAGACAAGTTAGCTTAGGTTGCTCATTGCACACAAGGCTGTGGGTTGCAGCCCGAGCCGCAGGCGAGGGCGTAACTCAGCCGAGTGTGCAATAAGCAAGAGCTCACGAGTTTCATACGACGTTTTTCAACACATTTGCGAGGAAAAAATAAAGTAATTTATCACACAGCAACAAATATGGCAAAAACAAAATATGATAATTATGGGAAAAGGCGCGCATGTTTTTTTTTTCATACGCCCAACTCAAGAATATTTTGCGAACCAAGGGATGAGGAGCATACAGCCTACTACTAATACTTCAAAATTATAATTTTAAATGACAAAATGCAAATATTTTAATATTTTATAACAAAATATTGTGAATTATGAATAATTTGATAATCTATATTTTTATTTGACTTAATTAAGGACTTACACATTTATTTATTCCAAAAATGTATATGAATTTTCAGCAGCATAAAACCTCTTTGTTGTCAAAAAAAACTGTATTACCCGGCTAAATTGGGAATGCTCTGTTTACTCGCATAGAACTTGCAGTAAGGTACTAATTTAACTTTGTAGGGTTAATTCTATAACGAACTATTGTTTTATATATTATTGCACGCGTTTGTTATAGGTCGGTTTATGGCCCTAAAAACGATGTATTAGGGCTCACTTTACGAGCAAGTGTGTTGAAAAGTAAATTATAGGTAGATAGGTACAGAGTTTTGTGATTGACAAAAACATGATAGCTAAAACTTTTTACCTCCATTTTTGTAGTTTTTCACTGATGTGATCTTGAAACTATAATAAAAAGAAACCTTAACTAGCTCTCTAGTTTCATGATTGACAGATTTCCAAAATAAGCAATAGTAGTAGTTATTTATTTTATTAAAAACGATAAAATTGACAGTAATTTCCATAATTTTTTACCATGAAAATTGGTTCCGTTTTAACAACGCGGGCGGAAGCTAGTAAACTATATTTTTATTTTGAATTTTTAGATTTTAGGCATTTACAATGCTATTTTTATATTAATATAATTAATAGGTTAAGGTAACTTATATTTAAAAAAAATACTAAAAAAAATCGACTCACCCGTAGCACCGTAGGTGACCGTAGTCCTGTCTCGGGCGAGTTGATTTTTTCCTAATTGACCGAGCGAGCACGAAGTGCGAGTGAAGCGTCTATGCTTCAGCTTGGGCAAAAATTCTTTCGTATGTCCGGCTGTCTGTTCCCACCTACAAGTCGCATTTCTCAACCGATTCTCATGAAATTTTGTGAACAGGTTCGAAAATTATATAGATTTTTTTTGTCGAGCCAGTTTTTTTTTTTTTCAAAATGGCGGAGATATGTTAAAAAACATATTTCAGTCCGACATTCCAGCTTTGCCATTTTTTCCTCTACAGGCCACATTTCTCAACCGATTCTGGTGAAATTTTGTAAGCAGGTTTAAAAATTTTGCAAATTTTTTGGCACGGCGGTTTTTTTTTTTTTAAATGACGGTGAAATGTAAAAAAAACATATTTCAGTCCGGATTTCCGGCGCTGTCTGTGTTCTCCTCTACAGGTCGCATTTCTCAACCGATCCCGGTGAAATTTTGTGAGCAGGTTTAAAAATGATATAGAAATTTTTTGTCACGCCAGTTTTTGAAATTTTTTAAAATGACGGAGAAATGTTAAAAAAACATATTTCAGTCCGGCTTTCCAGTAGTGTCTGTTTTCCTCTGAAGGTGGCATTTCTCAACCGATTCTCGTGAAATTTTGTAAGCAGATTTGAGTATTGTATAGAATTTTTGTCAAGCCAGTTTTTATTTTAAATGGCTGAGATAATTTAAAAAAAACATATTTCAGTCCGGATTTCCGGCGCTGTCTGTTCTCCTCTACAGGTCGCATTTCTCAACCGATCCCGGTGAAATTTTGTGAGCAGGTTAGATAAATATATATAATTTTTTTGTCGAGACAGTTTGTCTAAATTTATTAAAATGACGGAGATATGTAAAAAACCATATTTCAGTCCAGCTTTCCGGCTGTTTGTTCTCCTCTACAGGTCGCATTTCTCAACCGATCCCGGTGAAATTTTGTGAGCAGGTTTGATAAATATATATAATTTTTTTGTCGAGACAGTTTGTCTAAATTTATTAAAATGACGGAGATATGTAAAAAACCATATTTCAGTCCAGCTTTCCGGCTGTTTGTTCTCCTCTACAGGTAGCATTTCTCAACCGATCCCGGTGAAATTTTGTGAGCAGGTTTGATAAATATATATAAATTTTTTGTCGAGACAGTTTGTCTAAATTTATTAAAATGACGGAGATATGTAAAAAACCATATTTCAGTCCAGCTTTCCGGCTGTTTGTTCTCCTCTACAGGTCGCATTTCTCAACCGATCCCGGTGAAATTTTGTGAGCAGGTTTGATAAATATATATAAATTTTTTGTCGAGACAGTTTGTCTAAATTTATTAAAATGACGGAGATATGTAAAAAACCATATTTCAGTCCAGCTTTCCGGCTGTTTGTTCTCCTCTACAGGTCGCATTTCTCAACCGATCCCGGTGAAATTTTGTGAGCAGGTTTGATAAATATATATAAATTTTTTGTCGAGACAGTTTGTCTAAATTTATAAAAATGACGGAGATATGTAAAAAACCATATTTCAGTCCAGCTTTCCGGCTGTTTGTTCTCCTCTACAGGTCGCATTTCTCAACCGATTCTGGTGAAATTTTGTGAGTAGGTTCGATAATCATATATAACTGTTTAGTCAAGCCAATTTTTCCAAATTTATAAAAAAAATATTCAACCATTTTGAAAAATGATCAAAATTAGAAGCACTAATCTAGCTGCGAATACTCACGTACCTTCTGTGTCCTTTGAAAACTTCATGGCGACATTTTATTTTATTTTATAGCGAGGTCTACAGCTCACGGAGCCACTAACTATATTAATTATCTTAAACAATATTTTATTTATTTAGTTACCTTGACTGGTTGTCTTTCGAGCTGGAAGATTTCGGATGTAGATTGATACGAAGGGTGTCGAGAGAATACATGGAGAGGCGGGAATCAGCGTCCGGCTCTAAAAAGGAGAAAATATAGAATAGAATAATATTTATTTCAGACAAAACAACTATTTTCAAATACATTGGATGAAACGAAAAATAACATGGGTAAGCTTAGTTTTGTCCCAAATTGGTCTCGACTCAGCATAATCTTGGTCTTATACAATCTACGGCGGAGAGATACCTTGAGAGAATTGTTCAAAGAAATAAATATTTTAACTTTGGCAGGCCAATATATTTATGAAAATTTAGTTTATGTAAGGAAACACTATGATTCATTTGATAAGAACAGCAACATTCACCAGTTTAATACAAGAAATAAAGATAAACTTGCCGTTCCAAGACTTAGGCTTGCAAAAACGAGAGGTTCATTTATGGGGAAAGGCATAGCCTTTATTAATAAAGTTCCACAACAAGTGATTGATCTTCCTTTGCATGAATTTAAAAACCATGTTAAAAAAACGCTCATGGGTAAAGGTTATTATAAAGTTGACGATTATCTTAAAGATCAAAATGCGTGGAAATGATGTAACACATAACTTGCTAATATAAGAACTTTGTTGAAGTAATATAATAAGTCTATGTTGTTGCCAATAATCCTGTCACCCTGTTGTAATTATCTGGTAACGATATATTCAAGTTTGTAAATATCGTTACTTATGGCTGTTACAGCTGATAAGTTTCTTGCGCCCGTTCTTCTTGTCAGCTAAAAAAGTCTGGAACGGGTGGTAGAAAAATATAGACGATTCAAAAGTACTTAATAATTAAGTTTATTTGAATAAAGCTTATTTCACTTTCACTTTCACTATGACCAAGCGCTGGTCTGTATTTTAATTTAATATTTGTGTGTTCTTCCCAAAATAATATGAATTTGGAGTCGATTGTACAGACAGCAGTACATCAAGTTACACAAAACTGTATTTTTTTATTTCTTTTTATTAGGCTCACTAAACTGGTTTACAATGATCACATTAGCTACTGAAAAATACATTTATGACTTGTTACGCTACATTTAAACCTACTAGATGTAAGCACAACATGCGAAAGTAAATTATTTTAATAAACACGGACTACTTCCGGCTCAAGAGGAACATTTTATAACTATAATTCTAAACAATTAAAAGTTAACATTGCAAATTAGAACTTTTTGAATTAGGCACAAAAATACAAATAAAAGTTTTATAAGAAGATATCTTTTAATAAGGCCTTCTTTGCCGAGGCCACAAAACCATTAAATATATCAAAATCAAATCTGATGAAGTTATATGCATGACACATTCGATACAGTGGTGAGTGATGTGATGACCGAGTCTTGATTTACACAAAAATCTTCCATTAATTTTGAACCTTAAAGTGTTCGTCTTTAAGTTTATAATTGATGGAAATAATTTGACATGTGCTAGCCCAGTGTGCTGTTGACGGTACATAGGGCTTTGAAGATTTTGACATAGTGGTAACCATATTTTTTTATTTTCGACGGAATTTCAGAAATACACATACACATGATAAAACCTGTGTGTATCGATAGGAGATAAAAATGTCTTATGTTATGATATAAAGTCCTAAAGCGCAACAATTCCGAGAAAATCCATGTTAAAGATCCTGTATATAGGTAGATAAAAACCCAAACTTATTCCCCAGATTATCTCGAAAACGTTTCGCTTTAGGACTTTAGCCGGCTAGAACTAGGTTTAGCCGCACTTCGGGTATTAGCCGTAACATATAGATCCCCCCCCATATCGATATACACAGGTTTCATCACGCGCCACTATATTTCTGAAATTCTCGTCGAAAATAAAAAACATGGTTACCACTATGCCAGCCTCTCATACTAAGAGGTTCAAACCCATATAGAATCGTGTAATTTTTCGAAAAGCTTATACTTATAAATATTTAGCAAAACTTTGTTAAAACAACTAAGAGCGCTTTCACTAGGCGTTTTAGTCGCGGCGTTAGTAATAACGGCGCTCTTATATGTATTAAATGACAAAACTTAAAATAACTCACTCTTTTTCGGACCGATTTTCGACCAGTTTACAACTGATTTCTTCTTCAATGAATTTGTCCTTCTCGAACGCAACGAATCCTGAAATCATTTGTATAATTTATATGGTTTACTTTTTATACTTATGTCAATTGTTTTGTTTACGTTTCATACCTGTAATTATAGTTAACTTTTGTTTACCGTCTTGCACTAGGTGTAAGTATCAAGTTACATAATGCATACGGTAAAACTATTGTCTGTGGGTGGGCCTGGCGACCTGTGTCACAGGTTTCTTTTCTGAAACCTACTGCTGGCACCAGTCCCTCACAAATTTAGTAACCTTCCATGTGTAGCCTCTAATTACCACTTAAGGCGAGGCCAGTTCACGAAATTTACTCTTTCACTATGTCTTTAGAATAAGGTTGAATATTATGTCAAACAGAAATATCCGCATATTTTACCCTTGGAGGCATGCAATTTAAAAAGAATTTAACGCTGGTATTTATCAAAAGTATTAGGTTAACATTACGAAAATAAAGAATACATGCCATTTAAAATTAATAGAAAAAATACAATTCATTAAATTATTCCATACTTAAATAATGTCAAAATTAATAAAAATAAAAATAATTCACCTATAAGTACATCAAATTAATTAATTAATAAATTCATCAAATTAATAATTTCAATAACATGTCGATAGAAAATCATTATACTTACATTAAATTATTATTTTATAAACATGTCACCAACTTTATAAAAAATTTTGTCCTTAAGCCATGTCAATAATTTTGATTTGAATAATGTACTGGGTAACTCCTTTATAACATTTGGCAAAGCATTAATTTTTTTTACACACATACAATTACACTGTTTTCGGTAAAACGCTAATCTTGGCATATTATTATATATTAACCTATTAGGGTTACGCACATTTCTATCATTAAAATTATTTCGGGTTTTAAAAAGTTCTAAATTGTTCTTTACAAAATTTGCCACTTCAAATATATATAAGCATGGAAGGGGCAATATCCCCAATGATTTAAATAGTGGCTTGTAAGACTCACGGGGTGATAGGCCACATATTGCCCTTACACATTTCTTTTGCGTTCTAAACAGCTTATGTCTGTTGAGTTCCCCCAAATTAAAATCGCATATCTCAGCACAGACGAAACATAGCCATGATATGCTGCGAGAGTTGTTGAAATTGCACAAGTCTCTCTTAGCCTTCGTCAGAAATTTGACGAATTTTAGTACATTTTTATTGATTTCTGAAATACTGGATCATTCATTAAATATGTACTCGGTTATTGTGTTAGATCGATAAAAAATCTATCCTTTTTGCATAAAAAATCATATCACTGTCGTTGAAAATTACGAAATCTGACGATTTGAAATTTAGTTTTATAAGTTTTTATGGTGTTATTCAGGATTTTTTTACAGAGTTACCATGCCATTTTTCAATATTCTGTTCGTATAATTTGCTTCTTTGTTTCTTTTTCAGTCTACAGTAATTTTTGTGAAGTAGAATTTTACATCAGTTCTTCACATTGGACGTTCAAAAATCAGACTTTTCATCAGATCGTGAACTGGCCTCGCCTTAAGTCCTATATTTGTGATGGGAAAATAAACAATCATTTCATTTCATTTCAATTTTAATGTCAAGTATGATGTAAGGACATAGTTGGCCTCTTTGGTGCTTTCTTACATTGAATTCCAATATTTATTTATTTACTTTCGAGCTGTGGTAGTCTCACCCACGAGGGTGAGATTACTAGATACGAATCTAGGTATAGACGAGTAGTAAAGACTTGTAAAACTTGCAATTTTCAAATGCTTCTAATATTTTAAGTAAAATTAATGTTAATGCAGTTTTAGTGCATTTTTGGTGCATTTAAGATTAATTCATACTTTAATTTTTGAATTTAATATAAGAAGAATTTGAAAATTAAAACTTTTACTCGAGTCATTACTTACCGGTAGGGTTGCCAGATCGCCTAGACAAAAAAACCGATCATTTTTTGTCAAAGGGTAAAAAAAGTGTTTTTTTTGTTACAATTTGACGAAAACTCAAAGTGGAACCTTTAAATTTTGACCAGATCAAACAGAGAAAGCTGAGCGGGTTGGGGCCGTGCGTGGGGAGGCGAATCGCGCGGCTAGGGGCGGGCGGAGAGCGCCCCTTTCCCCGCCCGCAAGTCTTACTTACTACCCGCCAGAATAACACAGCTTTTGCTCTGTAAATTCTTTCGTAAGTAGAGATGGGATTCTACCCGGTAAATACCCAACGTACCCAAAATCAAGGTATTTACCCAGGTAAATACCCAAAGGGTGGGTATTTACTTTCCAACTATTTTTAAGTCTCTTATTAGTCTCTTATACTATTTAAATGTTGCTTGATCTGTCATAGAGGTGTAGAGCATCTGGCATGTTTGCTAAAAACAGGTCCAACGACTTTTTTACTCTGTAATGCGATTAGTTTGACCATGTCAACCAGTAGTTGACACGAGTTTGAGTACCTACCTGAAATGCCCGTGTCAACTACTGGTTGACATGGGCTAACGCGTGAGAGGCCTCGATTTATTGAATTATACTTATCTCTTTTACTCTTAGGGACATTTCTGAACGTTTGTCTCGTTATTCTGTGAAATTTGCTAGCTGTACAATCCATAAACAAGCATTAGGTCTCTGAGAGAAAAAAAATGACAATTCGTATTGAACGTGGTGGTCTGTCGAAAAGTGTATTGTGTTTTCTGTGTTTTGAGTGATTTTAGTATTTTGTATAGACAAGTGTATGTTTTTATTTTTTAACATAATCTTTATTATCTTATTGACGTATTTTAAAATAAAAAACCATAGGTCATCGCTTTAATTTATGGTACGATTTTTTTAATAAAAGTGCGCTCTAAAACGCGCCATCTCAATGTTTACCTCATCGTAATACTTTACCGGAATCGCGTTTTGAGAAACAAAAGACGTAGTGGAGCCGGAAATCGCTTATTTTCATTAAAATTGTGCACATTGTGATGAAAGCGTGATTCTTTTACCATTCGTAAGTTACACTACAGTGATCGTTTTAAGATGTAGATGCAAGCTAGATTTGACCCCTAACAGATTATAGAGGTCAAATTGTTCATCACGGACCTATCATTTCGACGCGCATGATGTTTGTCGTAATAACTGCAAATTTACAGCTACTAGGGCAAGTGTGGTATCATTTTCGGATAAATAAAAGACGGCCAATAGATTTCTGAAATAAAAAACAAACCTTTACATACTAGAAAATAAATAACCGTAATTCCGAACCCCAAAAATCGAAAATGTTATTAACAAAAAAATATTTTCCAGTAACGATAAATTTGAAACGAGTACAGATATCGGATTTAAAAAAATATGATTAGAAAGCCACATTAATACAGATGTAAAAAAATATAAGTTTAATTGGAACAGTGTCATAAAAAATACTTTTAAAAAAGAAAACAAAAAACCGACTTCAAAAAACCTACCTCTAAAAAGCAAGAAATAATATTCGTAATAATAAAAATACGTCTATTGAAGTCGGGTAGGGCTGGAGTACAAATTCCTTTTTTTTTTATTCTAAAAGCCCCACCCGACTTCAATAGACGTATTTTTATTATTACGAATATTATTTCTTGCTTTTTAGAGGTAGGTTTTTTGAAGTCGGTTTTTTGTTTTCTTTTAAACAATTTTTTATTTTTTTATTTTTAGTGTAGGTGCACCTGGTAGGTAAGGTATATTATATATATGTAGAAAAATCGGCTCAGCCAAACGTAAGATAATGGCGGAGAAACATACTTAAATACGGGTCAAACTGAGAACCTCCTTTTTTAAGTCGGTTAAAAAACTTTACTTAAGATATCCCTCTTCCAACAAAAAAATAATTATCTTTTTCAGTTCATAAACAAAGAAGTAATATGACCAATTATCGAGGTAATTCACACAAAATCATACTATTTTCGTGCTTTTTTCAAAATTACTTGAAAAGTACTGAACCAATTTCCAAATTTTAAAAAATGGGACCAACTTGGGAGTGTACCTAATATAATAACGTTTGAATCATTTCAATCGGTCCAGCCGTCTTCGAGTAATCGGTGGACATACACAAAAAAAATAACAAATATACAGACGAACATAGAACCTCCTCCTTTTTTGGAAGTCGGTTAAAAATATTATACACAGCGCGGCAATACATAAAAAAATCTTAAAAATGCGTTTTATTAAAGGCCGTTACAGTTATCTCAGTGATACCAGCACTAAATTTTTATATATTGTTTAACATTTTATTTTCTCTTAAAAACCGTCGGGAGACCGCCTGTGAAGTGTTTTGTTCCGGAGATATGACGTCATCAAAATGGCGACGGACGCATTTTGAAAAAAACCTGATAATTATGATTCTATGAATCCGGTGTCAGATTAAAGGGAATTAAGTGTTCTATAATGTTATAATACAAAACATAGGCTGAGTAGTACAGTTACGAAAATATATTAAATTATAATATGGCAATTCAATTTTTAAAAACTTTAATTTTTTATTTTATTTTAAATTACCGTAAATAATAAACTGATAATTTAAGTGCAAACAAAAAATATGTTGATAAATTCAATTTAATGCAGATTTGAAAAAATATAATTTTCAAGTACCTTTACAAACAATAAATAGCGAAAAAAATGTAAACGTCGCGCGCCGTCTATTTCCTTTATAAAAGGTTTTTTGTATTAAAGTATAACAATATATACGGCTATCCAATGAAAGCCAATAAATAGCTGTTTCCAAATATACTATAAATATTATAATACTTTAATGTTATTGTTTTAAAGAAAATTAAAAAAAAACAAAAACTAAGAAGTACGATATATTTGTAAATTATTTGAAAAACCAAAAAAGGCCACTCAAAATCAACACAAAAAGGCAAAAATCGCACATGTAACACGATTGTATAAATGTTGTTATGCCCCTTGAAAGTAGTTCATACCGAAGTATGCAGCTCTGCAACCCTGTGCTGCTCGAAAAACTTACAATTTTTTTCAGTTTCTTCAAAAAAACTATATTAATGAAGCGTTTTTCAAGTTACTTGGTCCTATACTTTTGTAAAGCCTACTTAATTTACTTATAAGAAATTTTGAAATAAAAAGATATTATTAAAAAAAAAAATCGCTATTTATTGTTTGTAAAGGTTATTACAAAATATTTTATTTTTAATCTGCATTTAATGGAATTTATCAACATATTTTTTGTTTGCACTAAAATTATCAGTTTAATATTTAAGGTATTTTAAAATAAAATAAAAAATGGGGAGTTTTTAAAGATTGAATTTCCATATAGTTTAATATATTTT